>LR738711.1:511340051-511399889 GCA_902687465.1 Secale cereale
ACACACACACACTGTTAAAAATAAACACACACACGCACATACATGTTCATGCGCCGGTGGTCAATCGCTAATTACCTTGGTCCGAGAGATTGTTGATGCGTGCTTTGTAAACTGTGGAGGAGGGAGAAATTAAATAAAGAGTTTTGTTTCGTGCACAATTTAAAACGATTTTTATGAAGAGAAAAAGATAACGCTGCTGCCTCAGCGCTTGTTTTTCTAGGGTTTGCTCTCTTCACACTCTCTCCACTATATATATACACGTTGGAGCCACAACACTTGCAGTTGCTCTCTTCACACTCTCACCCTCTCTAGATCTAAACAAGACTGTGTTGGCCACTCTTCCCTCACTGCTGGTCAAAGAGCCGACAACATTCCATCTGTCGGAGAAGAATGCTATCGCCGTCGGCGAGCGAGGGAATCCACTGCCGGTGCCGCTGTTTTTTTTCACCCAGCGGCCGCGCGGGAGGGCCTCTGACCCCTTCTTCCTCGCTGCCTACCATAGTGTGGGTAGATCAGCCTCCGGCCGCTCACCGAGCCACACCCTGAGAACCTTAAGGTATGATTTACTTAATCCACGGGCATTGCTCTAGCTGCATGTGGATTGTTTTCGCTTCTGCACTCGAATCTAGGTGTTGGATCAAACAAGACAGTAGTGGGGAAAGTTGTATAGCATGAATCTAGGACATGGTTCAAAGAGGAAAGAAAGGGGGAAAGTAGTGCATACTGGCTATCCAACACCTATGTTGGTCGAAAAGGGAAAACAATGACAAACACGGTACACACATCTATAAGCAACTGATCTTTCTGTAGGTGGGGGACAAGACTGTAGCGTTTGAGCAGGACTAGATTTGTTGCCCTCACATAGGCAGAGGTGTGTCTAAAGAGAACAAAAATGGGACCAACACAAATATGCTCCTTGGTTGTTTGTTGCAACAAACTGTGCATGACACCTTTGTACATTGGTAGATGCAATGGTGCTAGTGGGTCCATTGTCCCATTAAACTCCTTAGTTGTTGTAAATCTAATAATGTCGCTGAAAAATTGAAGCAATGCCACTATTAAAAGCAAATTACATGTTTAATAAATTTTATTGTTAATATAATCTCTCTGTTAATATGAATCAATGCCACTGTATGAGAAATGTTACTGTCTTGCTTTCTATCCCATTTAGATAAGTTATATGCTTCTTTTTGTGGGCTTCTGCGTTGTCCACCATCATTGACTAGTAATTGGTTCCTTTGCACCTATGTGTAAACAAGGTTATCTACTTCACCTTGTTCTTACTGCGACCTTTTGTTGCACTACACAAAACACTTTTATTTTAAGAGTGTTTTGTGCAGTTCAACTAGAATATCACACCGACAACGTTGCTTGATTGCTTGATCTTAGTGGAACTACATAAGAGGAGATTGGACTTCCTATCTGTGTTGGCACAGTTGTTTAAGATCTTCGTGTGAATTGCTTAAATTCTGCCTCATGAGAGGTCAGTACTGGCCTTCTTCCACATGATTGTGCAGTGTGCTTTCATATGTTGTGCTACTTATATGGTAATGTTGCTTGATTTTAGTGAACTGCACAAAAGGAGACCAGACTTCCGATCTGTATTTGCACCGTAATATCCCATTGACATAAGATAATGATATTTCACAACTGTTGGCCTCTGTTTTGCTACTGTCATCAAAATAATAATGTTGTTAATTAGTGCTATACTTGTGCTCCCTAATTGACATGCCAAATCTTATATTTTAGGCGAAGCTTGTCTGTTATTGGACCAAGTAACGAAGGGGAAGAACAATCTGAAGAAGAACACAAATCAACTCCTGATGTTGTAATGAAGCACTGGAATTGTGATGACACAAGTAATGATATAGTTTTGCATCTTAATTTATTCATATGGCTGGAACGAGAAATTGTTTTGCCATGGTGATTTGATGCCACTCTTAATGTAATATGTAATTACATCTACTTGTGCAAACATGGATTTTGTTTGAAGATAACATATAGTTTAGTGGAACTGCTCAAGAAGATGTCAGAAACATTAATCTAATCGAGGAGTATATAATAAGCATGGCAACCACAGTAGATAATAACGGATGGCTCCGGAGAAGTGCTTCACCTATATGCTCTACACAATAAGCCTCCCTACAAAGGTTGGTACCGGCCCACTGATTTCATCCATATGATTGAGATTTGTCATCTCTATTGGTGTTGTGGTATTGTCTAGTTACTGTCATGAGAAAGTTGTATTGTTTCGCATGTTAATATAAGGTTGCTAATAAATCGAGGCATCAGTTTGCCACCGTTATAGCCACTGATAAAATGAAGTAATAATACAGTTCAAGTTGAGCTGATGTCTTTGGTATCATATCATTTCCTATGAGTATAATGAGGATGAATCTCTTCGTGACTATACATTTCATCATTCCCATTGTTAATGTAATGGTTGTTTTAATATTTCCTTCTGTTTCTTTTGAGCAAACAGGGATGCTAGCATTTAGTTGTTGTCCTGTCTTTGCACAACAGGATACTCCTTCTCTGAAGAAGAATATGGAGTACGTGAAGTGCCTAGTTCCGATTATGCCAGGATGAAGAAGCCAAGCCTCTTCTTATCAAAAGGGAGCAGTTGAAGGATGGTTACATTACTGCCCACAAGAACAAACTAACTTCAGCTCAGAAGGACTCACATATCTTCATCTTTGTTGCTGTAATGGCCAATATAATGTTGTTTCATGATTCTTTCTGGTGAGTTCCATTTTTTAAAATGTGTGCTCTGCATGGATCATGTAGGTGACTGTTTAAACCGTAAATTCGTAATTCAATTTGCTTCATAATATTCACTTTTTTTGTATTTATGCAAACAAGGATGCTTAGCTTGATTTCAGTGGGAAATGCACAGAATGTTCTGATGGTGCTGATATGTTGAAGGCGTTGAACATATAAAGGTGAAATCCTACAAGCTACGCGCGAAGTCGGTTTTTAGTGGAACTACACAAAAAGAACAACTAGCTTATTTAGCACGAGGTGACATACCAATGTGCAAACTGATGGCAAATCCCAACCATTCTAGAATAGTAGGCATTTGATGATTTGGAATGTGAAAACCTTCTCAAAGTTTGCTCATTGATGTTGGCAAGAAGACATGCTATTGATATTTTGGAATGGAACAACCTTGCCAAATTTTGATCATTATATAAGACATGCATTTGATGGTTTGGAATAGGACTCCCTTTGCCGTCAGTAGCATCGATCGATTTTTCTTCATTTGTGTCTTCAGTTGTGAAGTAAATATTGGCTCGGGCGTGTGAATTATTGAGATGCATCGCTTCATTTTCTTTATTTGTGTCTTCAGTTCTTGGGCTCTGACGTGAAAAATTGAGATGCATAATCATCGATCGATTGTTGTTCTCTGAATTGCCAGGCCTGTGAGTTTGATTGCAATGTACATGCACGCTGAAAAGCTGCTCAAACCTTTTTTCAGTGTGAAATTGCTGCAAACATGCGATCACTGTGCGTCCTGAGAATAAGGCTAGAATGTATCGTTTTGAATGTTAAAACTGATACAAGAATTCATTCATACACTGCATGATATCATATAAACATGTCGGATTTCATTACATTTCAAAAATTCTTCAACAAAAAAGATGTGCTCGTCCGGCTCTGGAGATTTAATTAATTAACCTAATCTATGATCACCGGCGCCCATACCCGAGCACAAGAACTGAAGCTTCTTCTCCAGCTCCGCCTCCACAGCCACAAGAAGCGAAGTTGTCCGACTCCGCGTCGCCGCCAAGCAACTAATCGGTCGTTGATGTTCAACCCGCCAAGCTTGGCTTCAACCGGAGGGTATGAACGGGGGTCTTACTTGGAAACGAGGGGTGGCGGCATACCGTCTTCTACTTTTCCTTGTTTTCCATGTGGTGCGGCCTCGTTGCCGGCGAGGAGGGGCCTCGATGGAACCGCCGATGCCCTTTGTCTCTTTGCTGACGAGGTAGCACATTGGCGGAGCGGGGTCTCGGAGGAGCCGGCGATGTCCTCTACAACGTTGCTAGCGGAGCAGGGCCTCGACGGAGCCGGCGAAGTCTGTCGGCTTGTTGCCGGCTGGGAGGGGCCTCGGCAGAGCCGGCGATGTTCTTTGCCTCGTTCCCGACAGGGCGGGGCCTCGGCGGAGCCGGCGAAGTCCTCTAGCTTGCTGCCGACGGGGCGTTGCCTCGGCGGAGCCGACGAAGTCCTTCGCCTCGTCGTCGGTGTCGCCAAACAGCGCTTCGCCAGCTTCATCGTCCTCCTTGTAGGCGGCCGCAACCTCCACCACTAGCATGCGGTACCACCAGCGCTCGAGGCGGCTCTTGTGGGCGGAGCGGTACGACTCGAGCAGCGCCTCTTGCTCCGCCCGCTCCGCGGTGATCTGCTCCTACACCTGCAGATTCTCCTAGAGGAGCTGCTGGTTGTGACGCCCCAAAACCGACGCTCCAGAAGACTTCCAAATGTTCTGGGTTTCACCGTGTGTTCATTTGTGCTTGCTCTTTTTATTTTTTGCATTGCATCATGTCATCATGCCATCATGTCATTAATCTTTACATCTCAATCAAATAAATTGTGTGGATCTTCGATCCATCTAAACCGAGGGAACTCACATGGTGATTTCTCTTTATAACATATCCTCCTAATATTTTAGGGAGCTATATTAAAATATTCCATTAACTTCGGAATCACTCATAAACACACTTACAATTTAATTCGCATGCCTTCCCTACTTCAAGTTTGGACCCCAAGCTTTGCAAACTATTCTTATCTTTTTATCGAGGTTCCTCCAAAAATCCGCAACATTTTTGGACACTTCAAAACTTGTGCTAGATCAAACCATTTGATTTAATTTCAAATGAGTTTGAATTTAAATCTTGCATTCTTGCCAGCTGCTATTTTTCTTGGACCAGTCACATTTTTGTGAGTCTAGAAAAATTAACCCCTTGCCCACTACTCTCCTAACCTTCTTCTCTCTTTTTCTTTCTTTCTATTTTTTCTGTAAATGAAAAGAGAGAGAGAGGGGCAAAGAGACCAGCTGGGCCGACCTCCCAGGCCCAACCACCTCCCCCGCGACCCACCTAACCCTATAACCTAGGCCCCGACCTCCCTCCTCTTGATCTCTCCCTCTCCCTCTGCCCGCCGCCACGCTCGACCCTGTTCTCCTCCACTCGCGCCCGATCCCATGGCTTCCCTGCCCCCCTCGCGCCTGTGCCGCTGTTCTTCCCTCGCGCCGCCCCACCGTCCACGGACCCCTGCACCCGGCTCCCTCCAACCTCCCCTTCTCCCCTGCTCACTTCGACGCCATGGATGTGCCTCCCAGGGAGCTCCACCCCTCCCTTCTCTTTGAGTTCATCTCCATCCCGCGCCCGACCTCCACCCCGACGGCGAGTCCAGGTCGCCGCCGCCCGCACCTTGCGTCATCCCTGCCTCCTTCTCGTTGCCTCACCCGCCGCCTCCCGTCGCCCGCGGAGCCCGTCGTCGCTCTGGAACCAGGACCCATGCTCGGACCCTGACGAAGGAGCCGCCGGAGCAGCCGTCTTCGTCCTCCTGCCGCGGCCGCAGCTCTCCGGGAGGGCCTCGTCCCCGAGCACCCGCTGCTCTAGTGCCGTCCCCAATGCCTGCGGCTCCTTCCCACTCGAATCCGGCGAAATATGAGCCAAGCCGCTCCATTCCTCGCCGCCGTCTTGCTCTAGCACCGGCAACAAGCTCCGTAGTCGCCGCTCATCCCAAGTCTTGTGCCGCTGACCTTCTAAAGAATAGTACCCGACACCCGTGGCCACTGTTGCTAGTTTCGTGGACGTCAAGTACCGCTACGATGACCCTGGATGTCTACGAGTGCCAAGTACCACTACGACCCGAAGACCCAAGTTACGCCAAGTACCAAGACGAACGTGAACAACTTCTGTTGGCCCTCCAAGTTCGACTGCGAGTGCCGTGAACGACTACCGTCATCGTCGAGTACCACTACATCAATGGGTGTACCACTACCGTCGACCCTCGAAGACCTGATGAACGACTACTTCAACTACCGTCGTCGTGTACCACTACTTCCACTACTTCCATCGACGACTCGAACCGCTCTGAAAATGCACGCTTCAAAGGTATAACCACGAGACGACCGCTCATGAACGAATGTGTGATGTATGAGATGCACCTTATGTTGGCACCATGCCTGAATCGTCGTCGCTTGCGATGCCCCTCGTTTGCCTTGTCGCCGAACCGTGGGAACCGGGTAACCAGGAACACCCCACCATCTTTGCATGACACGCTCCCATCGTACTTATTTTGCACCGATCTCTCAACGAGTTACCGGGACCGATTTGTTGTCGTGGCACCCTTTCGGTTATCGCCGACGTGGCACCCTTTCTTTCCACCATGGTGACGAAATACTTCATATCTTGTTCATGTCAACTTTTCATGAAAATTGCATAAAAACTTGAACGTGTCATCCGTATCATGATAACAACCTTTAAATGCTTAAAAAATTTATTTGCTTTAAAATTGCTAAATTACATGGGGATTTTACGGAATTGTTATTGTTATTTCTGGCCTCATTTAAAATTGCCTAGATAGATAGTTTACTTATGCATCACCTCCTGCCATGTTAATTAACCTTAATATTGTTGTCTACATAAATGAGAGCGAACTAAATAAATTGATGTGGTGTTTTGTCAATATGCAACTCGTTGCATATTGAGCTCCACTAAAATTGTAATGTTGTTTGTTGCACTTTGCCATGCCATGCATAATTAAACCAGACATGCAACATACTTGGTTGTGCATCATATGCCATGTTTATTCTTGTGTGTTTATCGTGTTGTTTGCTTCTTTCCGGTTTGCTTCTCTCGTTAGCTTCGGTTTTGTTCTGGAGTTGTGAGGATTTGTTCGACTACTTCTTGGACTCGTTCTTCTTCCTTGCGGGATCCCAGGCAAGATGACCGTTCCCCGATATCACCTCTACCTTTGCTTTGCTAGTTGTCTCGCTCTATAGTTATGCCTCGATGCCTATTCTTGTCTTGTCAGCCTCCCATGTTGCCATGAAACACTCTAACCGCCTTCCTAGCAAACCGTCGATTGGCTAAGTACGCTTTTGCTCAGACCCTCTTATAGCGTTGTTAGTTGCAGGTGAAGTTTGAAGATTGCTCCATGTCTAGACTTCTTGATTGGGATAACATAATATATATCTTAATTAAGTTAATGCACATATATATTGGTAATGGGTGGAAGGCTTGGCCTTCTGCTTGGTGTTTTGTTCCACTCATGCCACCTTAGGACCCGATAAACTCGTGTTATGTTCCTTGATTTTGCGTTCCTAACACGGTTGGGGTTTATGGGCCCCCCTTGATAATTCGCATTGCTTAGAGCTTTTCCATCAAGGCCCAACATTGGTACTACCATTTGCCTAACAACTAAAAAAACTTGCATAGGGAGTAATTAACCCGAGTTCTTAATCAATCCCCGGGCGAGTGCTCCTCATGAGTGTTGATCCAAACTAGAGCCACTTGCGGTGCCACCCAGTTTTCTAGGGTCTTTGGTTGCTGTACATGGTGCTCATCTGGTCGTGGCCTGAGACGAGATACGCGCGGCTACTATCAGGGTGACGGCACGCCGGGAGGTCTTGCTGGATTAGTTTTACCTTTGTCGAAATATCATGAGCACGGGATTCCGAGGATACTCGGGTCTTCCCAATTTGGAGTTGCGACTTCGCAGATCGTGAGCTTGTGATGGGCTAAGTTGGGACACCCCTGCATGGTTTTGAACTTTCGAAAGCCGTGCCCGTGGTTACGTGGCAGATGGGAATTTGTTAATATCCGGTTGTAGATAACTTGATACCATATCCATAAGAATACACTACCTGTGTGAGTAACCGTGATGGTCTCTTTCCGAAGGGCTTCGGGAAGTGAACACGGTAGGGTTATGCATGAACGTGAGTAGCTAGGATCACTTCTTGATCAACTTGGCGACCGTTGGCACATATTCTCATCTTGCTCTGAATTCGTAAGCTAGTTGCTTAGTGCTTGCTGCAGACACTTTATTACCTCTACACACCTAAAGGCTTTGTTAGTTTTAATACCCGGGAATAGGATTGCTGAGTCCTTGTGACTCATAGATTACAACACACACCATATGTAGGTACAGCCGAGAACGATGCAGGAGATGGATCAGAACTTCACTCGGAGTTCGATGAAGAGCGTGGTCGTATGTATGTGACGTTTTTCGACGATCGGTAGTGGTTCCTACTAGGGGCGATCGGGCCTTGTGGTTGTGGTATCTTTTCTCGTTTGATTTCGTCTGTAGTCGGACCCAGTGTTATTTGGATGAATGTAGGCTATTGTATTCATTGTGTGACGTGGTGAGTGTAAGCCAACTATTTTATTCTTTCATCCCTGTTCTTCACATGAGTTGTGCAAACATACCACGCTTGCGATCATTCCAGAATGTGCTTATGTCTCTAACTCGTGCCTCGACACGTACGAGATATAGTCGCATCCTGGGCATTACAAATTGGCATTCAGAGCCTTCTCCGACCTAGGAGCCCCCTGATTGATCGAACCGCTGACGGTTGAGTCTAGGCACACACACAAAATAATGTTTTGAGTCATATATATATCGGAGAGTAGGATTTCTTTTTACTCCTCATCCCCTTTGTCGCTCTGGTGAGGACTGCTAACGTTGTTTTATCTTCACTATCCTCAGTTCTCACCCAAAAAAATTAGGATCACGCGGGTATTGTTTGGATTGTTCTGATATCTTTGTGACGAGAATTCTGTCTTGGTGCCTCCCGTCTGTTTAGGCTGAGTCCTGGGGAGTTGAGCTCTGAGGTATTGTCGTCCCATTGTGTATCGTTGCAATTCTAGAATACCAGAGGTGGCCGGCATCGAAAACTCTTCTATGCGTGTCTGGTGGTGAGATAACCCCGACGTTACCCAGTACTAGGGGGATAGTTCAAGAGTATTGCCATGGCTGGTATAGCGGATGCATTTCGAATGTCACATCCCTAGCTTCTGTTACTGGCCAGTGCTAGCATCTGGTGTTGCATCATGTTTACTTTTCATAGAAACCTGAAATGGGGATGTCTAAACCCTAGCACCAGATGAAACCAACTAGGTTCAAACTAAAATATTTTTCAATGAACCCAAAATGCCTTTGAAAATGTTCATGATTTTTGATAAAGGTCAAAACCTCTGCCAAAAATGGTGCAACTATTTCTAGGCCATTCTGGATTTTTGAATTAAGGTATATTGTATTTGAATTGGAGCAAATAAAATCTATAAATAATTTTATAGCTCCAAATGTTTTGAAAATTGTTGTGGGTCTCTGGAATAACTCAGTTAACATCCACAATAATTTTCAGCATCTATAAAAAATGGTTTAGTGCCTAAACTAAATCAAAACACAGAAAGAAAAGAGAGGGAGAGGTAGAATTTACCTGGCGCTCACCTGGCAGCCCATCTGGCCGGCCCTGCCCATGAGGGGCAGGGAGGTCTTCTTCCTCCCGCCAGTCGGACGCACGGCGCGTGCCCGACGCGCGCCGGCCACCTCCACCTTGCCTGCCTGTCTCCTCGCCGTCCCGAACAGCCTAGAGGACGCCACGCCCTCCCCTTGACCCCTGCATCTCTCCCCTCTCTCGCTGGACCTTCTCCCTCTCCTCTGGTCCTCTCTCCCGAACCACCGAACACGCCCGTCGCCGCCGTTCGCCGTTGTCGCGGCCACAGCCTCCCCCTCGCCTCTCCGACATGCCCCCGGGCTCCGCCGTGTCTCCCTCATCCTCTCCGTCGGCCCACGCGACCGCGGGAGCCCTACAGCGTCGACCCCGCCCCTTCTTCAACCTCCAGCCGCCGGCGACCTCGCCGTCGAATTCGTGACGTCCGCTGCCTCCCCGAGCCTTCTGCGACCTCCTTCGACCCCGCCGTGAGCTACTCACCCTAACCCCCCTCTCCTCCGTCTCGTTTGCGAGCTGTAGCCGCCGCCCCGCGAGCACCCGACGCCGTCATCCGCCATGGCCAGCGAGCCCCGTTCTCTCGAGCCCCTCCGCTCGAACCCGTGGCACCAGCGTGCTTCTGGTGACCCGTAGACGCGACCTAGCCCATCAGCCCCTCCCCTAGCGCACCGCAGCCCCGAAACCACCGAGGCCCGATTCCGGCCACCGCCGCGAGCTCGTTTCCGATGAGCTCCGGCCACCCCAGCTCCTCCCACTTGCGTGGATGGATGCGGGCGAGCAAGGGCTACGCCCTGGTACCCTCAGCTAGCAAAAACGCCGTCTGTAGCACGAGCCCGAGCAACTCCGGCGAACCTCCGCCGTTGTTTTGGTCGCCGCCGGCCTGTCTCCGGCGACTGCCAACGTGGCGACTTAATTAGGGACTAATTACCCCACTAATCACCCCTAGAGCCACTGACACATGGGCCCCGCACACTTAATTAAGCACTGTTTAGTTCCTATTTAGTTTAAGTTAACCACAGTGGCCCCACGCGTCAGTTTTGACCGTGCTGACGTGGGCATTGACTAGGCCCACCTGTCAGCGACCCTAACCAGCCCTGGGTCACTGACCAATGGGTCCCACGCGTCAGGTTTGACCCTGGCCGACCCTGTTGACTAGGTGATGTCAGAACGACACAGTGCTGATGTCATAAATGCTTTTCTGGAATTTTAAATAAATCAGAAATGATTTATTTATTTCAGAAAATAGCCAAAACTTCTAAAAATCATATAAAATCAACCGTAGCTCAGATGAAAATAATTTATATATGAAATATGATCAGAAAAATATGAGGAATCTGTTTATGGCATTTTCATGGATGTTTGAATAACTTACAGCCACTGTTTAGGACAATTTGAATAATTGGCATTTGAATAATCGCATATGGAGTTTGAATTTGAACCTTTGGTTCAAACCAACTTCATTCAATTTGGTTGCTAGTTGCATTAGGCCAAATCACATCATATTGCCATGTCATGTTCATGCATCATATTGTTGCATTGCATTGATTGTGTTCTTTCTCTGTTTGTCGGTTTTGTCCCCTCTCAGTAGACGACGTTCCAACGATGAGTTCGATGACACCGATGAAGAACTATTATTATCTTCAGAAGTGCCAGGCAAGCAAACCCCATTGAGCATTCCGATACAATCCCACTCTCTCGCTCTTGCTCTCTTTTACTGCATTAGGACAACAACGCTTCAACTGTTACCTGTTGCGGTAGCTGAACCCCTTTCCACTGCATGACCTGTCATTGCCACAGTAAATAGTTGAAACCCACTAGTATGAGTAGGAGTTGTTTGAGCCATGTTGTGCCTACTCATTCATGCTTCCTGGTTATGCCTGCTATTGCTTAGAGTTGTGTCAGGTCTGATTCATCAGGGATGAATTGGAAGGGTGATGAACATGTCCTGCTGTTGAGAGCTAAGTGTGTGAACACGATTTGGTAAAGGTAGCGATGAGAGGCCATGTAGGAGTACATGGTGGGTTGTCTCATTGAAGCCGTCCTCAGGAACTGAGTTCTGTGTTGGTTGATCCATGAACAGCTACTACCACACGTTGGGCCCTGAAATATGACCCCGCTCGACTTATTGACTGCCCTTGTTCTCTGTCCAGGAGTTGCAACTAGTTTCTGGTGTTTGTAGTTTACTGGAGGTCGTGCGCAGCGCTGACCCTTGGGGTGGGCTGTGACACGGCAGGTACGTGGCACGGTGTACCGGTCGCCCGTTTGGTGACGCGGGAACCCTGTACACATTGTTTCGGGCCGTGAGCGACACCCCGGCCGGATCTCCCCACGGATGGAACCCAAATAGGCGATAGACCTGGACGAGAGACTTGAGTGGTTGGTTAGGTCGTGGTCTACACCCACGTCGGCTTTCGCTTGAAGTCTGCCGAGCACATGTCGTGTGCAGACGCTAAGTGGTGGAAACATGTGTGAAGAAGTACACCCCTGCAGGGTTATATATGATCTATTCGAATAGCCGTGTCCGCGGTAATGGACTTCTAGGTTGCCTATTACAGTTCATAGACAAGTGAAAGTGGATACTCTAAAATGCGCAAGATAAGCGTGAGTGCTATGGATGGCCTTCTCGTAGGGAGACGGGAGCGGATCCATAGTGGTGTATTGATTGGTGAATATGTGGACTCGTGTGCGCCACCTCAAAAGAGTTACTTGCAGTCGTAGTTTAGGATATCCACCGAGTTAAAGCTGGCTTGCTGCAGTCAAACTCCACCACCCCTTTGTTGATACTGATGCATATGTAGTTAGTTCTGATGTAAGTCTTGCTGAGTACCTTTGTACTCACGTTTGCTTAATTTATGTTTTTGCAGAGAGACTTCAGTCTCGCTAGTGTTTCCGCGTGGACTTCGACGTTTAGCTTGTTACCTCAGCTACGATCTTGTACCCTTGGGAGGGTCTTGTAGATAGTCAGGCTTCTCAGCCTTTTTTCATTTGTAGTTGTCTGTACTCAGACATGTTATGCTTCCGTTGCCTGTATGCTCTGTATGTTGGGTCATGTGACCTCTGTTTGTAATAAATGCTATGATGGCTCTTCTGGGCCTTTATCTATATGAGTTGTTGAGTTATGTTGTGATGACATGTTGTACAGCACATACTTGCATGTTATGCGTACGTGTAATGTGTATTGCTATGTGTGGGATCCGACACCTAGTTGTTTACCTTTGGTAGCCTATCTTACAGGGAAATGTCTCCTAGTGCTTCCACTGAGCCTTGGTAGCTTGCTACTGCTCCGGAACACTTAGGCTGGCTGGCATGTGTCCTTCTTCGTTCCTGTGTCTGTCCCTTAGGGGAAATGTCACGCGTTGATCCTTTAAGTCCTTGTAGCTTGCTATGACTTGGGTTCATACGTTGATGACCGACACGTTCGTTGCTGGGTCATGTATGACTGTCTCTGTAATTTAGTGCCACTTTTGGTTTATAACTAGTCATGTCGGCCCGGGTTCTCTGTCATATGGATGCTAGCGACACTATCATATACGTGTGCCAAAATGCGCAAACGGTCCCGGGCCGGGTAAGGTGGCACCCGTGGGGATACCGTGCGTGAGGCCGCAAAGTGATATGATGTGTTACAGGCTAGACCTGTGTGACTTAGAATCGGGGTCCTGACATCATTGATATCAGAGCCTGACTGCCTGTAGGATTAGTAAGCCAAATTTGTCGAAGTCGTGTCTAGAAATTCTTTAGTTATGTAAGGGAATTGATTATGGAAGGGAACGTAAGGCTCTTTATACTCCTTTGCCATATGACCTTCTGATCTGAGTCACCTTCTTCTTCTACGGGGATTAAGAACTAGGATTCTCATTCTATTTATTAGGATCACGTTAATGTGGTTTCAACCCTCAGTTCAGTTTCTACTACTTCCGTTTGTTCAACTGTTGGTCTCAGAACCTTGACATTATGATGTTAAGTGGATATGCTACCCTTTTTGCTTGGATCTCATAAGTATTTTCAAGCATTTACAGCTGTTATGCTGTCCAAGTCATCCCAGGTTTCTAAATAGTTTGTTGCATTTGCAAACCTTTCCTCCCTGTTACCGATGTCCTTTTAGGCCAGATTAATCACACTAGTCGGTGTGTGGAGGTACTCCGTTACCTCGACACATGTGTTGGAGTTATTATTATGACCCTAGCTGTTTTAGAGGATCACCCAGTAATCCAGCAATGCTTTATATTCTCAGCGTGATAATTCTGGCCATTATTCTCGAAAGCATCCCGTGATGCCATTTAGTTAGTAGGCATTCTACTCCTGGGTTCTTAAACCTGAGATTCAACCTACTTACTTCATGTTGATGGTATTTGCTCGCCCCTTTAGGATATTAGTAACCTTGTCATAGTCCTCGAGGTCCGTGGTCATCGTTCTTCCAATACCATGAACCATCATGGCAGGAGTTCTTCTGAACCAAAAGATCACAACCAGAGTGCTCTTGAGTAGTACTCCATTCATATTGTGGTTCTGCCAATCCTACCTTTCTGCATGGGTTATCTGGAAGAAATATGTGGAACTCGTTCGCATACTAACCTATGCATCCACAACTCAGACAATCATATGTTTCCTGAGTTGTCCCTTTTAGTTGTATTTTGACCCTCATCTATCAATTGATAGTCAAGAGCATGCGTGCATTCGTTCATCGATGCCTATTACTCTTGTGGTCCGTAAAGCCATTCTATTCTGGAATGACTAGGAGAAACAAACTCCAGTACCTTATCCATATCCAGGATTGGGTCGAAGAAGTTGTACTTCGCAGGTGAAGAATGCTAATCCAGCTTCTAATCTATTCTATCCTGGAGTATTATCGTCCTTATGTCAAGAATGTCATGGGAATTGCACCACCTCCTATGAACTTTTGATAAGGTGATACTTCTCGCCATCATCGTTTAATCCTCGGCCTCCGTGTTATTATAACCGGAATGCTGACAAGTGGATTGTGATGTGTGAAATCAATACTCCTAGCAACTTCGTTGCTTGGTAGTTAAAGGACAACAATTTCATTCTTAGCGTGATGATTACTGAATCACCATTCTAAGATTGATTGTGCTACCTAGTCCACCTCCCTGGTGCACTCCTTGATTGATGAGTTAGGATTTTGTTAACTCCTTGCTCATTTGATCATATCGTCTTGCCCTGAAAAGCAAGATTGTTCTCGAGCTTAGTAACATATCGGTGGTTCGTGATTTTCCGGTTATCTTCCCGGAAGTATCACCAGGTTGTTCCCTGACCAATGCATTGAGCTCGTGATCAAGATGGTTTCTCTGTAAACCACCCCTTCTCCAAGAAACTGTGTTGGATACCCTGGACTAGTTGGTTAAGCTAAACAACAACTTGGAGAGTTGGAAGAGAAAAGCTTGTCCGACCTAGCTCATCCCTAAGGGATATCTTGTATCCGTGTTGAAGAAAGATGGTATTTCATCGATTGATCCTCGTGATTAGTTAATGGACCTATCATCTTATCCAAACTTTGATTTGAGTGTGTGCTATCCTCAAATCAAATCGGAACCAACGGTGTTCGTAATGTGGTCTTACTCGTGGTTGATTCCTAGAGCATACACCGTCATATCTCTTGGTCTGACCAATGCTATCATCGTGTTCACTTAGTTATGGAATTCCATCTTCATGGAAATCTGGATGACCTGTTGTTGAGCCCATCAGCAATATTTTCATCTTATCCGTGATTCATGTTGGACATCTATGTTAGTGTTGGAAACTTTTATAAGAATTATCTTCATGTCCTATTCATGAACCATATGCTTGGACGAAAGAAGTGTCTTCCTCTAATTCACGTGCATTTGATGCAAGTTGCCACTGTGAATTCGAGAAAGTCAATATTGCTCCTCTGGAGTCATCCCAAGTCAGTCATGCATACGTGCGAAGTATTCTATGGTCTGATAGACTGATCATCTTCATTCTGTATGCATCCCTAGCACACCAAGCCACTGATTGATTTGTTCAAGGAGAAGAAGTTCCTTCTTAAGAGCTAATCTGGACTTATGTAAGGACTTCGACATCCTCGATGATGGTTCCCTACCAGAACTCGATAGTGTTTTATTGTAAGCCTACTACGTGGTCATGCTTGTCTATGACAACGTGTTCATAGGTATGTAGCAGAACTAGCTCATGTTTTGGAGCTTACTATCATAGTTCATACCGCGAGAATCTCGCAACGTCATCTCGTCGAGTTGTGTTGCAAACTTTCATTTTCCTTTCTAGACTCGATGAGTCTGGAATATCCTGACACCAACCAAAACTGAATCTCGGGCAGATATGATGCTTGGAGCATTTTCCAAGAGCTATAATATTGGTCTCTCGATAACCGGTAAAGTGGATGTCATGGCCAACCCACCCAGCCGGAAGACCTATTGTTGTAGTATCTTGATTGAAGAAGTTGGCCACCTCCGCATAAGGACTTCGTAGGAATTACTCCCTAGTTGTTCCTTATGGACTTTGGTGCTCCCGAAGTCCAACCTTTACTTGATGGCCATGTTGATGTTTTAAGCATTGACCGTGGTACCTAGTACACCAAGGAGAACATTAGAAGCGGAGTGCTAAATGTCTCTCGGTCGATCATCTAGAATTCATCCCCTTGGACTCCGCCAAGGAGAAATCTGAGGAAGTGTTATCTTCCTTTGCATCTGCATCGTCCATCATTATTCATCATGGTAGTATGTGTGGTTGCCAGGATCCTTGCCACGGATATTGGTAAAACCTTGATGGATATGGGAATGCTCAAGTTCTTGAGAGCACGCACAAGCACTAGGCGTTATCATCGACACTAACCGGGATTGCTCCCAGTGCTCTTGGTTATGCTATAACCTCTCAAAGAGTAGATTTACTCTCTACTGTTGGGATTTACCCCAGTTACCAGAATCATTCCTAGCATTTGCATTTTGTTCCCAGCTTGCACCACCATTGTGCCATTTACCATGGGCTGCCCTTTTCAGCAATTGCTGTTCAGAATCATCTTCATAAGTGGACTTACCATGGGTTCCATCCATTTCCGATGATAAGCGAATCATCCCTTGTGTTGTCTTCAACAAGCTAGTCCACATCATCCATTCTGGCCTGAGAATGTCATTCTTTCGGACTCCTTCAGAAGATCGATTGAAATTTGCCTTAGGTTGGTATAAAAGAGTTTCAATGATCCCTATATCAAAAGTAATTCTTTTTGCCACTTAAGGGAAAAAATCTAGGAGTCACCTTCTCTAAGGTTCCCCGTCTGGTGACACCGATCACCATCTTCTTAGGTGTGGAATTATTATCTGTTAAGTAAATCTTCATTGTGTGGTTCACTCCATCCCCCTGGATGTGTGTTCCATGTCTCGGCTCAAGAGATGTTTCAGTGTCTCACTCCTTGAGTTGATCTTGAGTTCCTCGATCTTTGGGAAGATCGATTCCTATAGAGTTGTCTCCGTTATCATATGGTTGGATGAAGATCTCAAAGCAAGGATGACAAGATCAATATGATGCAATAAATCAACATTCATATGAAGGGCACTTGGATCATGAAGATTGTGTTAGTTAGTGTCCCCTCTGATTTCTTACCCTACGCTTGAATCTCGGGACGAGATTCTTGTTTAGTGGGGGTGAGTTGTCACATCCCTAGCTTCTGTTACTGGCCAGTGCTAGCATCTAGTGTTGCATCATGTTTACTTTTCATAGAAACCTGAAATGGGGATGTCTAAACCCTAGCACCAGATAAAACCAACTAGGTTCAAATTAAAGTATTTTTCAATGAACCCAAAATGCCTTTGAAAATGTTCATGATTTTTGATAAAGGTGAAAACCTCTGCCAAAAATGGTGCAACTATTTCTAGGCCATTCTGGATTTTTGAATTAAGGTATATTGTATTTGAATTGGAGCAAATAAAATCTATAAATAATTTTATAGCTCCAAATGTTTTGAAAATTGTTGTGGGTCTCTGGAATAACTCAGTTAACATCCACAATAATTTTCAGCATCTATAAAAAATGATTTAGTGCCTAAACTAAATCAAAACACAGAAAGAAAAGAGAGGGAGAGGTAGAATTTACCTGGCGCTCACCTGGCAGCCCATCTGGCCGGCCCAGCCCATGAGGGGCAGGGAGGTCTTCTTCCTCCCGCCAGTCAGACGCACGGCGCGTGCCCGACGCGCGCCGGCCACCTCCACCTTGCCTGCCTATCTCCTCGCCGCCCCGAAGCGCCTAGAGGACGCCACGCCCTCCCCTCGACCCCTGCATCTCTCCCCTCTCTCGCTGGACCTTCTCCCTCTCCTCTGGTCCTCTCTCCCGCACCACCGAACACGCCCGTCGCCACCGTTCGCCGTTGTCGCGGCCACAGCCTCCCCCTCGCCTCTCCGACACGCCCCCGGGCTCCGCCGTGTCTCCCTCATCCTCTCTGTTGGCCCACGCGACCGCGGGAGCCCTACAGCATCGACCCCGCCCCTTCTTCAACCTCCAGCCGCCGGCGACCTCGCCGTCGAATTCGCGACGTCCGCTGCCTCCCCGAGCCTTCTGCGACCTCCTTCGACCCCGCTGTGAGCTACTCACCCTAACCCCCCTCTCCTCAGTCTCGTTTGCGAGCTGTAGCCGCCGCCCCGCGAGCACCCGACGCCGTCGTCCGCCATGGCCGGCGAGCCCCGTGCTCTCGAGCCCCTCCGCTTGAACCCGTGGCACCAGCGTGCTTCTGGTGACCCGTAGACGCGACCTAGCCCATCAGCCCCTCCCCTAGCGCACCGCAGCCCCGAATCCACCGAGGCCCGATTCCGGCCGCCGCCGCGAGCTCGTTTCTGACGAGCTCCGGCCACCCAGCTCCTCCCACTTGCGTGGATGGATGTGGGCGAGCAAGGGCTACACCCTGGTACCCTCAGCTAGCAAAAACGTCGTCTGTAGCGCGAGCCCGAGCAACTCCGGCGAGCCTCCGCCGTTGTTTTGGTCGCCGCCGGCCTGTCTCCGGCGACTGCCAACGTGGCCACTTAATTAGGGACTAATTACCCCACTAATCACCCCTAGAGCCACTGAAACATGGGCCCTGCACACTTAATTAAGCACAGTTTAGTTCCTGTTTAGTTTAAGTTAACCACAGTGGCCCCACGCGTCAGTTTTGACCGTGTTGATGTGGGCATTGACTAGGCCCACCTATTAGCGACCCTAACCAGCCCTGGGTCACTGACCAATGGGTCCCACGCGTCAGGTTTGACCCTGGCCGACCCTGTTGACTAGGTGGTGTTAGAATGACACAGTGCTGATGTCATAAATGCTTTTCTGGAATTTTAAATAAATCAGAAATGATTTATTTATTTCAGAAAATAGCCAAAACTTCTAAAAATCATATAAAATCAACCGTAGCTCAGATGAAAATAATTTATATATGAAAAATGATCAAAAAATATGAGGAATCTGTTTATGGCATTTTCATGCATGTTTGAATAACTTACAACCACTGTTTAGGACAATTTGAATAATCACATATGGAGTTTGAATTTGAACCTTTGGTTCAAACCAACTTCATTTAATTTGGTTGCTAGTTGCATTAGGCCAAATCACATCATATTGCCATGTCATGTTCATGCATCATATTGTTGCATTGCATTGATTGTGTTCTTTCTCTGTTTGTCGGTTTTGTCCCCTCTCAGTAGACGACGTTCCGACGATGAGTTCGATGACACCAATGAAGAACTATTACTATCTTCAGAAGTGCCAGGCAAGCAAACCCCATTGAGCATTCCGATACAATCCCACTCTCTCGCTCTTGCTCTCTTTTACTGCATTAGGACAACAACGCTTCAACTGTTACCTGCTGCGGTAGCTGAACCCCTTTCCACTGCATGACCTGTCATTGCCACAGTAAATAGTTGAAACCCACTAGTATGAGTAGGAGTTGTTTGAGCCATGTTGTGCCTACTCATTCATGCTTTCTGGTTATGCCTGCTATTGCTTAGAGTTGTGTCAGGTCTGATTCATCAGGGATGAATTGGAAGGGTGATGAACATGTCCTGCTGTTGAGAGCTAAGTGTGTGAACACGATTTGGTAAAGGTAGCGATGAGAGGCCATGTAGGAGTACATGGTGGGTTGTCTCATTGAAGCCGTCCTCAGGAACTAAGTTCTGTGTTGGTTGATCCATGAACAGCTACTACCACACGTTGGGCCCTGAAATATGACCCCGCTCGACTTATTGACTGCCCTTGTTCTCTGTCCAGGAGTTGCAACTAGTTTCTGGTGTTTGTAGTTTACTGGAGGTCGTGCGCAGCGCTGACCCTCGGGGTGGGCTATTACACGGCAGGTACGTGGCATGGTGTATCGGTCGCCCGTTTGGTGACGCGGGAACCCTGTACACATCGTTTGGGGCCGTGAGCGACACCCCGGCCGGATCTCCCCACGGATGGAACCCAAATAGGCGATAAACCTGGACGAGAGACTTGAGTGGTTGGTTAGGTCGTGGTCTACACCCACGTCGGCTTTCGCTTGAAGTCTGCCGAGCACATGTCGTGTGCAGACGCTAAGTGGTGGAAACATGTGTGAAGAAGTACACCCCTGCAGGGTTATATATGATCTATTCGAATAGCCGTGTCCGTGGTAATGGACTTCTGGGTTGCCTATTACAGTTCATAGACAAGTGAAAGTGGATACTCTAAAATGCGCAAGATAAGCGTGAGTGCTATGGATGGCCTTCTCGTAGGGAGACGGGAGGGGATCCATAGTGGTGTATTGATTGGTGAATATGTGGACTCGTGTGCGCCACCTCAAAAGAGTTACTTGCAGTCGTAGTTTAGGATAGCCACCGAGTTAAAGCTGGCTTGCTGCAGTCAAACTCCACCACCCCTTTGTTGATACTGATGCATATGTAGTTAGTTCTGATGTAAGTCTTGCTGAGTACCTTTGTACTCACGTTTGCTTAATTTATGTTTTTGTAGAGAGACTTCAGTCTCGCTAGTGTTTCCGCGTGGACTTCGACGTTTAGCTTGTTACCTCAGCTACGATCTTGTACCCTTGGGAGGGTCTTGTAGATAGTCAGGCTTCTCAGCCTTTTTTTCATTTGTAGTTGTCTGTACTCAGACATGTTATGCTTCCGTTGCCCGTATGCTCTGTATGTTGGGTCATGTGACATCTGTTTGTAATAAATGCTATGATGGCTCTTCTGGGCCTTTATCTATATGAGTTGTTGAGTTATGTTGTGATGCCATGTTGTACAGCACATACTTGCATGTTATGCGTACGTGTAATGTGTATTGCTATGTGTGGGATCCGACACCTAGTTGTTTACCTTTGGTAGCCTATCTTACAGGGAAATGTCTCCTAGTGCTTCCACTGAGCCTTGGTAGCTTGCTACTGCTCCGGAACACTTAGGCTGGCCGGCATGTGTCCTTCTTCGTTCCTGTGTCTGTCCCTTAAAGGAAATGTCACGCGTTGATCCTTTAAGTCCTTGTAGCTTGCTACGACTTGGGTTCATACGTTGATGACCGACACGTTCGTTGTTGGGTCATGTATGCCTGTCTCTGTAATTTAGTGCCACTTTTGGTTTATAACTAGTCATGTCGGCCCAGGTTCTCTGTCATATGGATGCTAGCGACACTATCATATACGTGTGCCAAAATGCGCAAACGGTCCCGGGCCAGGTAAGGTGGCACCCGTGGGGATACCGTGCGTGAGGCCGCAAAGTGATATGATGTGTTACAGGCTAGACCTGTGTGACTTAGAATCGGGGTCCTGACATCGAAGGTCCAAGGTAAACGGTTTCCGAAGGTACCTGGTTATGTGTTGACGGATGGATATAGCTAGATGTAGGTATTGCTAGTTGGGTGAGATATTGTTCTTCCCCTGTATCCCCAACACTAGATTGCATAACCGGAAAGCTTCGGGAATTAATAGGTGGGAATTCAAGTAGCTCTTAGGTAACCTTCCAACGGGTGCATAATATGAGGTTGGGGTTCAACATCTAGTGAAGAGGTTATCCTGGTCGATGTTACGCTGGGAGTTGCATCTTAAAGGATCCTTGGCTATGCTGATGCGGGGATTGCAAGGCCCTTTGTAACACGTGCCATGGGGCATCACACATGTGGAACGAAACCTCTATTATGTATTTGTTCCATCTGTTACCTTGTTGTTTTATTCTATCATTTTGTTCTCCCAAGTGGCTTCTCGACAAGTTGATGTACCATTAAGCTTACAGAATCCATTCGTTCAATTCTCAGTTCGAATGATATTGTGAAGATTATGTTGCAACATATCTATCCTTTGTTTTTGTTTTGATTGTGGTATTCGAGGTGCTTCAATGTCAAATGTTGATTCCATACCTTTCCTAATCGGTGTTCTCGTATTTATTTGGAAGTGCTAATCCTTCTTGATCATCAAGATTGTCATGTTAAATTCATTTTCAACCGGTGTGGTTCTCTTCAAGTTAATTCGATCCTTTCGATACTAGCAATATCAATTCTCAGTTTTCTCAACGATGTTCATTCCATTCATCCCAAGTTGTCTTTATTTTTCCCACCCTCCCACCCTTTTTCTTTATGGAGCCAGAATTCTTAGCCAAGTATCCATTTTATTCATGTGAAGTTCTTCATTTCCTTCAATGTTTTATCCGGTGATTCTCATGAAGATGCTCAGGAGCTTCAAGTTTATCATTCTCCATTCTGTTTCTTCTCCGGTGGATTTAATTCAAACTTTGGTGTTGATTATATCCTTCCTCTTGTTTCACATGTTTTCACATGTTGGAATTTCTTATCCGAAGTCTCTCCTGTTTATTCAACTATCTCTAATTCTTCTCCGGAGTGTTCAAGATATCTCGGAAGATTCATGTTTCCATTCTTAATCCGTTCAAGCTATTTTGAGGTTGTTATATTATTCAAGCCATTTAATTCAACTGATGCACTATCTCTCAAGCAATCTTTCCCAAGGGTGTTTATTTTCAGTGGGCCCTAACCCATAGGTCTTTTTACAGGATCTTACCTGACTCTTCTATTTTTTCCGAAGTTATTCTCATATTCTTTTCAAGTTTGACGTAAGAATGGATCTCTCATCAGTCAAATGTATCCTCCAAGATCGCTTTCAAATTCTTTTCACCATTGGTTCAACCTTTAAATTCTTCATTCCGGAGTGCCTCAACAACTCATGGTGGTGTATCTCATCGTCTTCTCAGATTTGGAGACCGAAGAAGAGTTCCTCTTGAATCCTTACCCATTCTTCCAAAGATTCATGGTTCTAGATTCACGCCATCCTCATAATTGTTTTCGACTGTGGGAATTGTTTTCATGCCCCTCGAGAGCAATTCATGAGTTCTTTTCATTTCTCGATCCTCTGAAGGCCATCATTTCAGAAGATTTCTTCGTTCTCAGTTTTCAACTTCGTCCTCCAACTATTCTTAATTGATGCCTCTTCGTTCGTATCCATAATTCTTCCGGTGCTTCGTTCAAGTATTCTTTAATCTGCTCGTGATCCCTTCGTTCTTTTGTATCTAAGTTTTCCTCAAGTGCCTTTGTTCCTTTTCTAATTCTTCCCGGTGATTCGTTCTCTTTTCTTCATTCGTCTCCATATTCTTATGGTGGTTCGTTCCAGATTTCTCTTCCTTTGTTATCGTATTAATTCATTCATTCTTTCTAAACCCCACCGGTGATTCGTTGAATACTTTCTCAAGATTCTGCGAGATCTCTCTTTAATTCTTTGCAATGAGAATAAGTAGTATGCTAAATCCATTGCTTCTCATCGATTTAAGTTGATGAAGGATGAGCATAACATAATCTATTATTCTTGTTTTCCTCAAGGTTATTAATTCCTTCTTCTGAAGTTTGTTCATGATGAATAAATTCTTGGTTCGAAATGATCCATCTTTCTTTTCCGAAGGTCCAAGCTATATTAATTATCTCATCGCAAAGATTCATCGAATCATTGCAAGGCTTCAATCTTATTCTTTTCATCCTTCACTCCTCATCCTTTTGTTATCGGAGTTGAACATGGTGGTTCATCATGATTGAATTCATCCTCGAAGTGTTCTTTAAGATTCTTGTTGGAGCTCAAGTATTCTTCTGGCATTCCGAAGTGCAATTTGTACTCCCTTTTTCTATTGAGGTGGTGTTATGTCATTCTTGACAATTTCCTTCATGTTTCATGATTCACAAGTTATCAAGAATGAAATATGTAAACCGTCATTTTTCTTTGTCCATGAGATCCTTTCAACCCTTCAATTTCCTCGTTGGAGTTAACTTGGGTTATAATTCACCTAAAGCTTTTCCCTGAGGATTGTTGCTATTTATGGTGCTTATAAATGTCTCAAGTTCTATATTTATCCTCTCGATGGAAAAAGTTTTCATCTCTTCGTTGATCTCAATCCAATCTATTATTTTCCGTTAGTGGTCGGTTGTCACCTCATAATGTTGAGATGTTTTCCACAAGCCCACAACAAGCTTATTCTTTTGTTGTTGATTTTTCCAACAACTTCATTCAATCATTCTTTCTAAGGATGCTTTTCAAATTCATTGGTGGTAGAAGTTATCATTTTCTTCTACTTTCTTTCTTCCTAACAATCTAGCTTCTATTCTTTTGTTCCAGAGGTATTGTAATATTGATATCTTCGTTCCATCATCTCTTTTTGTCAAGATCATGTTCTTTTCTTTGCCAGTCTATTTATTAGAAATGTCGTGTCCTCCATTCAAATTCTCTCATCCTATCAAGTTTTTCCTCTCTTTTCAACCGGAGTGCTGTCTGAAATCTTTCTTAACATTGTGCCATTCTTTTAATTGTTCCGGAGGTAGTGTGTTGTTCATTTCATCAAGTATCATCCCAACTTGGCAAGTTCATGTTAATTCCTTCCATTTTCAATCGGAGTGTTGTCCAAATTCTTTCGTTCTTATTCCTTCTCTAGCTTTATTCAACCGGAGTGGTTTAAATTCTTCCATGATCTGTGAGCTCGTGTTTCATGCCTTTCAACCTACAAGGTTCTCGTAATGTTCCTTGTTCCTCTTTTCTAATGGAGTGTTTTCATTTTCGTTCATCTCCATTGTATTCTTCTTTCAATTTGTTCAACCGCTCAAGTTCGTGGTTTCACTCGCTTGTCAAAGAAGCAACTTTGTTTTACCTCTTCCTTTTCCTCTTCTATACGGTGCCATCTCTAGGATCTCGGGTCGAGATCCTCTCTTAGTGTGGGAGAATTGTGACGCCCCAAGACCGATGCTCCAGAAGACTTCCAAATGTTCCGGGTTTCACCATGTGTTCATTTGTGCTTGCTCTTTTTATTGTTTGCATTGCATCATGTCATCATGCCATCAAGTCATTAATCTTTGCATCTCAACCAAATAAATTGTGTGGATCTTCGATCCATTTAAACCGAGGGAACTCACATGGTGATTTCTCTTTATAACATATCCTCCTAATATTTTAGGGAGCTATATTAAAATATTCCATTAACTTCAGAATCACTCATAAACACACTTACAATTTAATTCTCATGCCTTCCCTACTTCAAGTTTGGACCCCAAGCTTTGCAAACTATTCTTATCTCTTTATCGAGGTTCCTCCAAAAATCCGCAACATTTTTGGACACTTCAAAACTTGTGCTAGTTCAAACCATTTGATTTAAATTCAAATGAGTTTGAATTTAAATCTTGCATTCTTGCCAGCTGCTATTTTTCTTGGACCAGTCACATTTTTGTGAGTCTAGAAAAATTAACCCCTTGCCCACTACTCTCCTAACCTTCTTCTCTCTTTTTCTTTCTTTCTATTTTTTCTGTAAATGAAAAAAGAGAGAGAGGGGCAAAGAGACCAGCTGGGCCGACCTCCCAGGCCCAACCACCTCCCCCGGGGCCCACCTAACCCTATAACCTAGGCCCCGACCTCCCTCCTATTGATCTCCCCCTCTCCCTCTGCCCGCCGCCATGCTCGACCCCGCTCTCCTAACACTCGTGCCCGATCCCATGGCTTCCCTGGCCTCCTCGCACCTCTGCCGCTGTTCTTCCCTCGCGTCGCGCCGCCGTCCACGGACCCCTGCACCCGACTCCCTCCAACCTCCCCTTCTCCCCTACTCACTTCGCCGCAATGGTCGTGCCTCCCATGGAGCTCCACCCCTCCCTTCTCTTCGGGTTCATCTCCATCCAGCGCCCGACTGCCACCCAAACGGCGAGTCCAGGTCATCGCCGCCCGCACCTTGCATCGTCCCTGCCTCCTCCTTGTTGCCTCACCCGCCGCCTCCCGTCACCCGCGGAGCCCGTCGTCGCTCCAGAACCAGGACCATGCTCGGACCCCGACGAAGGAGCCGCCGAAGCAGCCGTCCTCGTCCTCCTGCCGCGGCCGCAGCTCTCCGGGAGGGCCTCGTCCCCGAGCTCCCGCTGCTCCAGTGCCGTCCCCAATGCATGCGGCTCCTTCCCACTCGAATCTGGTGAAATACGAGCCAAGCCGCTCCATTCCTCGCCGTCGTCTTGCTCCAGCACCGGCAACAAGCTTCGTCGTCGCCACTCATCCCAAGTCTTGCGCCGCTGACCTCCTGAAGAACAGTACTCGACACCCGTGGCCTCTGTTGCTAGTTTTGTGGATGTCAAGTACCGCTACGATGACCCTGGATGTCTACGAGTGCCAAGTACCACTACGACCCGAAGACCCAAGTTACGCCAAGTACCAAGACGAACGTGAACGACTTCCATTGGCCCTCCAAGCTCGACTACGAGTGCCGTGAACGACTACCATCGTCGTCGAGTACCACTACTGTAATGCCCCGGATGTAATACTTTCCCTTTTGGGCAATATATGTATCTTTGGATCCATCAATTCCTTTCCGGGTTCTTTGTCTTTCGGGTTTTCGTCGTTTTGTTGTGTGCGTGTGTGGCATTCATTCATATCATGTTGACATGTGCATCGCATTGCATTTGTGTTGTCGTTTGCATCCGGTCCCACTCGTTCCTTTCCGTTGTCCGTTTCGAGTTCCGGAGCTCTCTCACGTGTCCGAGGCATCCCCGAGGCCTACTTTGGTGTTTGGCTGTGTAACGTTTCCGGTTTGGCGTGAGACTTGTCGTGCGTTGTTGTTTTGGTGTGTGTAACCCGCCTGTCAAATCTCGTCGCGTTTGGAGTTCGTTTGCTACCCCAACAGTTATTCTCGTGGGCTCAAAGTACCCCCTCTTTGAGGCCCAAGACACCCCTCCAACAGCCCACCAAACCAACCCAAACCCCTCCCTTCATCTAGGCCATCCAATTCTGATCGCGTGGCCGAAAACCACACCTCATTTGGACAAACCTAGCTCCTTGTGCCTATATATTTGTCCATCTTCCCCAATTTTTTGCCCTAGTAACCCTAGTGTCTCCTTCCTCCATCATCTCCTACCTCTAGCCACCGGAATCTGCGCCACCTCGCCGGAGTTCCCCGCCGCTCGCCGGAAGACCGCCGCCGCCGCCTTCTCCGGTCGCCGCCGCCGGCCGGCGCCGCCTCCCGCCGGCTAGGGCCGCCGCCGTCGTGCGGGTCCGGCCGCCGGAGCTCCTCCTCCCGCCGGCCCCTGCCTCCTCCAACCGCCGGGGCCAGCGCCCCAGCCAGCCGCCCGTCGCCGTAGCCTCGAGGCTGCTCGCGGTCGCCGCCGCTCGGGGGGACGAGGGTGGGATCCCCTCGATCCAGATCCCGCGGGCCAGGTGGGTCGCGAGGCCCTGTAGCTGTTGGGCCGGCCCAATCCGCCCGAGCCAGCGCTCGAAGTCGCCGCCGCGTCCTCGATCGAGGGAGCCAGAGGCTCCGCCCCGATCCGATCTCCCGTCGGCTGGAACCCTAGCGGGTGAAGCCCGTTAGGCGCCCGACGCCCGACCCGAACCGCGGGTCCAGCCCGATCCGCCGCGTGGATCCGGCCCGCACCGCTTCAGACCCGATCCGCCTCCGAGCCGTTGACCAGATCCAGCCGCCGTTGACCCGAGGAGGTTGATTTTTTTCACTAAGTCCTCAGATTTTTACCTGACTGATGCTATTTTATATTGTGGATAACTTTTTGTGTGGTGGTCCGAATTGAGCAAATGATATGTCAAAACGTTCATGGAGACATGTACTACGTTTTGTTCCATTGTGCCATGCATGTTTGAGGTCATCTAGATGTCTTAATCTTCATGAGAAGAGTGCAACTTGTTATAAACTGTTGTTTGTAGTTGTTTTCATGCCATCTTTGCAATGTGATAACTTTTTGCATGTGTATCCAAATGATGCAAATGAGATGTCCACGTGTTCATCATGAAATGCTCTACATATTGGGTGCTTTAGCTTGCATGATAGAATTAATCTTGCCATGTTTATCCCCTTTGCAAAGTGCTATGTGGCTGTTATGTCATTAAACTTGTTACGAGATGCCTCGTAGAGGAACTCGTTGCTATCGTTGTGTTTGTCCCCATGATGCATGCTTAGGTGTTTTGGATTCACCATCATGTGTACTTTGCTGTGGTGCTTACCACTTGCCATGCTTTGCTTTGAGGTGACTTAAACTTGCTTACAAAGATGCCATGATGAAACTGCTGTTTTAACACTTAGTGAAATTTCACTAAGTCTGGAATCTGTAATTTCCAGATGCCATGTTTGCTTGTTGTTCTAGGCCAATCCATGATAGTTTTGGGGTGACTCTTGATGATTCCTTGTTGCATAAGTTGTTGGCTATCCATTCATGCTCTCACATGCTTATTTGAGTGGCTGTAGCATACTTAACTCTTGCTCCCAAGTTGCAACAAATTACTGCTGTCAGGATTTTGTTGTCAAGTTCAATATGTCATAGCTTGTTGCTATTGATCCATGGCTCCTTTGGGGATGCTCCAATGTATTTGTTTGCTGTAGAGTATGTCTAGTTTGTGTCCATGCTCATATCCATGATGTTTGAGTGTTGTAGGCCATTTATCTCTTGCCCCGAAGTTGCTATGTGGCTGTTATTTTCAGCTTGGGCATGTTTATTGTTTCGGTTGTAACTTTTAGCCCGTTGCTCCGTTTTGAGCAAGTCCTATATGTAAGTTGTGTGATTTTGCATGTAGATTCATAATATCCTATTGTTATCATGTTTTGAAGCATTTTGCTTGATGCATATTGTTGTGATGTAACACTGTGCTTCCTAAGTAGACTTTCTGTGCTTCCATAGTGCATCTGTTTTGCTTCCATAGTGCATCAGTCATGCATCCAGTAATTTTTCTGCGCATTGCATCTTGTTTGATTCGTTGCCTTGTGTTCTTGTGTTTGAGTAGAGCCGGAAGCTGAGACCGAGTATGAGTACGAGCACGAGGTTACTACCGAGCTTGAGAACGAGGACCCCTCTTACGATCTCATCGACAACTCTTCAGGTAAGATGACCGAACCCCGATAACATTACTATCTTTGCCTATTGCTAGAAGTCTCGATCTATAGTTTTGCCTCGATGCCCATGTTTTTCCTGTCAGCCTCCTATTTGTAACCATGAACCTGTTTAACCACCCTATCTATGCAAACCGTTGAATAGCTAAGTACGCTTCGCTCAGCCCCTCTTATAGCATTGTTAGTTGCAGGAGAAGATTGAAGATTCTTGCTTCTTGATGAAGCTTGTTGGGATATCACACTATATTAATTATTAAATGAAATCATCTATATATTGGTAATGGGTGGAAGGCTAAGCCTTTTGCTTGGTGATTTGTTCCACTCATGCCGCCCTAGGAACCGTATAAACCGGTGTTATGTTCCTTGATTATGTGTTCCTCACACGGTTGGGGTTATGGGACCCCCTCGATAAACCGCTAAGCGCTAAGTCTTTTCCAGCAAGTCCCAACATTGGTACTATTTGCCTAAACAACTAAAACTTACCGAGGGAGTAATTAACCCGAGGATTAATTAATTCAACCCCCTGGGCCAGTGCTCGATTTGAGTGTTGGTCCAAACTTGAGTCGTGTGCGGTACCCCCCTTGGCAACTTGGGTTTTTGGTCATTGTACGCTGTGCTCATCCGGTCGTGGCCTGAGACTAGATACGCGCGGCTACTATCAGGGTGTCGGCACGCCGGGAGGATTTGCTGGATTAGCCTTACCTTAGTCGGAGTATCTTGAGCACGGGATTCCGAGAATACCCGGGCCTTCCCACTTTGGAGTTGCGACTCCGCGGATCGTGGGCTTGTCATGGGCCAAGTTGGAACACCCCTGCAGGGTTATGAACTTTCGAAAGCCGTGCCCGCGGTTATGTGGCAGATGGGAGCTTGCTAATATCCGGTTGTAGAAAACTTGACACCATGTTCCAATACACTACCAGCGTGTGTACCGTGACGGTCATTTTCCGAAAGGGATTCGGGAGATGAACACGGTGGGGTTATGTTTGACTTGCTCTAGCTAGGATCACTTCGTGATCATCTCTCGATCGAGGCACCTTCTCTTCTCGCTCTCTTTTATGTAAGCTAGGCTAGTGCTGCTGCAGACTCTTGTTCTTTCTTCAGCCTTGTTCCACACCCAAGGCTTGAATAGTCGTGTTACCCTGGAACGGGATTGCTGAGTCCTCTGTGGCTCACAATTACTTCAACACACCAGATGCAGGTACGATGGTGAGCTACACCGGTGATGGCACTGAGCTTGACTAGGAGTACGACGACGAGCGTAGCCGTTACTATGTGAACTATCCGGTTGATCAGTAGAGCTTCTACTAGGATTCGATCTAGACCTGTGGTTTAATGTTATGTTTGGTATCTTGTCATTTGGATCTTTACCCTTAGATGGGCTGTGATGTTTATCTGAATGATGTTTGAACATGTAATGTATTTTGGTGACGTGGCGAGTGTAAGCCAGCTATCTTTTATGTTTTCCATCCCCATTTTTTTACATGAGATGTGCAAAGATGCCGAACTTGCGATCATTCCAGAATGGGCTTATATCTTTAAGTCGTGCCTCGACACGTAGGAGATATAGTCCCATCCTGGGCATTACAACTACATCAAAGGGTGTACCACTACCGTCGACCCTCGAAGACCCGATGAACGACTACTTCAACTACCGTCGTCGTGTACCACTACTTCCACTACTTCCCTTGACGACTCGAACCGCTCCGAAAACGCATGCTTCAAAGGTATAACCCCGAGATGATCGCCCGTGAACGAATGTGTGATGTATGATATGCACCTTATGTTTGCACCGTGCCCGAATCGCCGTCGCTTGCGATGCCCCTCGTTTGCCTTGTCGCCAAACCGTGGGAATCGGGTAACCGGGAACACCCCACCATCTTTGCATGACACACTCCCATCGTACTTCTTCTACACCGGTCTCTCAACGAGTTACCGGGACCGATTTGTTGTTGTGGCACCATTTCGGTTATCGCCGCCGTGGCAACCTTTCTTTCCACCACGGTGACGAAATACTCCATATCTTGTTCGTGTCAACTTTTCATAAAAATTGCATAAAAACTTAAATGTGTCATCCGCATCATGATAACAACCTTTAAATGCTTAAAATTGTTGTTTGCTTTAAAATTTCTAAATGACATGGGGATTTTCCGAAATTGTTGTTGTTATTTCCGGCCTCATTTAAAATTGCCTAGATAGACAGTTCACTTATGCTTCACCTCCTACCATGTTAGTTAACCTTAATATTATTGTCTACATAAATGAGAGTGAACTAAATAAATTGATGTGGTGTCTCGTCAATATGCAACTCGTTGCATATTGAGCTCCACTTAAATTGTAATGTTGTTTGTTGCAGTTTGCCATGCCATGCATAATTAAACCAGACATGCATCATACTTGGTTGTGCATCATATGCCATGTTTATGCTTGTGTGTTTATCGTGTTGTTTGCTTCTTTCCGGTTTGCTTCTCTCGTTAGCTTCGGTTTCGTTCCGGAGTTGTGAGGATTTGTTCGACTACTTCTTGGACTCGTTCTTCTTCCTTGCGGGATCCCAGGCAAGATAACCGTTCCCCAATATCACCTCTACCTTTGCTTTGCTAGTTGTCTCGCTCTATAGTTACGCCTCGATGCCTATTCTTGTCTTGTCAGCCTCCTATGTTGCCATGAAACACTCTAACCGCCTTCCTAGCAAACCGTCGATTGGCTAAGTACGCTTTTGCTCAGCACCTCTTATAGCGTTGTTATTTGCAGGTGAAGTTTGAAGATTGCTCCATGTCTGGACTTCTTGATTGGGATAACACAATATATATATTAATTAAATTAATGCACATATATATTGATAATGGGTGGAAGGCTTGGCCTTCTGCTTGGTGTTTTGTTCCACTCATGCCACCTTAGGACCCGATAAACCGGTGTTATGTTCCTTGATTTTGCGTTCCTAACACGGTTGGGGTTTATGGCCCCCCTTGATAATTCGCATTGCTTAAAGCTTTTCCAGCAAGGCCCAACATTGGTACTACCATTTGCCTAACAACTAAAAAACTTGCATAGGGAGTAATTAACCCGAGTTCTTAATCAACCTCCGGGCCAGTGCTCCTCATGAGCGTTGGTCCAAACTAGAACCACTTGCGGTGCCACCCAGTTTTCTGGGGTCTTTGGTTGCTGTACGTAGTGCTCATCCGACCGTGGCCTGAGACGAGATACGCGCGGCTACTATCAGGGTGTCGGCACGCCGGGAGGTCTTGCTGGATTGGTTTTACCTTTGTCGAAATATCTTGAGCACGGGATTCCGAGGATACTCGGGTCTTGCCAATTTGGAGTTGCGACTTCGCGGATCGTGAGCATGTGATGGGCTAAGTTGGGACACCCCTGCAGGGTTTTGAACTTTCGAAAGTCGTGCCCACGGTTATGTGGCACATGGGAATTTGTTAATATCCGGTTGTAGATAACTTGACAACATATCCTTAAGAATACACTACCTGTGTGAGTAACCGTGATGGTCTCTTTCCAAAGGGCTTCGGGAAGTGAACACGGTGGGGTTATGCATGAACGTGAGTAGCTAGGATCACTTCTTGATCAACTTGGCGATCATTGGCACATATTCTCATCTCGCTTTGAATTCGTAAGCTAGTTGCTTAGTGCTTGCTGCAGACACTTTATTACCTCTCCACACCTAAAGGCTTTGTTAGTTTTGATACCCGGGAACGGGATTGCTGAGTCCTTGTGACTCACAGATTACAACACATACTAGATGCAGGTACAGCTGAGAACGATGTAGGAGATGGATCAGAACTTCACTTGGAGTTCGATGAAGAGCGTGGTCATATGTATGTGACGTTTTTCGACGATCAGTAGTGGTTCCTACTAGGGGCGATCAGGCCTTGTGGTTGTGGTATCTTTTCTCGTTTGATTTCGTCCGTAGTCGGACCCTGTGTTATTTGGATGAATGTATGCTATTGTATTCATTGTGTGATGTGGCGAGTGTAAGCCAACTATTTTATTCTTTCATCCCTGTTCTTTACATGACTTGTGCAAAGATACCATGCTTTGCGATCATTCCAGAATACGCTTATGTCTCTAACTCGTGCCTCGACATGTAGGAGATATAGTCGCATCCTGGGCATTACACTGGTTGTAGGCGGCGTCGGCCTGCGCCTCCTAGAACTTCTCCTCTCGCTCCTACCTTAGCATGTCCATGTATTGGGCACGGGCCTCGCCAATGGTCATGGTGCAATGTACCGGCGAGGATGGAGCGGAGGAGGAGGTTGGCGCCGGCTCCTCGACGACCACGTTCTCCATTTGGATGCTGTTGTTCTTCTGGTTCGTCGTCCGCCCGTCCCGAAGGGCACTGGAGAACGATGAAGCCATGGTGAGAGTGGTGCAGCGAGGAGAAAGGGAACGTAGGCGGATGACTATGGCTATGGTCGGGCCAGCAGTTTATATAGCAATGGTGGGCGGTAGAGGGACAGGCGGGTGGCGCCGGACTAGCTTTCTCGGCAACCGCATGTCATTAATGTGGGCGGTAGATGGATGGACGGATGGCAGCTGTGTCGTTTGAACGCGGAGCAGTCGCCTGCACCGGGAAGCGGCGTGGGCGGCGCTCACCGTTTCGGGTGGGAAGCGCGCGCGGGCAAGGTAGGGGGTCTAGGTGGGCTGGCGTGGTCAGACTCATGCTTGGCAGCGGTCTGGTGCAGCAGCCGGACATGCTGGCTCGCCAGCGAGCTCGCCGTGCTCACAGATGATAACCATACGATGGACGGGGCTTTTGACCAGGAGCCGACGCCACCGCCCAAGCTAGTTCATGCCTTGTTCACCATAGAGCAGGTGCGGCCGCACCTCGACGCACTAATGGCGGAAGAGCTACCAGCGCCATCGGAATCGGCATTTCGGCAAGCGCAGGAGGACCAGTGCTGCAACCTTCGTCTCCTCAACGAGCACCGGCTCGAGGAGGGACGAATCGACGACGAACAAGCGGACGCCAATGCCGTTGTGGACATGTGGCCCGATGATCCTGGCATCCTGAATGAGCAGCGGGTGCTGTATCTGACCATCCGTAGGGTCCGACCGCGAGGCCCTCTCCGTCGACCTTTGAGTTGTAGCGCTCGTCGTGGCGCCGCTGTCTCGCGTTGTCAACATGATCAACTAACATGAGGAATCGGGAGATGACTTTACGTGGAGAGAATGATAGTAGGGACACACCCGGGCCATAGCTGTACGTATGCAAGTGCCTCCTTAGGCTGGTTGTAATGGTAGTATCATAAGCGATATTATTCATGCCAACTAGACTTTTTAGATGATGTGGCACACAACTAAATGAGGAAAGAGAGCATGTGATATCACATCATGATACCGTATCATGTTAAATGTAGTGCTACCTTGTGTCATGCATGGCAATTAATAAGGCAACTTAAGATACTAACTTATGATACTATGCATTACAGAAGTAGTATCATACACTAGTATCATATGTATGATATTATCTATATCTATCTACATCTATACCAATATAAAAAGGCCCAAAGGGGCAGATCCAATTAATCTCGGCCATCAAATCATGTCAATCCAACAACCTAGAATGCTTCAATGTCGAGCGCTCAACACGTTTAGCGTGCAGTTAATTTCACGTCAAATATAGTGCTAATCACATAATAACACATAAATAATATCTTAATTAATATCCGCACACACTTAATATACTTCCAAATTAACGTGCATTGCATGTACACATTGACTAGTGAAGTATAGTCAATAAAAGAGAGAATTGCACAAGGAGCGGCTGACAGCTGGGACCCAGCAGCTCGAGCAGATTTGTTTTCTGAGGGGTGAGCAGAATGTGTTTTGATCGATGTTTTTGTTGTTGTTCAGAGAAGCGGGGTATCAATTGGGCGGGTTGTGGCCCGTCTAGCCCAGGCTATTATTTTATGTCCACCAAATATGTAGCCCATATAATATATTTTTTAAGGTGACAAAGGCTTGCCCATGCCTAGCTAGATTTTCTTTGAGGAATACCCAACCCAGGCCAACTTGTTATTCTCCGGCCCGCTAGGCTGCAAATCTTTCCTACGAGGGATGCATTGGGCTTGCCATGAAAATGGGTTAAAAATGATAATAAATTGGATGTAATTATAAAAAAATGTGTTGTAAATATAAAAACAAATATCCGAACAGGTAATTAGTTTCAAAATTATATTTTTGTGGATTTTTTTACGGAACCTCGTGAGAGGGCGGGGAGCTCCCGTATTGCATTTTTTGGATTTTTAAATTTTTAATTTCATTAATTGTTGCGTGCAAAATTTTGTTTAATTTTTACCTAATATATTTTTATTTTGAAATTAGTTTATTGTGGCTCAAAATTTTGGGATAAATAATATATAAGATCCCATCAAAATGTAGGAAATTTGGTTGAAATTATAAATCGTTGTCCTGGCTAAAAAATGGGATGTAATGTTAACAAACAATAAATGGGTTGCAGTAAATTTCATTAGAATTAAGAAATGGGATGTAAATTATTAGAAATCGCAAATGGGCCAGATGCTCTCTGCCACAGATGTGATGATCACTTGTGGGCCTACTAAGTTCACGTGTATGCAGTCGTTAAAAAACAAAGTTGACGCGTACTCAAGGCTTTTTCACCTTATAGTGAACACATGATTCTAGCAGCAGTGGCCGTTGGATGTTCATTGAACGATTGTCGTGCTTCTTCAATCTCGAATATTCTTGCTTCAGCCGCACAAACTACCGCCGGCGATACCGCCTTCTACCACCTCCCATGGCTGGCTGTGTTGGCGTGCTGCCGCGTAGGCCTCACCGGCCCACCCTACTCCCATCATCGTCCAGGCCATTCCTCTACTCACCAACACCTCATGTTATTCTACGACGACGGCAGCCTCACACCACAACCGTACCAGTGAACCCTCGTACTCCTCTCCACGTGGGCATACACTACTGCGTCTTCACCAGCTGTGGGTCGTTACCTTCCTAGGCCTCGTCGCCGTCCATTGCATTGGTTTTCTCGGGGCGTCGTGGTCAACTTTGTCAACAAACGACATCCATTGGAAGAGGGACGTACGTGGAGTTGCTGATAGTAGGGACCCACAGGGTCCATGGCCGCATGCAAACAATTGCCTCCTTATTATGCGAAAACAAATGATTTCTCCCCTTGACAGGTTTGACCCACCAGCTACATTTTCGCACGCAAGCAAGTGGCTCCTTATTACGCTAAAAAAAGTTTCCACTCGCTGATAGCTGGGACCCACCAGCTACATCTTTGCACACAAGGAAATGACACGTTATTACGCGCAAAAAAATGATTCCCCCTGCTAAATGGGACCCACCAAATTTGGAGGGTGAGTTGTGGGCCTACTAAGTTGGCGCATATGCAGGGCTTTGTCAACTTAGTCAACATGTGATTCTAGGTGTAGTGACCGTTGGATGTTAATCCAACCGCCGTCTTGCTTCTTCAACCTCTGATCTTCTTGCTCGGGCCGCCCAAACCAGCGTCGGTCGTGCCGCCTGCTCCTGCCTCCCGTGGCTGGCTGTGCTGCTACGCAAGCCTCGCCGCTCCACCCTACTCCTAATCGCTGGCCTGGCCATCCCTGCACTCACTTAGACCTCCTGTTATTCTCCGGCGACAGCATCCTCACACTGCAGCCGAACCAGTAAACCCTCGTACTCCCCTCCGCGTGGGAAACAACTGCCGAGTCTTCCCTGGCTCTGGGTTAATCCCTTACTATGCATCACCATCGTCCACTGCCTTGGTGCTCTCGGCGTGGCATGGTCAACATGGTCAAGGAACGACTTCCGTCGGAAGAGGACGATACGTGGAGAGGCTGACAGCTAGGTCCACGACCGCACACAAGGAAGTGCCTCCTTATTACGAGCAAAAAAATGATTCTGCCACTGACAGCTGGGACCCGCTAGATATATCTTCGCACACAAGGAAGTGCCTCCTTGTCCTCCCTAACAGTTGGGACCCATCCGGTGGAAGAGTACGTAGCGTTATCTGTCTGGTCGCGAACGTGTATGTACATAGCGATCGATCGGTCTCTCTACAGCGATGAACCTTGGCCGAGTAAGGAGCGACGTGTGTCATACGTACAGTCTCGTCTAAACCATCTACACATACATACAGCCACATGGCAAAAAATATGGCTACATACCTACATACATGCGTAGTCTCGAACGCGTACTCGCGCATACGTACGGCCAGGACTGGTGTACACGGAGAGGCAGTGGACAGCAGTGATGGCGTCATGTTCATCGGCAGCCAACCGATGGAGTCGGAACGGAGAAATAGCATTGTGTTCATCGGGAGGCAAGAAAACGCGTCGTGCTCATCGGCAACCAACCGACTTGGACGGAACAGCCGAAACCTGGTGTGGTGTACCACAAAACGGAGGGAAACGGCCTTCTGCTGGAGCGCGTATGGTCGAAACGGGGTCCTGTTCATCAGAAGGGTCTGGAGTATCACAAAACGGAGGAAACAACCTTCTTCTCGACCAGCTACGGTCAAAACGGGATCATGTTCATCGTAGGGGGTCTGGCGTACCGCTAAACGGAGGAAACGGACTTGTGTTGGAGCGCTACGGTCGAAACGAGGGTCCTGTTCATCGGGAGGGGTGTGGCATACCGCAAAATGGGACTCCATGGGCTACTATTCACCCACAGTCGACTTCCACCAGCCTCCACCTACACTGTTCATCCACCGCGTGTTCCTCTGCCTCCACCGGCTACTGTTCAATCAGCCCTCCACCGACTACTGTTCAACCAGCCCTCCACGGGGTCCTGTTCATTCACCCCCAACCGGATCGGCTGTGGTGGCCTCCTCTCTCTCGAGGTCATGTTCATCCAGCAGCAACGGCCTACTACTAGTACCACTGGGTCCTGTTCATCCAACTCCCACCGGGAACTATTCATCCAACCCCAACCACGTACATCTCGACTCGTTCAACCAACCCCACATTCATTGTTCATCAAGAGGCAGCAGGTTTGATCGGCTTCAGTAAGCAGCAACAACGATCGATCGGGTTCACTTAGCAACGAAGGAGTCGACCGGGTTCAGTTAGCAGCAAAGGGATCGATCGCTCAGGTTCAGCAATGTAGCTAGTGCAATCGCTCGAGTTCAGTAAGCGAACGCCTCAGACGGGTTTAATTAGATCCCAACGCCTCGCACATACACGCGACGTGTACGAGAAAAACCCGCAAACCTCCGTGCATCGCTTCGCCCTGACCACCCATCGTAACTGGGAACTCCCCGATATTTTCCTCGCCCTCACTTCTACCACGATTTTTTCCGTCATGGACAGCCCAAAGAATGTCATGCAGGTGCGTCCCCGGCCCGCCCAGGATAAAAAGCCCATTTTCTTTCATGGTTTTTTGTCATAGAAGTAGGAGCCCACCACATCTATGATGATACGGTTTTTTGTCACAATTATTGTCATAGATGTGTCATAAGCATGACAAAAAAATCATTCAGGCCAAAATGTCACAGATGTGTCTTTTTTTTGTAGCGGATGGACGCCACACCTATGTCTGCCTCATCGCATCCCTTGTGAACCACCTCCACCGCATTCCCGCTGGTTCAAGTTTGCATCGGTCCACACTTGGAAACCGTTGGATATAAGGAGTGGTTCCATCCACGGTACCAATGAATCCCAGAGAAAACCCCGCGACCCCCTTTCCATCGACGGTGGTGCACACGCCCCCTACCACCCCTACATATCCATGGCCATGGACATACTGCATAGGTCACCAGGACCACCCAATGTCGAGCCCGACCAAATGCACCCCACTCCTGCCTCCGATCCGGCACCAGTCGGTGTTGCGTCCGATCCGCCCACTCATCAATGGAGCCGGGTCAGGCACTTGGCTCATCCTCGAGGAAGGGAAAACCCAAGGCCGAGGAGATGGCTGATGGCGACTGCGAATGGGCCTCACAGCAATGGCACCTCAGCGACACACAAGAGGACCGCACTACCGAGGTCCTCCATCAAATAGATGAGGTAGGCCGCAAGTGTGACAGCCTCTTGGAGCAAGTCGACGGGCTCTAGGTAGCAACCCGCTGCTAAGTGGTAGACATGCACAACAAGATTGACGAACTCGGGACAAGACTATAAGAGCTCTGGCGCACCGTCACCAAAGCGGAGATCGAGGTGGCGTACATGATTTCCAATGTGACGGTGTGCTTCGAAGAAACCATCCACGAGGCAGAATGAGTCACAGAAGAGGCTATCACTACAGTCGCCATCAAGCTTTCTGCGACCACGTCTTATGTGAAAGACAATATCCACCAGACTAGGGTTAAATGTAGGGCAACGAACGAAGCGCTCATGATGGACAAGGTGGATAGAGACATCGATTGACATGACGATGACGGAGACTCGGACGATGGCGACAAGAAGGATGGCAGGAACAACGATGAATAAGTTCAAGTAGTTCTGTTAGGTTTTAGGAATATGCATGTTAATTATGTATGAACTTATGCATATCTTATAATGATATTAAGTATTATCCTTATATTTTATAAAGTTGTCCACTGAATCCTCTCATGTCCAGACTTGTTTCAATCTAAATCATGACAAGCACTACCATTTCATCCAGTTCAGGTGGTGACCATGCCATCGACATGTTATATATTCAGGTGGCCACCATGACAAAGGCATCAGTTCCTTGGCTCCAATCCATGGGCTCAATTTTTTCTTTTTGCTAATGGGTTATTTTTGTACATGTCAAATGGCCCCACACAATGGAGGTGATAAGTGTAATTGCAAGTATATAATTTGTGTTCTGGCCCCATGTAGATAATTTTAATACAAGCAGATGAGATCTAAAAAAATATGAAGGTTTCTATTTTTTGTGACACTGAGACCCGTCGCAGAAAATGGACATGCCTAATGACGGTCGAGTACGTCACCAAAAATCAGTCTGGAACGTCGCCAAAGTTGCCAAGGGTGCTGCCCGGAGGGGGAAACCTCATGACGGTGGATCGTCACCGAAAAAGATCTTTGGCGACGTTTCATGTTTTGTCACTAGGTTTTTTGCCACTGAATAGAGCAAATTTTGTAGTGCATGATACCAAAAGTCTTAGTTCGAAGAGGAGAAGCGGGAGGGGACATTGCTTCAATGTGAATTTGTTGTATGCGATCATCATTTCAAACTTGGATGAAGTCCAATTCCTACCTGTTTAAAAGTGATGGTTGGTTGTATTCTCCATGCAGCGTCACACAGGATTGTGTTGTATGTAAAGAGTCCGGATTTTGTATCACCAACTACACCAGTTGGTCCTGTAAGCAATGTGCAACATGATCTTCATCAGGGTACTCTACGAATTTAGGTCCTTGTATGATCGCATTTTTTGTCGCATACCCCTGAGAGGGCCTGCAATATTTTCTAGCAAAGAGAGTATCGTTTCGAGATTTTCAAAGGCACCACAGAAAAGTATATAAGTTAGAAAGATTAATACCTAGATGACCTGAGTTAAGCAAAGTTCGTTGTTGGGGAACGTAGCATAATTCAAAAAAATTCTACGCTTTCACCAAGATCCAACTATGGAGACATCTAGCAACGAGCAAGTAAGAGTGCATCTACATACCGTTATGTAGATCGCGTGCGGAAGCTTTCGAAGAAGCGTGGATGAAGTAGTCGTACTCTTCGCGTTCTTCGTCACCGATGATCTAGCGCCGAACGGACGGCACCTCCGCGTTCAACACACGTACGGTGCAGCAACGTCACCTCCTTCTTGATCCAGCAAGGGGGGAGGAGAAGTCGTCAGAGATCCGGCAGCACGACGGCGTGATGACGGATGCAGTGGAGATCACAGCAGGGCTTCGCCGGGCGCCCTGCGTTGGAGTATGGAGGTGTGACGGGAGGGGGAGAGGCGCCAGGGCTTGGGTGCGGCTGCCCTCTCCCCCCCCACATATATATAGGGGGCCAGGGGGCGCCAGCCCCCTGCAGATCCAATCTGCAAGGGGGGCGGCGGCCAGGGGGGAGTCCTTGCCCCCCAAGGCAAGTGGTGGCCCCCCTTCCCTTAGGGTTTTAACCCTAGGCGCATGGGGAGGTGGGCCCCCTAGTGGTGCGCCAGCCCAGAGGGCTGGACACTTCCCCTCGCGGCCTAGGGGCCCCACCGGGATGGGTGGCCCCACCCGGTGGACCCCCGGGGCCCCTCCGGTGGTCCCGGGACGCTCCCGGTGACCCCCGGAGATCACCCGTTGGCCGAAACTGGACTTCCTATATATCAATCTTTACCTCCGGACCATTCCGGAACTCCTCGTGACGCCCGGGATCTCATCCGGGACTCCGAACAACTTTTGAGTTTCCACGTGCATTTATCTCTACGACCCTAGCGTTACCGAACCTTAAGTGTGTAGACCCTACGGGTTCGGGAGACACGTAGACGTGACCGAGACCACTCTCCGGTCAATAACCAACAGCGGGATCTGGATACCCATGTTGGTTCCCACGTGTTCCTTGATGATCTTCATCGGATGAACCACCGTGTCAAGGATTCACTTAATCCTGTATGTTATTCCCTTTGTCCATCGGTACGGTACTTGCCCGAGATTCGATCGTCGATATTCCCGATACCTTGTTCAATCTCGTTATGGCAAGTCTCTTTACTCGATCCGTAATCCATCATCCCGTGAATAACTACTTAGTCACATTGAGCTCATAATGATGATGTCTTATCGAGTGGGCCCAGAGGTACCTCTCCATCATACGGAGTGACAACATCCCAGTCTCGGTTCGTACCAACTCAACAGACACTTTCGGAGATACCCGATGCGTACCTTCATAGCCACCCAGTTACGTTGTGACGGTTGGCACACCCAAAGTACTCCTACGGTATCCGAGAGTTGTACAACCTCATGGTCTAAGGAATAAATACTTACACCGAAAAGCTTATGCATTACGAACTATACGATCTCGTGTTATGCTCAAGTTTGGGTCTTGTCCATCACATCATTCTCCTAATGATGTGATCCCGTTATCACTGACATCTCATGTCCATGGTCAGGAAACCGTGACCATCTGTTGATCAACGAGCTGGTAACTAGAGGCCTACCAGGGACTCATTGTGGTCTGTGTATTCACACATGTATCGCTGTTTCCGTACAATACAATTCAAGCATGAATAACAGACAATTATCATGAACAAGGAGATATAATAATAATGCTTTTATTATTGCCTCTAGGGCATATCTCCAACATCCGTATCATGTCAGGAATAAAATGATTAGTTACAACAATTATTTCTATTTAAAAAACCAAGGTGAGAAAAATCAGGCTGCTTTAGAGAAAGGGCAAATGGAAAGCATGTGCATTTCATTTTTTGTATTTCCACACGTAGAGCATTTTTCATTTATGTGTTTAGAGAATTTACTTGCTCTCTTACCCATAGGAAGCGCTTTCCTAAGAAGCCTCCAAGCGAATGTTTGTAACTGTGGCGCCATGAGTTTGTCTTTCCATACTTGGTTTAGAAGATCAATGGTTTGTGGATGAACCTCTTTCGGTCATTGTCTAGCCGACAACTGAAGATTGTTAAAGCAATGCTTATATGAACTTTTGGAGGAGAAATTTCTTGCAGGTGTTAGTTTCCAAATCAAAGCATCTTGCCCGTCAACTTCAACTATAGGAGTCTGAAGAATATTATTAGCTATCTCACGAGTGAACAGAGAGTAAATCAGATCAACATTTCAAGAAAAATATTAAGCACTCGTTGCTTTTTGGAAGTTGATCATAAAGTTGCAACTATTGTCAATGAACCTTTGCTTCGTTTTATTCTTTTTCTTGCCACCTTTGGATGTACTGTCATAGATCGGACCACATGGTGGAGCTAGTTCTTTTTCCAATGAATTATATTTTATATCGCTTTTTGTATGTCATCCTCTGGAATACAATAATCCTTACCATGATAAGTATTAACTGTCGAAACACTAGTTGTGTACATAAATGAATTACGTTCAAAAGCACTATTACGTGAAATTGAATATATTGTAGAGGGACCGTAATCGACAAGACAATTTATTGGTAGAAAAATAGAATTCACATCCAATAACATATTATGCCGACTTTTTTCTTCTTGAGGGAAACTTCCGACCTATTCATTTTGAATCATGGTTGTACAATGAACATCCAAAATGCTGAAAATTACATCCAAACCCGTAGACCACCTAGCGATGAGTACTAGCACTGAAGCGAGCCGAAGGCGCTCCGCCGTCATCGCCCTCCCTTGCCGAAGTTGGGCACAACTTGTTGTAGAAGTCAGCATGATGAAGTGTGACATAATTTGTCCTTCAACCTTTTTTTTGAGAATCAAAGACCTTTCATTTCTTATTACTCATGGATAGTACATCATTCGAGATACATTTAGATGGGAAAGTTGGAATATACTAATCCAAAGGCATCTTCACATGTTCTCATTTAGAGGCGCGGCACAAAGATGTCTGACACTTGCTTCGTACGTGGTCTACGCTGCAACGATCGGAGTACCAACCGTTGTTCAAGACGATGTGTACGCGGTTGGAGCATGCAACTACATAGTTTTTTCCAAGTGTGACAACATAACCTCTGGATCGATCCACCACCACGAAAACTTTCGACATGGACATAATGTTAGTCTGCATGACTCTACTGTTGCCGATTTGTCGATTTTGTTACATTTCCTATTGTCAAACTTTTAACATTTGGCTATGTGCATCCTTGTTATGTAGAGGCCGGTTGTTACTCATAATTTTTTGTATTCGCTTGATGCTACATTTTGAGATAATAAAAGCGCCCTTTATTGAAAAAATTATCTTGGCGTCCCACATGGACCAACTCGAATTGATCAGAGCTCTCACTTAATTCTAGAATCTCCATCGGTGCTAGCTATGACCTTTCAAACATTCTGACATTTAGTCCTCGGACGACCTCTTGCACATCACTCTCTAGCATGACTGGTCAGAGCCTCAAATCTATGGTAAAGCAAATTCCATCACGAATAGCGTACGCTTCCATCACCCTTGGATTAGCAACATGTTCATACCAGCGAGCTTGTGCCCACATTAGGTCCCTATCCCGAACAACCACACCCGTACGCCCATTCACTTTCACTAAAGCTAGCACCAACATTCACTTTCACCATGCCCTCACGAGGAGGTTTCCATTTTCCGGTTGCATCGGTAATCCTTCTGCTTTCAGCTACCGATTTCATCAGATCAATGACCGTGTGAATAGTCCATTTAACTGTTATTGACACTGACCACCCTACCTCTACATGCTTTCTGGCGTTTCTTTCAGTCCACACTGCCCAACACCCACATAAAATCATACACGCCTCCTTCTCCATTACTTGCTTTCCCCTCAATTAAATAATTTGGCCAAGTCCGAGGATGTAAACCTGGGATGTTTACAGTCTTTAACTCATGCCAGAACACTTTCTCCCAAGTATATTCAAACCGTGCATGCTACATCCTTTATTTACCACAACATATTTTACGGAAGAGAGTTTCTCTCAATAGGGCGGCAATCATGAATAATCTCTCGACATGGAATTACATTATGCATAATTATCCAACAAAAATCTTGTATTTTTTGTGGCACTCCCATACACAATAAGCGCTTTCAGTAGTTGTGTTCTGTTGTAAGTGTGGTGGCTTGATCCCTTGCTGTTTAGCTGCAAGCAACAGTATGTACACAAAACGAATATAAAACCACCCTCTTTTTATGGCTCCCATGACCAAAATCATTGTGAACATCTCTATTAGAATCCTACATATGGCATCCACATCTGGCCTCATGAAGTTTACATGAATCGTCTCTCGATCCAAACAGTTCAACGCTTCATCTATGAGTTCTTCCATCATCATGATGCTAGCATCTACGAGATTGAGAATGAGTAAAATGCACTGGTGGTCATTAAGCTTATCGCATATGCTTACTTTGGTCATTGTACTTGAGAATATGGTCAATACGGTCACTATATACGTGTTGAGGTGATTATACGCAGATCGTATAGCTCCGTATGCATCCAGTTTGACGGTCAACCAACCCACTTGGCACCTCATTAGATCACTTTCTCTCTCTGTCATGAGGGCCCTGCTGTCAATGTGTGGACCTCCCGTTTATCGACAAGTAGGATAACCAGCTGCACCAACTTCACATTGTGCTTATGTAGAGGAACATATACTTTTCCACCATGGTTGAATTCACGTGACAACCGTTTATTGTTTTTTTGCGGGGGAGCCATTATTAGGATTTAAATCATAATTGTTTATGTGACTTCAGTGGTTGGGCCTTTCGAGATTATGATTATGATTGTAACATTCGGATTGTCACCATTCAGCCATTGGGATTTTTTTCTTGCCTTGTGGTTTGTTTTCAACGTATGCAGTATGAATGTTCAAAGAATAGTTCGTACGTCTATACCGAACAAAAGAAATTTAAGTGCTAATGCAATCTTGATGGTGAACCCTATGTATGAGTACATTTAAAAAAATATGTACGAGTATAAAGTACTACCAACACTGCTTTAAATCCCCAAAGGACCAACCACTGAAACTACATGAAACGATTAAGGATTCTAAAAAAACATGAAATGATTATGATTTAGGGGTAAATCCCAATGGCTCGCACGCAAAAAAGAAGAAGCACCTAATGGCTGCCACGTGAATGCAGGGATGCAGAGAGTATACAATATATTGTTTCTCATAGTAATCAAAGAGCTTCACTGGTGCAACTGGTTTGTTCGCTCTTCCATAAGCCTGAGGATTCCGGTTTGAATCTCCACTCGCCTGTAATTTTATTTTGTCTCTATATGCATACGGAGCTATACGTTTTGCCAGTGACCATATAATCACCTCAACACGTATATAGTGACGGTATTAATCAAAGAGCTTCACTAGTGCAGCTGGTTTGTTCGCTCTTCCATAAGCCTGAGGATTCCGGTTCGAATCCCCACTCGCCCGTAATTTTATTTTGTCTCTATTTCTTTCTTCCACTCACTGACGATAGGTCCCGCATGGCAGAGAGAAAGTGAGTTGGCCATGGGTCCCGCATGACAGAGAGAAAGTGAGTTGGCCATGTAGATTGTTTGACCGGTCAGAATAGATGCATACGGAGCTATACAATCTGTCAGTGAACGTATAATCACCTCAACACGTGTATAGTGACCATATTGACCATATTTTTAAGTATAGTAACCAAAGTGACCGTATTTTTAAGTATAGTAAGCAAAGTGAGCGTACGTGACAAGTTTAATGACCTCCAGTACATTTTACTCACTGAGAATTGTTAATTTTATCTCTATATGCATACAGAGATATACGTTTTGCCAGTGACCGTATAATCACCTCAACACGTATATAGTGACCGTATTAATCCAAGAGCTTCACTAGTGCAGTTGGTTTGTTCGCTCTTCCATAAGCCCGAGGATTCCGGTTTGAATCCCCGCTCGTCCGTAATTTTGTTTTGTCTCTATTTCTTTCTTCCACTCACTCGCGATAGGTCCCGCATGACAGAGAGAAAGTGGGCTGACCATGTAGATTGTTTGACCGGTCAGAATAGATGCATACAGAGCTATACAATCTGCCAGTGATCGTGTAATCACCTCAACACGTATATAGTGATCGTATTGACTGTATTTTTAAGTATAGTGATCAAAGTGAGCGTACGTGACAAGCTTAATAACCACCAGTGCATTTTACTCACTGAGAATTTTTCTTGCTATAATTGTAAGGGATCCATGGGTCTTCCCAGACGTGAATTGTTGAGCCATCTCTCACCCTATTGATTAAGCCCGTCCGAAGGGCTTCCCTACCATGAAGTATAAACCTCTAGGTATGAGAGGTGTTCCTTGCGCTTTTAGCTGATATAAAGTCTCCTTGATGGAAATATTTGCCCCGCAACACTCTTGCACATACTGAATCGGGTTCTGTCCTCAACCTTCATCCATGTTTGGCTAACATGGCTTGAGTGAATAATCGGAAATCTTTGAAGCTCATACACCCCCTTGGGTTTAGCATTTTTTGTTTAGTTTCGCGCCTCCCCACCGAAACCTTGCCATTTGCGGCTGTTATTTTCTTACACATTACTTTAGGCAACATGAAACAACTCATCGAATACATTGGAATTGCTTGAAGGACTGACTTAATCATCACCTCTCGGCCCATACTACTAAGTAATCTCAGTCAACCCCATCTATTTTTTTATCTTTGCCACAATGAGTTAAAATTGATCATCAGTAGATTTTCTCAAAGAGGTTGACATACCCAAGTATATATCCTTCATATCGGATGTGCAATTGGCACTATAAAATATACTGACTTCTCCTTAATTACTAGCATACTGGAACCTTCTATAAATTTCTAGCATCTCCTGCAGTCTCTTTGCCCCGATTCGCGATTCTAATGTGAATACTAAGCAACCATTAGCAAATAACAGGTGGGACATGCAAGCCACATGTATCCCCACTCGGACCACTTTGACCAATCGATTATGTCCTTATGATTTTAGCAAGTTTTGTGACGAAGGCAATGAAGACGACTTTCATTGCGATTAGAAGAGAGAGTTACACGGTGTTACACGTAAACAATATATTGAGATTTAGAGGTTAGAAACAATGGCCCTGTTTGGATACTCTAACTCGGTTAGAGGTTAGAGTTAGATTCTAACTCTAAACTAACCCCGAACTAACTTTAACCAAAAATGTGTTTGGATGGCAGGGTTAGATTGACAATAAATGCACTTTCTCAATCATTTGGCTCCTTTAGACCCTCTTTCACGCCGGATTTGGTGTGGCCAGCTCTTATGTGGCCGCCTCCCGCTCACAATTGACATAAACAAATGATCTTTACAAATCAAGGGTCCAAAACATGATAAATTATATTTTGTCCATACAAATGAGATGTTCCACTTAAACATACAAGTCGTCAATCAAGCTTCATAAAACAAATTACACTCCATGAAACAAAGCATGAGCCATCACGGAAGGCATTCATGTTGATATATTCAACAAGAGGTTCGTCTTCTGGCCATGCAAATGCGGAAGAACTAGGCATTAGGTCGGTCATCCTGTACGTGCACCCAAGAAAAAGTAAAAAGGAGACACGGTATGGAAGAGTATCACACGACCGTTTTCAGAAAAAGAAGAGTAGCAGATTGCTTTCCGTTGCAAGCATTCAATCAAACTACTATAGTATACAGACTCATATACTTTGCCAATGCAATGAAAAATAATCACAGCGACCCATCCATCCATGGCAGGCTAGAAATAGCTAGAATCCCAACTGAGTAGGAAGAAAAACTTAGTCACAACCGCGGATAAATCTTCCCAAAAAAAATCACAAGACTTGCATAAACATACCCAAGACATTCGATTGTCAACCAATTTTCTACAACTTGCAGTGGAACATATTTAAAGATATACTACATTGATATAGACAGTAAAAGTGTACCTTTGTGCATGTATCACCAAAAAGAGTGGGTGTTTTTTAGTACAACTATCTGGTTCTTCACCTGCTGGGTGCCGCGGCGGCCGAGTTGGCGCGCTGCTGAACGTCACCGCCACTGAACGTTGTGCCGGTGTGCTGGTTACGGCGGCTGGGTGCCGCAGCGGCCGAATCAGTAACTGAACCCCAAAATAATGTACTGAGACGTTGATAACGGAAGAACTGCAATGCGGCAATATCAATAGTAAGAGAGTGCATAAAGTTTCAAAAGAGATTTTTTACGGTGCATCATACTACCTCTGGAAGCAAGTAGTATTGAATCATCTCAGTCGTTTATTAGCGGGGTAGTTTTGTCATTTTTTCATTTCCTAATTTGTAAAATCCCTCGCGGTGACGATCCTCCTAAGGCCTCGTCGTTGCCATTGCCCGTGATCGAAAGGGCATGCCCAATATCGATCAGAGCTGGCCTCAGTGCCCTTCAAGTGGGAGCTCCAAGCCCCCGACCTGGCATCAAATCAACCAGCAGGCCACAAAGCCGCCGATACAGCGTTCTGATCAGTCGCGTCGTCGTTGTTGCAGCTTCCTCTGAGGTGCCCCCGCTGTTGTGCGTGCGTCGTTTGTATGCAACGGCCACAGCTGCCGGCTTGATTGCCGGAAAACAATCGGCTGATCACATACGTTACTAGTGCACGCATCCAGAAATGATCAATCAATCTACTGTACATGGTGATTTCCCCGGCCACAAATACCGGCCAGCAAGGATCCATCGCTGTGTACAATTGTCTTTGTTGCATCTCATGTCGGCCGGAAAGCATTCGGCCAGACCTGTCCCTGCAGTCCCGTCAGAGCAGGATAAGAAAACACACAGATTGCTCAATGGATGTATAATTTGGGTGTTTATTTTCTAAGTCTTCCAATTTTACCCCTTGATCAAAATATAGTACTGAATTTCTCTCGTAGTATTGATGGATCTAGTCCATTGAATGGCTGAAAATGGATGGCTTATATTATTTTGATGCACCGTAAAAGGTCTCTTTCAAAAAGTGTTGCACGTACATGACTAATTTGCACTGCAATATACTCCCTCCGTTAGGAAATATAAGTCTTATATTTCTATATGGAGGTAGTAGAAAGCAACATTAATGACTCGAGCGTGGTTGCCAGAAGAAATATAGGTTCCAGTTTGATAACCAACAGGAGAGATGTTGATTTCGTTGATAGAAGAAAAAATATTTCCCAAATGACCAGCCAGCGATCTCCACTACATATTATCATGTCCAGCTTAGAACTACTAAAACAGAACTATTCCTTGCCCTGGAACAACCGTAGGAAACAAAACAGGCTATACTGTTACTTTTCATCCTAGGATTTAACACTACTCATTTCATGCTATTAGGCACACATAATCAATTCCACTTACTAAGTTACATATCTTAGGCATTTATCAGAACATGGAATCATTTGTCAAAAGTAGTATACCTTTATTTCAGTTGTTTGCTCAAAACAGATGTGCCAGCAGTATTAGCTTTGGAGCTCTGGAGCTCTTGATTGATCTATCTTCTAACCTAGAAGAACATCAGAAAATTACTATTGCATACATAATTGTCTACTATATATTTAGGACGGGACGAATGTACTTGAAGGCGCCAGACATGGAGCGAAATACATGAAGGGACCTAACACACATCTACACATCTGAATCCGCATTGCTAAGAGCCTAAGAAACTCATGAAATAGATTGGCCATCTAGCAACCAGAGCACATGAGCGAAATAACAGAAACTCACCCTTCTCGCGACCTCCCTGGTAGATGCGCCGCCGCCGCTGCGCACGACAAAGGGAGAGAAACGACCGGTGACGGGGGAGCGGGGCGAGCTTCGGAGGCCGGAGGGAGAGGGGGGCGGAGGAGGGCGAGGGCGGCCGGAGGAGGGCGTCGAGGCCGGAGGGAGAGGGCGGCCGGAGGAGGGCGTCGAGGCCGGAGGGAGAGGGCGGCCGGAGGAGGGCGAGCGGCGGCGCGGCGCTTGGGCGGGCAGCGCGATGGGGAACGGAGAGGAGTTGAGCGAGGGGGTCGGGTGGGATCTGGTGCAGGAGGGAGATTTTTTTTACTTTTGTTTCAGTGGGCCCCGGGAGAACTAACCCAATAAGCACCTCTCCACCGGGCTAGTTTTTTTAGCTGGGTTAGATCCAACTAACTCAAACTAACCCCACCTGTTTGGATATTGGAGGATTCTTTCAGCCCAAACTAACCCAAACTAGCTCTAACTTAGGTATCCAAACAGGGCCAATATATGGTAACACTTGAAGGTTCAGTTATCTAGAGGACGAAAATGTAAATGCTACAAGGGCCTTGAAGAAAATTACTAAACTACAGGCCCTTGAAGCAATGAAATGCAAACATTTAGGATGTGTTTGGTTCTAGGGATATTTTTTGTGGTTGTTGGTATCCCTATTCAACCGGATAGGGATAGCCATTTTTTCTGTTTGGTTTGCATGGATGTGTGGAGCCATAGAATTGTTTGGTTGGAAGGATAAAAAGGGGTTGGGAGGACTCGTTCACTGTAGTTTTAAAATGTGACTGCTGTTGAGGTACAGTGGTGCATTCAGGGCTAATTTCTAACCCACCCGACAGATAAAATTAGCACAAGAGAGATAAAATTAGCACTTCACTTGAACCATAGGGAGTTAAAATTAACACAAGACACACACGTCACACACATCACAAATTCACAACCCACCCGAGGCAGAACACACACAGACACAACTCGCCGGAGATTAGCACAAGCCAGCAAACATCGAGTGCCCAGCCAGCAACAACCAGCAGCGTGGGCTTGTGTCCCTTCCCCATGCAGGTCCCTGTCAATCCGCCGGACCGGTGATCCGGGAGCCTCGGCTGAGAGGGATCCCTGTCAAAACGGCAGGCCACCGCGGCCCAAATCCCACCGCCAACGCACCCCTAGCCGTCCTCGCCATGACCTCTATTGTCAAGCTCAGGCGGGAGAGAGAAGGAAGGAAAGAGGGCATGACAAGAAGAAAGATAAGGAAGGAGAAAACCAGGTCGCCGCGCACTCAATTCTGCTACCGCACTTCGATTTGCAGCGGTCGTCGCCACAGGAGAGAAGCCAAAGGAGATGGAAATGGGAGAAAGAGATAAGGTTCGGTGTGGTGGAAAAACGTTTCGCGACGCGCGCGCGAGGGATGCCCATATCCGTCACTTTCTGGCGGACGTGCGGAGCCCGATTTCAAAGGAATATTCGAAGTATCTGGCTGACCTCATCCCTACTCGCCCACGAACCAAATAGGTGATAGCCATCCAAAAACAGGCTATCCCTGTCCCACAGATGGATAGCCCAGCAACCAAACGCACCCTTAACTGGCTAGCCGTCCGGAAACAGCGCATTTCAGGACCAAGAGCAGGATTCCTCGGTTGTTTCAAACGGAAGAAAACTAGAACAGCGCGTAATTACCATTTCTGCCCTCCCTCTCCCTTCCCAACTCGCCGTCGCGACGGCGACGCACGAAGCCGCCGCGCCGTCATCGCCGAGGGCGAAGCCACTCGCGGTCCTAGCAATCACGAAGCAAACTGCGTGAATCGCATACAAGAGAAGGGATAGGGGTGGAGGAAGCCGACAAGTTACAGCAACCAGCTAGCCAAGGGGTAGGTGACGAAGCGGGGAGGTGGCCGAGCGGAGCCAGTCCAATTGGCAGACGTGACGGCCGCCGACCTCTCCGGCGGCGGGATCCCTCTACCGGAGCTGAGGAATTCCTAGTCCCCTCCGATCCTAGCCTGATCTGCCCATGGTACTGTTCCGGATCGTATACTTGTTTGGACTAATTTTGCTTTCCTAATTACTAGCTTAGGTGCCGTGCGCTTTGCTTCAAGTGCCTGCGGATCGAATCAGATTTTGCTAGGGTTCCAAATTTTGGATTGGTCCCAAAGCCTTGGATGAGTTCTGGAGGATTCGGGCATCCAAATTGATAGGTTTACTAGCCTAGTGCTTTTTCCCTCTTTTTTTTTGGTAACATGATGTGCCATTACCCACAGTATACTTATTACATGCATTGAGCTTACCTTTGGCCCTATTTTTAGTCTTTACTAACTTGCTAAGCGAGCCACTTCCGAAGGAGCTTGTTTTCACTAAAATCTGTGTAGCTAGTATTCTTGGATGGTGAATTTTTTGCACGGCAATTAGTAAGGCCCTTGCTATTCTTAGTTCACTTCATAGCCAAAAGGTCATATCCCACGAATGACACAGATGCCATCAGTTATTACCCTAGCTCTCATTTGCAATTTCTTCAGCAGTAATGTGATGGACGCGGAATAAAGTACCCCCACCCCTCTGTTGATACATCTAGTGCGAAACAAGTTCTAATGTTTTACCTCTATGTGTGCAATTGATGTTGGTGCTGGAAGTGGAGCCATACTTTTCATATGTCAATGCACATTTTGGGGGTTATGTGCTTTTAGGCTCTATTGTCTCCTTAAAATGGACGATCGAGCTTTGAACTGATATGCGTTAGCGAAGCTCAAACTAAAGTTGTTTAGGAATTCCTACATTTGAAGTGTCTCAACCAATTAATGTGTGTTTGTATTTGTTTTACACATAATACCCTTGATATCAAAATATAATTAATCTACATAGTTAGAATCTGGCCCCAACGAAATAACCTGTTGAAGAATGAATATTGCCACCTTCCCATAGCAGCTAAGCTTGTAGGTAAAATGTTCGGTGCATGAAACTCAATATTGAGGTCCCGCTGGCACAATTTTATGAGAAAATAGCAGTGTCTCAGTTTGAGTCCACGTTAGGACCATGAATTCTAGGGAAATATAATTGTATCCTCAGCTCGGCTGACTACATAAATTTGGAGGAGCCTAGACACTATAGTGAGTGTTTAAGTATGAAAGCTGACTACATAAATTTGAAGGAGCCTAGACACTATAGAGAGTGTTTAAGTATGAATATATTGCTCATCTTCCCTTAACAGCTTAAGAGTGTACTGGTTGGTGCATGAATCTAATACTCCCCACCCTGCATGTTCAAAACAGGTGGGTAATTTTTAGCCACCCACCCCCGCGAGAGAAATAGTGAGGAGTACAACATATGATTTTCTTATCCATACTCTCACCAAAGATGTATGTCAATTCAACAAGATATGTCACAATTCACTGGCACGGGTGCGGAAGGCAGAGTAGATTACCTTAAATCCCAGGTTACTCATAATTCTGCTATGCCTTGACATCTCTCTGATTACTGCATCATTTCGTTTTGCAGGGAACTCCAGCTAACATCATTGTTGGTTCTCATGTTTGGGTGGAGGATCCAACTCTAGCATGGATAGATGGCGAGGTTGTCAGCATAAAAAACAACGAAGTTCATGTGCAGACATCAAATGGGAAAAAGGTAGTTTTTTTAATTTCTTATGCATTCTGTAGATCTTTATCTTGTTATGAATATGAGTTCATATTATGAAGACATTTTTCTTTGTATATTCTTCCTAACCTCCCTGAATGGTATTATCCTGCTCTGTTTTAATCTAGGAAAGGGGTATTAGGCTGCAAAAAGAACTTCGCGGCGCTGTTCACTATTTTACACATGTTATGGCTAGGGCTTTCGGTTTTATCTTTTTGACATGAAATGGATTGTGAATTACATCACAATGCTTTTGCACAGGTTACTACAGACAGATCAAAAGTTTTTCCCAAAGATATGGAAGCTCCACCAGGAGGAGTGGATGATATGACAAGATTATCATACTTACACGAGCCTGGGGTTCTGCAGAATCTTGCTACGCGTTATGAACTGAATGAAATATATGTGAGTTCATTATCTCTTGGGTAAATGTCATGCGTTTAATCAGTTGCATAACTTGCAATGCAAATAATAACCACTCTTCTGCATTCACAGACTTACACTGGTAGCATTTTGATTGCGGTAAATCCGTTTCAAAGATTACCGCATCTTTATGATACACACATGATGGAACAATACAAGGGTGCAGATTTTGGGGAGCTGAGTCCACACGTCTTTGCAATTGCTGACGTTGCTTATAGGTGAATTCCTGCTGTATAGTATTCATATAGAACCGTGCATGATCCAGTATCAATACCCCTGCATTACCCTTATGTGATTTATTAATGTGGGAAACCAGGGAAATGATAAATGAAGGGAAAAACAACTCTATTTTAGTCAGTGGTGAAAGTGGTGCTGGCAAGACTGAAACAACAAAGATGCTTATGAGATATCTAGCACACTTAGGTGGACGATCTGGAGTAGAAGGGCGAACTGTAGAGCAACAAGTTCTAGAGGCAAGGGCATTCAACTCTTCTCCTTATTTGCTTACAAATTGTAGCTTTCAAATGGAAACCATATGCATTGGCTGCTTGTCTTATATCCAATAATATTTCAGTCAAATCCAGTCCTTGAAGCTTTTGGTAACGCAAAAACTGTGAGGAACAATAACTCGAGGTAATGGTTTGCATGATTCTTTTTCTTTTATTTTCCTTCGGTAGATTTGTTTCTTCCCTTTATTTGAATATCACCAGCTGATTGTTTGGCATTCTCGTTTGTTTGTAATTCATGGTGAAGTCGGTTTGGCAAGTTTGTGGAGATCCAATTTGACAAGACTGGACGAATCTCGGGAGCTGCTATAAGAACTTACTTGCTGGAAAGATCCCGCGTATGCCAAATAAATACTCCGGAAAGAAATTATCATTGCTTCTATTTTCTTTGTGCGGCACCACCTGAGGTAGATTATCATTACTATCTGATTATTTGCCTTTGGGATATGGAATTTAATGTAGTACAAAAGGTCCATGTCTTAATAGGGCTTTCTGTAATTTGCAGGATACTCAAAGGTATAAGTTGGCTGATGCTAGATCTTTTCACTACCTCAATCAGTCAAGCTGTATTGAGGTCGAAGGAATTAATGACGCAGAAGAGTATTTAGCGACACGGAGGGCCATGGACATAGTTGGAATCAATGAGGAAGAACAGGTTTGTTTCGTGTTATACTGAAGCTATTAAAATACTAGTTTCAGGAATAAGGACTGACACCATTGTTAATTTGTGTTACAGGAAGCTATATTCCGAGTTGTAGCAGCTGTACTTCATATTGGAAATATAAATTTCGCCAAGGGAAAAGAAGTTGATTCATCTGTGATTCAGGATGATAACTCGAGGTTTCACCTTAACACTGCGTCAGAGCTATTGGAGTGAGTAAATTATCTCCCTTCAAATAATGTTTTGTACCTTCTATTTTCTATATGTTCATTGTGACCATAAACCAAAATGCTGACTGCCAAGTTTCTTGCAGGTGCGATTGCAATAATTTGGAGAAGGCACTGATAACACGAGAAATAGTTACTCCGGAAGAAATAATTACTAGAACACTTGATCCTGAGTCGGCACTTGCTAGCAGAGATGCATTAGCCAAAACAATATACTCCCGATTGTTTGATTGGTAATGATCCTCTGGCAGAAAACTCTAATTAGATTTTCTTTTTTACTTCTCAATCTTGACATTTTACATTATAACCGTGATCCTGTATGCACAGGATCGTGGAAAAAATTAATGTCTCCATTGGACAGGACCCAAACTCTAAACAACTGATTGGTGTTCTTGATATCTATGGATTTGAGAGTTTCAAAATTAACAGGTTAGTGTTTTTCCAACTTTTTGCACTTTATGAACAATCCAATTCACAGAATATGCTAAAACAAATGGTCCTCTGAACAGTTTTGAACAGTTATGCATCAATTATACAAATGAAAAGCTGCAGCAACATTTTAATCAGGTACTTCATGAATTTGGTTTCGACCATAGTTTTTACTCTATAGATATTTCTTGTCCATCATTTAACATGTGATGCTGTCTTGCAGCATGTGTTCAAAATGGAGCAAGAGGAATATACTAGGGAGGAGATAAACTGGAGTTACATAGAGTTTGTTGATAATCAAGATGTGCTAGACTTGATTGAGAAGGTGCATATTTCTTCATATTTTTCGTACTATGATAGGTCACACAAAATGCAAGGTAGTTATGATGTGACTTCGAAAGCCAAATAGAGACTGAAAGTTGAACTGTCTAGGTTATTTATGTTTTCCCCTGTGAAGTTGGTGGATCGAGTGTCAATTAAAGAAAGGATGAAATTCTTCAGAAGCCCTTCTCATTCTGTAATTGGTGGTTGGGGAGGTGATGGTCTGTTCCCCTGGGTAGGGATGTAAATGGCACAGTAACGGCGCCGCAAGGCCCGTTTAGTTAGCTTTTATTTAGCCTGATAGTTCATTTTCACCGAAAAAACTTTATTGAACTGTTAGACCAATAAGTGGGCTTAAACGGGATTAAATGGGACCCGGTTTACATCTCTACCCCTGGGGTTATATTGTTTCTGATCCTGTCATCATCGGTTCATCACTGTAAATAATGAGAAGTCCTTAGGAGAACAACCTAATTTATTGTGCTTCGGTAAACGACCAACAGATAGCACTTGACGTTTTGCTTCTGCTCTATGTGTCTTTTCACAAACATGACTTGAAATAGCTTAATTTAGGCTAAAAGAGGAACTTTTGTTCTGTCATTTGTAACTCTTTTGGGCTCCTCCATCTGGGAGTGGCTAGTTTGTTCTACACTCAACTCTTCGCAAAGTCTAAATTTCACCCGTTGATTCTAAAACTGGACAAAGTACACCTGTTAAATATGTGCCGAAATTTGTGCAAGTTATGTTACAGTTGGACTTTGAGTCATATGGTGTGTGGATAGGGGTACATAGTCATGTTCGAGTAGGACACTTGTATCCTAGGCTCCTATATAACGTAATGTAACCTATGCCAACATAATAACACAAGTACGCGGAGGAGTCGGCGGCATGTGCTGGTGTCTGGGTGACCGGTGTGCGGTATTGTAGCGGTATCAATTGGAAGGAGCGCCTGTAGTCATGCCCCTGAGATGTAGCCGATGTTAGGCGTACCGCATTAACAAATGTTGGTGTCGTTGTGCTTGTGTGGTTGTTTGATTCTCAGTAGATCGATATGCGCCTTGGATTTCGAACAACACTCTTACCCCTTAATACCGTTTACCTTCCACACATTGGCTGGTTCCACAGATGGTTTAGCTGCCAGTGCAATAGCCTTCGATGCAGGGGCACAGGAGGGGGCAGCTGTGGGCATAGGTACTTGGGCATGTAGAGGGAGGGAAAGAGGGTTGGAGGAGGGTGAGGCAGGAGGAGTGCGGGTAGGAGGGGACAACAGTGGCCAGCTATGTTGGAAGTGGGAGGTAGAGAGAGTGAAATTTGGGTGGGAGGCCGGGGGGGGGGGGGTGAAGCATCAAGGAAGCGATTTGCCTTATGATGTTGTAACATATTCTGACATGGATGGTATCATAGATGTCACATCTGCTAAAATGGACAAAATGGGTAATGTTTTTAGAGTGTTTTGTCTGGTTTTAGAGTCAAGGTGTTATGACCGGGGTCTCCTATACCCGGAAGAGGCCCATTGGGCGCGTTTAAGTTAGGGGCTTAGCCCAAGTTGTTTTATTTTTCCTAGCTTTGAGATTATATAAACAGATGTAAGGACACCTTTTGAGATTAAGCAATAAGTCATAACTATTGCCCGGCTCCCAGAGGAGCCGGAACCCTAAACCCTAGCCGCCGCCTTGCTCATCGCCGCCGCCTCTTCCACCGCGCGGGACGGCGCCCAGCCGCCGGCCACCGCGGCCTCGCCCTCGCTCATCTCCCTCCTTCCCCTATAACCTACGCCCTAGACCCGGTAGAACCCTAGTTCCTACCACTTTGGTATCATCTAGCTCCAGGGCGATCATGTCCTCTGCACCACCACCGCCGCCGCTGCCTACCATCACCACCATCGCCCCGCTGGCCACTCCGGCGAGCGGGCCGCCACCACCGCCGCGCCGACCCCCACCATCTTCACGCCGGAAGAGGTCACCGGCGCCCTCCGGGATCTCGCCACGGCGGTCCAGGGCATCCGCCTGTATCTGGCGGGCCCCTACGGGCTTCCGCCGGCGCCGCAGGCCGCTGCCACGACCGCCCCCTCCTCCTGCCCTGGCAGGCGCCGCCGGTCGGGGCCACCGCGGCGATCGGGGGGCCGCTGCAGCCACCCCTGCCGCTGCAGCCTGCGGCAGCCACGGGCCCTCTCTGGCCGCAATGGCCGCTGGCCACCACCGCGACGGCCGTTGCCGCCACCATGCCAGCGCAGCCGCCGCTGCTGCTGCCGCCGTCGCCACCCTTCAGTACCGGGCCGGCGCCCTCCGCGCCGGGCGTGCCAATTCAGCACGTCCGCTTTCCGTCATTGCCATCCCAGCTGCCGGCCTGGGTCACCGGAACGTCGCCACCGCTAGTCTACACCACGGCCGGGGACCAGCCGGCGCCGTACAACGACGGGCCCTCTAACTCTGCGGGGCTCCACCTGAGTTTCGACGGGCCGCCCATGACCACCGCACCATCCTCTTCGCTGCTCCGCTTCGCCGAGCCCTGCGGTCACGGCGGTCATACCCAGACTCCTTCGCGCTTCGCGAAGCTCGACTTCGCCACCTTCGACGGCATCGAGGACCCGCTCAACTGGCTCAATCAGTGCGAGCAGTTTTTTCGGGGGCAGCGCACACTCGCTTTCGACCGCACCTGGCTCGCCTCCTACCACCTCCGTGGCGCTGCGCAGACATGGTACTACGCCCTCGAGCAGGACGAGGGCGGCATGCCCCCCTGGGAGCGATTTCGGGAGCTCTGCCTCCTCCGCTTCGGGCCGCCTATCCGGGGCAGCCGACTGGCCGAACTCGGCCGTCTGCCTTTCACCTCCACCGTCCAGGATTTTGCCGATCGCTTCCAGGCCCTGGCTTGCCACGCGCCGGACGTGTCCACCCGGCAGCGGGCCGAGCTCTTCATCGGGGGCCTACCGGATCACATTCGCGTGGACGTGGAGCTTCGGGGCCCGCAGGACCTGCAGTCGGCCATGTACTACGCCCGCGCCTTCGAGCGCCGCGCAGTCCCTGCAGCAGGCCGCACCGTCTCGGGGCGCCCGCCAGCCCGCCCGGCTACCTCCGACATCGCCAGTGCCGGGCCGTCAGCCCCCGGCCATTGCCGCGGCTCCTACCCCGACAGCGACGCGACCCTTTCGTCGGCTCACCCCGGCCGAGCAGCTCGAGTGCCGTCGCCAGGGATTGTGCTACAACGGCCGACTACGTGGAGGAGGACACACCCGCTGAGGGGCGAGGTGACTTGGGCGCTCCGGCCGTCGCCGAGGTCGCGCAGGCACCAGCCCCGGCGACGGCTCTCGTGGTTTCCCTCCATGCGCTCGCCGGCATTCGGGACGACCGGACGATGCTCTTACCGGTGATGATTCACGGGGAGCGTCTGGTGGCTCTCGTGGATATGGGCTCCACGCATAACTTCCTACCCGAGGCGACGATGCGCCGCTTGGCTCTCCAACCCACGGGCGGGGAGAACCTCAGGGTCACCGTGGCCAACGGCGACCGACTCCGCTGCCATGGACTGGCACACCGCGTGCCCATCACTATCGGCGAGGAGCAGTTCTCTATCACGTGTGCCGGCATCGACTTGGGCTGCTTCGACTTCATCCTCGGAGTCGACTTCTTACGGACCCTCGGTCCCATCCTATGGGACTTCGACGCCATGACGATGACCT
>LR738711.1:511399987-511431633 GCA_902687465.1 Secale cereale
CCGCCGGATCCAGCGGGCGGGGAGAACCTCAGGGTCACCGTGGCCAACGGCGACCGACTCCGCTGCCATGGACTGGCACACCGCGTGCCCATCACTATCGGCGAGGAGCAGTTCTCTATCACGTGCGCCGGCATCGACTTGGGCTGCTTCGACTTCATCCTCGGAGTCGACTTCTTACGGACCCTCGGTCCCATCCTATGGGACTTCGACGCCATGACGATGACCTTCTGGCGCGAGGGCCGCCGGATCCAGTGGGAGGGCGCAGGTGGCGCTCCCCCAGCGACTCCACGCCTGCAGCTAGCCGCGGCTGCGGCCGAGCCCGAGCACCCCTTGCTGGATCACCTCCTGCAGCAGCACGATAACCTCATCGCCGAGCCTCAGGGTCTCCCGCCAGCCCGGGTGTACGATCACCGCATTCATCTACTCCCGGGTACGGCCCCGGTGGCGGTACGACCCTACCGCTATCCCCAGTTGCAGAAGGACGAACTGGAGAGGCAGTGCGCACTCATGCTCGCATTGGGCATCATTCGGATCTCCACCTCGCCATTCTCGGCGCCGGTCCTCCTCGTCCGCAAGTCGGATGGCACGTGGCGTTTCTGCATCGACTACCGCGCCCTTAACGCCATGACGCTCAAGGACAAGTTTCCTATCCCAGTGGTTGACGAGCTCCTGGACGAGCTACATGGGGCGCGCTTCTTCACCAAGCTCGACCTTCGTTCGGGGTACCATCAGGTGCGGATGCACCCGGACGATATCGCCAAGACGGCGTTTCGGACTCATCATGGCCACTTCGAGTTCTTGGTGATGCCGTTTGGCCTCTCCAACGCCCCGGCGACTTTCCAGGCCTTGATGAACGACGTACTCCGCCCTTACTTGCGTCGGTTTGTGCTCGTTTTCTTTGATGATATTCTTATCTACAGCGTCTCGTGGGCGGAGCACCTTCAGCACGTCGCCATCGTCTTCAACGAGCTTCGAGCGCACCATCTTCATCTTAAGCGCTCGAAGTGCTCGTTTGGCACGCCGTCAGTCGCCTACCTCGGCCACGTCATCTCGGCCGACGGCGTCGCTATGGACGCCGACAAGGTGGCGGCCGTCGCAGCCTGGCCGACGCCACACTCACCGCGGGCTCTCCGCGGCTTCCTGGGCCTTGCGGGATACTACCGGAAGTTTATCCGGGAGTTCGGCCTCATCGCATCTCCACTCACGCGCCTCCTGCGTCGCGATGCCTTTGCTTGGGACGCTGAGGCGACCGAGGCATTCGAGGCCGGACCGCTTGCATTTTTCAGCAGGCCGTTCGCCGCGCGCCATCTTAAGCTCGCGGCTTATGAGAGAGAGCTCATTGGCTTGGTTCAGGCCGTGCGCCACTGGCGGCCCTATCTTTGGGGCCGGTCCTTCCGGATTCGGACGGATCACTACAACCTCAAGTTCTTGTTGGATCAAAGGCTCTCTACCGTGCCGCAACATCAGTGGATCAGCAAGCTGTTTGGCTTCGACTTCACCGTCGAGTACCACCCGGGCCGCCTTAACACCGTGGCCGACGCCTTGTCCCGCCGCGACACCGAGGACGCAGCTGTCGGCGCTTCCGAGGGGGTGGTGCTCTGCATTTGCTCAGAGCCCTCCTTCGCCCTCTTCGCCGACATCCGCAGGGCTACCACGGACGCGCCCGACGCCCAGCTCCTTCGGCAGCGCCTGGAGGCCGGCGACTTGGAGGAGCCATGGCGCGTGACGGATGGCTTGCTTCTTCATGGCCGCCGTGTCTTCGTGCCGGACCACGAGGGGGTGCAGAAGACCCTCCATCGTCTACGTGCCGACTTCTACATCCCAGGTGACCGCGCTCTGGTCCAAGATTGGGTGCGCTCTTGTGTGACCTGCCAGCGCAACAAGACGCAGACACTGCGACCGGCCGGGCTCCTGCAGCCATTGGAGGTTCCCTCTCAGGTTTGGGCCGACATTTCCATGGATTTCATTGAGGGCCTTCCCAAGGTGGGTGGCAAGTCTGTCATCCTCACGGTGGTCGACCGATTCTCCAAGTACGCAAACTTCATCCCGCTCGGCCATCCCTACACTGCCGCATCCGTGGCCAGGGCCTTCTTCGACGGCATCGTCCGCCTCCATGGGTTCCCTTCTTCGATTGTCAGCGACCGGGACCCGGTCTTAACGGGGCATGTATGGCGCGACCTCTTCCGCATGGCGGGCGTGCAGCTCCGCCTGAGCACGGCCTTCCATCCTCAGACGGACGGCCAATCCGAGGTGGTTAATAAGGTGATTGCCATGTATTTGCGTTGTGTCACAGGTGATCGTCCTCGCGCTTGGGTGGACTGGCTCGCATGGGCGGAGTACTGCTACAACACCTCTTACCACTCCGCCCTGCGCGCCACCCTGTTCGAGGTGGTCTACGGCCGGCCACCCCCGGCGATCCTGCCGGTTGACCCGGCGTTGGCTCGGACAGAGGCGGCTGGAGATCTTCTTCGCAGCCGCGATGAGATGCTTGCCGAGGTGCGGCAGCGTCTCCTTTAGGCCCAACAGCTGGCCAAGCACTATTATGACGGCCATCACCGCGAGGCGGAGTTCGCGGTGGGCGATTGGGTCTGGCTACGCCTTCTTCACCGCTCTACTCAGTCTCTTGACCCGCGCACGAAGCGCAAGCTGGGTCCTCGCTACGCGGGACCATTTTCCGTGCTAGAGCGCATCGGAAAGGTGGCTTACCGCCTACAGCTTCCGGTGGGTGCCCGCATCCACGACGTCTTCCATGTACGGCTGCTCAAGCCTTACAAGGGGGAGCCACCGACGGACACACCGGCGCTTCCTCCGACTTCCGACGGGCGCTTGCTTCCTGGACCATCAAAGGTGTAGAAGGCCCAGCTGCGTCGCGGGGTGTGGTACGTCTTGATCCAGTGGGACGGGTCTTCCAGAGGAGGAGGCGACATGGGAGCAGCGCGACGAGTTTCACAGTCACTATCCAGACTTCCAGCTCGAGGACGAGCTGTTTGCGCAGGCGGGGAGAGATGTTATGACCGGGGTCTCCTATACCCGGAAGAGGCCAACTGGGCGCGTTTAAGTTAGGGGCTTAGCCCAAGTTGTTTTATTTTTCCTAGCTTTGAGATTATATAAACAGATGTAAGGACACCTTTTGAGGTTAAGCAATAAGTCATAACTATTGCCCGGCTCCCAGAGGAGCCGGAAGCCTAAACCCTAGCCGCCGCCTTGCTCATCGCCGCCGCCTCTTCCACCGCGCGGGACGGCGCCCAGCCGCCGGCCACCGCGGCCTCGCCCTTGCTCATCTCCCTCCTTCCCCTATAACCTACGCCCTAGACCCGGTAGAACCCTAGTTCCTACCACAAGGAGTGAAACTTACTGTGAAAAGAACTAAGGGTTATATAATGGATTGGTGAGAGTTTGTGCTTAATTTTTTGAAGGGGCTTAGTGCTAAATTAACCTGTTTTGTAATGCTCATAACGTTCTGACATAGTGGGTGAAGGGGCTTACGTTGATATATAAAAAGTAGTCATATTGGCCTTTACGAACTAACAAGTTTTGACGCTTGTAGTTCTATGATGAGCTAAGGGATGGCTAAACAACCATTAGTATTGATCATGAAAACTAGAATGGACATATTGGTATTGCAAGTATTCTGTATATTTCGTTATATACAATAACAGTAACATGTTTTCTGCTATTTTCAGAAAGGTGGATTGATCGCGCTTCTGGATGAAGCATGGTATGTTTTGGAACTAACAGTTACCATTCCAGCCCACTTGCAAGCAACATAGATTGCTTCAATTGCCATGATGTCTAGTATGATTGTGTGTTGTTGTAACTGATGTGTGACATCTTGTGTCTTAACAATGTTTTCCAATATCATGTGCAGTATGTTTCCCAGATCAACACATGAGACATTTGCACAGAAGCTGTATACAACATTTAAGAATAACAAGCGATTCGTCAAACCAAAGCTTTCACGTACAGATTTTACGGTCGTCCATTATGCTGGCGATGTGAGCTTTCTTCATCAAATGATAAGCATGCTCCATTGCTCATATAGAATATAATACCATACTAATTAGGCACTTTTTTTTATCATCCACAGGTGACATATCAGGCTGATCATTTCTTAGACAAGAACAAAGATTATGTAGTGGCTGAACATCAGGATTTGCTGAATGCTTCTTCATGCCCTTTCGTAGCTAGTTTATTCCCTTCACTCCCTGAAGAATCATCAAAGTCTTCAAAATTTTCATCTATTGGGTCACGTTTTAAGGTGAAGTTCTACTTGATTTAATTTTTATTGGTGTTCATCACTTTGTTGCGTTAAACGAAATCCCCGTTTCTTTAGAAGCTATAAAGAGTATAATTCATTAAGCACCAGTTGCCGGTAGATTCTGAAGAACCTATGGATGTCACTGTCACTGTTAAAGATGATATCCACGTTGCACTCTCATCTGTATTAACCTTGGACATGTCCCTGCCGAATTTCTTGCAGCTGTCATACTTGGCAGTATGAAGTTGTTTTGGGCAGATTTGACAGCCTTTTCATGCAAGATGGACTTTTTTGCGATTTGATATTGTTACTTTGAACTAGAGCTGGCCAAATTTTGATCTGGCTGGGTTTAGGCCTGATTTGATTTGGGGCACTTGAGCTGCCAGGCTATCCTGTTAAGGTAGTTTTTTTTGAGGACCCTGTTAAGGTAGTTGGATAGGTAGCCTGCAGGCTTGTACTAAAAAATGAATAGAACTGAACCAAGATGGGCTAATAGAGATGTTGTCCCCAACATTTTTCTGCCCATGCTCGGTCTAAACCTGGGCCTGGGCTGGACTGGGGCTGGGCCAAGCCTGAAGGATTGGTTCACTTTTTCTCAGGTCTACTGCGAGGAGCTGAGCACATATGACTATGAAACTGTTAACTGTATTTGCTGTCCTCCTATGGGTACATGTCATGAATTTGGTCTATATTGAAAATATTAAGTGCATTAAAATTTGTAAGCTTGTGAACATTGAATCTGGTATGCGCATCAAAATATTGTAATTTAATAAATCTAGTACTATACCTGCACAACACTTAGAACTTAATGCATGTGGGTGTGTTTAAAATGTGTATATCTGTACCACTATATTGGTGCTGTTTATCAGAAGGTTTGGTGTATTGTATACGATCTTGTATGTCCATTGTTGCTCAGATGCCCTTCATACATTTGTTGTACTTGATCCTTTGGTTGCCTTGATTGCAGCGTATGATGACGCTCCTACATAGTTCCTCCCTTCCTGAGTTAGTGGCAGAAATGTTGGTTTGCATGTATTTAGTAGCGCCAATTAGAAAGTTCAAAGTGTCTATGCGACTATGACGAGTGCCTAAGTCTTTATTAACTGTTAACTCTTTGAAAATAATAATAATTTCTCATGATCCAGTCCTTTAAGTAGAGATTGTAAATATCTTGATTCTCCTTAGTCCTTATAGTGCTCTTGACTTCCTTTCTGTTGACATTCTTTCTGTTTGATTCTCAGCTGCAACTTCAGTCTCTCATGGAGACCTTGAGCTCTACTGAACCCCACTATATTAGATGTGTGAAGCCAAACAATCTCCTCAAGCCAGCCATTTTTGAGAACACAAATGTTATACAACAACTACGATGTGGAGTAAGAGTCGTATACTCTTTTATTATTCTTATCGTTACCATATGTTGAACTAATACCTACTTTGCAGGGTGTTCTTGAAGCTATCAGGATAAGCTGTGCTGGATACCCCACAAGAAAAACATTCTATGAGTTTGTTAATCGCTTTGGTGTTCTTGGCCCTGAACTTCTAGAAGGAAGGTAAGCAATCCACACAGAAATTACAATAGAGCCTTCTGCTCATTTTTTTGTCATTTAATTCTATTTCCAAGTTATTGATTAGTATATGTTTTTTGCTTGTACATTCTTATGTCCAGTAATGACGATAAGATTGCATGCCAAAAGATTCTGGAAAAAATGAAGTTGGAGAACTACCAGGTAGGACATGGAACCCGAACTACTACTAGGATCCGTCACCCATTTCATCTGACTTTATGATATTTAGTACTACCATTTATCTTAGGATTGCAATCAGGGGACATTTTAGCACGACACGATGATGTTGGTGAACTGAAATATAATTTTCCTTTATTTGACTCAATGTTCTTTCATTTACATAAAATTCTGAAATTGAACTCCAAGAACAATATCTGAGATGTTTCTTATGTGTGATCCTTATTTACTGGCAACATCTTGACATCAATGAAAAAGGATTCATCTTCCAGATGTGGATTGCAGCACATGGGTGTTGGCATGTTGAATGAACTCACTTTTCTCAACATTACTAGTCTTTTCATCATTTTAGCTAAACACTGTTGCTGTAGATTTGATTGTATTATCTACTTCGATTTCAGAAATTTTGTCATGTAAAATAAAAGTTGTACGTAGACTCGAGCTGTTCTTAATTCTTACATAGTCCATTTGGTTGACTTTCAGATAGGAAAAACAAAGGTATTCCTGAGAGCTGGACAAATGGCTGATTTGGATGCACGGAGGGCAGAAGTGTTAGGGAAAGCAGCAAGAATTATACAGAGACTAATGCGCACATATATTGCACGGAAACAGTTTGTTTTGGTTAGAAGATCAGCGACACATCTACAATCTTTTGTTAGAGGTACCGCCCTTCTCTCTCTCTCTCTCTCTCTCTCTCTCTAATATGTGTGTGTGTGCGGGCGCCGATGGTTATGTAGAGCAGAGTGATGCTGGTGCCATATCCTGTAATGGAGTTGCTGTAGCATTCTACAGATTTCATGTGCTCTTCATTTCCCCTGTTGTAACTCAGGGACCTTGGTTCGTAATTTGTACGAATGCATGAGGCGAGAAGCAGCAGCAGTGAAAATACAAAAAAATGTGCGTCGTCACAAAGCACGCGAATCTTATTTACTACTGCAAGCAGCCACAGTCACTCTGCAAACTGGCTTAAGGGCAATGTCTGCTCGCAAAGAATTCAGATTCAGAAAGGAAACCAAAGCAGCTGTCCATATCCAAGTACGTTCTGTTTTGATCAAATTGCTATTAGTTACATTCTTCATTTTTTACGAAGCATTTCATGGCTTGAGGTTCGTCAAGTTTCCAGAACTTCACAATTCTCTACCCTGACTCGTTAATATAAAAGCAGCTTATAACATTCCATTTTGAATGCAGGCTCGATGGCGCTGCCACAGTGACTATTCACATTACAAGAATATGCAGCGAGCAGTTCTTACTTACCAGTGTGCGTGGAGACAGAGGCTTGCAAGAAGAGAGCTCAGAAATCTCAAGATGGTAACCTTACACTTTGCGGTCTTTCAATGCTTTTACCATGGCCCATATGTCATTTTTGTGTTATCCATGAATCATCTGCAGGCCGCAAGAGAAACTGGAGCCCTCAAAGAGGCCAAAGATAAGCTTGAGAAGCGCGTTGAAGAGTTAACATGGCGCTTAGGACTGGAGAAGCGATTAAAGGTACCTGTGATTTGTTCATTTCAGTCATAGTACTGGTGACCCTATTTGAACGTTGATAACATGTGATTTATGTTTAATGTACCTTTGTGCAGACTGACCTTGAGGAAGCAAAAGCTCAGGAAATTGCTAAGCTGCAAGAAACATTGCATGACCTACAGCTTCAAGTTGAAGAAGCAAAGACCATGGCCATTAAGGAAAGAGAAGCAGCGAGAAAGGCAATTGACGAAGCACCTCCAGTAATCAAAGAGACTCCTGTATTGGTCGAAGACACTGAAAAAATTAACTCGCTAACAGCTGAAGTTGATCAACTGAAGGTATGGTGTCAGCTGAATTATTTCTACACTTCTCATGCGGTTGTTTTATCTTATCGGGTACTTGGTCTGTTGGTCTTGAACAATTATGGAGAATCAGTCCATGTAAAACATACCGCGTATTTTTACCCTAATGTTTTGGAAACATGGTCTTCATATGTTAGGACATTTTTCATTGACAACATTGACATGTGAGTTCATTTTTAAGTTAATGGAAGCTTTTATTACCCCGTGGCCTCTGCATAGGGCGACGCAGGCTTGGAATCGGAAATCATGTTATTGTATGACAAAAGTCAAAGTTAAGCTGTATCTTGATTTTACAGGCTTTGCTGCAAACTGAAAGGCAAGCCACAGAGACTGCAAAGAAAGAACATGCTGAAGCTGAACGGAGAAATGAAGAACTAATGAAAAAATTCGAAGGCGCAGAGAAAAAGATTGAGCAACTTCAGGACACTGCCCAGAGGTACAATCGAAATAGAACTACCAGTTATTGTTGATTCATTTGGCTGTATTCTAATGTTTTGCTTGTTAAGGATGATCTCTGTTTAGTGGTTCAGTAGTGTTTGTTTTATTCTGCATAACTATTTAATAGTATTGTCTTGAAAACGTAATCAGGCTGGAAGAGAAAGCAACTAACATGGAGTCGGAGAACAAGGTGCTTCGCCAACAGGCTGTTGCAATTTCTCCTACTGCGAAATCATTAGCTGCCTATCCCAAGTCTCCTTTCCAAGTGTGTTATATTCCTGGCACTTGCATTCTGTACAAGTATACTCTTATTTTCATCAAAATGACATAATATTTCAAATTAACTGACTTTGTTAGCTGAGAACTCCGGAGATTCTGAATGCTCCGAATGGGGAGGTAAAATCATCACCAGTAAGTGGAAAGAACATAACCACATAGATGACTTATAGTTTAAGAAGTAATAACTGCTATAATAAACAACTTCCCTATGTTAATATCTTTGTGCAGGATGTAACCCCCATCTCACTGAATCTCAAAGAGCTTGAGGCTGAGGAGAAGCCTCAAAAATCACTTAACGAGAAGCAACAGGTGTGCTACTTGTTGACCACTCCTTTGTTTATTTAATCTTCCCGGGTTATGTGCCTTTTTTTCTTCTTTGATCCTGAAACTGTATCATTTATGTTTCAAATGAGATTTCTTTTCCATCATAATATTTTTTTTTACCATCATATATATTTGAATTTTATGCTCCAGGAAAACCAAGACCTGCTAATCAAGTGTGTATCACAAGATTTGGGATTCTCCAGTGGTAGGGCTATTGCAGCTTGCGTTATATACAGGTGTCTTCTGCACTGGAGATCATTTGAAGTTGAAAGAACTGGTGTTTTTGACCGTATTATTCAAACAATAGGCTCTGCTATAGAGGTAGGTCATACCTATCTCTTGTTTCTTTAAGAACCCTTCTTTCTGGGAGAAATACTCACGTTTTGTTTAATTTGATTTAATGAACTGATATCTTAGGCCTTCATGATAGACCTTGAATAACACATATAAATAGAAGGGGCAATAATAAACATTAAAATCTAAAATGCTGCAACAACATAGGTTTAATTTGATTTAATGAACTGATATCTTAGGCCTTCATGATAGACCTTGAATAACACATATAAATAGAAGGGGCAATAATAAACATTAAAATCTAAAATGCTGCAACAACATAGGTTTACATTTTCCTTTTTCGTTTATTCTCTATGTGTACTGCTATATAGTCATGTTCGAATTGTTCCTTTCCAAAGGTCCAGGACAATAACGACAAGTTAGCGTATTGGCTCTCCAATTCATCCACATTACTCCTACTTCTACAACGGACACTGAAAACGACTGGAGCAGCTGGACTCACTCCTCAGAGGCGAAGGTCAACTGCGGCATCGTTTGGGAGGGTTTTTTCGGTAAAACATCTTTATCCTGCCCTCTCTGGTTTTATAGTCTGAACAAATCTTAATGTTGTTGTTTCTGAATACACAAGGGAATTCGAGCTTCACCACAAAGTGCTGCGCGACCTTTTCTTGGTAGCCGCTTGATTGGAGGACTAGGTGATCTTCGTCAAGTTGAAGCCAAGTATCCTGCTCTGCTTTTCAAGCAACAACTTACAGCTTTCCTCGAGAAGATATATGGAATGATTAGAGACAATCTGAAGAAAGAGATATCTCCATTGCTTGGTCTTTGCATCCAGGTATGATTTATTGGCACTAGAATTTCTCATATTTCGCAGAAAAACAGTGAACTTCAGGGTTTATTTTTTTACTCTTACTTGTGCAGGCACCAAGAACATCTCGTGCAAGTTTGATAAAAGGATCTCGTTCTCAAGCAAATGCCTTGGCCCAACAAACTCTGATCGCACATTGGCAGAGTATCGTGAAAATATTAACAAACTACCTGAATGTTTTGAAAGCCAACTATGTATGTTAGCTAAAACCCTAAATGGACACACTATTTTTGAGTATGCATTAACATATATTTTATTGATACGTCAGGTCCCTTCATTCTTAATCAGCAAGGTGTTCACTCAGATATTTTCGTTTATTAATGTCCAGCTGTTCAATAGGTAAGAGATGACTCTTGCTCTACTGGCGGTACATTTTACTTCTTCCCGGTAGGATTTTAAGATATCCTGTATCTTGCAGTCTTCTCCTCCGACGTGAGTGCTGTTCATTTAGCAACGGAGAATATGTCAAAGCTGGATTGGCTGAGTTAGAGCAGTGGTGCATTTATGCCACTGAAGAGGTAGGTACTGGTGATTTTTTCCCTTGGTGATATTTAATTTGTGTGCTAATTTTATGTGGTGTACAGTATGCAGGTTCTTCCTGGGAAGAGTTGAAACATATTAGGCAGGCAGTTGGATTCCTTGTATGTGTTCTATACTGATTAGATGTCTATTTGCAACTTTGTGAGTAAAAAATGCATGTAACCTAATGAGACGTGTACTTGTATTATTAGGTAATTCATCAAAAGCCAAAGAAAACATTGAAAGAAATCACCAACGATTTGTGCCCTGTAAGTGATGTTGAATTCACTTAAGTTTCGGCAATCATTAAAGCATATGTTAGTTGTAACTTATCACATACTTCAAAAACTTTCAGGTCCTTAGCATACAACAGCTATATCGAATCAGTACAATGTATTGGGATGACAAATATGGCACCCACACTGTTTCATCAGAGGTAAGCTTGTTATACTTAATATAATTACCGGTTTATTCAAGCTTCATATGTCACTGTGTCAGCAAGTGGTGCTATCTACTACCTCCATTCCAAAATATAAGATGTTTGGAATGGAGGAGTATGTTTCATTACTACTCCCTCCGTTCCCAAATATTTGTCTTTCTAGACCTTTCAAATGGACTACAAGATACGGATGTATGTAGACATATTTTAGAGTGTAGATTCACTCATTTTGCTTCGTATATAGTCACTTGTTGAAATCTCTAGAAAGACAAATATTTTGGAACGGAGGGAGTAGTTCTCGTTTCTGACAGTGAACCAAATTGGTTGTAGGTCATCTCAAGTATGAGAATAATGATGACAGAAGACTCGAACAATGCAGTGAGCAGTTCGTTCTTGTTGGATGACGATTCAAGGTTATTTCGTGTTCCAAGTACAATAAATAGTTTTACCGCAGTAATTTTGTGTCCCCGATCTAACATTGCCCGTGATACTTCAAACCACAGCATTCCATTCTCGGTGGATGACATCTCAAAGTCAATGACAGAAATCGAGGTAACGGACGTTGATATGCCACCTTTGATCCGGGAGAATTCTGGATTTACTTTTCTACACCAAAGAAAGGACTAAGCGGGTGGTCCTTTCGCTTGCGACTTCCACATTCCTTTCCCCACCCGATCTGTGCACAAATCATGTATATACTCGTGGCTTTTCTTTCTACCAAATCAAATCTAGTCTGGTCAGGTTATTTGGTAGGTCTGTTTGATATTTTTTGTTAGGTCCTCGGTTTGATCGATTGGTTATTTCTTCAGTTTGGCTCCCCTTTTTGTTGGGAAGCCAAATTTATATTGCAATGCTAGGGGTCGGATGCCCTTGGTCAGGATGCCGAGCTGCTATTGGAAAAGCTTGTCGTCCTTTTATCGTTATTTTAGCGTCTGGAAAGGTTTTCCACGGCTACTAGTCAGTCATTTGTGTCGTTCATTTCAATCTTCGACATGTTGTAAATTGCAACGAAGATCATAGTTAAAAGAAATTGCACATTGATGACTGATATTTTTGGTGTGCCCTGAATCTAGATGTTTAGCGTTTGTTTTTACATCAGAATCATACATCTGTCACTGGGAGAACGCCTAAAGGCCTGTTGTGTGATGCCAATTTTCACATAACAAGAGAATGTTCCTAGATAAGATAGCGGAGCAAAAATATTTACTCGAAATATGTCGCTCTTTCTAGGGATACAAATGGAAGACTTTCCTTTAGCGGCGCACCATACACCTTGACGAATGACGAAGGCGGTCATCTTTGCGAGAGGGCGTGAGTGTAGAGATGCAAAAGTACGTCTGACTCCCACAAGATTCATAGGGTTACAAGCAGACGTATAGCCCATCCATGGTTTATTCAAACATAATGGTCGAATGACTTACGAAAAGTAAAAGCAAGGGTCTGCCACAAGGTGACTATTGTTGATAAATCATGTCAAAGGTATCATGAGACGTAATTATATGGAAAAATGTCCTAGTAGTAATCAAAGCACCACAACAATGGATTCTTGTTCGTGCCCTTCTTCCTTTATCGACTTAACTATAACTATCTGTGCGTGGAAGCCTCACGCAGCTGCCTCCTTCCCTAAACATATTTAGGGTTCCTCTGCCTTCCACCAGCGATGCCGCTGGCCTGCCCCACCTTCAATGGCCTTAGGGCCATTGCGGCACTGTGGAACCCAGCCCTTGCTGGAGGGAGAACTTTGTTTTTAAATGTTTCTTTGAGTTTTGTTAGGGTTTATGTCCTGCTCAGGAAGACGAGACGGTAGCGACTTCCTTGAGATGTAATAATGGTCTCCCCACCTAGTGAGCGTGTGGAGGTGTGTCTCCGGCAGATCTGTATGGATTTGTTCGGATCTGGTCGTAGTTCGTCTACTTTCGTGTGTGTTCAGGTTGGATCCTTTCGATCTAAATGGAGGCGGTTGTTGTTCTGATGCACTGGTCATATGGTGCCTTAGAACGATGACTTCTCGACTGTCTACTACAATAAGTTTTGCCCGGCTCTGGAGAGGGAGGGGTGATGGCGACGACGCGCCTTCGGCTAACCTCAATGCTTGTAGTCGTCTCTATGTGGTCTATGAACCTGGATGTAATTATTATTAATTTTTGTGTTCGTTACACTGCCATATTGAAGATGAATAGATCGAAAGTTTTCCGAGAAACAGACACCATCACAACTGGATATTCAGTTCGGATGCCTCGGCTCATCTGTACCCGGTGTAAAATCAAAAGAAATACTAAAAAAATTCATAAAATTCTAAATTCTTTAGGTGGAAGATGTTCAATGGGTGATATTAATGCCAAAATTTTAGCCTTTTCGGACATCTGAGGTGCTCATGGCCAAAAAGATAAAATTGGTCAAAACAATACATGAACAATGAACTTTCTTAGAGCCCAAAATTTGTCTTTTTTGCTGAGAGCTACTGAAATGTCTAAACTCCACGAAATCTGGCATGGATTTCACCCACATGAACATCTAGCATCGCAAAAAAAAAAACCAGTTTTTTTTTAAAATTTTACTACTACTTTGAACGATTTTTTTGTCCATCTTTTATCGGTGGCTCGTACTAAGTTTGAGCTTGGGCGAGGGTACAAGCATGGGCTTGGGATCATACTAAGTTTCAGCATTAAAACTTAACATATTTTTTAAAAGTTATCAAAATATATTCGAAATGGATCTTATTTGAAAGCACTAGTCACGAGAAACACGAATACGAAAACAAACTTAATTTAGAATTTTTGTTTAAAAGATATAAAATTTTGAGAATCGGAAGCCAAAATAAGAAGTGGGCACTAGGGACATGCGTGCCATAAACCCTCCCTTTAATGACAACATAAGCAGAGGTTTTAACGTACCCTGCAATTCATAAAACTCCCAAGACAACGCCTTCATGAAATGGTCGCATGAGTGTTGGTGCTGCTGACCAGCCAACGAAGACCGAATGGAGGCTTTCACCTTGGTGGACACCCCCTCAACATCGCTCGCCAATGAAGACCGGATCATACCCCTCAAATGCTATGCAATGATGTGGTGTGTGTGTGGGGGGGGGGGAGGAATAACCTATATGAAAAAGCAAACCAAAGAACCAATACTAAAAAAGGAAAAACATAACTCGCCAGATACATTCACCAACCACCACCAACACATGGAATGTTCCCGGCACACCGCTCCCGGAAAGTAATGACCCTCGATCGACCCGATAACACCCCCAGGAGGTACCCGACATGACCCGACACGAAGCACGCCAGTGGTAGAACAATGCACATCATAGCCAAAAAGTAACGACCGTCGTCTGGCCCGTCAACACCTCATGAGAGGTACTCGTCATAACCTGACACTTGGTACGCAACATCCGACCAAGGCAAAGCTGACCCGGAAAGTAAGGATCCCCCGTCAACCGGGCAACATCTCTGCATAGGTACCCGACGTGCGGAAGCAATGATCATGGTCAAGGAAAATACATATGTAGTATGGACATAATCATTTGCAGACAATTCCGGAAAAATTCTTCAAATAGTCCATTTAACTTCTGGGCTGTAGTTTCAAATAGTTCACTCAACTTCCAAGCTATAGTTGGTCTCTGCACCAATGGCGCAATGGTCATCTAGTGAGAAGAATAAGTAGACACAAGCGCTCAAGATTGGCTATGTCCAAGTCACACCAATAAATATCTCAAGAAGTCTCAAACATCTAAGCTTGGGGATGCCCAAGGTATCCCTCTTCTGCATCAAGCACTATCTGGTTCTCTTGGTTGGACATATATTTTTATTTGTTCACATGATATGTGTTGTTCTTGGAGTGTTCTTCTTCTAATTTAATTTTGTTGATCAATAATGTTGCATGCCTATGCACATCTAGCATTCTTCGCTAGACTTTGCATAATTTCGATCCTAAGGCATCACAACTTCACGCAACAAACATGTCAAAATGTGCCTGCCATATGGTAAAAAGTTGATATCATAACACATATAACAAAATAGTATGCAACAAAAACATATATACATATACAACAACTCCGAGGAGTCAAATTTAACAAATGAATACAACAAGGGTCTTTCGACCAAATACAACTCATATAACCGAAGCGAATGTAAAGAATACAAATTTCCTTAAGAAGGCTCAAACATAAGCAAAGGCATCCATATCCGTGCCCAAACCGCTTTCCATAGAATAATCATTTAACATCGTTCGTCAACAAACATGCTTCCCGAGTTGCTGCCAATTGGATGACGATCATCCAGGGGAAAAGAGTAAATTAAGCAAGGTGAGTACCTAGTTGTACTCGCAAAACTTATGATGTCTACTACACAACTTGTTCTTATAGACTCGTGTCGGGCCTCCAAGCGCAGAGTTTTGTAGGACAGTAGCAAATTTCCCTCAAGTGGATGACCTAAGGTTTATCAATCCATGGGAGGCGTAGGATGAAGATGGTCTCGCTCAAACAACCCTGCAACCAAATAACAAAGAGTCTCTTGTGTCCCCAACACACCCAATACAATGGAAAATTGTATAGGTGCACTAGTTTGGCGAAGAGATGGTGATAAAAGTGTAATAATGATGGTAGAAATAAATTTTTATAATCCGAATAAATAAAAACAACAAGGTAGCAAGTGATAAAACGGAGCAAAAATGGTATTCAATGCTTGAAAACAAGGCCCAGGGTTTGTACTTTCGCTAGTGTAATCTCCGAACAATGCTAACATAGTTAGATCATATAGCCATCCCTCCACGTGCGTCGTAGAATCACTCCAAAGTTCCTATCTAGCGGAGAACATAGGAAGAAATTATTTGTAGGGTACGAAAACCACCTCAAAGCCATTCTTTCCGATCGATCTATTCAAGAGTTCATACTAAAATAACACAAAACTATTCTTTCCGATCGATCTATCCAAGAGTTCGTACTAAAATAAGACCATAACAAATTCAGATTCATAATACTCAATCCAACACAAAGAACCTCAAAGAGTGCTCCAAGATTTCTACCGGAGAAACACAGACAAGAACGTGCATCAACCCCTATGCATAGATTACTCCAATGTCACCTCCGGAATCTGCGATTTGATGCCAAAATACATATCAAGTGAATTAATATGATATCCCATTGTCACCACATGTATTCATAGCAAGACATACAAGTGTTCTCAAATCCATAAAAGTATCAATTCGATAAAACGAAATCTCAAAGGGAAAACTCAATCATCACAACAACATAGAGAGGGAGAAACACCATATGATCCAACTATATTAACAAACCCCGCGATACATCAAGATCGTGCCATCTCAAGAACACGGAGAGAGAGAGAGAGAGAGAGAGAGAGAGAGAGAGAGAGAGAGAGAGAGAGAGAGAGAGAGAGAGAGAGAGAGAGATTAAACAAATAGCTACTGGTACAAACCCTCAACCCCGAGGGTGGACTATTCCCTCATCACCCCGGTGGCTGCCGGGATGATGAAGATGGCCATCTGTGATGATTTCCTCCTCCGGCGGAGTGCCGGAACGGGGTCTAGATTAGTGTTTCGTGGCTACGGAGGCTTGCAACAGTGGAATTTCTGATCTAGGGTTATTTCTGATGGTTTCTCTATTTATAGGATTGTTTGGCGTCGGTTTCACGTGAAGATGGGCCTCAAGGTGAGCACAACCCACCGGGGCAAGCCGGGCCCCTCTGGAGCGCCGTGGTGGGTTGTGCCCTCCTCGTGGATCTTCTGGCCCTCCCACGAAGCTTCGGGGGTCTCTTTTGTTCCAAATTTTTTTATCAAAAAGTTTCAGCTCATTTGGAGAACTTTCGTTTCTGCACAAAAAGCAACACCACGGTAGTTCTGCTGAAAATAGCGTCAGTCCGGGTTAGTTCCATGCAAATCATTCCAAAACCATATAAAATTGTTGTAAACATGGCGTGAATACTTCATAAATTATAGATACGTTGGAGACGTATCTGCAGCCCCAAGCTTAATTCCTACTCGTCCTCGAGTAGGTAAATGATAAAAGAAATAATTTATGAAGTGTGAATGCTAGCATAGTGCATAAGTTTGATCAATGATAATTTCAATCACTTCTCCTAGCATCATAACGACATCTCTTTCTCATAAAACTCATCATGATAAAGTAGCAAGTGAAAACGGAATTGTTGATGTGGAATACTACTTATCATATTCATCATATACTCTTTTCTTTTGTAGCATGGACATTTGGGCTTGAATGATTCAAAGCACTAGTCTATAATTCGACATAAATACATCAATATGCAAGCATGCTAACAAGCAACCATGTCTTTCAAAATATCAATGCTAAAGAAAGCTATTTCTAGCCCATTATGCTCAATCATTGACCCATTCATGAAACACACTCAAATATTAGCTACATCCAATGCTCAAGAGTGATAATAGTGTTCCGTAGTTGATGCTTTATAAGAGAAGACGAGACTCAAATAAAAAAAAATTGCATAAAGTAAATAGATAGGCCCTTCACAAAGGGAAGTAGAGATTTGTAGAGGTGCCAGAGCTCAAAGTTTAAATTGAGAGATAAAATTATTTTGGGTGGCATGCTTTTTGTGTCAACGAAAACGACTAAGAGTTCCCAATATCTTCCATGCTAAATAAATCATAGGCGGTTCCCAAACATAAAATAATGTTTATTTCTTTTTTCCACCATTCTTTCACAATCCATGGCTAGCCGTATCCACGGGTGCCTTCCATACCAACACTTTCGAAGGAATTTATTATTTGACAACATAAAGTAAATTTCTTTGCATTTCGGGACTGGGCATCCCTATTACCGCCACACTCTCGTGCAATGCCAAGTGAATAAACAATCATATTAAGAATAACCTATTTAGCATGGAAAATAACAGCCACCCCTCGCCGCTTCATGAGCGGTACGGGCACACAAAAGAGAAGTTTATTTTGAAAATTAGAGTTGGCACATACAAATTTACTTGGGACGACACAGAAATACCACATATAGGTACGTATGGACTCATTTGGCACAACTTGGGTTTTAGGATTTGGATGCACAAGTAGTATTTCTACTTAGTACAAGGTGAAGGCTAGCAAATAGATTGAGAAGCGACCAACAAAGGAACGAAAACCATCATAAACGAACATTAAACATAACTAACACCGAGTAATGCAACACAAGTAGGATATAATTTCATTGCATAACTATTGACTTAATGTGCAATCAAAGGGAATCACAAATCTTAACACCAATATTCTCATTAAACCACAATTACTCACTAACATGACTCACATATTATCATCTCCATATCGCAAAACTATTGCAAGGAATCAAACTTATCATATCCACTGATCTACATGAAAGTTTTTATTATATCCTTCTTGGATATTCATCATATTAGGACCAATTTCATAGCTTGTGCAATTTTTTATCACTATTATCAACTCCCAAAATAATATAAGTTAAGCATGAGAGTGTTTGACAAACTACTCCAAAAAGATATAAGTGAAGATCAAATGAGTAGTTAAGTGAATAGGTAGCTGTGCGAGGACTCTCTCCTAATTAAAAATTTCAGATCTAAGGATTTTATTCAAACAGCAAGCAAAAAAAAATTTAACATTCCAAGAATAGCACATCTCATGTGAAGAAGCAAAAACCTAGGATGAATCGAGGCAAACCGGTAATTGTTGATGAAGAAAGGTGGGATGCCTACCGGGGCATCACCAAGCTTGGATGCTTGAGACTGTTGGGTAACGTAGTATTTCAAAAAAAAAAATCCTATGTTCACGCATTATCTATCTACTAGAAGCATAGCAATGAGAGGGGAGGGTGTGTCCACGTACCCTCATAGACCGGGAGCGGAAGCGTCTAGTGATGCGGTTGATGTAGTCGAATTTTCTTCGCCATCCAACCGATCAAGCACCGAACGTACGGAGCCTCCGCGTTCAGCACACGTTCAGCTTGATGACGTCCCACGAGCTCTTGATCCAGTAGAACTTCATGGGAGAGTTTCTTCAGCACGACGGCGCGATGACGTAGACGATGAAGCTACCGGCGTAGGGCTTCGCCTAAGCACTGCAACGATATGACCGAGGTGTGTTTCTGTGGAGGGGGGCACCGCACACGGTTGGGAGAGATCAACTTGATCAACTTGTATGTCTAGAGGTGCCCCTGCCCCCGTATATAAAGGAGCAAGGGGGGAGGCCGGCCGGTCCCTATGGCGTGCCCTAGGAGGGCCACTCCTACTAGGAATAGGATTCCAATCCTATTCCTAGTAGGAGTCCACCAAGAGAGAGGGGGAAGGAAGGAGAGGGAGAGGGAGAGGGAAAGAGGGGCCGCGCCCCCCTCCCCTAGTCCAATTCGGACTCCCCTTGGGAGGGGGCGTGCCACCTCCTGGGCTGCTACCCTCTCTCTCCCCTAAAGCCCACTAGGGCCCAATACTTCCTCGGGGGGTTCCGGTAACCCCCCCGACACTCCGGTTTAATCCAAAACTTTTCCTGAACACTTCCGGTGTCCGAATATAGTCGTCCATTATATCAATCTTTACATATCGGACATTCCGAGACTCCTCGTCATGTCCGTGATCTCATCGGGACTCCGAACTACCTTCGGTACATCAAAACTCATAAACTCATAATACCGATCATCATCAAACGTTAAGCGTGCGGATCCTACGGGTTCGAGAACTATGTAGACATGGCCGAGACTCATCTCCGGTCAATAACCAATAGCGGAACCTGGATGCTCATATTGGCTCCTACATATTCTACGAAGATCTTTATCGGTCAAACCGCATAACAACATACGTTGTTCCCTTTCTCATCGGTATGTTACTTGCCCGAGATTCGATCGTCGGTATCTCAATACCTAGTTCAATCTCGTTACCGGAAGTCTATTTACTCGTTCCGTAATACATCATCTCGTGACTAACTCTGAATTGCTTGCAAGGCTTATTATGATGTGCATTACCGAGAGGGCCCAGAGATACCTCTCCGACATTCGGAGTGACAAATCCTATTCTTGATCTATGCCAACACCACGAACACTTTCGGAGACACCTGAAGAGCATCTTCACTATCACCCAGTTACGTTGTGACGTTTGATAGCACACAAGGTGTTCCTCCGGTATACGGAAGTTGCATAATCTCATAGTCATAGGAACATGTATAAGTCATGAAGAAAGCAATATTAGTAAAACTAAACGATCATAGTGCTAAGCTAACGGATGGGTCTTGTCCATCACATCATTCTCCTAATGATGTGATCTCTTTGATCAAATGACAACTCATGTCTATGGCTAGGAAACATAACCATATTTGATCAATGAGCTAGTCTAGTAGAGGCATACTAGGGACATACTGTTTTTGTCTATGTATTCACACATGTACTAAGTTTCCAGTTAATACAATTCTAGCATGAATAAATACATTTATCATGATATAAGGAAATACAAATAACATATTTATTATTGCCTCTAGGGCATATTTCCTTCAATCTCCCACTTGAACTAGAGTCAATAATCTAGATTACAAAGTAATGATTCTAACACCCATTGAGTCTTGGTGCTGATCATGTTTTGCAAGTGGAAGAGGCTTAGTCAACGGGTCTGCGACATTCAGATCCGTATGTATCTTGCAATTTTTTATGTCTCCCTCCTTGACTTGACCGCGGATGGAATTGAAGCGTCTTTTTATGTGCTTTGTTCTCTTGTGAAATCTGGATTCCTTCGCCAAGGCTATTGCTCCAGTGTTGTCACAAAAGATTTTCATTGGACCCGATGCACTAGGTATCACACCTAGATCGGATATGAACTCATTCATCCAGACTCCTTCATTTGCTGCTTCCGAAGGAGCTATGTATTCCGCTTCACACGTAGATCCCGCCATGACGCTCTACTTGGAACTGCATCAACTGACAGCTGCACCGTTTAATAAAAATACATATCCGGTTTGTGACTTGGAGTCATTCGGATAAGTGTCAAAGCTTGAATCGACGTAACCGTTTACGACGAGCTCTTTGTCACCTCCATACACGAGAAACATATCCTTTGTCCTTTTTAGGTACTTCAGGATGTTCTTGACCGCTGTCCAATGATCCACTCCTGGATTACTTTGGTACCTCCATGCTAAACTTATAGCAAGGCACACATCAGGTCTGGTACACAACATTGCATACATGATATATCCTATGGCTGAGGCATAGGGAATGACTTTCATTTTCTCTCTATCTTCTGCAGTGGTCGGGCATTGAGTCTTACTCAACTTCACACCTTGTAACACATGCAAGAACCCTTTCTTTGACTGATCCATTTTGAACTTCTTCAAAACTTTATCAAGGTATGTGCTTTGTGAAAGTCCAATTAAGCATCTTGATCTATCTCTATAGATCTTAATGCCTAATATGTAAGCAGCTTCACTGAGGTCTTTCATTGTAAAATTCTTATTCAAGTATCCTTTTATGCTATCCAGAAATTCTATATCATTTCCAATCAACAATATGTCATCCACATATAATATCAGAAATGCTACAGAGCTCCCACTCACTTTCTTGTAAATACATGCTTCTCCAAAAGTCTGTATCAAACCATATGCTTTGATCACCTCATCAAAGCGTATATTCCAACTCTGAGATGCTTGCACCAGTCCATAGATGGATCGCTGGAGCTTGCACACTTTGTTAGCACCTTTAGGATCGGCAAAACCTTCTGGTTGCATCATATACAACTCTTCTTTGAGATATCCATTTAGGAATGCAGTTTTGACATCCATTTGTCAGATTTCATAATCATAAAATGCGGCAATTGCTAACATGATTCGGACAGACTTAAGCATCGCTACGGGTGAGAAAGTCTCATCGTAGTCAACTCCTTGAACTTGTCAAAAACCTTTCGCAACAAGTCGAGCTTTGTAAACGGTAACATTACCTTCAGCGTCGGTCTTCCTCTTGAAGATCCATTTATTTTCGACGGTTTGCCGATCATCGGGCAAGTCAACCAAAGTCCATACTTTGTTCTCATACATGGATCCCATCTCAGATTTCATGGCCTCAAGCCATTTTGCGGAATCTGGGCTCATCATCGCTTCCTCATAGTTCGTTGGTTCATCATGGTCTAGTAACATGACTTCCAGAACTGGGTTGCCGTACCACTCTGGCGCGGAACTTACTCTGGTTGATCTACGAAGTTCAGCAGAAACTTGATCTAAAGTTTCTTGATCATCATCATTAGCTTCCTCACTAATTGGTGTAGGAATCACTGGAACCAGTTTCTGTGATGTACTACTTTCCAATTCGGGAGAAGGTACAATTACCTCATCAAGTTCCACTTTCCTCCCACTCACTTCTTTCGAGAGAAACTCCTTCTCTAGAAAGGATCCATTCTTAGCAACGAATATCTTGCCTTCGGATCTGTGATAGAAGGTGTACCCAACAGTCTCCTTTGGGTATCCTATGAAGACACATTTCTCCGACTTGGGTTCGAGCTTACCAGGTTGAAACTTTTTCACATAAGCATCGCAGCCCCAAACTTTAAGAAACGACAATTTTGGTTTCTTGCCAAACCACAGTTCATAAGGCGTCGTCTCAACGGATTTAGATGGTGCCCTATTTAACGTGAATGCAGCTGTCTCTAAAGCATAACCCCAAAACGATAGTGGTAAATCGGTAAGAGACATCATAGACCGCACCATATCTAATAAAGTACGGTTACGACGTTCGGACACACCATTACGCTGTGGTGTTCCGGGTGGCGTGAGTTGTGAAACTATTTCACATTGTTTCAAATGAAGACCAAACTCGTAACTCAAATATTCACCTCCACGATCTGATCATAGAAACTTTATTTTCTTGTTACGATGATTCTCTACTTCACTCTGAAATTCTTTGAACTTTTCAAATGTTTCAGACTTGTGCTTCATTAAGTAGATATACCCATATCTGCTTAAATCATCAGTGAAGGTCAGAAAATAACGATACTCGCCGCGAGCTTCAACACTCTTCGGTCCACATACATCACTATGTATGATTTCCGACAAATCTGTTGCTCGCTCCATTGTTCCGGAGAATGGATTTTTAGTCATCTTGCCCATGAGGCATGGTTCGCAAGCACCAAGTGATTCATAATCAAGTGATTCCAAAAGTCCATCACTATGGAGTTTCTTCATGCGCTTTACACCAATATGACCTAAACGGTAGTGCCACAAATAAGTTGCACTATCATTATTAACCTTACATCTTTTAGTTTCAATATTATGAATATGTGTATCACTACGATCGAGATCCAACAAGAATAGTCCACTCTTCAAGGGTGCATGACCATAAAAGATATTACTCATTTAAATAGAACAACCATTATTATCAGATTTAAATGAATAACCGTCTCGCAATAAACAAGATCCAGACATAATGTTCATGCTTAACGCTGGCACCAAATAACTATTATTCAGGTCTAAAACTAATCCCGAAGGTAGATGTAGAGGTAGCGTGCCGACGGCGATCACATCGACTCTGGAACCATTTCCCACGCGCATCGTCACCTCGTCCTTAGCCAATCTTCGTTTAATCCGTAGTCCCTGTTTCGAGTTACAAACATTAGCAACCAAACCGGTATCAAATACCCAGGTACTACTACGAGCATTAGTAAGGTACAGATCAGTAACATGTATATCACATATACCTTTGTTCACCTTGCCATCCTTCTTATCCGCCAAATACTTGAGGCAGTTCCGCTTCCAGTGTTTAGTCCCTTTGCAGTAGAAGCACCCAGTTTCAGGCTTGACTCCAAACTTGGGTTTCTTCGTGGGAGTAGCAACTGTCTTGCTATTCTTCTTGAAGTTCCCCTCTTTCCCTTGCCCTTTTTCTTTAAACTAATGGTCTTGTTAACCATCAACACTTGATGCTCCTTTTTGATTTCTACCTCCGTAGCCTTGTGTAATGCCCAGGATGGAGTTATACCTCCTACGTGTCGAGGCACGACTTAAAGGCATAAATCCATCCTAGAATGATCTCAAGTTTGGTATCTTTGCACAACTCATGTAAAAGAGGGATTAAAAAGCAAAAGAGGATAGTTGGCTTACACTCGCCACTTCACACAATACATTACATAAGCAATCATCATTCAGAACATCACAACCCGACTACGGGTGAAGAACCAAAGAAAGATACCAAAACAACATAAAGCCACAGGCCAGGAACGAATCCTAGTAGAAAACCACTACTGAACATCGAAACGTCTCAAGCAGACGGCCACACTCTTCATCGAGCTCCTGGTGAAGCACTGAACCAGCTCCGGCATCTAACTCGGCTGGACCTGCAACTGGTGTGGTGGAGTAACTGTGAGCCACAGAGGACTCAGCAATCCCGTTCCCGGGTAACAAGACTATTTAAGCCTTGGGTGAGGATAAGGCTGAAGAAAGAAATATGAGGTGAAGGAACAAACAAGAGTCTGCAGCAGCAACTAGCACTAACTTACGCAAAAGAGAGCGAGAAGAGAAGAGCATCGGTCGAAAGATGATCACGAAGTGATCCTAACTAAAGCCGGTCAAACATAATCCCACCGTGTTCAACTCCCGAATCCCTATTCGGAAATTGACAGTCACGGTACACACGCTGGTAGTGTATTAGAAACATTGTGTCAAGTTATCTACAACCGGAATTAACAAGCTCCCATCTGCCACATAACCGCGGGCACGGCTTTCGAAAGTTCAAACCCTGCAGGGGTGTTCCAACTTGGCCCATCACAAGCCCACGATCCGCGGAGTCGCAACTCCATAGTTGGGAAGACCCGAGTATTCTCGGAATCCCGTGCTCAAGTTAAACCGAACTAAGGTAAGGCTAAACCAGCAAATCCTCCCGGCGTGCCGACACCCTGATAGTAGCCGCGCGTATCTCGTCTCAGGCCACGTCCGGATGAGCAGTACGTACAGATACCGAAGATCCCAGCGAACTGGGTGGTATCCGCAAGTGGCTCTAGTTTGGGACCAACACCATCAGCACTGGCCCCCCCTGCTATGTAGAATTAAGAAAGAGGGTTTGCAAGGCCCTTATGAAAGTTTTTATTAGTTTGTTATTAGGCAAATAGTACCAATGTTGGGATTTGCTGGAAAAGACTTAGCACTTAGCGGTTTATCAAGGGGGTCCCATACACCCCAACCGTGTTAGGAACGCAATAATCAAGGAACATAACACCGGTTTATACGGTTCCTAACGGCATGAGTGGAACAAAACACCAAGCAAAAGGCTTAGCCTTCCACCCTGCCAGTATATAGATGATTTCATTTAAGCATTTATATAGTGTGATATAACCCAACCAAACTTCAACATGAAGCAAGCATCTTCGATCTTCACCTGCAACTAACAATGCTATAAGAGGGGCTGAGCGAAGCGTACTTAGCCAAGCAACGGTTTGCATAGGTAGGGTGGTTAAACATGGCAATTGGTTACAAGTAGGAGGCTGACAAGAAGAACATGGGCATCGAGGCAAAACTATAGATCGAGACTACTAGCAATAGGCAAAGATAGTAATGGTATCCGGGTTCGGTCATCTTGCCTGGGATTCCACAAGGGAGAAGAACGGATCCAAGAAGAAAACGGAGCAACAGACGAGCGGATCCTCACAACTCCGGAACGAAACCGAAGCTAACAAGAGAAGCAACCGGAAAGAAAGAACAACACGGTAAACACCCAAGCATAAGCAAGCATGATGCATGTCCGGTTTAAATATGCATGGCATGGCAAGTGCACAAACAAATACTACAAGTTAAGTGGAGATCAATATGCAACGAGTTGCATATTGACGGAACACCACATTTAATTTATTTAGTTGACTCTTGTTTATTACAAGACAAGATTAATTGTTTTTAGCATGGCAAGAGGTGAAGCATAATAAAACTACACAACTAGACATTTTAAATGAGGCCGGAGAATAACAACAACATATCCGGAAAATCCCCATGAGCATGTTTAATAATTATAAGCAAACAACAATTCACACATATAATGTTGTTAATATGATGCGGATGACATGAACAAGTTTATGCAATTATTAAAAGGTTGACTTAAAAGAGATAAGAAGCATTTGTCACCGTGGTGGAACGAAAGGGTGCCACGGCATGATCCGAAAATGATGCAACGCATCATATCGGTTCCGGTATCTCGTTAAGAGACCGGTGCAAAAGGTGACGAAGCGAGTCAAACGAGATGAAAGTGGGGTGATCCCGTTACCGGGTTCCCACGAGTCGGTGACGAGGCAATCGAGGAACATGACAAAAGGTGGAACGGGCACGAAGCACACACGAGAGACATTTCATACAACACAACAAGCAAGCATCACACGGGTCATCCACGGGGTCGTTTCGGTATACCTTCGAAGCGTGCGTTTCGGGGCGGTTCGAGACGTCGAGGGACGTAGTGGAAGTAGAGGAAGTAGAGGTACACGGCCGTAGAGGGAAGTAGTCGTTCCCGGAACTCGTAGAGGAAGTAGTTGTTCACGTCATCGTGTCGAAGTACTTGGCGAAATCCTCGTTTCCGGGCGACGGTAGTGGTACACGCGACGGTAGTCGTTCGGGCGACGGTAGACGTTCGGGTCGTCGTGGAACTTGTCGGTCACGTAGTCGTACACGGACGTAGGGGTACTTGTTCCGTAGATGAACTTGTTTCGAAGAGGTACTTGGTCGGGTCGCCGGTAGTCGTACACGGGTCATTGCGGTCTTTAGCGGTAGTCGTTTTCCGTTCTCTGTCAAGGTCAACACCAGCAAAAGTAACACAAAACAAACAAAAACAAAAACTACTGCACGAGGCCACAGCGTGCTAGACGGGACGAAGGAGGCCGCAGGGGTGTTGCGGCCTGGAAGGCGACGGGGAGGCGCTCCTCTTGGCGCTGGAGCAGAACGGGGAGGCGGAAGGAGGACGTCGGCGCGGCCACTTGCGGGCTGCAGGAGCTCTGGCCTCTGGAGACGCGGACGAGAGGTTGGGGAAGGAAGGCGCCGGCGCTCGGGGACGTCGAGGCAGGAGGTCGCACGGGAGTGCCAGAGGGAGACGAGGTCGGTGCGGGCCTCCTTGGGCGCGGAGGGGCGCACGCCGGCGCTGAAGAACGGCGGCTCCTGGCCGGCCTGGGGCGCGCAGGGCGGCAGCCGGCGCCCTGGCGAGGACGACGCGAGGCGCTCGGGAGGAGCAGGGGCCGAGCCCGGGGCGTCGGGGATGGGGCGTCCACGGCGAGGCCGGAGGGCAGCAAGGCGCGGAGGGAGGCCGGAACCGCGGAGGGAGGCCGTCGGGCGCGCGAAGGGGAGGTCGACGGGCGTGCGCGGGCGAGGGCCTGGCGCTGCGGGAGCTCCTTGCCGCGGCGGAGGGAAAAGCCCTGCAGCGCTGGAGAACGAGGTCGGGGCAAGGCGACGGGATTCACTCCTGGCGGCTCTCGATGGGAGCGAAGGGACTGGGAGGAGCGAGGGAAAAGAGAGGTACGGGGCGCCAGAGAGAGAGAGCGAGGGGAGAGGGTTCGATCGCTGGCGGCGCACAGTGGGAGGAACGGAGGGAGCTGGTGCGGGGCTCGGTGCCCTAGGGTTGGGTGGCTGCTGGGCCAAGGCCTGGTTGGGCCAAAAGGGAGAGGGAGGAGGCTTAGGCCAGAGAGAGAGGGAAAAGGAGGAGGGAGGAGATGGGCCAGGGAAGGCCTGGGCTGCACCTTTTTGTTAATAAAACTGCTGCTGCCTTTTTCCCAAAATAAAACAGAATAACACAACAAGAAAGAAAGAAGGGGGTGCTAGAAAAGGAGTTAGGGCAAGAGGTAAAATCCCTGGACTCACGAAAAAATGTCAGGGATTTAAATAAAATAGAAGGAGGGTTTTTGGAGGAACCTCGAGCAACGAGAAAAGAATTATAGCAAGGTTTGAGGCAAGAATTGAGATAGAAATGCATGGAGAAATATTGCAAGTGTGTTACGGTGATTTCCAACAAATGGAATATTTTAAATATAGCTCCATAAATATTAGGAGGCTTTATATGTTATAAAGAGAAGACATCTTCCCTCGATTTAAATGGACCGAAGGTCCACACGATTTATTTAGGTTGAGATGCAAAAATTAAAATGACATGATGGCATGATGACATGATGCAATGCAAAAAAAAAAAATAACACAAGCACGAAGAACCACACGGGCAACCCCGGAACATCTGGAACTTCGGGAAACTTCTGGAATCTTCTGGGACGTCGGTCTCGGGCGTCACAACTCTCCCACACTAACAGAGGATCTCGACCCGAGATCCTAGAGATATCACCGGGTAAAAACGGAAGAGGAAGAGGTAAAACAAAGTTGCTTCTTTGACAGACGAGTGAAAACCAAAGAACCTTGAGAGGTTAAACAAGTTGAAAGAAAGAAAGAATGCAACGGAGATGAACGAAGATGAAAAACACTCCGTTAGAAAAGAGGAACAAGGAGCATTACAAGAACCTTGAAGGTTGAAAGACATGAAGCAAGAGCTTACGGACCAAAGAATATGAAACCGCAATGGTATAGCCAATGAATAAGAATGACAGAATTCGGACAGCACTCCGTCTGTAAATGGAAGGAAAAGAACAAAAACTAGAGAAGATGGAATGATACCTGATGAAATCAACCAAACACTGCCTCCGGAACAATTAAAAGAATGGCACAAGAGGTAAGAAAGGATTCAGACAGCACTCCGGTTAAAAGATATGCAAAACTAGATAAGATGACGGAACTGAAAAGAAGAATACAACACTCCGGTTGAATAGACAAGCAAGGGAGAATATGATCTTGATAAAAACGAGAAGATGGTTAAAGAGAGCAACATAACAATGCTTCCGGAATGAAAGAATAGCATAAAAACAATGAAAGAAAAGAATGGAGAAGAAAAAGACAACTTCTCCCAAAATGAATTTGAAAGAGCATCCTTACGAAGAAGGGTAGAACGGAGTTGTTGGAAAAATCAACAACGAAAGAATAAGCTTGATGTGGGCTTATGGGAAAACATCTCAAAATTAAGAGGTGACAACCAGCCACTAACTTAAACAATTGATTGGATTGAGATCAACAAGGAGGCGAAAGAGTTATTTCAGCAGAATGAAAATGAAGAACTTGGGTCATTTATAAGCACCACAATAGCAACAATCCTTAGGGAAGGCTTTTAGGTGAAATACAACCCAAGATAACTCCAATGAATAAATTGAAGGGTTGAAAAGATCTCCTGAACAAGGAAAATGATGGGTTTAAATATCTCATTCCTGACAACTTGTGAATCATGAAACATGAAGGAAAATTATCAAGAATGACATAACACCATCTGAAAGATAAGGTAGAACGGATTCCAATTGGAATGCATGATGAAGAAAGCTTGAGCTCCAACAAGAATCTTGATGAAGACTTCGAGGATGAATTAAATGATGAAGAACCACCATGAGAACTCCGGTAAGGAAAGCATGAAAAGAGAAAGATGAAAAGAATAAGCTTCAAGGCCTGCGATGAATTAGATGGAGCTTGAAATGATAAAGTTGAAATAACATGGAGCTCCGGAAAACAAGATGAAAAACTTAGAATCAAGGATATGATATGATGAACAAGCTCCAGACAAAAGAATTAAATCAACTTGAAGGAATAAGAATAAGAATTATGTGATGCATCTCCTTCACCAATTTAAATTGATGACAACCAATGGATTTGGCATACTACTTATTCTCGTTGGAAAGGATTGGAGAGATATAGCACAAGCTTGGGTAAATCTTCAACGAACCACCGGTAGGATTATGAAAAGAACAAATGAATTAAAATGATAACAACGGAAGGGTAAACTTGAACGAACCACCATAAGAATAGGGAGACGAACGAAGAGACATCAATGAAGAATATTTGGAGGACGAAGTTGAAAACTGAGAACGAAGAAAACTTCTGAAATGATGGCCTTCGGAGGATCACAAAGAAAGAATTCATGAAATGCTCCGGACGAGTATAAAAAGAATTCCTCACAATCAAAACGATAATGAGGATGGCATGAAGGTAGAACCACAACTCTTGAGAGTACGGGCCAAGATTTAAGAGAAACACTTCTCCGGTCTACAAATGTTGAGAATGAAGACGAGAAATGCCATGAAGAATTATTGAGCACTCCGGAATGAAGAATTAAAAAGGTTGAACCAATGATGAACAAGAATTGAAAACGATCTTGGAGAAGGCATGTGACTGATGGAAATCATACTTACGTCACACTTTGAAAAGAATTTCAGAATAACTCCGGAAAAGAAGAGTCAGGTAAGATCCTGGGAAAAGACCTGTGGGTTAGGGCCCACTCAAAGAAATCACCGTTGGAAAAGGATTGCTTAAGAGATATTGCACCGGTTGAATTAAATGACTTGAGTAAGATAACAATCTCAAAATAGCTTGAATGGATTAAGAATGGAATTATGAATCTTCTGAGATATCTTGAGCTCTCCGGATATGAATAGCAAGAGGAGAAAGATTAATTAGTGCACCGGAATAAGAAAGCATTGTGAAAAGAGGAAAAAGGATAAGATCAACACCAAAATCTTGAATTACATCCACCGGAAGAATTAGAGAACAAAAGAATAATGAACTTGAAGCTCATGAGCATCTTCATGATAAATCACCGGATAAGAACATTGAAGGAAAAGAATGAAGGAATATCACATGAATAAAATTGATACTTCGTCTGAGAATTTCTTGCTCCAAGAAGAAGAAGGGTGGGAGGGTGGGGAAAAACAAAGATAACTTGAGATGAACAAAAGGGCACCGGTTGAAAAAGAATTAACATGAAGATCTTGATGATTAAGAAGGACTAACACTCCCATAAAAAATATGAGAATACCGATTAGGAAAGGTATGGAATCAACATTTATCATCGAAGCAACTCGAATACCAGAATCAAGACAAGAACAAAGGATAGATATGCAACATGATCTTCACAATATCATACGAACAGAGGATTGAACGAATGAATTCCGCAGGTACATCAACTCGACGAGAAGCCACTAGGGAGAACAAAAGAAAATAAAAGGAACAAAGATCAGATAGAACAAATACAAGATAGAAGCTTCGTTCGACATCTTTGTGCTGAAAGCTCATGGAACGTGTTACAAAAGGGTTTTGCAATCCCCGGATCAGCATAGCCAAGGACCCTTTAAGATGCAACTCCCGATCAGAACAAGTCCATAAAACCACTTCACTCAATGTAGAACCCCAAACTTCATATCGAGCATCCGTTGGAAGAATGCCTAGAACTACTAGATGAACCCACCTATAGATTTCCGAAAGTTTCCAGTTATGCAATCAGGTGTTGGGGATACACGGGAAGCACCGCGCAATCAACTCTAAACCTACATCCAGGTGTATCCATCCTTCAACACATAACCAGTCTTTCTCGGAAACTGTTTACCTCGGACCTTCGAAAAGCATCCACTATAACAAGCTATGGCAATACTCTCGAACTACCTCCCCAGTACTGGGTGATGTCGGGGTTATCTTGCCACTGGCCGTATAGGGGAGATTTTCGATGTCGGCCGTCTTAAGTATTTAGTACTGTTGCGATATGCTTGTGTCAATGATACCTCGAAGCTCAACTCCTCGGTAACAGGAGGCATCGAGAACAATATCCTTGTCACAAGAACATCGAAACAATCCCAGAATACTCGCGGGATCCTAAAAAAAA
>LR738711.1:511435709-511481052 GCA_902687465.1 Secale cereale
AGGCCTGGTTGGGCCAAAAGGGAGAGGGAGGAGGCTTAGGCCAGAGAGAGAGGGAAAAGGAGGAGGGAGGAGATGGGCCAGGGAAGGCCTGGGCTGCACCTTTTTGTTAATAAAACTGCTGCTGCCTTTTTCCCAAAATAAAACAGAATAACACAACAAGAAAGAAAGAAGGGGGTGCTAGAAAAGGAGTTAGGGCAAGAGGTAAAATCCCTGGACTCACGAAAAAATGTCAGGGATTTAAATAAAATAGAAGGAGGGTTTTTGGAGGAACCTCGAGCAACGAGAAAAGAATTATAGCAAGGTTTGAGGCAAGAATTGAGATAGAAATGCATGGAGAAATATTGCAAGTGTGTTACGGTGATTTCCAACAAATGGAATATTTTAAATATAGCTCCATAAATATTAGGAGGCTTTATATGTTATAAAGAGAAGACATCTTCCCTCGATTTAAATGGACCGAAGGTCCACACGATTTATTTAGGTTGAGATGCAAAAATTAAAATGACATGATGGCATGATGACATGATGCAATGCAAAAAAAAAAAATAACACAAGCACGAAGAACCACACGGGCAACCCCGGAACATCTGGAACTTCGGGAAACTTCTGGAATCTTCTGGGACGTCGGTCTCGGGCGTCACAACTTGAGCATAGCGAAGAGCTCGGGAATTGTTTTCTGCATCCCTTGCATGTTATAGTTCATCACAAAGCCTTTAGCTTGGTGGTAGTGATTGAAGAACTCTATCAATAACACTATCTTCATGAACTTTGTAACCAAGTTGAGTCATATGATTGTAGTACCCAGACATTCTGAGCAAGTGTTCACTGATAGAACCGTTCTCCTCCATCTTACAGCTGTAGAACTTATTGGAAATCTCATATTTCTCAATCCGGGCATTTGCTTGAAATATCAACTTCAACTCCTGGAACATCTCATATGCTCCATGACGTTCAAAACGTCGTTGAAGTCCTGGTTCTAGGCCGTAAAGCATGGCACACTGAACTGTCGTGCAGTCATCAGACCGCATCTGCCAGACGTTGAAAGCGTCTACATTAGCGGGAGGGGGCTTGTCACCTAGCGGTGCTTCAAGGACATAATTCTTCTGTGCAGCAATGAGGATAATCCTCATGTTACGGACCCAGTCCGTGTAATTGCTACCATCATCTTTTAACTTAGTTCTCTAGGAATGCATTAAAATTCAAAGGAACGGTAGCACGTGCCATTGATCTACAACAACATAGATATGCAAAAACTATCAGGACTAAGTTCATGATAAATTAAAGTTCAATTAATCATATTACTTAAAGAACTCCCACTTAGATAGACATCCCTCTGGTCATCTAAATGATCACGTGATCCAAATCAACTAAACCATGTCCGATCATCACGTGAGATGGAGTAGTTTTCAATGGTGAACATCTTATGTTGATCATATCTACTATATGATTCACGCTCGACCTTTCGGTCTCCAGTGTTCCGAGGCCATGTCTATACATGCTAGGCTCGTCAAGTTTAACCCGAGTATTCTGCGTGTGCAAAACTGGCTTACACCCGTTGTATGTGAATGTAGAGCTTATCACACCCGATCGTCACGTGGTGTCTCGGCACGACGAACTTTCGCAATGGTGCATACTCAGGGAGAACACTTATACCTTGAAATTTAGTGAGAGATCATCTTATAATGCTACCGTCGTTCTAAGCAAAATAAGAAGCATAATAAGATAAACATCACATGCAATCAAAATATGTGACATGATATGGCCATCATCATCTTGTGCTTTTGATCTCCATCTCCAAGGCACCGTCATGATCACCATCGTCATCGGCGCGACACCTTGATGTCCATCGTAGCATCGTTGTCGTCTCGCCAACTATTGCTTCCACGACTATCGCTACCGCTTAGTGATAAAGTAAAGCAATTACAAGGCGACTGTATTTCATACAATAAAGCGACAACCATATGGCTCCTGCCAGGTGCCGATAACTTTACAAAACATGATTATCTCATACAATAACATATAACTCATCATGTCTTGACCATATCACATCACAACATGCCCTGCAAAAACTAGTTAGACGTCCTCTACTTTGTTGTTGCAAGGTCTACGTGGCTACTACGGGCTTAGCAAGAACTATTCTTACCTACGCATACAAAAACCACAACGATTTTTCGTCAAGTATGTGATGTTTTAACCTTCACAAGGACCGGGCGTAGCCACACTCGATTCAGCTAAAATGGGAGAGACAGACACCCGCCAGTAACCTTTAAGCAACGAGTGCTCATAACGGTGAAACCAGTCTCGCGTAAGCGTACACGTAATGTCGGTTCGAGCCGCTTCATCTCACAATACCGACGAACCAAAGTATGACATGCTGGTAAGCAGTATGACTATTATCGCACACAACACATTGTGCTCAACTCGTGCATATCATCTACGCATAGACCTGGCTCTGATTCCACTTTGGGTAACGTAGTATTTCAAAAAAATTCCTACGTTCACGCAAGATCTATCTACTAGAAGCATAACAACGAGAGGGGAGAGTGTGTCCACGCACCCTCGTAGACCGAGAGCGGAAGCGTCTAGTGACGCAGTTGATGTAGTCGAATTTTCTTCGCGATCCAACCGATCAAGCACCGAACGTACGGAGCCTCCGCGTTCAACACACGTTCATCTTGATGACGTCCCATGAGTCTTTATATAGTAGAACTTAGCGGGAGAGTTTCGTCAGCATGACGACGTGGTGACGGAGATGATGAAGCTACCGGCGCAGGGCTTCGCCTAAGCACTGCAACGATATGACCGAGGTGTGTTTCTGTGGAGGGGGGCACCGCACACGGTTGGGAGAGATCAACTTGATTAACTTGTATGTCTAGAGGTGCCCCTGCCCCCGTATATAAAGGAGCAAGGGGGGAGGCCGACCGGTGTAATGCCCAGGATGGAGTTATACCTCCTACGTGTCGAGGCACGACTTAAAGGCATAAGTTCATCCTAGAATGATCTCAAGTTTGGTAATCTTTGCACATCTCATGTAAAAGAGGGGATTGTAAACATAAATAGTTGGCTTACACTCGCCACGTCACACAATTACATAACATGTCTCAATCATCATACATTAAGAATATCACAACCCTCTAAGGGCAAAATCCAAATGTCAAGGTACCAAACTTAGATAAATAAACCACAGGCGGATCGAATCCTAGTAGAAGTCTCCACTACTGATCATCCGGATATCGTACATAGTACCGACTATGCTCCTCGTCGTACTCCCAATCCAGCTCGGTGCCATCACCTGGATAGCTCACAACTGGACCTGCATCTGGTGTGGTGAAGTAACTGTGAGCCACAGAGGACTCAGCAATCCCGTTCCAGGGTAACAAGACTATTTAAGCCTTTGGGAGGGGATAAGGCTGAAGAAAAGAATAAGTGTCTGCAGCAGCAACTAGCAACTAGCTTACGTGAGTGAGAGCGAGAAGAGAAAGCCTCGGACGAGAAGTGATCACGAAGTGATCCTAGCTACAAGCTCCACAAACATAACCCCTCCGTGTTCAACTCCCAAATCCCTATTCGGAAATTGAAGGTCACGGAACACACGCTGGTAGTGTATTAGAAACATTGTGTCAAGTTATCTACAACAGGATATTAACAAGCTCCCATCTGCCACATAACCGCGGGCACGACTTTCGAAAGTTCAAAACCCTGCAGGGGTGTTCCAACTTGACCCATTACAAGCCCACGATCCGCGGAGTCGCAACTCCAAAGTGGGAAGACCCGAGTATTCTCGGAATCCCGTGCTCAAGATATATCGAACTAAGGTAAGGCTAATCCAGCAAATCCTCCCGGCGTGTCGACACCCTGATAGTAGCCGCGCGTATCTAAGCCTCAGGACACGACCGGATGGGCGATTCTACAGGTTTATATCAATCCTCGAGTTTCCTCGTGGTGACCCCACAGACTCCCCGTTTCGGACCAACACTCATGTGGAGCACTGGCCCGGGGTTGTTGATTAAGAACTCGGGTTAATTACTCCCTATGCAAGTTATTTAGTTATTAGGCAAATAGTACCAATGTTGGGACTTGCTGGAAAAGACTTAGCACTTAGCGGTTTATCGAGGGGGTCCCATACACCCCAACCGTGTTAGGAACGCATAATCAAGGAACATAACACCGGTTTATACGGTTCCTAACAGCATGAGTGGAACAAATCACCAAGCAAAAGGCTTAGCCTTCCACCCTTGCCAATATATAGATGATTTCATTTTAAGCATTTATATAGAGTGATAAAACCCAACCAAACTTCAACATGAAGCAAGCATCTTCGATCTTCACCTGCAACTAGCAACGCTATAAGAAGGGCTGAGCGAAGCGTACTTAGCCAAGCAACGGTTTGCGTAGGTAGGGTGGTTAAACATGGCAATGGTTACAAGTAGGAGGCTGACAGGAAGAACATGGGCATCGAGGCAAAACTATAGATCGAGACTACTAGCAATAGGCAAAGATAGTAATGTTATCGGGGTTCGGTCATCTTGCCTGAAGAGAAGTCGTTCGGATCGTAAGAAGGGTCCTCGTGCTCAACCTCGTTGGAAACCTCGTGCTCGTACTCGTACTCGGTCTCTGCTTCCGGCTCTAAACAAAACAATCACACCAAGCACAAATCAACAAGATGCAATGCGCACTCGAAAATGATGAATGCATGAAGGATGCACTAAGGATGCACACGGAGCACGGAAATTAGCACTCAAGAAAAACACCTCCAAACATGATAACAATGTGATATTATGAATCTACACAGAAAATCAATCAAGTTTCATATAAGACTCGCTGAAATCGGAGTTACGGGCTAAAAGTTATGCCCGAAACAAGAAATGAGCGAAAACTGAAAATTACAGCAACATAGCAACTTCGGAGCACAAAATAATTAAGCTACAGCACTCAAACAACATGGAAAAGGACATGAACACAAACTAGACATATACTACAGCAATTAAGTCCAAAGTTGCACCCCCAAAGGAGTCACGGTTCAATAGCAATGAACTTGGACATATTGAACTTGACAATAAAATTCTGGCAGCAGAATTTTATTGAAACTTTGGAGCAAAAGATAAACATGCTACAGCCACTCAAATAGGCATGTGAGAACATGAATGGAAAGCCAACAATATATACTACAAGGAACAATCAAGATCCACTCCAAAACTAACATGGTTTGTCCTAGAACATCGCACGAACATGGCATCGGAACGTTACAGATTTCAGACTTACTGAAAAATCCACTAAGTCCTAAAACAACAATTTCATCATGACATCTAAACGAGCATGTTTAAGTCACCTCGAAACTAAACATGGCAAGTGGTAAGCACCTCATCAAAGTACACATGAAGGTGATTCCGAAACACACAAGCATGCTTCATGGAGATAAACACAACGATAGCAATGAGCTCAACAAGATGGCATTTTATAACAAGTGAAACAACATCACAGCCACATGGCACTTTGCAACGATGATAAACATGGCAAGAATAAATCTATCATGCAACCTATCACAAGCAACATATAGAGCATGGCAAGACGAACACGTGGACATGTCATTTGCATCATTCGGACAAACGAGCTAAAAGATATCACATGGCAAAGATGGCATAAAAACATCACATAACAGCAGTTTATATCACGATGCACTCTTGCAACAGCAAAACAAGCACCTATATGATCTCTAACATGCATGACAACAAAAGATAAAACGTAGTGCACGATCCCACGAACGTCTGGACATGCTATTTGCGCGAATCGGAGCAACACGCAAAAAGATACAGCAGTTCTAAAACAGCATCAGAAAATAATAGATCTGGGACTTAGAGATTTAGGGGTCGACCTTGACAGACCTGAGGAAAAAATCACATGGGCTCGGGGAAGCAGATCTGGCGCGGCCCGCGGACTGAGGAGGAGGCTGGGGCCTCGGTGCGGAGGAGGGGCCTGGTGGCCCAGGAAGGCGGCGGTGCGGAGAGGTGGCGGCCCGGCTGCCGCGGCCCGAGCGCGCTGAGGCGAGGCCCAGCCGCGGAGTCGGCCTGGCAAGGCTGCGGCTCGGGGCGGACGCGAACCGGAGGGACGCCACCCGACGCGGTGGCGCGGCTGGAGAGATGGGCCGGCGAGGGGGGCCCAGCACAGCTGCGACCGGAGGGAGGCGCCGGCCTGGTGGAGCGACTGGATCGACGGGGCGATGGGCCGGAGGCGAAGTGGTCCCGCGCTGGACCTGGGACCTGGCGACGGACGAGGGAGGTTGGCCTCGGGGCCCAGGAGGAGTCGCGGTGGCTCGCTCGGCGGCGATGGCGAGGCCGGCCTGCGAGGAAGCGGCGAAGTGGTCCCCTGGTGGCCGATCGGGGAGATGGCCCAGGCCGGATCCAGATCGGCGGAGTCCCAGCGGCTGGCGTTGACCTCGAGGGTTCGAGGGGATCCGGTCGGGGAAACTGGAGGCGATCGAGGCGATCGAGGAGGATCGCGGCGGATCTGGCTGGCTGCGGTGGAAACTGGCCAAGTGGCTGAGGGGGAGGCCAGATCTGAGAAAAGGGAAAAAAATAAGGGGGAGAGGGTGGAGAAGAAGCTATGGATGCCTAAAAAAATAACCTAGGGCTATATATATAGCAGATTTTTAGGGTTAGGGGATTTAGGGGTGTTAGGAGCCCTCCGATCGCGATCCGACGGATCTGATCGCGGGGTAGTTTAGAAAGGCCTAGGAGAAGGTAGTAGACTGCAGTAGGGGTGTTTCTGGGACACAAAGTGAAGGCACTTTGGACCCACACGAATAACTGATGGGATAGCCAACGGAGTCCAAACGCGACGAGATTTGAGAGGCGGGTTGCACACGACAAAACAACAACACACACAACAACCTCGCGGCACACCGGTAACGTTACACGCCCAAACAACAAAGTAGGCCTACGGGACGTCACGGACACGTGAGGGAGCTCCGGAACGCGAAACGGACAACGGAAAGGAACGCGTGGAACCGGATGCAACCGACAACACAAATGCAATGCAATGCACATGTCTACATGATATGAATGAATGCCACACACGCACACAACAACACGACGAAAACCCGAAAGACAAAGAACCCGGAATGGAAATAGATAAAGCCGGAGATATATTATAAACCCAAAAGGGAAAGTATTACATCCGGGGCATTACAAACTCTCCTCTACTACAAAAAGATCTCGTCCCGAGATCTAGGACTGGAAAAAGGAAGGGTACTCGGAACGAAGATGATCTTCTCGTTCCCACGTAGCCTCTCGGTCGGTGTGATGTGACCACTTGACTTTCAGAAATTTGATGGACTTGTTGCGGGTCTTGCGTTCGGTTTCTTCGAGAATAGCAACAGGATGCTCTCGGTAGGACAAGTCTTGTTGAAGATCAATCTCTTCAAACGGAATCATGCGCTCAGGTGCCTTGAAGCATTTGCGGAGTTGAGACACATGGAAGACATCATGAACATTGGCGAAGTTTGAAGGGAGCTCAAGTTGATAGGCTAGAACGCCTCTTTTGCCAAGAATCTTGAAAGGCCCGACGTATCTAGGAGCAAGCTTTCCTTTGATACCGAATCTTTGGGTGCCTTTCATCGGAGACACACGGAGATAAACATGATCATCGATGTTGAATGCCAAATCACGATGCTTGCCGTCATAGTAGCTCTTCTGACGCGACTGAGCGGCCTTGAGATTCTCACGTATGACTTTGCACATTTCTTCGGCTTCTGAGATCAAGTCATTGCCAAGAAGTTGACGTTCGCCTGTTTCAGAACAGTTGAGAGGGGTACAACACTTTCTGCCATAGAGGATTTCAAACGGTGCTTTGCCTGCACTTGCTTGAAAGCTGTTGTTGTAAGAGAACTCGGCAAATGGAAGGCAGTCTTCCCATTTCATGCCGAAGGAGATGACATAGGCTCTGAGCATGTCTTATAGAATCTGGTTCACTCGCTCGACTTGACCACTAGTCTGAGGGTGAAATGCAGTGCTGAATCTGATCTTAGTGCCCATGGCGGACTGAAAGGAGTCCCAGAACCTTGATGTGAACAAGCTTCCACGGTCTGAGGATATAACTTGAGGAATGCCATGTAGGGACACGATTCTGGAAGTGTACAGCTCTGCCAATTGAGCTGCATTGATGGATTCTTTGACTGGCAGGAAGTGAGCGACTTTGGTAAGCTTGTCAATTACCACAAAGATAGCATCATTACCTCGCTTGGATTTAGGAAAACCAGTGACGAAGTCCATTTCAATGTGGTCGAACTTCCACTCGGGAATAGGAATAGGTTGGAGAAGACCGGCTGGACGTTGATGTTCTGCTTTCAGTCTTCTGCACACATCACATTCGTTCACGAATTGGGCAATCTCCCTTTTCATGCGTGTCCACCAGTAAGACTGCTTGAGGTCTTGGTACATCTTGGAACTGCCGGGATGAATGGAAAGGAGAGAATCATGAGCTTCTTCCATTATGAGCTTCCTGAGATCACCTTTGGGAACAACGAGTCTGTCCTCGAAGAACAAGGTATCTCTCTCATCAACACGGAAGCACTTGTATTTTGGAGTGCCCTTTGCAATACCATGTTTCACCTTCTTCACCATGGTATCCCTGAGTTGGGCCTCACGGACTTGATCTTCCAATGTAGGAGCAATTTGAAGATTTGCAAGAAAACCCTGCGGAACAACTTGGAGGTTGAGTTTCCTGAATGCTTCACAAAGCTCAGGCTGGTACGGCTTGATAAGAAGGCTGTTGCAATATGCCTTTCTGCTCAAAGCATATGCAATCACATTCGCCTTGCCAGGAGTGTATTCAATGATGGGATTATACTCTTGGATTATTTCAACCCAACGAGTCTGGCGGATGTTCAGATGCGGCTGTGTGAAGATGTACTTCAAGCTCTTGTGATCAGTGAAGATGTCGACCTTTCTGCCCAACAACAGATGTCTCCACGTAATCAAAGCATGTACCACACCTGCTAGCTCGAGATCATGTGTGGGATAGTTCTTCTCACTTGGCTTTAGCTGACGAGAAGTGTATGCCACAATTCTCTTATCTTGCATAAGCACACCACCAAGTCCTTGAAGAGAAGCATCACAGAATACTTCATAGGGCTTGGATTCATCTGGAGGAGTCAGAACTGGAGCAGAGACGAGCTTTTATTTGAGAGTTTTGAATGCCACTTCACACTCTGGAGACCAAAAGTATTTGACATTCTTCTGAAGCAAGTTGGAAAGAGGCTTGACAATCTTGGAGAAGTTCTCAACGAACCTTCTGCAATAGCTGGCAAGACCCAGAAAACTGCGGAGCTGCTTGACGTTCTGAGGAGCTTCCCAGTTGACAATTGCTTCAACTTTCTCGGGATTAACCGCAATACCGTCAGCTGAAATGATGTGGCCCAGGTACAAAACCTTATCGAGCCAAAACTCGCACTTGGAGAACTTGGCATAGAATTTATGCTCTCGGAGTCGATCAAGAACCAGACGTAAGTGCTTTTCGTGATCTTCTTCATTCTTGGAAAACACCAGAATATCATCCAGATACACAAGCACAAACTCGCCACTATAGGGGTTGAAGATGTAATGCATCATCCTCGAAAAGGTAGGAGGAGCATTTGTGAGACCAAAAGACATGACGGTATACTCGTATGAACCGTAGCTCGTTCTGAAGGCCGTCTTGGGAATGTCTTCCTCGCGAATGCGAATTTGATGATAGCCCATTCGGAGGTCAAGCTTAGAGAACACTTTAGCTCCTTTGAGCTGCTCAAAGAGTTCGTTGATGTTGGGGAGCGGATACTTGTTCTTAATTGTCTTCTTGTTCAATGGCCGGTAATCAACACAGAGACGCTCCGTGCCATCTTTCTTCTTGACAAATAAGACACCACAGCCCCACGGAGACGTACTAGGCCTGATGAGACCCATACTCTCCTGCTTATCAAGCTGCTTCTTCAATTCCTTCAATTCATCCGGAGAGAGCTTGTACGGACGCCGGCATGCTGGCTCAGTACCCGGCTCGAGTTCAATTGCGAATTCCACCTGACGGTGTGGAGCCATGCCTGGAAGTTCTTCAGGAAAGACGTCTTGATATTCGTTCACCACCGGAATTTGAGATATGGCATTAATTTCGCCCTTATCATTGAGAGAGAAAAGCCTGATAGTGTTATCCCTGGAGGCGAAGATAATCACATCTTCATCAGAATGAGTCATCTTGACTTCCTTTTGAGCACAATCAATGTGAGCATCATGCTGAGAAAGCCAATTCATTCCGAGGATGAGGTCAATGTCAGAATTACCAAGAACCACCGGTTTAGCCAGAAAGCGATAATCTCCCATGCGAATAGAAACATCCGGAGCATAGACACTAGAAGTCATAATCCTGCCCGGAGAAACAACTTGCAACTTCTGAGGCAAATTTGAAGTGGCAATATTGTGCTTGGATGCAAATGGTTGAGACATGAAAGAGCATGAAGCACCCGAATCAAATAACACTTTAGCTGGAAAAGAGTTAACTGGAAGGTTACCCAAAATGACATCAGAAGAATTCTCCGCTTGTGCTGCATTCATCAGATTGACCCTTGATGCCTTTGGATCATGCTTGACCATAGCGGTACCGACAGGAGGAGGAGGCGGAAGGCGCCTTGGGTTGTTGCACTTGTTGGAATAATGACCCTTCTGGCCACACTTGTAGCAAGTAACCTCAGAAAGCGGACGGGCAGGAGGAACACTCGGTCTTGGAGCTTGGAACTGTTGCTTGGACTGCTTGTTGGAGTTGGGTGGGTGGGAGAAATCATGTGCACTAGAGTTCTTGTTGTTGGAGTTGTTGGAGTTGTTGTATGGAGCTTGAATCACTGGAGGAGGAGGAAGCCAGAATTTCTGATGCTTCGAGACCATCTGAGACGATGAGGAAGAGTGAACGACATCTCGAATTCTCTTCTTAGAAGCCTCCATCTTAAGCTGAGCTGCTTCTTGTTTCAAAGCCATGTTATAGAACTTGTCGAATTCATCTGGCTCGAACAAAGTGAGAGCAAGCTGAAGTTCATCTTTGAGACCTCCACGGAACTGGTAGATTTTACTCTTGGCATCAGGAATGTCTTGCTTAGCATAGCGGGCGAGGTTTTGGAACTTGACATTATACTGATAGACTGTCATGGAGCCCTGCTTCAGGTTGCGGAATTGCTCATGCATACCCTCGATGACACTTGTAGGAATGTGGTGCGAGCGAAAATCCTTGCAGAAATTCTCCCAAGAGATCACTTGACCTGGCCTGGAGTCTTTGTACTGCTGCCACCAATCAGCTGCTTGATCTTTCAGTTGGAAGGCTGCAAACTTCACATAATCATCTTCCTTCACGTTACTGCACTCAAAATGCTTCTTTATGTCGGTTAACCAATCTTCAGCATCAAGAGGGTCGACACAGTAACTGAAAGCTTTAGGATTGTTGGCCAAGAACTGGTTGAGGGTAGCATGGTGCTGCTGGTTGAAGAAGTTGCCTTGGTTCCCTGGAACACCCTGATTAGCTTGATTAGCTTGCATCTGTTGCATCATCTGCATCAACAACTAGGTGTTCTGAGCTGTAGTCTGCATAATCGCTCTCCAAGCCTCAGACGGAGGAGGAGGGGAAGGAGGATGTTCTGGGACCTCTTCACCCTCTGGGTTAGCGTTGGGAACCCTTTTCGGAGCCATCCTGAAAGAGATGACCACGAATCAGCAATTCATTGACAAATGGTATAAGCTGAATCAATGGAATGAATTGCAACAAGTCTTCACAATAATCATTCGAACAATAAGAACGAATGAAATCATTCGAACAAGAGGAACGAATGAAATTCTCAGTTAAATGATAACATCAATCTTCACGAGAAGCCACATAGGGGACAAAATGAAAATAAGAAAACAACAAGGTACGGATGGGAACAAACACAAGAGAGGAGTTTCGTTCTAACATCTTTGTGCTGAAAGCATATGAACGCGTTACGAAAAGGTTTTGCAATCCCCGGATCAGCATAGCCAAGGACCCTTTAAGATGCAACTCCTGATAGTAACATCGGTCATACAACCCCTTCACTCAATGTAGAACCCCGAACTCACTAACCTGCATTCGTTGGAAGAATGCCTACGATCTACTGGATAAACCGACCTATAAATTTCCGAAAGATTCCAGTTATGCAATCAGGTGTTGGGGATACACGGGAAGCACCGTGCAATCAACTCTAAACCTACATCCAGGTGTATCCATCCTTCAACACATAACCAGTCTTTCTCGGAATCTGTGTACCTCGGACCTTCGAAAAGCATCCACTATAGCAAGCTATGGCAATACTCCCGAACTACCTCCCCAGTACTGGGTGATGTCGGGGTTATCTTGCCACTGGCCGTATAGGAGAGATTTTCGATGTTGGCCGTCTTAAGTATTTAGTACTGCCGCGATATTCTTGTGATGACAATACCCCGAAGCTCAACTCCCCGGGACACTGCCACAACCCCTAATGTCAGGAGGCATCGAGAACAATATTCTCGTCACAAGAACATCGAGACAATCCCAGAATACTCGCGGGATTCCTAAAAAAAAATTTGGTGCAATTTTTGAAGATAGGAGAGACAAGAGTAGTCGTCAGGAGTCCTCACCAGAGAGAAAGGGGATGAGAAGCAAGAAATCCTACTCTCCGATATAATATAGGACTCAAAATGTTTTCAGTGTGTGCCTAGACTCGACCGTCAACGATTCGATCAAACAGTGGGGCTCCTAGGTCGGAGAAGGCTCTGAATACCAACTTGTAATGCCCAGGATGGAGTTATACCTCCTACGTGTCGAGGCACGACTTAAAGGCATAAGTCCATCCTAGAATGATCTCAAGTTTGGTAATCTTTGCACATCTCATGTAAAAGAGGGGATTGTAAACATAAATAGTTGGCTTACACTCGCCACGTCACACAATTACATAACATGTCTCAATCATCATACATTAAGAATATCACAACCCTCTAAGGGCAAAATCCAAATGTCAAGATACCAAACTTAGATAAATAAACCACAAGCGGATCGAATCCTAGTAGAAGTCTCCACTACTGATCATCCGGATATCGTACATAGTACCGACTATGCTCCTCGTCGTACTCCCAATCCAGCTCGGTGCCATCACCTGGATAGCTCACAACTGGACCTGCATCTGGTGTGGTGAAGTAACTGTGAGCCACAGAGGACTCAGCAATCCCGTTCCCGGGTAACAAGACTATTTAAGCCTTTGGGAGAGGATAAGGCTGAAGAAAAGAATAAGTGTCTGCAGCAGCAACTAGCAACTAGCTTACGTGAGTGAGAGCGAGAAGAGAAAGCCTTGGACGAGAAGTGATCACGAAGTGATCCTAGCTACAAGCTCCACAAACATAACCCCTCCGTGTTCAACTCCCGAATCCCTATTCGGAAATTGACGGTCACGGAACACACGCTGGTAGTGTATTAGAAACATTGTGTCAAGTTATCTACAACCGGATATTAACAAGCTCCCATCTGCCACATAACCGCGGGCACGGCTTTCGAAAGTTCAAAACCCTGCAGGGGTGTTCCAACTTGACCCATTACAAGCCCACGATCCGCGGAGTCGCAACTCCAAAGTGGGAAGACCCGAGTATTCTCGGAATCCCGTGCTCAAGATATACCGAACTAAGGTAAGGCTAATCCAGCAAATCCTCCCGGCGTGTCGACACCCTGATAGTAGCCGCGCGTATCTAAGTCTCAGGACACGACCGGATGGGCGATTCTACAGGTTTATATCAATCCTCGAGTTTCCTCGTGGTGACCCCGCAGACTCCCCGTTTCGGACCAACACTCATGTGGAGCACTGGCCCGGGGTTGTTGATTAAGAACTCGGGCTAATTACTCCCTATGCAAGTTATTTAGTTATTAGGCAAATAGTACCAATGTTGGGACTTGCTGGAAAAGACTTAGCACTTAGCGGTTTATTGAGGGGGTCCCATATACCCCAACCGTGTTAGGAACACATAATCAAGGAACATAACACCGGTTTATACGGTTCCTAACAGCATGAGTGGAACAAATCACCAAGCAAAAGGCTTAGCCTTCCACCCATGCCAATATATAGATGATTTCATTTAGGCATTTATATAGAGTGATAAAACCCAACCAAACTTCAACATGAAGCAAGCATCTTCGATCTTCACCTGCAACTAGCAACGCTATAAGAAGGGCTGAGCGAAGCATACTTAGCCAAGAAACGGTTTGCGTAGGTAGGGTGGTTAAACATGGCAATGGTTACAAGTAGGAGGCTGACAGGAAGAACATGGGCATCGAGGCAAAACTATAGATCGAGACTACTAGCAATAGGCAAAGATAGTAATGTTATCGGGGTTCGGTCATCTTGCCTGAAGAGAAGTCGTTCGGATCGTAAGAAGGGTCCTTGTGCTCAACCTCGTTGGAAACCTCGTGCTCGTACTCGTACTCGGTCTCTGCTTCCGGCTCTAAACAAAACAATCACACCAAGCACAAATCAACAAGATGCAATGCGCACTCGAAAATGATGAATGCATGATGGATGCACTAAGGATGCACACGGAGCACGGAAATTAGCACTCAAGCAAAACACCTCAAAACATGATAACAATGTGATATTATGAATCTACACAGAAAATCAATCAAGTTTCATATAAGACTCGCTGAAATCGGAGTTACGGGCTAAAAGTTATGCCCGAAACAAGAAATGAGCGAAAACTGAAAATTACAGCAACATAGCAACTTCGGAGCACAAAATAATTAAGCTACAGCACTCAAACAACATGGAAAAGGACATGAACACAAACTAGACATATACTACAGCAATTAAGTCCAAAGGTGCACCCCAAAGGAGTCACGGTTCAATAGCAATGAACTTGGACATATTGAACTTGACAATAAAATTCTGGCAGCAGAATTTTATTGAAACTTTGGAGCAAAAGATAAACATGCTACAGCCACTCAAATAGGCATGTGAGAACATGAATGGAAAGCCAACAATATATACTACAAGGAATAATCAAGATCCACTCCAAAACTAACATGGTTTGTCCTAGAACATCACATGAACATGGCATCGGAACGTTACAGATTTCAGACTTACTGAAAAATCCACTAAGTCCTAAAACAGCAATTTCATCATGACATCTAAACGAGCATGTTTAAGTCACCTCGAAACTAAACATGGCAAGTGGTAAGCACCTCATCAAAGTACACATGAAGGTGATTCCGAAACACACAAGCATGCTTCATGGAGATAAACACAACGATAGCAATGAGGTCAACAAGATGGCATTTTATAACAAGTGAAACAACATCACAGCCACATGGCACTTTGCAACGATGATAAATATGGCAAGAATAAATCTATCATGCAACCTATCACAAGCAACATATAGAGCATGGCAAGACGAACACGTGGACATGTCATTTGCATCATTCGGACAAACGAGCTAAAAGATATCACATGGCAAAGATGGCATAAAAACATCACATAACAGCAGTTTATATCACGATGCACTCTTGCAACAGCAAAACAAGCACCTAGATAATCTCTAACATGCATGACAACAAAAGATAAAATGTAGTGCACGATCCCACGAACGTCTGGACATGCTATTTGCGCGAATCGGAGCAACACGCAAAAAGATACAGCAGTTCTAAAACAGCATCAGAAACTAATAGATATGGGACTTAGAGATTTAGGGGTCAACCATGACAGATCTGAGGAAAAAATCACATGGGCTCGGGGAAGCAGATCTGGCGCGGCCCGCGGACTGAGGAGGAGGCTGGGGCCTCGGTGCGGAGGAGTGGCCTGGTGGCCCAGGAAGGCGGCGGTGCGGAAAGGTGGCGGCCCGGCTGCCGCGGCCCGAGCGCGCTGAGGCGAGGCCCTGCCGCGGAGTTAGCCTGGCAAGGCTGCGGCTCGGGGCGGACGCGAAGCGGAGGGACGCCACCCGACGCGGTGGCGCGGCTGGAGAGATGGGCCGGCGAGGGGGGCCCAGCACAGCTGTGACCGGAGGGAGGCGCCGGCCCGGTGGAGCGACTGGATCGGCGGGGCGATGGGCCGGAGGCGAAGTGGTCCCGCGCTGGACCTGGGACCTGGTGACGGACGAGGGAGGTGGGCCTCGGGGCCAAGGAGGAGTCGCGGTGGCTCGCTCGGCGGCGATGGCGAGGCCGGCCTGCGGGGAAGCGGCGAAGTGGTCCCCTGGTGGCCGATCGGGGAGATGGCCCAGGCCGGATCCAGATCGGCGGAGTCCCAGCGGCTGGCGTTGACCTCGAGGGTTCGAGGGGATCCGGTCGGGGAAACTGGAGGCGATCGAGGCGATCGAGGAGGATCGCGGCGGATCTGGCTGGCTGCGGTGGAAACTGGCCAAGTGGCTGAGGGGGAGGCCAGATCTGAGAAAAGGGAAAAAAAATGAGGGGGAGAGGGTGGAGAAGAAGCTATGGATGCCTAAAAAAATAACCTAGGGCTATATATATAGCAGATTTTTAGGGTTAGGGGATTTAGGGGTGTTAGGAGCCCTCCGATCGCGATCCGATGGATCCGATCGCGGGGTAGTTTAGAAAGGCCTAGGAGAAGGTAGTAGACTGCAGTAGGGGTGTTTCTGGGACACAAAGTGAAGGCACTTTGGACCCACACGAATAACTGATGGGATAGCCAACGGAGTCCAAACGCGACGAGATTTGAGAGGCGGGTTGCACACGACAAAACAACAACACACACAACAACCTCGCGGCACACCGGTAACGTTACACGCCCAAACAACAAAGTAGGCCTACGGGACGTCACGGACACGTGAGGGAGCTCCGGAACGCGAAACGGACAACGGAAAGGAACGCGTGGAACCAGATGCAACCGACAACACAAATGCAATGCAATGCACATGTCTACATGATATGAATGAATGCCACACACGCACACAACAACACGACGAAAACCCGAAAGACAAAGAACCCGGAATGGAAATAGATGAAGCCGGAGATATATTATATACCCAAAAGGGAAAGTATTACATCCGGGGCATTACAGCCGGCCCCTATGGCGCGCCCTAGGAGGGCCACTCCTACTAGGAATAGGATTCCAATCCTATTCCTAGTAGGAGTCCACCAAGAGAGAGGGGGAAGGAAGGAGAGTGAGAGGGAGAGGGAAAGAGGGGCCGCGCCCCCTCCCCTAGTCCAATTCGGACTCCCCTTGGGAGGGGGAGCGCCACCTCCTGGGCTGCTGCCCTCTCTCTCCCCTAAAGCCCACTAGGGCCCAATACTTCCCCGGGGGGTTCTGGTAACCCCCTCGACACTCCGGTTTAATCCGAAACTTTTCCGGAACACTTCCGGTGTCCGAATATAGTCGTCCAATATATCAGTATTTACGTCTCTAACATTCCGAGACTCCTTGTCATGTCCGTGATCTCATCCGGGACTCTGAACTACCTTCGATACATCAAAACTCATAAACTCATAATACCGATCGTCATCAAACGTTAAGCGTGCGGACCCTACGGGTTCGAGAACTATGCAGACATGACCGAGACTCACCTCCGGTCAATAACCAATAGCGGAACCTGGATGCTCATATTGGCTCATACATATTCTACGAAGATCTTTATCGGTCAAACCGCATAACAACATACGATGTTCCCTTTGTCATCGGTATGTTATTTACCCGAGATTCGATCGTCGGTATCTCAATACCTATTTCAATCTCATTACCGACAAGTCTCTTTACTCGTTCCGTAATACATCATCTCGTGACTAACTCTCAATTGCTTGCAAGGCTTATTATGATGTGCATTACCGAGAGGGCCCAGAGATACCTTTCCGACATTCGGAGTGACAAATCCCATTCTTGATCTATGCCAACACCACAAACACTTTCGGAGACACCTGAAGAGTATCTTTATAATCAACCAGTTACGTTGTGACGTTTGATAGCACACAAGGTGTTCCTCCGGTATACGGGAGTTGCATAATCTCATAGTCATAGGAACATGTATAAGTCATGAAGAAAGCAATAGTAGTAAAACTAAACGATCATAGTGCTAAGCTAACGGATGGGTCTTGTCCATCACATCATTCTCCTAATGATGTGATCTCTTTGATCAAATGACAACTCATGTCTATGGCTAGGAAACATAACCATCTTTGATCAATGAGCTAGTCTAGTAGAGGCATACTAGGGACATACTATTTTTGTCTATGTATTCACACATGTACTACGTTTCCGGTTAATACAATTCTAGCATGAATAAAAACATTTATCATGATATAAGGAAATACAAATACCATCTTTATTATTGCCTCTAGGGCATATTTCCTTCAGAGACTTCTTTAAATATTATATTGGGGTGCCTTGAGCATCCCCAAGCTTGAGCTTTTGTGTCTCCTTAATTCCTTTTATATCACGGTTTCCCTAAATCTTAAAAACTTCATCCACACAAAATTCAATAAGAACTCGTGAGATAAGTTAGTATAATTAATGCAAAACCTTATCATTCTCTATTGTAGAAAATCACTAAAATTATAATTCAACATTTCATACTAAATGCCTCTGCATATTTAATACTCCTATCCTCAAATAGAATCACTAAACACACAAACATATGCAAACATTGCAAACAAAAGAGCAATCTGTCTAAACAGAACAATCTGTAAAGAATGCAAGAAGATTCATACTTCTCTAACTCAAAAAATTATAAAAATTTACCAAACTTTATAAAATTTAGCATAGCTTATTTTTCCAAAAAATATATTAACATTTTATCACATTCTGACTTTTCTGTGGAATTTTTGCAACAACGATAAACTTTTTGTTTTCAAACAACAACATGTAGACTTGCAAAATAAGCATGGTAAAGGCTATACTTGACATTTTTTATTGAAGTAAAAGATTTAAAATATTAATCTAAATATAAGCAAGCAAATCCTAACAAAATAAAATGATGCTCCAAGCAAAACACATATGATGTGATGAATAGAAATATAGCTTCAAATGATGATAACGATAATGTTGAAGATGAAAGAGGGGATGCCTTCCCGGGCATCCCCAAGCTTAATTGCTTGGGTATTACTTGCACATTAACTTGGGGTGCCTTGGGCATCGCCAAGCTTAGGTATTTCCACTCCTTATTCTCCTCATATCGACATCTCACCCAAAACTTGAAAACTTCAGTGACACAAAACTTAACAAAACCTTCGTGAGATCCGTTAGTATGATAAAGCAAATCACCACTTTTAGTACTATTATAGACAAGATTCGTAATTTTTTCCACACAATTCATACTGTAGCATATCATTTCTACAATTTATATTGATCAATATAGGCCATAGAAACTAGAAAACAAGCAAACTATGTATTGAAAATAGAATCTGTCAAAAACAGAACAGTCTGTAATGATCTAGACATTGACCATACTTCTACAACTCTAAACATTTAGACGATATAGGACAACGTAGACAATTTGTATATCAATCATGTGTAAAAATTTCAGAAAATTATCACTTTCCACTAATTTATATATTTTTCGGCACTGCACGCAAAACTTTCTGTTTTTCACAGAATCAAGTCAACTATCATCCACACTATCCCAAAGGATTTACTTGACACTTTATTGAAATAAAAGCTATAAAACATTGTTAATAAATTAGCTTAACCATGTGACCACACAAAAACAGTAGGTACAAATATTGGGTTGTCTCCCAACAAGCTCTTTTCTTTAATGCCTTTTTTAGCTAGGCATGATGATTTGAACGATGCTCACATAAGAATTATGATTGAAACATGCAAGATAGCATCATGAAACATATTACTAGCACATTTAATCCTAACATATTTCCTATGCATAGGGATTTTTTGAGAAAACAATTTATGGAAACAAGAATCAACTAGCATAGGAAGGCAAAACAAGCAATACTTCAAAACTTTCAACATAATGAGAGGAAACTTGATATTATTGAGATATGTAAAAGAAAAAGTTCCTCTATCATAATAATTTTCAGTAGCATCATGAATGAATTCAACAATATAGCTATCACATAAAGCATTCTTTTCATGATGCATAAGCATAGAAATTTTTCTACTCTCCACATAAGCAAATTTATTCTCATGAATAGTAGTGGGAGCAAACTCAACAAAATAACTATCATGAGACACTTGATTGACATGATCAATTTGAGCATTAAAATCATGATGACAAGTTTCATGGTTATCATTATTCTCTATAGCATACATGTCATTATCATAATTATCATAAATAGGAGGCATGCTACCATTATAACAAATTTGCACATCAAATCTTGGGGGACTAAAAATATCATCTTCATCAAACATATCATCCCCAAGCTTATGGCTTTGCATATCATTAGCATCATGGATATTCAAAGAATTCATACTAACAACATTGCAATCATGCTCACCATCCAAATATTTTATGCCAAACATTTTATTGAATTCTTGTTCTATCAATTGAGCACAATTTTCCGTTCCATCATTTTCACGAAAGACATGATAAAGAGGAATAATATGAGGCAACCTCAATTCCATTTTTCTGTAGTTTTCTTTTGTAAACCAAACTAGTGCTAAAACAAGAAACTAAAAAATTTGATTGCAAGATCTAAAGATATACCTTCAAGCACTCACCTCCCCGACAATGGCGCGAGAAAAGAGCTTGATATCTACTACACAACTTGTTCTTGTAGACTCGTGTTGGACCTCCAAGCGCAGAGTTTTGTAGGACAATAGCAAATTTCCCTCAAGTGGATGACCTAAGGTTTATCAATCCGTGGGAGGCTTAGGATGAAGATGGTCTGTCTCAAAAAACCCTGCAACCAAATATCAAAGAGTCTCTTGTGTCCCCAACACACCCAGTACAATGGAAAATTGTATAGGTGCACTAGTTCGGCGAAGAGATGGTGATAAAAGTGTAATAATGATGGTACAAATATATTTTTATTATCTGAATGAATAAAAAAGCACGGTAGCAACTGATAAAACGGAGCACAAACGGTATTGCAATGCTTGAAAACAAGGACTGGGGTTCGTACTTTCGCTAGTGCAATCTCTCAACAATGCTAACATAGTTAGATCATATAGCCATCCCTCCACATGCGATGAAGAATCACTCCAAAGTTCCAATCTAGTGGAGAACATAAGAAGAAATTGTTTGTAGGGTACGAAAACCACCTCAAAGCTATTCTTTCCGATCAATCTATTCAAGAGTTCATACTAAAATAACACAAAACTATTCTTTCTGATCGGTCTATCCAAGAGTTCATACTAAAATAACACAATATTTTTTTTTCAGATTCATAATACTCAATCCAACACAAAGAACCTCAACGAGTGCCCCAAGATTTCTACCAGAGAAACATAGACAAGAACGTGCATCAACCGCTATGCGTAGATTACCCCAATGTCACCACAGGAATCCGCGAGTTGAGTGCCAAAATACATATCAAGTGAATCAATATGATACCCCATTGTCAGCACAGGTATTCATAGTAAGATATACAACAATTGCTCTCAAATCCATAAAAGTATTCAATCCGATAAAACAAAATCTCAAAGGGAAAACTCAATTCATCACAACAAGATAGAGCGGGAGAAACACCAGATGATCCAACTATATTAACAAAGCCCGTGATACATCAAGATTGTGCCATCTCAAGAACATAAAGAGAGAGAGAGAGATTAAACACATAGCTACTAGTACAAACCCTCAGCCTCGAGGGTGTACTATTCTCTCCTCATCCCGGTGGCCACCGGGATGATGAAGATGGCCACCAGTGATGATTTCCCCCTCCGGCGGAGTGCCGAAACAGGGTCTAGATTGGTTTTTCATGGCTACAGAGGTTTGCGGCGGCAGAACTTCGGATCTAGGGTTATTTCTGATGGTTTCTCTATTTATAGGATTTTGTGGCATCAGTTTCATGCGAAGATGGGCCTCGAGGTGAGCACAACCCACCGAGGCAAGCCGGGCCACTCTGGCGCGTCGTGGTGGGTTGTGCCCTCCTCGTGGCTTCAGGGGTCTCTTTTATTTCAAAATAAATTGTCAAAAAGTTTCTGCTCATTTGGAGAACTTTCATTTCTGCACGAAAAACAATAGCACGGTAGTTCTGCTGAAAACATCGTCAGTCCGAGTTAGTTCCATGCAAATAATACCAAAACCATATAAAAATGATGTAAACATGGCATGAATACTTCGTAAATTATAGATACGTTGGAGACGTATCAACTTACGCGGACCTAAAACTAGTTTATGCAAGAGGTTTAGAAGGAAGGGGGTAAACGTGGTTTAGCGACACAATCACTTAAGCATTCTATAGAGACACACTACAACTTCACTCGTTGTAGATAAGATGTGAGAGTGCACAAAAGTAAATGGAACAGGTCATAACTACTCTATTGACCTACCCACTGCAAACATAACACTGCCATGTTTTACCCCTCGCATTTTCCACAAGGAAGAACCCACAAGGCACTCACACAGTTGGTAGGTATTATGAATTAAGGTTGAAGTTGTTTCTATGACCAAGTAAACAATATCCAATTCGTCCATAACCATGGACACAACAATTCAAATAAATTTCTCCCTGCAGGGTTGCACTAATGTACCCATACATTCACCCCCCGTTATAGTCAGCCGAGCGCATTATATGCCCAAACTATTGGGTACAGATGACTTGACACTCACCTCTACTACATCTCAGTCCAGGAATCTATCCGAGTCATCACCAAAATTGAAGTCCGACTGAAGCTTCGAATCGGCCTCAACCGTATGCATGTAAGATTGGGAAGGACATAGCCCCGAACCAAAGTGTCTAGCCAACAACTCATGCCGCAAAGTTGCAAACCACTAGAGGTTGTAGCCCCCAACTGAGGTCAACCGCCTAGTGGCTCAAGTTCTAAGAAGTAAAGCTTGTGGCCCTTGGAAGTGTCTGTAGTGTTACACGTAACATCGGGGGGAGGACCCATAAGACATCCCCTAGCATGGTTAGCACTCTCAGTATTGAATCAGTTTCCCAAGAACTTGAGTCCTACTCGACTTGAGTGGAACAAAACACCAAGGCTAGCTGCCTGACCATCCACCATGGCCATTGCTACCCCTTGAGCTTGTATTGGTTTTTCCCTTGAAGAGGAAAGGGTGATGCAGCAAAGTAGAGTAAGTATTTCCCTCAGTTTGAGAACCAAGGTATGAATCTAGTAGGAGATTGCGCACAAATCGCCAAATACCTGCACAAACAATCAAACAACTTGCACCCAACGCAAAAAGGGGTTGTCAATCCCTTCACGGTTATTTGCAGAAGTCAGATCCGACAGAGATAGATAACTTGTAAAGTAAATATTTTGGGGGTTTTTTGGTTTATAGATTGAAAAGTAAAAGATTGCAAAATAGTAGATCTGAAACTTATAAGATGTAAAATAGACCCGGGGCCCATAGGTTTCATTAGAGGCTTCTCTCAAGATAGCAAATATTACGGTGGGTGAACAAATTACTGCCAAACAATTGATAGAAAAGCGCAAAGTTTTGACGATATCTAAGGCAGTGATCATGAATATAGGCATCACGTCCGTGTCAAGTAGATCGACTCTTGCCTGCATCTACTACTATTACTCCACACATCGACTGAAACGATTCTGCATCTAGAGTATTAAGTTCATAAGAACAGAGTAACGCCTTAAGTAAGATGACATGATGTAGCGGAATTAACTCAAGCAATATGATCAAAACCCCATCTTGTTATCCTCGATGGCAAAAATACCATACGTGTCATGTCCCCTACTATCACTAGAATTGAGCACCGCAAGATTGAACCCAAAGCAAAGGACTTCTCCCATTGCAAGAAAAACCAATCAAGTTGGCCAAACCAAACCGATAGTTCAAAGAGAATTACTAATATATCAAATCATGCATATAAGAATTCAGAAGAAACTCAAATAACATTCATAGACAATCTGGTCATAAATCCACAGTTCATCGGATCTTGGCAAACACACCGCAAAAGAAGACTACATCGGATAGATCTCCAAGAACATTGAGGAGAACATGGTATTGAGAATCAAAGAGAGAGAAGAAGCCATCTAGCTACTAGCTATGGACCCGTAGGTCTGGGGTAAACTACTCACACTTCATCGTAAGGGCAATAGGGTTGATGTAGATTCCCTCCGTGGTCGAATCCCCCTCCGGCAGAGTACCGGAAAAGGCCTCCAGATGGGATCTCGCGGAAACAGAAGGTTACAATGGCGGAAAAGTGGTTTCGATAGATGTTCTGATGTTTCTGGAATATATGTGAATTTATAGGTGGAAGAAGTATGTCAGGGGAGGCACGAGGGGCCCACAAGGTAGGGGGCGCGCCCTACCCCCCAGGGCGCGCCCTCCACCCTTGTGGCCGCCTCGTAGATCCCCTAGCATGTACTCCAAGTCCTCTGGATGTCTTCTGGTCCAAGAAAAATCCTCGTAAAGTTTCGTTCCATTTGGACTCTATTTGATATTCCTTTTCTGCAAAACTCAAAAACAAGGAAAAAACAGAAACTGGCACTGGGCTCTATGTTAATAGGTTAGTCCCAAAAATCATATAAAATATCATATTAATGCATATAAAACATCCAAACCAGATAATATAATAGCATGGAACAATCAAAATTTGTAGATACGTTGGAGACGTATCAGCCATCCTATTTATTAGCACCACCCATATTATAGCATAAGCTTCACCTCCAGAAGCATACCATGATTATAGGTAATCCCAATGGAGCATGGAATTTGAAAGTAACACGATAATGGTGACAACCTAAGCATGGATAATACAACAAACATGCTGACAAGCAACATACAACGCATGCATGCTCACCCTGGGATGAGCTGAAGCATATTCGGCAGGCGGTCACCCTTTTAATACTTGAAGAGAAACACATCAAGTCTCTCAAAGAGATCACTGACGATTTCTTCCCAAGATGTCTGGACCTTCATCATGTTTGCTTTCTTAATCATCCTTCTCATTTCATTATTAATTTTATTGGATGTGTATGTTTCTGTCGTGCGAATAGGCACTTAGCGTGCAACAACTGTATCGAATTAACACGATGTACTATGACAAAAGTACGAAACCTTGGGCATCTCATCAGATGCAGGCTACTCCAACATGGCAACATACACAATCTTGACAAGAATTTGTAGGTTGAATATCTTATCATTTCTATGAGTGCATATTAATCCATTGATTCCACATGCCATTTCGAGCATGCGAGCTAAGATGATCTTACCTCAATGGGTTAGGGTGGGCCAACAATAAAAATGCTCATATACATTTATCTATTTTTAATTTAAACCCCTTCTTTCTATAATACAAAGGCTATTCAAAAATTTCAGCCCACCCGGTCGACCCTCTACCTCCGCATTGGACTACTTGATCCTCCAAGAATCCCACGCCCTTTGTGTTGGGGAATGTTGCATGGAAAAAAAATCATGTGCACACACAAGATATATCCATGGAGATGCATACCTATGAGAGGGGGAGTGTATCTACATACCATTGTAGATCGCTAAGTGGAAGCATTAAAATGCGGTTGATGTAGTTGTACCCTTCGCGATTCGATCACAATCCAACCGATCTATTGTGGAATGGACAGCACTCCGGGTTTAGCACTCGTGCGGCTCAATGACGTCTCCTCCTCCTTGATATAGCAAGATATGCGGAGAAGTAGATGGGATCACAACCAACACGACAACGTGGTGGTGATGGTGGTGTAGCTAGTTTAGCAGGGCTTCGCCAAGCGCTACTAGAACGAGGATGGAGGAGCTACAGAGTAACGGGAGAGAGAGGGGCACCAAGGGCGTCGTGTGTCTTCTTGGGGCGCCCATCCCCTCTATATATAGGTTGAGGTATGTGGGGAACAACCCCTCCAAACCCTAGGGCGCAGACAGGGGGGAGGAGGTGGAATCCTAGTCCTCCTCCTTCCGTTCCATACAAAGGTGGACTTTCCACCTTTCCCAACTGCATGAGCCTTGAGGGACTTGTGTGCCTCGTCCAATAAGGCTAGTGCGCCTCCCCTCAGCCCATGCTGACCCTTGGGACGTGGTGGAACCCTTGCTGGACTTCCGGATTCATCTGGAAGTTTCTGGAACCTTCTGGAAGCTTCCCGATACAATACTAAAAAAACTAAAACTTTTTCTGGAACCCTGAAAACAACTTTCCATATATAAATCTTTACAACCCGACCATCATGAGACTCCTTGTGATGTTCAAGATCTCATCCGGAATTCCGAACAACATTCGGTTACCAATCATCAAATATCCCAATACTACTCTAGTGCCATCGAACGGTAAGCGTGCGACCCTGCGGGTTCGGGAATCATGTAGTCATGACCGAGACACCTCTCCGTCCAATAACCAATAGCGGGACCTGGATGTCCATACTGGTTCCTACATATTCCACAAAGATCTTTTATCGGTTGAATCATGATGTCAAAGATTCGGTTAACCGGTATGCAATTCCCTTTGTCCGGCGATATGATACTTGCCCGAGATTCGATCGTCGGTATCTCAATACCTAGTTCAATCTCCTTACCGGGAAGTTTATTTACTCGTTCCGTAATACAAGATCCCGTGACTAAGCTCATTAGTCACATGCTTGCAAGCTTCTTGTGATGTTGTATTACCGAGAGGGCCCAGAGATATCTCTCCATCACACGGAGTGACAAATCCTAGTCTCGATCCATGCCAACCCAATAGACACCTTCAGAGATACCTGTAGAGCATCTTTATGATCACACATTTATGAAGTGATGTTTGGTAGCACACAAGGTATTCCTCTAGTATCTGGGAGTTGCATGATCTCATAGTCGAAGGAACAGATACTTGACAGGAAGAAAGCTATAGCAAATAACTTAAACAATCCGATGCTAGCTTGCGGTTGGGTCTAGTCCATCACACCATTCTCCTAATGATGTGATCTAGTTATCAAATGACAACTCATGCCTATGGTTAGGAAACCTTAACCATCTTTGTTCAACGAGCTAGTCTAGTAGAGGCTCACTAAGGACATGGTATTTGTTTATGTATTCACACATGTATTTAAGTTTCCAGCCAATACAATTCTAGCATGAATAATAAACCTTTATCATGAACAAGGAATTATGATAATACCATTTAACTATTGCCTCTAGAGCATATTTCCAATAGTCTCCTACTTGCACTGGAGTCAATAATCTAGTTCACTTCGCCATGTGATTAACACCCAATGAGTTCTGGGGTTTGATCATGTTTTGCTTGTGAGAGAGGTTTTAGTGAACAGGTCCGCAACATTCAGATTCATGCGTACTTTGTAAATCTCTATGTTATAATGTAGATTCTGCTATCACACTCCACTTGGAGCTATTCCAAATGACTGCGCCACTATACATACCCGGTTTGTGACTTAGAGTCATCTGGATCAGTGTCAAAGCTTGCATCGACGTAACCCTTTACGACGAAGTCTTTATCTCCTACATAACCAAGAAACATTTCCTTAGTCCTCTTTAGGTACTCAAGGATAATCTTGACCGCTGTCCAGTGATCCACTCCTGGATCACTCTTGCACCCCCTTGTCAGACTCGTGACAAGGCACACATCAAGTATGGTAGACAACATGGCATACATTATAGAGCCTATGGCTGAGGCATAGGGGACGACCTTCATACTTTCTATTTCTTCTGCCGTGGTCAAGCTTTGAGTCTTACTCAACTTCACACCTTACAATACAGGAAAGAACTCCTTTGACTGGTTAACTCCTTCAAAATCTTGTCAAGGTATGTGCTCTGTGAAAGTCCTATCAGGTGTCTTGATCTATCTCTATAGATCTTCATACCCAATATGTAAGCAGCTTCATGTGATGGCCTCGCTTATTAGGGATGATAGACTACTCATATCAATAAGGAATTCCTTCTTTTCCGAGAGCCCATTCGGAAAGAACTCCAAAGTTAAGCGTGCTCATCTTGGAGTAGTTTCAGGATGGGTGACCGACCGGGAAGTTGCTCCCGGGTGCGCACGAGTGAGGACAAAGTGCGCAGAAAAGACTAGTATTGATATGTGAGGCCAGTCTAGATCCCACCAGGAGTAATGACCACCGATGGGTGTGTCCGGGGCGTTACAAGTTGGTATGAGAGCCGACCCTCGCGGTTACACGGATGTTTGCGGACAGGTGTTCGGTCATGTTATTCATGACGTTTGTGACCCGCCGTGGCACACAGCATGGCCCAAGAGGGAATGTTCCTGTGGCCTGACGAGGACGTCGGTTCTCTGAGTGGGGGTGTATGTGATGGCCTAGTTTATTAGGGATGATAGACTACTCATATCAATAAGGAATTCCTTCTTTTCTGGGAGCCCATTCGGAAAGAACTCCAAAGTTAAGCGTGATCAGCTTGGAATAGTTTCAGGATGGGTGACCGACCGGGAAGTTGCTCCCGGGTGCGCACGAGTGAGGACAAAGTGCGCAGAAAAGACTAGTATTGATATGTGAGGCCAGTCTAGATCCCGCCAGGAGTAACGATCACCGGCGAGTGTGTCCGGGGCGTTACACTTCACCCATGTCTTCCTTTGAAAAATTCCTTTCAAACAACCCTTTATGCTTTCGAGATATTCTACATCATTTCCAATCAACAATATGCCATCCACATATACTATCAGAAATGCTATAGAGCTCCCACTCACTTTCTTGTAAATACAAGCTTCTCCGTAAGTTTGTATAAAACCATAATATTTGATCACCTCATCAAAGCGTATATTCCAACTCCGAGGTGCTTGTACCAGTCGATAGATGGATCGCTGGAGCTTGCATACCTGGTTAGCATCCTTAGGATCGACAAAACGTTCTGGTTGCATCATATACAACTCTTCCTTAAGAAACCCGTCAAGGAATGCTGTTTTAACATCCATTTGCGAGATCTCATAGTCATAAAATGCGGAAATAGCTAACATAATTATAAGAGACTTAAGAATTGCTACGGGTGAGAAAGTCTCATCATAGTCAACCCCTTGAACTTGTCGAAACCCTTTGCGACAAGTCGAGCTTTATATACAATGACATTACCATTCGTGTTTGTCTTCTTCTTAAAGATTCATTTGTTCTCAATGGCGTGTCGATCATTGGGCAGGTCTACCAAAGTCTATACTTTGTTCTCATACATGGATCCTATCTCGGATTTGATGGCCTCAAGCCATTTGTCGGAATCCAGGCTCATCATTGCTTCTTCATAGTTCATAGGTTCACCGTTGTCTAACAACATTGCTTCCAGGAGAAGATTACCGTACCACTCTGGTGCAGAACGTACCCTGGTCGACCTACGTAGTTCAGTATTAACTTGATCCTAAGTTTCATGATCATCATCATTAGCTTCCTCTTTGGTTGGTGTAGGCATCACGAGAACTACTTTATGTGATGTGCTACCTTCCAAATCGAGAGAAGGTACAATTACCTCATCAAGTTCTACTTTCCTCCCACTCACTTCTTTCGAGAGAAACTCCTTATCTAGAAAGGACCCATTCTTGGCAACAAAGATCTTGCCCTCAGATTTGTGGTAGAAGGTATATCCAATGGTCTCTTTAGGGTATCCTATGAAGACACACTTCTCTGCTTTGGGTTTGAGCTTATCAGGCTGAAGCCTCTTGACATAAGCGTCGCATCCCCAAACTTTAAGAAACGACAGCTTAGGTTTCTTGCCAAACCGCAACTCATACGGTGTCGTCTCAATGGATTTAGATGGTGCCCTATTCAAAGTGAATGCGGCTGTCTCTAATGCATAACCCCAAAACAATAGTGGAAAGTCGGTAAGAGACATCATAGAACGCACCATACCCAATAGAGTACAATTACGACATTCGGATACACCATTCGCTGTGGTGTTCCAGGTGGCATGAGCTGTGAAGCAATTCTACATTGTCTTAAATGCATACCAAACTCGTAACTCAAATATTCACCTCCATGATCAGATCGTAGAAACTTTATTTTCTTGTTATGATGATTCTCCACTTCACTCAAATCATCTATGAAGGTAAGAAAATAACGATATCCACTGCGTGCTTCAACACTCATCAGACCACATACATCGGTATGTATTATTTCCAATAAGTCACTAGATCGCTCCTTTATTCCGGAGAACGGAGTTTTAGTCATCTTTCCCATGAGGCATGGTTCACATGTCTCAAATGATTCATAATCAAGAGATTCCAAAAGTCCAACAACATGAAGTTCCTTCATGCGCTTTACACCAATATGACCTAAGTATGTGGTGCTATCATTATTAACTTTGCATCTTTTAGCATCAATATTTTGAATATGTGTATTACCATGATCGAGATTCAACAAGAATAAACCATTCACAAGGGGTGCATGACCATAAAATATATTACTCATGTAAATAGAATAACAATTATTCTCTGACTTAAATGAATAACGTCTTGCAATAAACAATATCCAGATATAATGATTTATGCTCAACGCAGGCACCCATAACCATTACTTAGGTTTAATACTAATCTCGAAGGTATTATGAGCGTGGTGATGTTGATCATATCAACCTTGGAGACACGTCCAACACTCATCGTCACCTTGCCCTCAGCTAGTCTCCGTTACTCGACAACTCCTGCTTTGAGTTACTAATATACAACTGAATCGGTATCAAATACCCAGACACTACTACGAGCACTAGTGATGTACACATCAATAACATATATATCAAATATACCTTTGCTGACATTGCCAGCGTTCTTATCTGCCAAGTACTTGGGGGCATTTCCGCTTCCAGTGGCCTTTCCCCTTGCAATAGAAACACTCAGTCTCAGGTTTTGGTCCAGCCTTGGGTTTCTTCACGGGAGTGGCAACTTGCTTGCCGTTATTCTCAAAGTTCCCTTTCTTTCCCTTGCCTTTCTTCTTGAGACTGGTGGTCTTATTAACCATCAACACTTGATGCTCTTTCTTGATTTCTACCTCCGCAGCCTTAAGCATCGCAATAGCTCGAGGATCATTTTCTCCGTCCCTTGCATATTATAGTTCATCACAAAACCCTTATGGCTTGGTGGAAGTGACTGGAAAACCTTGTCAACTGATGTCTTATCTGGAAGATTTACTTCCAATTGATTCAAGAAATTGTAGCACCCATACACTCTGAGCACATGCTCACTAACTACGCTATTCTCCTCCATCTTGCAGGCAAAAGAACTTGTCAGAGGTCTTATACCTATCAACACGAGCATAAGCTTGAAATACCAATATCATCTCTAGGAACATCTCATATGCTCCGTGGCGTTCAAAATGTCTTTGGGGCCCTGCTTTCTAAGCCATAAATCATGGCGCACTGAACTATCAAGTAGTTGTCAAAACGTGTCTGCCAGACGTTCACAACATCCACAAACGATGCTAGAGGGTTGGCACATCGAGCGGTGCATCAAGGACATAAGCCTTTTGTGCAGCAGTGAGGAGAATCCTCAGACTACAGACCTAGTCTGCATAATTGCTTACAATACCTTTCAACTTAGTCTTTCTCTAGGAACATATCAAAAACGAGGAGCTACAACGCGAGCTACTGATCTACACCATAATTTGAAAAGTCAATTTAGACTATGTTCATGATTAGTTCAGTTAATCAAATTACTAATGAACTCCCACTTCAAACAACATCCCTCAAGTTGTGTAAGTGATACATGATACAAATCAACTGCCCCATGTCCGATCATCAAGTGAGATGGGGTAGTCATCAATGGTGAACATCTCCATGTTGATCATATCTACTATATGACTCATGTTCGATCTTTCGGTGTCATGAGTTCCGAGGCCATGTCTGTACATGCTAGGCTCGTCAAGTTTAACCCAAGTATTTCGCATGTGTAAAACTGTCTTACACCCGTTGTATGTGAACATAGAGTCTATCACACCTGATCATCACGTAGTGCTTCAAAATGACGAACTTTTGCAATGGTGCATACTTAGGGAGAACACTTTTATCTTGAAATTAAGTGAAGGGATCATCTTATAATGCTACCACCGTCCTAAGCAAGATAAGATGCATAAAAAGATAAACATCACATGCAATCAATATATGTGACATGATATGGCCATCATCATCATTGTGCTTTTGATATCCATCGACAAAGCACCGACATGATCTCCATCATCACCGGCATGACATCGTGATCTCCATTGTCATGTCTTTATCGTGTTGTCTCCACCAACTATTTCTTCTACAACTATTGCTAACGCATAGCGATAAAGTAAATCAATTACATGGTGTTTAAAGATTGACACGTAGTTCATACAATAAATTAAAGACAACCCTATGGCTCCTGCTAGTTGCCGTACTCATCGACATGCAAGTCATGAACTAATTACAAAACTGTCGGCGTTCCGGGATCGGGGGTACCCAGACTTGCCTGCCTGCTACCCAGCAGGCGGGCTCAATGAAGGCCTGGTGTGGTCCAGCTACAAGGACCTCAAGACAAGACCCTCGCAAGGGCCCGCGGCCTCGCAAGGTGAGCAACGCCAAGACCTCCTGGGGAGCGGCTCCTCAAGCCTACCTCCCGAGGAGCGGAGATTTCTATTAAGGTACCCAGCTTCACAAGGCTTCGGATGACGTGAGCCATGACAACCAAGGCCAGGCGAGCGCCAGCGGGCACAGAGGAGGACAATTTCCTCTTTGGTGCTAAGAAGGCAAGGACAGGCGCATGTTCCTGAGGAAGGCCCCAAAGGTTTCCATTCCGGTGCAATAGGACCAAGACCACGAGCTCGGCAGGACGGATGTCATCGCCGAGCCCACCGTTGCGTCATGGCCAAAAGCTTTGCACGCGAAGACCACCTTTCATCAGGATAAGATGTACCTTTTGTCCCCCTTCAAAATTGTCTGTTGTGGGATCCCTTCTCGCCTAAACAACAAGGGAAGAGGACCAAGGCCACTAAATATAGGGCAGTCTCCACCAGAGAGTGGACGGCTCCCAGATCAATTGATCCTACCCAACAGAGCATTCACGAGGCTACTCATCCACTGTACTAGTTCATCCTCAACCTCCTCATGAGGCCAATCCACCAAAGGCATGAGTAGGGTTTTACACCGCAAGGTGGCTCGAACCTGGGTTAGTCTCTATGTTCTTCCTTCCCCTTCGATCATCGTACACTGTGATATTGGGCCTTGATTATAGCAAGCAGAGCATTGAGGTGAAGCGGAATCCTTCATTCACGCCCCAGAGTTCGAACCTCTTTGGGTCCGCGGAGCCCTGCTTCCGACATTTGGCACGCCATGTAGGGGGCGTGTTGAAGCTCCGTCTCCTCATCAACCACGCTCCATCATCGCTCTGATGCATCCATGGCTAAAGCTCGCCGAGCTCGCGCTGAGCGGTGGGTTGCTCGCGTTGCCCAGTCGGCGTCCCTCAGCCGCGGTGTTACTCGCCGCCCTGCTTCCCTCGTGGCTAGCACCACCGCTGATACGTCTCCATCGTATCTACTTTTCCAAACTCTTTTCCCTTGTTTTGGACTCTAATTTGCATGATTCGAATGGAACTAACCCGGACTGACGTTGTTTTCAGCAGAATTGCTTGGTGTTATTTTTGCGCAGAAATAAAAGTTCCCGGAAAGACCTGAAACTTCACGGAGATTATTTTTGGAATTAATAAAAAATACTGGTGAAAAGAAATACCGGAGGGGGCCCACACCCTGGCCGTGCCGCCTACCTTGTGGACCCCCTGGACCTTCCCCGACGTCAACTCCAACTCCATATAACCTATCTCGGGGATAAAAAATCAGAGAGAATATCCCATCGCGTTTTACGATACGGAGCCGCTACCACCTCCTATTGTTCATCGGGAGACCCGATCTAGAGTCCGTTCGGGGCTCCGGAGAGTGGAGATCGTCGCCGTCGTCATCACCAACCATCCTCCATCACCAATTTCATGATGCTCACCGCCGTGCATGAGTAATCCCATCATAGGCTTGCTGGATGATGAAGGGCTGGATGAGATTTATCATGTAATCGAGTTAGTTTTGTTAGTGTTTGATCTCTAGTATCCACTAAGTTCTGAGATTGATGTTGCTATGACTTTGCTATGCTTAATGCTTGTCACTAGGGCCCGAGTGCCATGATTTTAGATCTGAACCTGTGATGTTTTCACGAATATATTTGTGTTCTTGATCCTATCTTGCAAGTTAATAGTCACCTACTATGTGTTATGATCCAGCAACCCTAGAGTGACAATAGCCAAAACACTTCCCAGTGATGACCATAGTTTGAGGAGTTCATGTCTTCGTTAAGTGCTAATGCTTTGGTCCAGTACGCTATTAAAAGGAGGCCTTAATATACCTTGGTCCAGTTCTTTTCCATAAGCACGTATGACTATATTTGGAATACATGCCTACATTACATCGATGATTTGGAGCTAGTTCTATGTCACCCTAGGTTATAACTGCTACATGATGAATATTATCCGACACCTATAATTGTTGATCCATTGCCTACGAGTTCATTCCATATTGATACTTGCTCTGTTACTTTCGTTACTGCTGCTGTCACCATCACTACAAAACTGCTACTATTACTTTTGCCAATGTTACCGTTACTTCCATACTACTTTGCTACTGTATACTTTGCTGCAGATATTAAGTTTTCCAAGTGTGGTTGAATTGAAAACTCAGCTGCTAATACTTGAGAATATTCTTTGGCTCCCCTTGTGTCGAATCAATAAATTTCGGTTGAATACTCTACCCTCGAAAACTGTTGTGTTCCCCTATACTTGTGGGTTATCAAGACCTTTTCTGGCGCTGTTGTCGGGGATCATAGCTCTATTCTCCGAGTTACTTGGGATTTATATCTGCTGATCACTATGAGTCCACTAAAGGATGATAGAACCAAGATCGTTCCCTCTAGAACGAGGGGTGGTAAGGAACTGCCATCTAGCTCTGCACTTGATTCACCATCCGTTTTGAGTAAACTTGCGACACCTACACCTGCTATTGATTCTGATATGTCGCATGATATTGATGATGCAACTTCTATTATGAATGATGCTTATGATGCTACAACTATGCTTGTTGAAACTGTGCCTTTGGGTGAATTAGTTGATAAACATCTTGCTAGAGCTAGTACTATTGATTATGCTGAAGATGATGATATTTCTGAAACTGATGAAATCATTGATATTGAAAACTTTGAAACACCTGCTATACCTACTTCCCCTATATATGAATTGCCTATTGTTCCCGAGGGATATGTTATGGAAGGAGAAGTAGCTAGAGACTTTCTTGCTTGTGAGGATATGAATGATCTTAAAAAATTAGTACGCAAGTGGAAAGAAAAATCTTTGAATGCTAGAATGCAATATGATCCTGAATTTGCTACTTCATCTATCCGTGTTAATGATAAGGATTATGAATTCTCTGTTGATCTTGAGTTAATTACTTTAGTTGAATTTGATCCTTTTCATGGTTATGAATCTGAAACTGTCGTGGCACATCTTACTAAATTAAATGATATAGCTACCCTATTTGCTCTTGAGGAAAACATTCGCTATTATTATATTCTTAAATTGTTTCCTTTCTCATGAAAGGGTGATGCTAAGTTATGGTTTAATTCTCTTGCTCCTGGTTGTGCGCGTAGTCCCCACGATATGATTTACTACTTCTCTGCAAAATATTTTCCTGCTCATAAGAAACAAGCTGCCTTCCAGGAAATATTTAATTTCGTGCAAATTGAAGAAGAGAGTCTCCCGCAAGCTTGGGGGAGGCTTCTCCAATTACTTAATGCTTTGCCTGATCATCCTCTCAAGAAGAATGAAATACTTGATATCTTTTATAATGGACTAACCGATGCTTCTAGGGACCACCTAGATAGTTGTGCTGGTTGTGTTTTCAGGGAACGAACTATTGAACAAGCTGAAAAGCTATTGAATAATATATTGAGTAATGATAATGATTGGACTGTTCCTGAACGAACTCTGAAGCCAACTCCGAAGAAAAGAGGTATTCTATTTGTCAGTCCCGAAGATATGCAAGAGGAAAGAAATCAATGAAAGAAAAAGTTATTAAAGCTGAAGATGTTAAGAATTTACCGCCTATTGAAGAAATACATGGTCTTGACACAGGTAGTAGAGGTAAATTCTCTCTATAGATTTGATGAAGGTGATATTCCTCATAATAAGTCTATTAGCCAATGCTTAGATGAGTTTGATAATTTTATTATTAAACAAGAAGACTTCAATGCTTATGTTAGTAGACCACTGAAACATAATGCTTATATGCTTGAACGCTTGGGTGATTTTGTAACTAGAACTTCTTATGATCTTAAACTTATTAGTAAACATGCTTCCATGGTTACCACTCAAGTAGAACAAGTACTTAAGGCACAAAATGATTTGCTTAATGAGTTGAATAGTAAGTGTCGGTGTCTTGGGAATGGGGGTACCCAGACTTGCCTGCCTGCGGCCCATGACGTGGCTCCATCGACGGCCCGGTACGACCCAGCTTCAGCAACCACATCTCAAGACCCTCGCGAGGCACACGACGGAAAGACCTCCCTGGGGGCAGCCTCTCTAGGTTGGCTTCCGAGGAGCGGAGATATCTATGCGAGGTGCACCTTGCGAGGTTCACGTGACGTGAGCCATGACAACCAGGGCTAGGTGGGCGCCAACGGGTGCCGTGTACTAGTTTCCCCTTTTGGTGCCAAGGGGGCAACCGCAGGCGCGGAGTCCCGAGGAATCAAGCAAAGGTTTCCATATCGGTGCAACAAGACCAAGGACCGCCAAGACGGCAGGACGGAGGTCACCGTGGAGCCCGGCGCGGCGTCACCACCAGAGCCTTTGGCAGGTGAAGACCGCTTTTGTCAGGATAGCTTGTACTAGTTGTTCCCCTTCAAATTTGGCCGTTGTGGGATCCCTTCCCGCCTACATTTGGGAAGAGGACCAAGGACACTATAAATAGGACCTAGCCACCACCATAGAGGGGAGAGAGCATTCCACCATAACGAGGAGCGCATCACCCAGATCATCCTCACTCTCACCAGCTCATCGAGCCCAAGAACACCTCACCGACTAAGGTTGTTCATCCACTGTACTAGTTCATCCTCAGCCCCACGAGGCAATCCACCACACACACTGGAGTAAGGTATTACACCGCAAGGTGGCCCGAACCAGTATAAACACCTGTGTCTCTAGTTCCTTGAGTTCGTCGAGCTAGGCCATGGGATCGTAGGGCGAGCGCGCTGGGTAGAGAGTGTTCTTCGTGCACACCCTAGAGTTCGAACCTATCTAGGGTCTGCGAAGCCCGAAATCCGACATTTGGCGTGCCAGGTAGGGGTGCGCCGAAGTTCTGCCTCTCCGTCCGCCTCGCTCACCATCCACCAGGCTCCCATGGCAGGCACCGCCTCTCTGACCGGCTCGTTGGGCGTGCGTGGTGGCGCTGCGGGCCACCGAGCTTTCACCCCATCTTGCGACAGGTGCAGTGGCCACCCAAGTTTAAGCCGGAGATGCCCCTCGCTATGACGGCGCAACAGACTTGGCTGGTTTCCTTCGGGCCTACGAGGAGGCCATTTGGGCGGCTAGCGGCTACGGCAAGGTCATGGCCAACTGGACCCCCCTGGCCCTCACCGGCGTACCACGCGGCTGGTTTCTCAACCTACCAGAGTCGTCTATGGCCTCCTGGGAGGAGCTGCGCGGCATCTTTGCCGCGCACTTCGCGGCACCGGCGCCCACGCCGCCGCGACCCTCCTTGGCGGCTCTCAGGCGCTGCCCTTGGATCGCCACGTCAAGCAGTTCTTCCGCCAAGTCGGCACCGCCCGAATCTTGCAGGAAGTCCCTCCAGGATGGGCGGCACTAGAGGCCGACCTCACCTTCTACTCAAGTGACCACCCGGCGACCACTGGAGGTGCAGGTGCGCTCCCGATGCTCTGCACCCCCACCATCTGCAATGTGGCAGTAACCAAGACCCTCATCGACGGTGGGGTCGGGCTCAACGTGCTCTTCGTAGAAGCCTTCGGCTTGCTCCATGTGTCGCACAAGCGACTCCGCCCTACCAGGCCGTTCTCCGGGGTCGTTGATGGCTCCACTAGCCCCCTGGGGCAGCTCCGCCTCCCCGTCACCTTCAGCACCCGCGACAACTACCGCACCGAGCTTATCGACTTCGACATCACCCACAACGGCCTCCCGTACAATGCCATCCTCGGGTACTCATCTTTGGCCAAGATCATGGCAGCGACTCACCCAGCCTACAACCTCATGAAAATGCCGGGGAGCAGCAGTGTCCTCACTGTGGCTGGAGACACCAAGGAGGCCCTGGAGGCCCTCAAGCTTGCCTTCAGGGCCACGGTGGCGGCACGCCAGGCCGATGAAGCAGCTCCAGAGGCGTTGGGGGCTGCGCCAGCAAAAAAGAAACAACTTTTCTCTCAAGATCAAGCCAAGACGAAGCAGGTGCCGGTTGAGGAGGACGGAGCGTCAGGAGCCACCTTCACCATAGGCGCTGACCTTCCCCCAGATCAAGAAAAGGCATTGGTCGGTTTCTTGCGCGCGAACATGGAGGTGCTCGCGTGGGAGCCCAATGTCGGTGTCAAAATTGGCAGATCTCGGGTAGGGGGTCCCGAACTGTGCATCTAAGGATCGAAGGTAACATGAGGTAGCGGACACTTTGTTTACCCAGGTTCGGGCCCTCTTGATGGAGGTAATACCCTACTTCCTGCTAGATTGACTTTGATGAGTATAGGGGTTACAAGAGTTGATCCACCTCGAGATCATAATAACTAAACCCTAGATGTCTAGGCTGTATGATTATGAATGCATCTACGGACTAAACCCTCCGGTTTATATAGACACCGGAGGGGGCTAGGGTGTACATAGTCAGTTTACAGAGAAAGGAATCTTCATATCCGCTCGCCAAGCTTGCCTTCCACGCAAAGGAGAGTTCCATCCAGACACGGGGGAAAGTCTTCATCTTATATCTTCACGGCCCATTAGTCCGGCCCATATTACGTAGTCCAGACGCCCGAGGACCCCGTAGTCCAGGACTCCCTTAGTATCCCCTGAACCAGGCTTCAATGACGATGTGTCCGGCGCGTTGATTGTCTTCGGCATTGCAAGGTGGGTTCCTCCTCCGAATCATCCAAAGTAGTCCTTCGGACAAGAGATCTATATCCGGCTCTTTATATAATAGGTTAACCTCCTAACCACAAAAGCACAAAAAATATATCCATCGACAGCTCCGTCATCATCTCGAACCGTTTTTTGGGCCTCGCGCCTCGCAACTCCCATTGACACGTCTTGTCAACGCAGAGATCGTGTCCCCTTATTGCGGGATTCTCATCAATATGAGCTTTGGTAAATTAAACGTGCCGCTCGCATGACCCCTTGGGAACAGGAGAGTTTTAAGGCTTGAGGGATGGGGACGCTTGATATTCGTAGTACATATAAGCGGATGGAATCTAACTCCTCCGCCCCACGCCTCATTCTCTCTGTGCCTCTCCATCCTCAAGCTCCAGCGCCCAAGTTCCAAGCTCTCCTTCCCTCTGCAACTCCCCCGACCATGGCCGGCTCTCAGGGCAAATGGATGGCCTCCTACTTTACGGAGGAGAACATCAAGGAGCTATGGGAAGCGTGATACCTAACCGCCAAGATCAAACACATGCTTCCCAATCTAGGGCAGGTCATCCCTACCCCGGAGCCCGGCGAGAGGGTGGTGTTCATCCCCCACTTCCTCCGCGGACTCAGATTCGCCCTTCACCCCTTTGTGAGGGGTCTCATGTTCTATTATGGGCTGGATTTTCATGATCTGGCCCCAAATTCGTTCCTTCACATCTCGGCGTTCATCGTCGTGTGTGAGGCCTTTCTCCGCGTCCCTCCACACTTCGGCTTATGGCTTAAGATTTTCAATGTGAAGCCGAAGGTGGTTGACAAGCAACACGCGGACTGTGGTGGTGCCATGGTGAGCAAGCTCCCCAAAGTTAATTGGCCAAAGAGGGTTTTTGTGGATACCGTCAAGGTATGGAAACATGAATGGTTCTATATCATATAACCTCGCGGCTCCAAGTGGGCAGCCGCTCCAGCCTTCAGATCCGGACCCCCGCTAAGGCTCACATCCTGGACCGACAAGGGTCTGGACTAGGGGTCAGCCTCTGAGGCGCTGTTGTTGCAAAAACGCATCAAGAGCATGATAGCAAAGGACATTACCCTTGCAGACGTAATCCAAGTGATGCCGATCTGCCGCACACTTCCCTGCCAAAGGCGGCCCCTCAAGATGTGGGAGTTCAATCCAGAAGGACCGCGGACCTTTGCAGTGGTTCCACGGCACAACGCATAAGGGGATTTGGAAGCTACTTTTCAAGAAGCAGAAAAAGTGGCCGAAGTCATCAGACGACACTGGCCTCGATTGCAACCATCCAGCCATCGAGGTAAATTCTTAAAACTCGGAACATCAATAGGTTCATCGCTCCAAAATGATAAATACTGAGTAGTCCATTCCCAAAATAGGTTTGGATCAAGAAAACGGAGAAAATGCAGTGTCCGACTCCGCTCCCCGAAGACCCAGCCAATCCTCAATTAATGAGGATGCTGGTCCCAGCGCCATACCAGGTGCCGGTTAAGAAGGACAAGCAGAAGAAGAAAGGGGAGGGTACTTCGGACGCAATGTCCGGAGAGGTTGATGCCCCATCCTCCCACGAGGGCGATGATGATGACGCGGAGGAGGAGGAAAAAGAAGACCCTCCCCGAAAAGGTAAGAAGAGGGCGGCCTCCGAAGACCCGGAAGCCGAGGCTTCCAAGAGGGACAAAATCATTATCCCTGACGACTCGGAGTCAGATGCCGAGGCCATCCCGATGCATCGTCGCCGGACCAAGCTCCAAGCCGACTCGTAAGTAGCCCAAGATCTTTCACTTTATCCGATCTTTGTGACCCATGATGTTAACTCTAAGTTCTGTCTTTTAGTCTGGCCCGCGATCTTCCCCAGCTGTCCTCATCCTCAGAAGATCTGGCACCGGAGATGATGGAGAGTGAGTCGCCTCCATTAGCTTCCCCGCCACCTAGGGCGGATGATGCTAAGGTAGTATCTCACAGGCCCTCCCTGAACCTTGAACAGGCGCGGAGGGGGGAGTGTTTTAACAGCGCCAGAGGGTGATGCGTCGGCCACCGGAGGGCTACGGGGTGCAGCCTCCATGGAGACCGATGACGGGGGCATCGGTCAATCCAGCCCCAGCCGCATACTACTCCGGAGGTCCGTAAGGCTATGGAGTCTAATGAGCGACCCCCTGTAAGATAAGAGGGAGCGGCAACCTCTGCCCACCCAGAGGCGTGACGTACTGCGGCGGACGCACTCCAAAGTGCCTCCGTTTTGGACGAGCACCGCACCCTAATGGGTACGGTGTCTGAGAAGATCCAGTCCGTCACGAGCGGGCTGAACGAAGCCTTCTCCAGCCTGCTGGCAGGCTTCAAGGTACGCAATGTAATGTTTTTTTGTCATTTTTTCGAGAAACATGCCTATATATAGATAGTAGCCCCTGAGACTCTGTTCGGTTGAAAGAAAAGCGAGCAGAGGATCGATAATCAATTGTCAGGTGGTCACATGCTTTCTGTTTGCATTAAAATAGGCTTCACTGTTAGCAGCGACTGCTCAATCGGCGCAGGTTTCTGAACTCCAACGGAAACTGAAGCAAGCCGATGAGGACCTAGTGCTTGTTAGCACGTGGCTCGACCAGGCGCAAGGTATAAAATACATCTTGTTGTGTGCCTGTTTTATGTCCGTGCCTTGTGGAGTTACAAGAGCTGCAATGTGCGCGTATGCATAGATGGCGCTGCTGTGGTGGAGACCCTTAGGGGTGAGCTTGCCCTAGCCAAGGAGCAAGCAAGGGTAAGCCAGGCAGCTGCTGATAAAGTGACTGCAGATTTGACGGCCGAACAGGCCGCTCGGCACCGTTTTGAGGAATGGGTGACCGAGCTGGAGCAAAGGCTCAAGGACATCATTGCTAAGTGTGGATCCTTGGAGAAAGAAAATAGGGGACTGAACTCACCAAGACCCTTAAAGACGCTTCGGAGGCGCGGTCCGAATCCCGCGCAGCGCGTGAAGAAATCCGTCAAGCCGGAGATATAGTGGCTGGTAAGCCCTTTCTTTTACATGCTAAATTTGGGGACCCGAAGTATGCCTTACTTAATCGACTGTGGAGTTCTCCAGACGCATATGCGGATCTACCGAAGAGTGTTGCGGACGCTGCCCAATTCTTCCAGGCCCATGAGGCTACGCGACGGAGAAGCTCTTCTGGTCGCAGTTTGCGGGGCTGAAGCGTCTCGAACTGCTGAATGACCAGATGGCACAATGGGCGAAGCTGCATAAGATGTCCAGTGCGGCCATGAAAGATGTCATAGTCTGGCTGTGGCCGGCCGAAGATATCCCGGCCAGCTATTTTGGCCTCGTGCGACGCCTCGTCGATGCGCTGCCCCAAATCGACAATGTAAAGAGGTGGTCTTGCATAGAAGGGGCACGAATGGCCTTTGCCCATGTCAAGATGGCAAATATGAAGGCCGAAAAGGTGGCAGTTGAGGGTCCGCCTGAAAGCAAGGACCACCGCACACCAGAGCACTATTTTGAGGATGTACTAGCGGGTGCCCGCCATATAGAAGGCCAGTGCTCCAAGAATGTAGTGTTCGAATGAATGAGTCCGAACTGTTTCGGGAGTTTGTATCATGAACTAAATCTTTTGTAATATATCCCTTTACTTATGAAGATTTTTATCCTCCTGTGCGGCCGTTTTTATACCTGAGAGTTTTCAGTCGTCGGCTTCAACCCCCATGTAGATACTACCGGGGTGTTCAGAGTTGCACTTGAATACACTTAACCCAACGTCTTGGTCCATGAAGGAGGTATTAGTGCGGCGAACCAGTGAATCAGACTATTCGGTTTTATTGCTCTCACTTAGCCATAGGAGTTTTAGCAATGGGTCTACGAAGTAGCCCCTAGTATGTACACAGCTCCCAATGTGGGTGCGTCACATGTGTGACCGGGAAACATTCCTTCATGTAACACGGGAAAAAATCGCTAAAGATTGTAATAAGTCGCCGAGCGGCCAACCAACTCTCGCCTCATGATGACAGTCAGTTTTCGGCTTTCTCTACTAAGGTGCTTGATCAAGCGAACTAGAAACACAATCGCAGTAGTTCTCCCTTTGCTACCCTAGCCGATCAGACGAAACGTAAGGTAGCAAACACAGGAGCCGGGCAACCCAACTATTGACCAAAGACATGATTCAGAGCTGATGCATATACTGCCGAGCTCGGGACAACGAATTGTGCTCTTAAGCTGTTCAGACTTTTTATCTGGCAACACATGTGTTACCTTATAGATCCCTTGGCCATTTATGCCGAGGTGTGTACATGAGATGACTAAAGAGATGACTAAAGAGATGACATTTAAGTAACGACGATGCCGAATAATTTTTTGGCTCATTGTAATCTGTTTGATACGTCAAAGCGTAGTCTTACAGAGGGTACCACGATCAACAAGGTCATTTTACATGCCGGGGGTCTAGGACTGAGGTGGAAAAAAACTCTATACAGGTTCCTTGAGGGGAGTTTGCAGTCTACAAAATCCCTTGCACCTTCCTGCCGCACGTCTGCGCCGCTTTTGCCTTTGTAAGAAAGATTCTTTGAGGGGAATGGTCTTTGACCATCTATTCAGAACTGGGCTCGGAGAAGTCCTTTGTGAGTCCGTAAGATGAGTAGGTTTTGATTGTACTTGTGGTAAAGAGCAAAAAGATGATTAGATGAAGGGGAGGGCCATATAAGGTCGAACCGTGTTATGGGTCTATCCTGTATGCTGCCTCCGCCGATGCCCAGGGTATTTTGAGTGCATAGTTATGTATGCGTGGCACGAATTTCGCTGTTGTACATGGCGATCGACGGAGGCCAAACTGCTAATTCAGCCCTGGGTTTATCGAGCTGTTGGTATGCGGCTTGACATAGTCGCTTTGTACGTCGGCCGTGATGGCTGCGGTATTCTCCTCAGTACATGATGGGCCTCGAACCCCTCTTTGGTTACCCCAAGTGGAAGGTGTAAGATGTAGTAAGTAGAAGTGTTTTCCCCTAGCAAGATGCCAATGATCGATTCCCCAGAGACTACTAGGTTTAACAAGTAGGTGTCAATTGCTACGGCGCCAGATTAGTAGCAATCAACGTGGACCTGCACACAGATACAAATAACTTTGCTCCCAACGAGTACAGAGAGATTGTCAATCTCTCCGGCCTTGTAGTTCACAAAGGATTAAAAGCAATGATAGTAGTGATAGATAGTTTTTGCAATAGTAAATAAATAGCGGAAAGTAAATAGTGTATGTGATCAATGATGGTAATATGGACTGGAGTCTCATGATGTTCACTAGTGATGTCTCTCTCCCAAAAGACGATAAAACAGCTATGCGAGGTAACAAATTACAGCTGGGCAATTGACAGGACCACGAACGCAAACCAATGCTGACTACATTGCAAGAAAGGTTGAGGTTCAAAGCATGGGCGGTACGCCAAAGTAAGTAGACCGAAATCCATCAATATCTACTACTAATCATCCACCTTGAGATATCTATCCAGAACATCTCGCTGGTATTAAGTTGCGAGTCCCACCCATAGTGTAAACTCAATGCAACAGACAACTGCATTAAAAGAACTTTGCGTAAAGTAAACAATCCTTGCACTCGCGGGCACAAGCACCGTTGTTTTCCCCCTTGTGGCAACATCACATCCCCTAGACTCTTGTTTGTGTCACTCAAGCTAGTCATCGAGGGGCATGAACCCACAATCGAGCATAACGTTCCCTCTTGGAGTCTACCTATCACTCGGCCAAAGCAATAAATAACAACAGAGAACATGCAAGAATTACTTATGAACTAAAATATAAAAGAGGTGAATCAAATATATTACTCAAGATCAATCTGAACATAATCTCATAATCCATCGGATCCCAGCAAACTCAACATAGCAACAGCATAAGGATTACATAGGTGCCTCGATCATGTAGGGCAGCTCATGAGGACTAATTAGTGAAGCACAAGAACGGGAGGAGAACATCACATAGCTACTGGTCATGGACTCATGGTCCAAGGGAGACTACTCACGAGTCATCCGGGAGGCGTCCATGGTGGTGGAGAAGCTCCCGGTGGTGATCCTCCCCTCCGGCAGGGTGCCGGGAAGAGTTCTCCTGGTGCTCCCGATCTTGGAAGCGGCGGCGGCGGCGGAACAGAGATGGGATCGCGAAAAGAAGTCCTGTTCTGAGGGTTTCGGGGGTCCCTCTAAATATATGCCAAAGGGGGGCACCGGACGGGCTTCGGGGGGCCCAGGCACCCCCCCGGCGCGGCCCGGGGG
>LR738711.1:511481202-511493595 GCA_902687465.1 Secale cereale
TTGATAGATCTCAACTTGAGGACATCCATACCGGGACAACATAGAAAATAGATGATGGACTCCTCTTTAATGCATAAGCATATTCTCATAAGAGATTGAGGATTAAGGTCCAAGCTAAAACTTCCACCATGATGCATGGCTTTGGTTGGCGGCCCAATGTTCTTCTCTAACAATATGCATATTAATTCAACCCACGGTAAATCACCCTTACTTCAGACAAGATGAACATGCATAGCAACTCACATGATATTCAACAAAAGTGTGACAGTTGATGGCGTCCCCAGAAACATGGTTACCGCTCAGCAAGCAACTCATAAGAAATAAGATACATAAGCAACATATTCTTTACCACAATAGTTTTTAGGCTACTTTCCCATGAGCTATGTATTGCATGGTTGATTTGCTTAGTGCAGGTGGAGGTTAGCAAAAGACTGGGAGCGACCAACTAAGAGAGCAATGACGGTCATAATCATGAAGAGCGACAAAGCAATATTGAATCAGGCATGGTAGTTATATCGCTACTCAGAAACAAAAGATCATCAAGGCTTGACAGACTTTCTTTACAGTCTTAAATATGCGTGAGCATACGCCAAGTCAATCAAAATAAATTCTCGAAGGAAGATATTACTAAACCATACCACATCATAGGCAAACAAACCAAGTTGGTACTCCAATAACACATTGGGAACCCCCCAGCTATCTGAGATTAACCATAAGAAAACCTGAACTACTAAGCACCATCATGCAAGTAGCATCTTTATCATAGACACATTAACCAATGCAACGGAAGCAAACTCTCTTAATAAGGTGAGCATGGTAATTAAAGAGAGTTCAAGCAACCAACTAAATAAAACTCTTTGAAAAGATAAGCATGAATACTAAGAGCAAAGCACGATAGTAGCTATTTAAAAGACAAAGAACACACACAGCATAGATAGACATGAAAATTCTATGTAATGTTCTAGGTACAGGTGGAGCGTGTTCTCTCCCACATAAAGGAATGCTGGGTTCTGACTCGTTATGAAAAACTAAAAAGAAAACTAAAAGCAAGACGCTCCAAGCATAGCACATAACACATGAAGTGATAAAAATATAGCGGAACGAAAGACGAACTGATAATGTTGATGGAGAAGGGGATGCACGGGGGCATCCCCAAGCTTAGACGCTTGAGTCTCCTTGAATATTTCTTGGGGGTGCACGGGGGCATCCCCAAGCTTGAGCGCTTGACACTCTTGAATCTTTTTATCATCTTCCCTCGCACACTTGAAAACTCCCTTCATACATAACTCATCATAATCTGATTAGCGAGGTTAGTACCCTTAATAAAATAATTATACCTTGCTGGAAATAAGGATATTCTTGAAGTTCTACTGTTTCTCAAGATTGCCAAAAGGTTTTTGCAAAGAAAAAACAAGTTCTCAATTTGCAAAGTGAAGGTAAGGCAAAACAGGACATAATCTGTGAAAAACAGAACAGCAGGCAGTAATTAACCTGTTCGGGATACTTCTGCAACTCAAATAAAAAAACTCAGAACTGACGCACGAAAGACAATTATATAGAGAACGCTGTCGAAAAATTCAGACCAAAAAGATGATCTGGTGATTTTATACGAATTTTTCTATCCAAGGACAGAATCTGTTTCCTGGACAACACCTCACAACTTTTGAACTTTCTAGCAATCAGAGGCTATACTTGGCACAAATATGAAAAGTAAAGATACAATGATGATGCTACAGCAGTAAACAACATCAAGACACAACAAAAGCAAAAATTTATTCATGTGGGCTGCCTCCCAAAAGCGCTTTCTTTTATGCCTTTAAGCTAGGCATAATGCATAGATCAAGTTTTATCAAGAGTAAAAGAATAGCTAGCCCGTACAACGGACTCAAAAGGTAACTTGATCTTCTGACGAGGGAAGTGTTCCATCCCTTTCTTAAGAGGAAACTGAAATTTTATATTACCCTCTTTCATGTCAATGACAGCACCAACGGTGCGCAAAAAGGGACGTCCCAAAATAATTGGGCACGAAGGATCACATTCAATATCCATAATAGTGAAATCAACGGGCACATAATTATCATTGACAACAATAAGAACATCGTCGATCCTCCCCAAAGGTTTCTTTATGGAAGAATCAACGAGACGAACACGGAAAGAACAAGAATCATAAGGTTTCAATTTAAGCATATCATATATCCTTTTGGGCATAACAGAGGTACTAGCACCAACATCACATAAAGCAAAGCATGAGAAGTTATTTATCTTAATTTTAATCATAGAATCCCAACCATCCTCTAGCTTTCTAGGTATGGAGGCTTCTACTCTAAGTTTCTCCTCCCTAGCTTTGATAAGAGCATTAGTGACATGCTCTGTGAAGGCAAGATTAAGCGTGCTAGTGTTGGGATCTTTAGCCATTCCTTGTAGAAAGGTGACAACTTCTGAAATACTACAATTATCAAAATCAATTTTATCATTAGTGGGCAGAATTGTAGTGTCATCCTCTTTGTTTAATTCGCTCTCTATTATAAGAGTTTGAACATCTTCCCAAGTTTGGGGAAGCTTAGGAGCAATTTTAAACTGAGGCTCATACTTTTTTCCTGGAAGACCATGCCATGGGCATAACTCTCCGTCAAAACTAGTATAATCACAAGGTTTATTTTTTTTGTAAATACCGTCAGAGATAAGTGGGGCAATGGAAGTAGGGGTGTACTCCTCCCATTTAGTGTTTTTGGTAGAACCCATAATAGCAAGCAAGCAAGATAACTATTTTTGTGATTTTCGATAAAAGGAACTAAAGCAAATATGAAAGGTAAACTAACAAGACTAAAAAGCAAAGGTAAAAGATAGCATGCAACTCCCCTATCCTGAAGAGTGGAGTCCCCGGCAACGGCGCCAGAAAATGCTCCTTGATGGGCCTCGAACCCCTCGTTGGTTACCCCAAGTGGAAGGTGTAAGATGCAGTAAGTAGAAGTGTTTTCCCCTAGCAAGATGCCAAGGATCGATTCCCCAGAGACTCCTAGGTTCAACAAGTAGGTGTCAATTTCTACGGTGCCAGATTAGTAGCAATCAACGTGGACCTGCACACAGATACAAATAACTTTGCTCCCAACGAGTACAGAGAGGTTGTCAATCTCTCCGGACTTGTAGTTCACAAAGGATTAAAAGCAATGATAGTAGTGATAGATAGTTTTTGCAATAGTAAATAAATAGCGGAAAGTAAATAGTGTATGTGATCAATGATGGTAATATGGACCGGAGTCTCATGCTGTTCACTAGTGATGTCTCTCTCCCAAAAGACGATAAAACAGCTATGCGAGGTAACAAATTACAGCTGGGCAATTGACAGGACCACGAACGCAAACCAATGCTGACTACATTGCAAGAAAGGTTGAGGTTCAAAGCATGGGCGGTACGCCAAAGTAAGTAGACCGAAATCCATCAATATCTACTACTAATCATCCACCTTGAGATATCTATCCAGAACATCTCGCTGGTATTAAGTTGCGAGTCCCATCCATAGTGTAAACTCAATGCAACAGACAACTGCATTAAAAGAACTTTGCGTAAAGTAAACAATCCTTGCACCCGCGGGCACAAGCACCGTTGTTTTCCCCCTTGTGGCAACATCACATCCCCTAGACTCATGTTTCTGTCACTCAAGCTAGTCATCGAGGGGCATGAACCCACAATCGAGCATAACGTTCCCTCTTGGAGTCACTACCTATCACTCGGCCAAAGCAATAAATAACAACGGAGAACATGCAAGAATTACTTATGAACTAAAATATAAAAGAGGTGAATCAAATATATTACTGAAGATCAATCTGAACATAATCTCATAATCCATCGGATCCCAGCAAACTCAACATAGCAACAGCATAAGGATTACATAGGTGCCTCGATCATGTAGGGCAGCTCACGAGGACTAATTAGTGAAGCACAAGAACGGGAGGAGAACATCACATAGCTACTGGTCATGGACTCATGGTCCAAGGGAGACTACTCACGAGTCATCCGGGAGGCGTCCATGGTGGTGGAGAAGCTCCCGGTGGTGATCCTCCCCTCCGGCAGGGTGCCGGGAAGAGTTCTCCTGGTGCTCCCGATCTTGGAAGCGGCGGCGGAGGCGGAACAGAGATGGGATCACGAAAAGAAGTCCTGTTCTGAGGGTTTCGGGGGTCCCTCTAAATATATGCCAAAGGGGGGCACCGGACGGGCTTCGGGGGGCCCAGGCGCCCCCCTCGGCGCGGCCCGGGGGGGGGGGGCGCCCACAGGGCGCCTGGAGCCCCTGTGGCCCCCCCAGGTTGCCCTTCGGACACAGTGTTGTTTCCGTATCGCTGATTTTTTATATAATTTTTCTGGATTTTTCTGGGCAGTTCTGGAAACGTGAAAACTTGAAATACAAAAACAGCTAAAAACAGAAACTGGCACTGGGGTGCACTGGATTAGTAAGTTAGTCCAAATATGATCAAAAGTGTATGGAATTGTATGAATATCATAGCAATATCACCCAAAAGTGGCATGGAGCAAGCAGAAATTATAGATACGTTTTGGACGTATCAGTACATAGGGGGTGCTCTGCACTTCCGTTGATTGTAATGGTGCCACATGGACCGGGCATCTTGAGCTTTAGGTAGGCGTAGTGCGGAACTGCGTTGAAGCGGGCGAAAGCGGCGTGTCCGAGCAGTGCATGATAGCCGTTGTGGAAAGGGACGATATCGAAAATCAAGTCCTCACTTCGAAAGTTGTTCGGTGAACCAAATATGACTTCTAGTGTGATTGAGCCCGTGCAGCGAGTCTCCATGCTAGGTATTATTCCTTTGAAGGTAGTTTTAGTGGGCCCGACTCTTGATGAATCGATGCCCATTTTGTGGGCAGTGTCTTGATAAAGTATATTGAGACTGCTGCCGGCGTCCATGAAGACTCGCGTGAGGTGGAATCCGTTAATGATCGGATCGAGTACCAGTGCTAAAGCATCTCCGTGACGGATACTGGTTGGGTGGTCCTTTCGATCGAAGGTAATCGGACAAGCCGTCCATGTGTTGAATTTTGGGGCGACCGGCTCTATGGCATAGACGTCCCGTAGTACGCGCTGGCGTTCCCTTTTAGGGATATGTGTGACATATGTCATATTCACTGTTTTTACTTCGGGGGAAAATTGCTTCTGTCCCCTATGTTCGGTTGATGAGGCTCTTGGTCATCGTCATCACTGGGCGACCCTTTCCCCTTGTGTTCGGCGTTGATTTGGCCGGCCTGCTTAAAAACCCAACAATTTCTGCTGGTATGATTGGCGGTCTTATCGGGGGTGCCGTGAATCTGGCAAGGCCGATCAAGGATTCTATCTAGGCTAGTCGGGCCATCCTTGTTTGCCTTGAATGGCTTCTTCTGTTGACCAGGTTTGGAGCCACTAAATCCGGCGTTGACCACCGTATCTTGGGTTCCATCGTTGTTGTTCCGACGCTTGTGCTTGCCGCGTCGTCGCTTGCCACTGCCGTCCCTGGTTTCGGAGGTGCCAGGGTTGCTGGTGCTATTGCTTCTATGAGCGAGCCATCTATCCTCTCCCGCGCACAAATGGGTCATAAGTCTGGTGACGGCTGCCATGGACTTTGAATTTTCTTGGCCGAGGTGCCGGGCAAGCCACTCGTCTTGGACGCTGTGTTTGAAAGCCGCAAGGGCTTTGGCGTCCGGCAATCCATAATCTAGTTCTTTTTAATTAAGAACCTTGTCCATAGCTGTCGGGCCGATTCCCAGGGTTGCTGTATTATATGACTAAGGTCATCGGCATCTGGAGGCCGAACATAGGTGCCTTGGAAGTTGTCTCTAAAGGAATCCTCTGGGTCTTCCCAGCGTCCGATAGAATTTTCCAGAAGGCTGTTTAACCAGTGTCGAGCTGGCCCCTTAAGTTTGAGGGGAAGGTATTTGATGGCATGTAGATTGTCACCGCGAGCCATGTGAATGTGGAGAAGAAAATCTTCAATCCATACCGCGAGATCTGTTGTGCCATCATATGATTCTATGTTCACGGGTTTAAACCCTTCTCGGAACTGGTGCTCCATTACCTCATTGGTGAAGCATTGGGGGTGTGACCTCTGTATCGGGCTATGTCGTGGCACAGTTCGGATGATGTCCGTATTCGGTTTTCGGCCCGGGCGTGGTTTTGCTTGTTGCGCTAAGATTGGTAATCGTCCTCTCGTGCCGGGGCGCGCCTCCGCGATCCATATATTGATCTGGTTTGTCCTACTCTATTTTCCAGGCCCTGTCGCCGGTCATATGTGTATCCCCGAGCTGTTGTTTCTCTGGTTTTACGGCGTGGTGGTGCATACTGGTGTTTGTCTTGAGTTGCCATTCTGTTCCGGCCACGTTGCGTTTGGTTGAGTTCGTCAGCCACTTTACGCGCGGGTGGTATGACCTTTGGTGCTTTGTCGTTGAATTGGGGTAACAGCTTACGCTTCGGATAACTCTTTGTTGGGCGTTCAAGGCCGTACTCCTTAGCTTCCAGGATATCAGTCCATCTGTCGTTGAGCAGTACTTGGTCAGCTTGAAGCTGCTGCTGCTGCTTCTTTTTAAGGCTTCTTGCCGTGGCTATTAGTCGGTGCTTAAAGCGTTCTTATTCACGAGGTTCCTCTGGTATGATAAAGTCTTCATCACCGAGGCTCACGTCATCCTTGGAGAGTGGCAGATAGTTACTATCTTCTGAGTCTTTGCTCCTTGCTTGCTCGTTAGGGCTCACTTGCCCCTCTTCCCGATCATCCTGTTCGGATGTTGGTTCGACGGGGTCTGCTTGTTCTTCGGCATGTTCCCGAGTATCATTTTCTTCAGTGCCGATATTGCTGTCTTTTCCGTGACGCGATTTAGAGCGACGCCGTGGGCGTCGACACTTCGGCGATATCTTAGGAGGTTCTTCCTCGACTGGATCCTTCTTGTCATCGCTTTCGTACTCTTTAGGTGTGTCCACCATGTATACGTCGTATGAGGAAGTGGCCGTCGCACGCACGGTAAACGGCGGTCTTGGGGCCCGCTCCTCACCGGCATCGTTGTCTATACTGGTGATGTCTTCGGAGGCGTAGTTGAGCATGTAGGTTAGATCCTCGACAGTGGCTATGAAGTGGGTGGCGGGTGGGAAATAAAGTTCTCTATTTTCAGCCCCTAGTCCGGGCTGGGTGTAATTTGAAAGCGGTTCCTCCGTGATGGCGAGGGATCGCATCAAATCTAGAGCCTTGTTTAAGAGCGAGGTCTGATGGGGACCAGAGTTCCTTGGCCGAGCTCACAAGACGCAGACTTTGAGAGTTCAGAACTAGTGTCCGGAGGAGAGTCCAGCTTGGTGATAACTCCCAGCGGTGCTATCCTCTCCGGTTCTCCAGTGTTGGGCTTTATGGTCGCAGATAGTCCGACGGGCTCGAGACTCCCGTCTTCGGACTGAGTGACGTGCTCGGGATCTAAGGCTGAAGCGGTGGTTGGAGCTGCGATCCCTTGGAAGATCAAATCTCCTCGGATGTCAGCGACATAGTTCAGATTTCCGAAACTGATCTGGTGACCAGTGGCGTAGCTGTCGATATGCTCCAGGTGACCAAGCGAGTTGGCACGTAGCGCGAAGCCGCCGAACACAAAGATCTGGCCGGTGAGAAAAAAATCTCTTCCCCAGCGGCATTGTTGTAGATGATCGATGAATCCATCGAGCCTTTCGACGATGGCACATTGGAACCCTCAATGAAAGCACCAATGTCGGGGTCAAAACCGGCATATCTCGGGTAGGGGGTCCCAAACAGTGCGTCTTAGGATCGAAGGTAACAGGAGGCAGGGGACACTTTGTTTACCCAGGTTCGGGCCCTCTTGATGGAGGTAATACCCTACTTCCTGCTAGATTGACTTTGATGAGTATAGGGGTTACAACAGTTGATCTACCTCGAGATCGTAATGACTAAACCCTAGATGTCTAGCCTGTATGATTATGAATGCCTCTACGGACTATACCCTCCAGTTTATATAGACACCGGAGAGGGATAGGGTTGTACAAAGTCGGTTTACGGAGAAAGAAATCTTCATATCCGCACACCAAGCTTGCCTTCCATGCGAAGGAGAGTTCCATCCGGACATAGGGGAAATTATTCATCTTATATCTTCACGACCCATTAGTTCGGCCCACATTACGTAGTCCGGATGCCCGAGGACCCCGTAGTCCAGGACTCCCTCACCCAAAGACCTGGTGGGAGTCCCAAGGGGGGTGACCGATCATCACCTAAACATGTGCCCCAATGTACGCCCAGTAAAGCAGAAGGTACGGCGGCAGTCCACAGAGAAGCAATCCTTCATTGTACAGGTGACTCATAAGCTACAAGAAGCTGGTGTCATCCGCGAAGTACGGTACCCGGAATGGCTGGCGAACCCGGTAGTTGTGCCCAAGAAAGGCGGAAGGAGCGCATGTGTGTCGACTTCACCAACCTCAACAAGGCTTGCCCACAAGACCCGTTCCCACTACCGCGCATCGATCATTCACTCCACCGCCGAGTGTGACCTGTTGTGTTTTCTGGATGCCTTCTCGAGCTATCACTAGATCAAGATGGCGGTGCAAGATATTGAGAAGACGGCCTTCTTGACCCCATGTGGGGTGTACTCCTACACTTGCACGCCGTTCGGGCTGCGTAATGCTGGGGCAACCTTTCAGCGGCTGATGCACATCGCTCTGGGCCGACAACTCGGAAGAAACGCCGAGGCCTATGTCGACGACATCGTGGTAAAATCTTGGGAGGCAAGGACCGTCGTCCAGGATCTAGAGGAGACTTGCGCCAGCCTGTGCAAGGTGGACTTGCGGCTGAACCCGGAGAAATGCGTGTTTGGCGTCCCCTTTGGTAAATTGCTGGGTTTCCTTGTGTCGCACAGGGGAATAGAGGCGAACCCAGAGAAGATCAAGGTGATTGAAAAGATGCCCCCCCGCATACTCTCAAGGAGATGTAGAAGCTGGCAGGCTGCGTAACTTCGCTGGGGGCCTGGGGCGCTTCATCTCTAAGCTGGGGGAGCGCGCCCTCCCTTTCTTCAAGCTGATGAAGAAGAAGGGGCCATTTCAGTGGACAGCGGAAGCCGACGTAGCGTTTCAAGACCTCAAGAGATACCTCACCAGCCCACCAGTAATGGTGGCGCCCAAACCTCAAGAGCCCTTGGTGCTTTACCTGGCCGCCACACCACACTCCGCCAGCGCAACGTTGGTGGCAGTCCGGGAGGAGCACCAAGACAAGACAGCACAGCTCCGGGACAATAATCCCGAGGCCCCGGCGGGATCAGCTGTTGATCAGTTTCCACCAGACGGCGTCCCTGAAGCTATAGTTGCCCCGGCTGGTGACCAAGCTCCTGAGGCCTCCCGGCCTCAGGGGACACCTCAGCCCCAGGATAGCTCGAACTCCACCAACACTTCCACCCTCGTCAAACACCGAGTGTACTTCATCAGCATGGTACTTCGCGACGCGTGGGCGCGTTACACCATGCCGCAGAGACTTCTGCTCGCATTCCTTGTTGCTTCGCGCAAGCTGCGCCAATACTTCGAAGGCCACCCCATCAAGGTCGTATCAGCCTACCCGCTGGAGAGAGTGCTAAGGAGCCACAATGCTGCGGGAAGGGTCACCGAATGGAACATCAAGCGGCAAGCTTTCCAGCTGGAGTTCAACACCACGAGGGTCGTCAAGGGTGCCACGCTCGCCGACTTCGTGGCAGAGTGGACCGACACCCCAGGGCCTGGAGCAGGTGAGGATCGGTCCCTCTCGCCAGGGAGTGAAGCGCCGGATGGCTGGGTCATGCACTTTGACGGCGCCTTCGCACGTCAGGGCGCGGGGGCTGGAGCCGTGCTCATCTCGCCCACACAAGACAAGCTCTACTACGCCGTGTAGCTCTGTTTCCAGCACGGCGAGAAGGTATCCAACAACATCGCGGAGTACGAAGGCCTAATCACCAGCTTGAAGGCCGCGGCCGCTTTAGGTGTGAAGCGCCTCACCATCAAGGGCGACTCCCAGCTCCTCGTCAACTTCTCCAACAAGGTGTACGAGCCGAAGGATGAGCACATGGAGGCATACCTAGCGGAGGTACGCAAAATGGAGAAAAATTCTTGGGCCTGGAGCTATAGCATGTACCACACGACACGAACAAGGAGGCCGATGACATCGCCAAGAGGGCGTCCAAGCGCCAACCACAGGAGCCCGACGTCTTCGAGGAGCACCTCTTCAAGCCCTCAGCAGCCCCCCAGCTACGGAGCAAACACCGCCTCAGGAGGAGCTTCCCCCTCCACCAACCTTGGGAGCTCCCTCCTGCGGCTCGACCTCAGGAGCGCCCCTGCTCCTCGCACTCGAGCCTCCGGAGGGGTACTAGACCAAAGAGTTCAAGGCCTACCTGCTACGGGGAACCCTGCCGGAGAAGGAGGAAGATGCGGAGCACGTGGCTCGGCAGGCCACGGCCTACTGCCTTCGGGATGGTGAGTTATACCGAAAACGACCCAACAACATTTCCTTGCGGTGCATCTCCAGGGAGCAGGGGTGCGAGCTGCTTACCGATATACATGGTGGAGACTGTGGGCATCACTCATCATCGTGCACCTTGGTGGGCTAGGCGTTCCGCAGCGGATTCTACTGGCCAACGACACTCAGCGACGCAGCCGAGCTGGTTAGATCCCGTGAAGCCTGCCAGTTCCATGCCAAGAAAATCCACCAGCCTACTCAGGGCCTTCAGACTATCCCGCTCTCGTGGCCATTCGCGGTCTGGGGGTTGGACATTTTGGGACCATTCCCTCGGGCGCCCGGGGGCAACCGCTACCTCTACGTCGTCGTCGACAAGTTCACCAAGTGGGCGGAGGTGGAGCCAGTGGGCACCATCCCCGCCGGCTCGACAGTCAAGTTCATCAAGGGCCTCGTGAGGTTCGGGGTCCCTAATCGCATCATCACCGACAACGGCTCGCAGTTCACTAGCAATCTCTTCGAAACATATTATGCTAATCTTGGAACACAGATATGCTACGCCTCAGTGGCACACCCCAGAAGCAACGATCAAGCTAAGCGCGCCAACATGGAGGTCTTGAGAGGCCTCAAGACAAGGACTTTCAAGAAGAAGCTCGAGGCCTGCGGCATGGGCTGGCACGACGAGATCCACTCCGTGCCGTGGTCCATCCGCACCACCGCCACCAAGCCAATGGGAAAGACCCCGTTCTTCCTCGTCTACCGAGCCGAAGCGGTTCTCCCTCATGAGGTCAAACATCGCTCCGCGGGGGTCTTGGTGTTTGATGAAGCATGCCAAGACGCCATGCGGGGGATGGATCTCGCGCTGGGGGAGGAATGCCGCCGGCAAGGCTCGCTCCGAGCGGCAGGGTACCAGTAGGCGCTACGGCGGTACCACTGCGCAGCGTCCGCTCCAGGACGCTCGAGGTGGGCGATCCTATCCTGAGGCGGGTGCTCTCCAGGGAAGGGCTGCATAAGCTCTCACCCATGTGGGAGGGCCCGTTTAGGATCGCCCGCATCTCCAGGCCTGGCGCTGTGCGCCTGGAGACGGGGGACGAGATCCCCATCCAGAACGCCTAGAACATCCAGCACCTCCGGAAGTTCTACCCATGAAGCAAGGCCCAGTGCCTGTGAAGGTCTCCGCTCGTGACACTCTCACGTAATAATGAGTGGGGCTGTACATGCCCTGGAGTCTCCGGAGTGCCGCCCTCGGGCCTCGGGGGCTGCCTCCCATGTCCTAGTGGTAGCACTTAGCTCTGCGCTGGTGAGAAGACTAGACTAGGTGCCGGACGCGGCTGTTCATTTGCTTTCTGTAGCTGGTTGCGATCTTTTAATGAATTTGGAGCTTTGGTGTTTCTCGATTGCTTAGTTGAGTTTTCCCTCTTCTACTTTGATCGCCCCTTTTTCTTACGTCAGGGAGGACGGCAGTTGCTTGACGCTCTCCCTTGCACGCCTCGCGTGAGGGCTAGGCAGGTGTGTCCGCGCGCTGGGCCAGCCCATGCAACGGGCACACCTCGCCGAAGCCCTGTCGCCCCAGAGCTTCGGCTTCCCTGATCTTCACGAGGCGCCCTCGAATGAGCTCGTGATTGGCACACACCCTTAAGTCCATGCCCCTGGGTACCGCAACGTGGTGCATTAAGCCATGATTAGCCCATGCCTGAGGGCTCGCGCAAGGAGGAACAGGGTACTCAGCGGATTCCCTAAAAAATTCTGCAGCTTTATGATGCCTCCCAAGGCTAGCGGTCCCGAGACGACATCAAGGAGGCCTCCCTTGGTACCAAAAGGGACGTCCTCACAAGGCGAGAGGCCACCCCAAGCGTATCAACACTAGTACGTGTCGGTGCTATACAAACAGTTTTTAACCCCTTTCTGCGATGACATTTGGAATCGTCGCCAAGTGAGTGTGGGCAATAGGGGGGGGGGGGGG
>LR738711.1:511493654-511506500 GCA_902687465.1 Secale cereale
GGGGGGGTCCTTCCCACACGACCTAGAAACCGTCGGGGATAGGGAGCCTCGATGCATACAGTTGTCCCTGTATAACCATTTTCGATATCTCGAATATCTTAAATGCTTCATCCTTGCTACTCGTTTGTGCTCGCATTGTCATCGCAGTCGGAGTTTGTGGTTTTACCTAAATCTAGGTAGATTCCAGGCAGGGCAGTTTTCCAGGAAGATTCCAGGCCCGGGAGTTTTACAATGCCTGGAACATCACAAACAGTTCGTGATTATAAACTGTGTATGATGGGTAGACAATCACACACATTTAGTTTCCCCGCACCGTATGTGATAGTGTCTGACATCACACACACTTTACAAATGGCAACTGTGTGCATGCTTGCACACTTTCCTCTCTGTGAACCATCTCAGATTATGGTGTATATCGCAAATGTTTGTGTTTTACCAACCGTGTGTGCCGCAATGACTGGCACAACATAATTTCACCCTAATTTAATTGCTTCTATTTAAAATTGTACCTAATTTAAACTTGAAAGTAGGCTATAGCTTTATTTGTATCCATCAGGTTCAAACAACCAATGCTGTCGGTGTTCTGGGAATGGGGGTACCCAGACTTGCCTGCCTGCGGCCCAGGGTGTGGCTCATCAGGCGGCCTGGTATGGCCCAACCTATTCAGCAACCACTCAAGACCCTCGCGAGGGGCCGAGCCTCACAAGGTGAACGACGCAAGACAGCCCCTGGGGCGGCCTCACCTGGCTGGCTCATGAGGATCGTAGATATCAAGGCAAGGGGTACCTTGCGAGGTCCTCGTGACGTGAGCAGTGACGACCAAGGCCAGGCGGGCGCCAGTGGGCGCAGAGTGCCAGTTTCCTCTTTGGTGCTAAAGGAGCAGGTGCAGGCGAGGAGTCCCGAGGCGTCGGGCAAAGGTTTTCATATCGGTGCAACGAGACCAAGACCAGTAGGACGGCAGAGCGGAGGTCACCGCGAAGCCCACGACGGCGTCACCACCAGAGTCTTTGGCAGGCGAAGACCACCTTTTGTCAGGATAACTTGTACTAGCTCCCCCTCTTGAAATTTGGCCGTTGTGGGATCCCTTCCTGCTCAATATTTGGGAAGAGGACCGTGGTCACTACTCCCTCCGGTCCTTTTTACTCTGCATATTAGGTTTGTCTGAAGTCAATCTCATTCAACTTTGACCAAGTTTATATAAAAAATTATTGGCATTCACCAAACAACACCAATATCATTAGATTCATCTCGAAATATATTTTCATATTATATTTATTAGATATTATAGATGCTAATAATTTCTAACATAAACTTGGTCAAACTTAGCAAAGTTTGACTTTCGGCAAATCCAATGTGCAGAGTAAAAAGGACCGAAGGGAGTATAAATAGGACTAGCCACCACCATTGGGATCATCTCATCTTGAGTTGATCAGATAGAAGGCCAGACACCACAAGTTCACTCGAGCACAAGAACCCCTCTCCTCAGGAGGCAGTTCATCCATGTACTAGTTCTTCCTCAGCCTACAAGGCAATCCACCACACCACACTGTATTAGGGTATTACACCACAACGGTGGCCCGAACCAGTATAAACCTTGTGTCCCTTGTTCTTCGGATCTGATGAGCTAAGCCTAGGGATTGGCGAGTAGACGAGCTAGGGCGGAAGGAGAGATCTTCGTGCACACCCCAGAGTTCGAACCACAAGGGTTTTGCCGGAACCCAAGATCCAACATTTGGCGCGCCAGGTAGGGGTGTGCCGAAACTTCCCTTCCGTCGATCCGCGCTCTGTTGTCCCGTCGGTTCCATGGCCGACGATCGCAGAGCCCGTGCTGAGCGGCGGGCTGCCCTTGCCGCCCACGTCGCTCAGACTGCTCCTGCCGGCAGACCGCCCCGCCGTTCTCCATCGCCTGCCACCAACACTGCCACCGGCCCGACGTGACATGAACAACAGGCCTCGTCCCTACATCCCTTCGTGTGGCGAGACAGACGCACCGCGACCCCGTCACTAACCCCGACAGTCTCGTCATCCCATGCTCATCGCAGACCTGCGGACGCGCAGGCTGCATTGCTCATGGCACACAAGCTCCTGCGCTACCGCCCCGTCGATGACATCTATGAAGAATGGCTCGACCGCATCGCCGAGCTCGTCAGCACCGCTGGGAGCTCTCTAGCGCCGTCCCTCTCCCTGCCTCGTCCGCCTCCCCATGCGGACGACATGGCCCATGAAGCTCGATTGCTACCTCCGCGTCAAGGCGTCGTCCAAGACCCAAGGCACGTGGCCCCGCGACATGACCGCCCACGCATGGCGCGAGTGCACCAAGAAGGAAACTGCTAAGAGATCCAGCGGCCCCGCGGGGGAGCGCCAGCTCTCCCTCCACCACCGCATCGAGACCGCGCGCCCCTCAACACGGTGGCGCACGAGAACCAAGATCAAGGTCCACCTCCCCAATAAGCTCCAGTGTCGACATCAGGCTACAAGGCCCTCGCCCCCGAGCTGCGCAACGTCAACTGGCCTGGGAAGTTCTAGCCCGACCCGCCTCCACGCAACGACGACACCCCCGACCCTGCGGAGTTCCTGCAGCTCTACGAGCTGAGCATCGAAGCGTCCGGCGGGAATGAGAAAATCATGGCGAACTGGTTCCCCATGGCCCTCAAAGATGGCACACGCTCGTGGCTCCTGAACCTGCCCGCGGGATCGATCTTCACCTGGAGCGAGATGCGCGAGCGGTTCATCGCCAACTTCCAGGGCACCTGAGGTCGCCCCCCGGCCACGGGTGACCTGCGGCGTATCAAGCAACAACTAGGAGAAACCTTACAGAAGTTCATCCAATGCTTCAAAAGTGTCCGCGTGAAGATCCCCAAGGTCACGGACGAGGCCATCATTTCGGCGTTCTCAGATGGTGTCCGCGATGTCAAGATGAAGGAGGAGCTCGCCATCCACGAAGATTTGTGCACATCCCTGGAGCTGTTCAACCTTGCGGCCAAGTGCGCCAGAGCTGAAGAGGGGCACCTCTCCCTCGTCGAGCTCCCCGTTGCCGAACCAGAAGACAAGAAGGTTAAGAGCAAGGACGTAAAGCGCATAGGAGTGGCAGTGCTCGCGGCTGAACCGCAGATGAAGCGTGGCCGCGACTACCCAGAATCATCCAAGAACAGCCGGGCATTTTGTGCCTTCCACAACGTGCACAACCACAACACCCACGACTGTCAAGAGCTCAGGGCCCTCCGTGAAGGACGCGTCATCCAATGCCCCGAACGCAACCACCGTGGCTATGGCCGTGGGGGAAGTCGGACAGGGGGACGCTGGGACGACCGCGGCCCCCGCAGGAGTGGCGTGATCAACCTCGGGAGGACCGTTGGCACGATCAGCCCCGTGAGGGCGCCTGGAGGGACCAGCCTCGTGAGGACCGCCCTTAGGGCAAGGCTGGCCTTCCACCTCTACCGCCGCCAAGGAGAAACGACGACCAGGACGAGGGGGCTGGGGGCTACCAGGAGCCGCGTGCCATCGCCTGCATCTTGGGCGGAGCACATGCCCTAGCTTCTCAGCGCCTCTTCAAGCAGTTCGCTCGGGAAGTAAATGCGGCTCTCCCCAAGCTCGAGGCTACCCGCCCACTCAGGTGGTCCAGGTGCCCCATCACCTTTAGTTCAGTAGACCATCTCAAGTGCGCGGCTACGGCCGGCGCCAACCCGATGCTTTGTTCGCCCGTCATCAGCAATGTCCAAGTTACCAAGACCCTCATCGATGGTGGCGCACGGCTCAATGTCCTGTCCATCGAGACATTTGACAGCCTCCAAGTACCCTACGATCAGTTGCTTCCTACCAAGCCCTTCTCCGGAGTGACTGACGGCTCCACCACCCCCGTAGGGCAGGTCCGACTGCCTATCACCTTTGGCAATCGCGACAACTACCACACTGAGCTCATCGACTTTGTTGTCGCCCACATCCATCTCCCTTACAATGCCATCCTCGGGTACCCAGCCCTGGCCAAGTTCATGGCAGTGACTCACCACAGCTACAACGCCCTCAAGATACCGGGAAGCGGCAGCATCATGACCATCACCTGTGAAGAGAAGGATGCAGTGTGCTCACTCGAGCGCGCTTACCAGGCGGCAAAAGTCGAGGATCCAGACAATGAAAACATCATCTACCCACCTGAGGTCGTCCCCAAGAAGAAGAAGCAGCTACCCGCCCTGGAGCCTCATGGGGATGCAGCACCTGGTGGCAGCACCTCGGGACCTATGCCTAAGGAGGGACTGCCTCGCTCCCTCACATAGGAAAGCGCGCCCAACGCCTCCCCTCAGGCTGGGCTCAGGGGCGCTCCTCTGGAGGGCCTCTGACTTAGCCAGTGTCACGAGGGAGGCGCTAGGGCACCATGTGGAGGAGTGCTTTGCTGCACACTTCCCTCCGGAGGCCTCAAGGCGTGTGGCACCAAGGGCTCAGGAGTTCATCAGCCAGACCATTGAAGACCTACAAGTGCCAAGGGCAATGCGGGGCGAGCGCCGCCCGGCACCTCGGAGTGCAGCTGTCGGCCCAGGCTCAGGCGACGGGCTGCGTGTCTGCATCAACGTCCCCGCACTCAACATGATCGCATCTCAGGAGCTCTATTGGCCTTCCCAGGTGGGCTGGTGCGAGGGTCCCCCTCACAGCTACGTTCGCATGCCCTTCAGCCTGCCGAACCAAGCGACTCTTCACTAGCACCATATGCGGGAGGTACTGGCGACTCGCGAGGCCAGGCATCAGGAGATCCAGGCGGAGTTGGACTCAGTTCTCCGAGAGATCTGGGGAACCCCGGAGCCTCACGGGGTGCCAGAGCCAGGCGGCACATGAGGAGGAGCATCTGTATTGAGCGTCTTCAGCTACACTAACACTACTTCAGCAACTGCGCGAGGTGACATTTTCCGGTTTTGTTCAACTGGGAGTGCCCCTCGGGCTGCACCATTCCCAGGTTGCATAGGCCTGTCCATGCGGCATGTATCCTTTTGCATCTTTAGCTCACCTTGTCGGGGGTGCCCCTCGGGCTACATCGGCCCCAGGCCGCACAGGTCCCTCCTTGTAACATGCCTCTAATTTAGCGTCACTTGGTTTAGTCCGTTTCCTCCAGCAATTTGCCTTATGGGCATCATCTACTCACTCATCACCTCTTCTGGTCTCCTTCGCTGCTCAATGGACTTCTGCTCATCCCGCAACGGGGGCTGCACACGTTGGCACGGCACTTGTGCTCGGGTCCGTCCCTGCAATGCTGACAAACCCAAGGGACCGAGCTCTGACCTACGGCCTGCTCCGCAAGTGTCACCTCACCAGGTCCTTGGTGCCTTCATCCTCCCGCGGAATTATCAGGAGCCCGGTGGTAGGCACGGTTCTAAGTTGTGCTGCTGCAGGCTAACCCACAAGAGTCTCAGGAACGCGGCGACAGGCCACCCTGTCGGTCTCTCCTCATCACATAATTCGCTTGCATGTTAAAGGGGGTGCCTGAACATCGCGTCTCAGGGGCTCCTACCGACTCTCCAGCCCTCACCCCTTGGCCTTGGCCATGGCATCGCGACCTGGCATACCAACGGCGGCCGAGCTTTGCTCGAGGGTAGGGACACGAGGACGTAGAGCATCAAGAAGGATGGGAGAAGGAGAGGCCGGCTTAGAGAGCTCAGGCCTGTTCGTACGTCAAGGGGGACCCTTGGGCATCGCGACCCAAGGGCCTAACTGGTCCCATAGCCCCTCACTTCCTAGTCTTGTCCTGGTGTTCCGGTCAAGCCAGTCGCGGCTGAGGTACGCAAGGGGCCGGGCCCCGCCGACGCAGAACTCTGGGGCCAGCGGGGAGGAAATCACAAAATCTCAGCCTTGCGACATCAGAAACAAGCCGGGTGCACCGCCTGAAGAATTACCTCATGCTCATCAAGATAAGTCTCTAACTCTTTAGTGTCCCTCGAAGAATGGGATACGGCAGTCACACGTCAGCAATGCCACCTCGCTTTTTAACCTCCGGAAGCCGCTTGCACGCCAAGGGGGGCCTCTTGAGCATCGCGCCTCAGGAGCTCTTACCGGACCTCAGGCCGCTCACCTCCTGGCCTTGACCACAGCATCGCGACCTGGCATACCAGTGACGGCTATAGCTTGCCTTGGGACCGGGGCCTGCCGGCGTAGAGCACTATGCTACCGAAAGGATAAAAAAGGGGCGATATTGCCGAAACGGGACTCATGAATAGGGTGTACTAGCCGGGATAACGAGATAGGAGCGAAAGCATTAGAAGTTCTTTACATACCCTCGCGGGGTTGGCTTTGAATCCTCGTAGGGAATGTCACAAAAGGACTTCAGGGGATCCTAACTACGGCCGCCATCGTCGATGCCATCATAAACAATGGGCCACGATGGCCCGCCTCCGACCTTGCGCAGATCACCACCAACGACGTGCTCGCGAGCCCGACGTGTTTCGGGCGCACCGCGAGCTTGGGGGCGTGTAGCTATCACCAGTCGTCTCCGGAGACTTGTTGGACTCACGGGAGCTGCTGGACCTCTGGAGGCGATCGCTAATGCTGGACGAGCTAGTGGCAGGATCGACGGCCGGCGTGGCGCCAGCCGCTGCATCGTCCCGATGGCCCCCTCCAAGGCAGCACCCCAGGCGGCGTCCCTCCTCGTCGAATGCCTTGAAGTGCAGCACGGAGGGGCCATCGTACACGAAGTGGATGGCAAGGGCACCTTCCACGCCGCAGAAGCGGGCGACCTCGCCCCACCCGCGGGTCATGAAGACCTTGCCCGGGGAGATGACCTCAACCTCAGTCCTCGTCGCCGGGGCCCGACACTCGGCGTGTCACAACCACAGCTCGAGCGGCCCCCTCGGTGGCATCTCTGTAGCGAAGAATGGCGGGAAGCATATCCAGGATCTAGGAGGCATTGCCGCCCATACCACGAACTCACGCGAGGAGCCTCTGGCGTGTGCACGCGGGACGACAGCGTGCACCACTACAACGCGATCGACGCAACCATGGCGTGGGCGGCGCTGGGAACCGCCTTCCCCTCCATGGCCTAGTGCCCTAGCGTACAGGAGCACCGGGTAGCCAGGGGGAGGCCGCTCGTGGCAAGGCCTCGTCACTTCCAGCATCATGGCGGCGCCATGAGGGTGGAATGTCATTTTCTTTGGGGGGAGCATTTCTGGCTCCTCCTCAGGAGTCTTCCCCTTCTCAGCGGTAGAAAATCGCTAGATCGGCGCCATGAGCAGCTCGGCCAGGCGAAGGGCAAGGAAAAAGAAGAAGCGAGAGGAACAAAGAAGATGGGCAGCAAGAACCCCGCTTGCCGCCTTATTTATAGCCAGGAGAAGGCCAACCGCCGGCCTCCATAATCGCAGGTAATAATGGTCTTTTGTGCATGTAGGGACTTGTCCAGTCGCGCAGCCACCGAGGCTGCGTGGGGAAGTGGAGACACCCATGTCCCATCAATCGCCACGCGTCAGTCAAGGCCGCATGTTTTTGGGGCCCGCGGTGCTCCGCACTTGACCCTTGGCTTCGCCACGAAGCCAAGCCCGAGCGCACCTTGGGCCCGGGGGCTACTGTCGGTGTTCTGGGAACGGGGGTACCCAGACTTGCCTGCCTGCGGCCCAGGGCGTGGCTCATTAGGCGGCCTGGTATGGCCCAACCTCTTCAGCAACCACTCAAGACCCTCACGAGGGGTCGAGCCTCGCGAGGCGAACGACGCAAGACATCCCTTGGGGCGGCATCACTATGCCGGCTCATGAAGATCGAAGATATCAAGGCAAGGGGTACCTCGCGAGGTCCTCATGACGTGAGCAGTGACGACCAAGGCCAGGCGATCGCCAGCGGGCGCAGAGTGCCATTTTCCTCTTTGGTGCTAAAGGAGTAGGTGCAGGCGAGGAGTCCCGAGGTGTCAGGCAAAGGTTTGCATATTGGTGCAATGAAACCAAGACCAGTAGGTTGGCATAGCGGAGGTCATCGCGGAGCCCACGGCGGCGTCACCACCACAACATTTGGCAGGCGAAGACCACCTTTTGTCAGGATAGGTTGTACTAGCTGTCCCCCTTCAAATTTGGCTATTGTGGGATCCCTTCCCGCTCAATATTTTGGAAGAGGACCCTGGCCACTATAAATAGGACTAACCACCACCATTGGGATCATCTCATCTTGAGTTGATCAGATAGAAGGCCAGACACCACAAGCTCACTCGAGCACAAGAACCCCTCTCCTCAGGAGGCAGTTCATCCATGTACTAGTTCTTCCTCAGCATATAAGGCAATCCACCACACCACACTGGATTAGGGTATTAAACCACAATGGTGGCCCAAACGAGTATAAACCTTGTGTCTCTTGTTCTTCGGATCTGACGAGCTAGGCCTAGGGATCAGCGAGTAGATGAGCTAGGGCGGAAGGAGAGATCTTCGTGCGCACCCCAGAGTTCGAACCACAAGGGTTTTGCCGAAACCCAAGATCTGACAAATGCATTATTTGATTCACAGGTACATATGTTTAAGAATTTCATAAGCACCAAATAAAGAATGATGTACCAGGGTTCTATACTTGTACTATTACAGATGGTAAAGAAAGAGGTGACAAATATTCCAGTTGCTGAACAAGATGAAGCGGAATGGCCCTATTGTGCTCTCCTGGATGCAGAAGGCATGCAGGACTCTAGTACAACCCCTTGTGATGGCCAGCCACCAATCATGTAGTTCGAGAGGTAATCTTGAGTAAACTGCTTCAGGATCCACTGCAAAAGAAAAAAGATTCAGATATTGTCATCTAATACAACTCATTACGGGCAGTAAAAAGAAGGCTACATGGTTCTTACTTACCATCCCGCAGTTCACTATTGTCTTGCATAAAGTGTAAACAAATACTTCTATTGACATCTTTTGACCCATTTTAATAACAATCTTTATCAATTTCCTCACTTGATGCTGGTTCATGAATATCTCATTGCCCCATACGCAGAAAGGGTTGAAGTGTGGATCTTTGGCAATGATATATGTACCTAAAAGCACCAAGTTAATATTAGAAGCTAAACAACAATTGAAAAATGATGTAGTACAACACTCCATCCATCCCATTATATAGGATTTTATTACATATATATCTAGACATCATCAGAACATTAAGGTAGCACTCTTCCTTGTTGCTATGTAGCCTGGGATTGCATATTTAGTCATTCAGTACAATGCATGTTGCTAAACAACACTTGAAAAACGAAAAGGCATGTTAACTGCAATATGCTTAACAGCAACCAAATATCGTAATTCATAGTGGTATTATTGAAACTGTTATTGATGAAATTGAACTGCACGGCAAATAGTTGCACATATCGATCATCACATTGTGAAGAACTAAAATAAACAAGTCATAAGGACATCTCTAGGCAATCCTTAAAGAGTTTAAGGTCTAAAACCCTTAGTGGATATATAAATACTCCAGCAATTTTTGGCCTTTTCTAGTTGATCCCCTAAACTTAAGGTTGTAAACTTCAATTTGATCAAGTTCAAAGCAGGTTCAATCAAAAGTAGCATGCATGCAAACATAAACATAGATAGTTTTTCATAACCGAACATAAAACATAAATTTAAACTAAGCTAAACTACTTTCAGTCGAAGTAGAGGTCGAGCCAATCCTTCCTCGTCATGTACGGTGTGCCGGGTCGAGCCAATCCTTCCTCGTCATGTACGGTGTGCCGGGTCGAGCCAATCCTTCCTCGTCATGTACGGTGTGCCGGGTCGAGCCAATCTTTCCTCGTCATGTACGGTGTGCCATGAGCCGGGTCCAGGTCAGTACCGTCGTCGGGGTCGTTGGGGAAGGCACTCCTCCACTCGTTGACGTTGATCCTCGTCCTCGGGGCTCACCTCGACGCCCTCCGCGCCACTGTCGCCGCCGCCTTCGACCTCGTCATCAGAGGAGAGCGCGATAACCTCTCCGCCCTCTGCACTGCCGTCCTCGCCGCCTTCGACCTCGTCATCAGAGGACAGCGCGATAACCTCGCCGCCCTCCGTGCCATCAAAGATCGCCCGCTCCGCCTCCACGAGCTCCTGATGCTGGCGGCGAAGCTCTTGCATGTAGGCCTCGGCGGCGGCCTCGGCCTCAAGGTGCTCCCACGCCTTGTGGTCCTCCCGCGCCATTGCCGAGCTCACCACCCCTGTCTCTGGCGGAACGAGGTGGATCAGACGCGTGCCGAAGGGGAAATTGAGCCTAGCCGCCGCGCTATGGTAGCAGACCTGCCAGCGGTCGTACTCCATGGCTGCGAGCTCGGCCGTGTGGAAGCTACCGAGCCACCGGCGGGTGTGGGTCTCTCGATCTATAATCTCGGTGAGCCACGTCCCCCAACGCCGCTGCCGGACCCCGAGGTAGGACTTCGTCGACTGCCGGGTCCGAGGGAGGACGGGCAAGTCCTCAAACCGGCGTAGGGGCGCGGCGGCGGGCGGATTGGGGGACCTGTAACGGTGGATCGGGCCCGCGGAGGACGACGGGGACACCTCGACAGCCACCTCGCCGGAGTCGGGCGAAAAGGTCGCGATAAACCTCATTTTGGCCGTTGGATCCTCGAGCTCCCCTGCACACAGGCAGAGGTTTAGGATGGAGGCACCGACGATGGAGGCGACCTACCAATGGTTTCGAGGGTTGTGTGTGTCTGTGTGAGCGGAGGTTTTGGGGTGTGTGTGGAGGGGGGGGCAAGGTTGTGTTTGAGGAAATACTATGGCAACTGAAAATTTTACTAGGCGGGACTAACAAGGTGGGGCTACTGAAAATTTGGATCAAGGGTGAGCAGATATTATTGAGATTGCAAGGGATGCAGAGGCGGGAGTAAAATGCTGGGGCTACTAAAAATTTGAATCAAGGGACTGAACCAGAGCGGGAGTAACACACATCGCACATGGTCCGCACATACTAATCGTGTGCTACCAAATATTAAAACCTTCCAGGCGGTAGATATTTTCGAGATTGCGAGGGATACAGAGGCGGGAGTTTTTGGGGAGTGAGCTAATGTGCTTGATACGCCGGCTGTGGACTATAGCCAATGCACCTTCTCGTGTACTATACACCGACGATACTCCAAGATATTTTGTACTACATCTCACACGGTTGGTGATAATAAACTGTGTGGGATCTATGTGATTTGAATTACAAAATGGGGTCACAGGGGCAATCGATGCTATTTGTCGGTGTATTTGGATCGACACCTATGGGATCACAAGAATCCCTACTACGGTTGCGGGGCGCGGGGTTGAGAGAAGAGCGGATCCAACAGTTAGCACACGGTTCCTTTACCCAGGTTCGGGCCGCAAAGATGCGTAAAACCCTACTCCTGCTTTGGTGTATTATATGTTTGTGTTCTTCAGCTAGCTATGGGGCGTGAGGAGCTCCAAAAGCCGAGTCGTGAGGAGTTCTAAAAAGCCGAATCCTTCTCTTGGTAGCCTCGAGCCTCCTTTTATAGGGAAGGGGGTCGCCACAGTGGCACACAGGAGGTGGAAAGGGTACAGTGATGCGAGGTTATCCCTCACATTACATGACAAGGCGCATTTAATGCGCCTTGCCTAGGTGTCCTAGCTTTATCTGGGACGGGGGAGACATCCGTCTTGTCCGTCGCCGCTCCTTCTTGTGTCGACACGCGCCCTGGCCAGCGATGCCTGAGATGCCATGTAGGCAGGCAGGCAGCTGACGTAGCGCAATGGTGGGTCTTCCACGGAGATCTGCATGTCGCCACACAGGTGCCTGCCCAGCTGGTTGGGTCGGCAGCTGCATGGGGCGGTGGAAGCTTAGTTGGCGTTGGCCTGATGGCGGCCCTGCGGATGTCCCCGGCAAGGGCCTTGACGGGGCCCCGGCAAGGGTCTTGCCGCAGCGCCTGCTGTTATCCCCGGCAAGGTGCTTGCCGGGGGTCTTGTGGTCCTCCTTGACTGGGATCCCGCCAAGGGTCGTCGTCTTCTTAGTGTGTGTATCTGTCCTTGAATGTCTTCACAAAGATCTGCATGCCACCACGGGGATATCTCCCGAATCCTTGCTCCATGGGGGAAGTGGACTCAAGGGTGATCCTCTCCGTAGGCGTGGGGCGAGCTACCGCGGCAAGGGTCTTGCCGGGGCTGCCAGAGCCGTCCTCAACAAGGATCTTGCCGAGGGAAGCCGCTTCGTCCCTTTGCTCTTTGTGGTCTTGTTCTTGGCGTTGCTCTAGTTCCATCGAGCTTCGGTCTTACCCTGGCTCACCTCCCTTGCCATGCTTGGTGTGGTGGTGCCCGTGGCTCAGACTGCCCGTGCACAGTTATAGGGGTACAAAAAGTGTACCCCTCTTTTTGTACACCGATAGGAGCCGCCGGGCCTTGGCCACACATAAGCGCGACGCGTCGTTGGGCCAGGCCCAGAGTGGTACGCGGGCAGGCGGGACGGTTTTTATCGTGGTAAGATTTTTCGCGCGCTTCGCCCCCCACGATCCGCGTGCGCGGCGCAGGGTGGAGGGGCGTGCGTGACGTGGGCGGCATGCGCGGGGCGGTTTCCGCAGGCATGTGTCACATCGCAGTAAATGCGAAAGTAGGCGGCCCGCGTTCCCCCCCATAAGAAGGAATAACCGCGGACGCGCTGCTCACTTCCTCCATTTTCCTCGCGCCTCTTCCAATATCAGAGCCGCTGTTCCCTCTCTTCCTTCCTTCCGAAGCCTCCGCCGTTTCCTGCCGCCGTTGCTTCACCATCCCTCTTTCTCAGCCCTCCAACTCAGCCGCCATGGAGTCCAAACCCGCCAAGGGCAAGGGGGTTGCCAAGGGCGCCGGGTCTGTGGAGCCGCCGAAGGGCGCGTTTTCGGGGGACCGGACGAAGGCTGCTTTCTTCATCCCGTCGACGGTCGACATTTACGAGCTCCGGGCCACCTTCAAGCCCCTT
>LR738711.1:511506565-511677719 GCA_902687465.1 Secale cereale
GGGAGAATTTGGGGCATCCGGCGATGCGCGTCATTCCGGCCGCTTGCGCCAAACCTGGCCCAAATCGGTACCCCTTCTTCGTCGACTACTTTTCTTGCGGGTTATGTCCCCCCTTCTCCGATTTCTTCTGTGATGTCATGCACACCTTTGGCTTACGCCTCTTGGATTTCACTCCGAACGCGGTGGCGTGCATGGCTTTCTTTGCGCACCTTTGCGAGGGCTTCGTCGGGGTGCAGCCCAACACGGCGCTCTTCGGCCACTATTTTACCCCTCGGATCAAGCCAGGAGGTGCCGTCTCTGGATGCATCACCTGGATTCCGAGATCCAAGGGAGCGTACCCGGACGGCGCCGTGAAGGAGAGGTGGGATGAATGGCGCGGCCGGTGGTGCTGGATTGAAGAAGAAGAGCTGCCAACATTCTGCAGGGTCCGCCGGGTGCCGCCGGTCCGTGGTAGCGACTGGGGCGACGTCGACGCCGCCGATGGGAGGCTCACCGTCGCCACGACCAGGATCCACCGGCTCGCCCAGGCCGGGCTCACCCTTGAGATGATCGGGGCGGACTTCATTCACCGTCGGATCGCCCCGTTGCACAACAAGGGGAGCCCAGCCTGGCTCTTCAGGAACCTGGCTGACGTCATGCGGCTCCGCCTGGCCTTGACCACAACCTCACAGTGATGGGACACACCCATTTCTGCCAGCGGCTCTTCCAGCTTGATGTGGGTCGTGACGGCGAGGTCGAACGGACCGGCAAGGCCGCGAAGGCTGCCGCAAAGGCCGGTAAGGCCATCAAGGGGCAACTCTTCAAGCTGCCAGCGGGGGTGGTCCCGCTGTGCAACAATTCGCGCCAGTCCGAGATCGTCCCCATGATGCTGGAATGCAACGCGCACGGCCCCGTCCCGAGCTGGCAGGAGCCGGCGGAAGAGGTTGTGCAGCAATTTGTCGACTCTCTGGTCGAGGTGTGCGTCAAACCTGACGCCGAGCGGTGGTTTGTCAGGGACACCACCCAGGAAGAGCTGGACTACATCGCAGCCAGGGCGAGGGAGGCGCAGCTCGTCATGGAGGCCGACAGTGCTGGGGGTGTGGAGGAAAAGAATGCCACGACTACGGAGGAGGAGGAGCTCGCCCAGTGGGCGGCGGCCGCCGGAGAGGCTAGCAGCGTCGGCACCGGAGCTCCGCTGGTCGAAGACGCGGCCGATGAGTCGTCGTCGGAGGAGGGCGTGGCGGCCGGCTCGGCGCCAGCCAGGGGAAGAGGGCAAGTCCTGCGGCGGGCCTATTCCGACGAGCCGGTCCGGCCCGGCAAGGCTGCGCAGCCTCAATTGGCCCTGGAGGGGTTCAGGCGCCACACGAGGGCCACGGCGGCGAGGAGGCTGACGAAGGCCGCCGAGAAGATGAAGGCGGCAGATCTTTCTCCGTCTAGGCGCGCACAAACCCTGCCCCATTCTTCGCCTCCCCCGGCAGACGTCGACTCAGATGTCGACGCGGAGTTCCCTTTCGGTCTCGGGCCTCTCAGCCCGAAGAGGAAGAGGAAAGCGGTGGAGGAGGTGGAGATGGACGACGAGTAAGTACTCCATTCCTTACTGCCATTTCCATCCTCCTGAACCATGCCACTCATCTTGATCTGTTCTTGCTTCTTCAGGGACGCAGAGACGTTGGCCCAGAGAATAAAGAGGGCCAAGGCTTCGGCGAGCAGCCAACCCCCTGCTAGGGCTTCTGCGAGCAGCCAGCCCAGACGGCAGCCCCCGACACAGCACCCAGCGTAAGTTCATCATCCTCTTCTCGCTCGACATGCAGTAGGTGTTTGATGCTATGGTGCTGACCTTGCCGGTTTTGTAGGACGGGAGCAGCAGCAGGAGGAGCCGCAGGGGGCTATCCCCAACACACCACCCCCATCGACTATGCCGCCGTGAGGGGCATCCCTGGCAAGGGCACCAAGCATGGAGCCCACACGCATGGAGGAAGAGGGGAACTTGGGCGCTGGTGGCTCTACCACGGCGCCAGACGCCGGCGGGGAGGGGACTTCTGCTTCATAGCCCGGCACTGGTGAGTCGCCCGTCTTCTGTCTTTGCTTTTCCCTTATCCTTTTTCTTGGCTTCATCATCCCCATCACCGCCCAGGCCCTCCTTCAACAGATATGGAGGACGTGGACGCCGTCATCGGGGAAGTTGCTGAGGAGACCGCGACGGAGGCCAACAGGATTGCCGCCGAGGAGGCCGCCGCGGATAAGGCCGCCGAGGATGCCGCCAAGGGCACTGCCGAGGATGCCGGCGATGGGCCTGCCGGGGAGGCCGGCAAGGCCACAGCCGAGGAAGAGGCGATTGATGATCAGCCTTCTTCCTCCGCAACCTCGGGCCCCGAAAGGTATCTGAAGGTGGGCGATGACCACTTCGTCCATCTCGCAGGGGCGTCAAGCTCCCGAGCGCCTGCCGGAGGGGAAGTCTTCGATGGCGAGGTGCTCGCCGCCATCGGGCTTGAGGTTGTTGATGAACCGGGCGTCGGCGGCGATGGCTCTCCCGAAGGGCAGCTCTTCGGCACCATGGGGGTCAATTTCCGGAAGCTCCAGGCGCTCTACCGTTCCCGTCTGGACAAGGTTAAGTCCAGGATGGCAATGGTGGACGAGGCGGAGGTGGACTTCCAGGCGCGCGTTGCTGAGGCGCAAACCTGGTTTCACCAGTCCCGCGAGGAGCAGAGGGCCTTCCAGGAAGAGTTGGCCAAGCGCGACGCAGAGCTCATCATGAAGATTTCTGACATCGAGAAGGCCCAGGAAGAGGCGGCGAACTTGACTGCCGTGGCCGAGGCCGCCCGGAACCAGCATCAAGCCGCCCTCGATTCCCAGGAGGAAGACCTCTCCGCGCGTGAGGCGAAGCTTGCCGCAACGCTCCGCGACAAGGATGAGGAGCTTGAGGTCCTTGTCGAGCGGCGGACTCGCGAGCTGGGGCAGAGGCACAAAGAGGCACTCGATGCCTAGGCTCTGGCCCATGCCAACAAGGTGCAAGAGCTGGAGGTGGAGCGGGACGAGCTGAAGGAGCAGGCCCTCAAGCTGTCCGATGAAAAGAAATGGCTCAACTGTGCCTTGACAGAGGCACACAGAGCGGTCATCAGCAGGGCTGGGGAGCTCTCCGAGGCGCAAGACTCCATCAGAGATCTCAAGCTGAGGCTGGAGAATCTCGAGAAGATGTTGTCGGAGAGCTCGGCTAGGGAGGAGGCCTTGACCAAGAGCCTGGAGGAGGAGAAGCGGCTGCGGGCGGACGAGGGCGCCTCCCACCAAGAATACGTGGCGGGTGAGAACAGGTGGATCAGCCGGCTGGAGGACATCGCCGGCGGGGTTACCTCACAGTTGGCCCTCATGGGGATGCCAAACGTGAGGTATGCCCCTGAGTGGAGCGGGTCCGTCAACGCCAAGTTGACCCTGTTCTTCGAGGGCGTCCTCAGTGCCTTGGCTGATCTTCACTCCAATAGAACGGCCACGCTCGCCGGGGAGGCCCGGCGGCTTTGCCGGGGGTCATGACCAAGGTCCTCACCAAGATGTCCTTCTGGAACCCGGCCCTCGACTTCGAAGCCGCGATGGACAGCTTGTCGGAGGATGCTGACCTCACGATGCTCAAGGAGCGCATCAAGCCCGTCATCAGCCGCATTGACAAAATCAAGAGGGTGGAGGGCCAGCACCGGGATTAGGCATCCCGTTCTTCTTCGCCGCTGCGGGTTCATGACCAAGACAAATTTTATCTTTAGTTAGAACCGCAGCGATGACATAATGTAATGTAACTTTGAAATATCTTTGGAATTATGCATGCTATTTTCCTGTTTGCTGCCCCTTTGTATGTCCACCCTATGCTAGCTGGGTAGGCTTGCTGGCGCGAAAAACCCAAGGCGGCGTCTTGGGGACGGGTCCCCATTGGCCTGCCGGGCGAGCGTGCTGCCGAGTGAGCCACCTTGCCGCCCTTAACGCAGCCGCTCGAACTGTCGAGTTTGACTCGAGTCAGAGTCGAGAGCCTTGCCAATTGCGGAAGGTTACCCTACCGTTTCCAACGCATCCGTTTGAACTGTTGAGCGGACTCGAAACAGAGCAACGGTGTTGCGGATCGGGAAGGGCCCCATTTGCGTGTAGGTTTCTTGTTGTACAAAGAATGACAGCTCCGAGGATAATAACCTTAAATAATAGGATAGAAATATCCAGGGTTCGATGTAACTTAGCTTCTATTTATAGCCGCTCGAGCGCATATCTTCCGGCCTCCTTCCTTCTCAAAGGGCCACGAAGACGAAAGAGCGTTGGGCCAATTGCTAGAGCCGATTCTCACAACTGCGCCCCCTACCTGGCGCGCCAAAGATGTCGGTGTATTTGGATCGACACCTATGGGATCACAAGAATCCCTACTATGGTTGCGGGGCGCGAGGTTGAGAGAAGAGCGGATCCAACAGTTAGCACACGGTTCCTTTACCCAGGTTCGGGCCGCAAAGATGCGTAAAACCCTACTCCTGCTTTAGTGGATTATATGTTTGTGTTCTTCAGCTAGCTATGGGGCGTGAGGAGCTCCAAAAGCCGAGTCGTGAGGAGTTCTAAAAAGCCGAATCCTTCTCTTGGTAGCCTTGGGCCTCCTTTTATAGGTAAAGGGGTTGCCACAGTGGCACACAGGAGGTGGAAAGGGTACAGTGATGCGAGGTTATCCCTCGGATTACATGACAAGGTGCATTTAATGCGCCTTGCTTAGGTGTCCTTGCTTTATCCGGGACGGGGGAGACATTCGTCTTGTCCGTCACCGCTCCTTCTTGTGTCGACACGCGCCCTGGCCAGCGATGCCTGAGATGCCATGTAGGCAGGCAGGTAGCTGAGGTGGCGCAATGGTGGGTCTTCCATGGAGATCTGCATGTCGCCACGCAGGTGCTTGCCCCGCTGGTTGGGTCAGCAGCTGCATGGGCGGTGGAAGCTTAGTTGGCGTTGGCCTGATGGCGGCCCTGCAGATGTCCCCGGCAATGGCCTTGCCGTGGCCCCGGCAAGGGTCTTGCCGCAGCGCCTGCTGTTATCCCCGGCAAGGTGCTTGCCGGGGGTCTTGTGGTCCTCCTTGGCTGGGATCCCGCCAAGGGTCGTCGTCTTCTTAGTGTGTGTATCTGTCCTTGAATGTCTTCACAAAGATCTGCATGCCACCATGGGGATATCTCCCGAATCCTTGCTCCATGGGGGCAGTGGACTCAAGGGTGATCCGCTCCGTAGGCGTGGGGCGAGCTGCCGCGGCAAGGGTCTTGCCAGGGTTGCGAGAGCCGTCCCCGGCAAGGATCTTGCCGGGGGAAGCCACTTCGTCCCTTTGCTCTTTGTGGTCTTGTTCTTGGCGTTGCTCCAGTTCCATCGAGCTTCGGTCTTACCCTGGCTCACCTCCCTTGCCATGCTTGGTGTGGTGGTGCCCGTGGCTCAGACTGCCCGTGCACAGTTATAGGGGTACAAAAAGTGTACCCCTCTTTTTGTACACCGACACTATTTGAATTGCTAGACCTTTTATCTACAGTGAACATGCAAATATATGTGTGTCGTAAAAGAATTGGAATTATTCAGACGAGTTTGGACATTTTATACATTGAACTGGTTTTCTAGCCATTTCACGTGCACAATTCAAAATTAAACTACATGCTTAGGTCCCATGCAAGAAACGACATCCATTGCCTTTTAGTGTTTTGAAAAAATTTCTCGTGTCAACATAGAACAACAGGAGTGTTGTGTCAATTTTTGGGAATTTTCGGGGTTTGTTTGGGCATTTTTATGCATTAACTGAGTTTTCTAGGCATTTTATGTGCATAATTCAAATTTGAACTACATGCACATGCTCCAGTGCATATAAATTGGTTGGAAAATCAGATGTGTGTCTTTGGGTGCATGCTTAGGTCCCATGCACGAGACGGGAATGAATTTCAAACACCAGGGCACTGTTGATTGCTGGCAAAACATTGAGATACCTTGTTTTTAAATTCTGGTTAATCTAAAACTCGTTTGAAATTCATGAAACTTGGCCTCCTATCATGGAGCGACATCAACATGCCGTGGTGAAAATTTTGTCCCATTTGGGACAGGTTTGGGTATAAGCTTCTCACAAACTAGAGCTTCTCACAACAAGCTTGATGGTTTCGATAGGGAACGTACTGCCTTTGGGGACAAGACGATATCTGTTGCCTCTTATTGCTTTCAAAAAAATTCTAGTGTCAACATAGAACAACAAGAGTGTTGTGTTTAATCTTGGAATTTTTCGGGGTTCGTTTGACCTTTTTTATACATTAACTGGGTTTTCTAGGCATTTTATGTGCATAATTCAAATTTGAACCAAGCACGTGCTCCAATGAACCAAAGTTGGTTGAAAAATCCCATGTGTTTCCTTGGTTGAATTTCTAGGTTCCATGCAAGAGATGGGAATGAAATTCAAATACCGGGGCACTGTTGATTGCTGGCAAAACGTTGAGATTCCTTGTTTTAAATTCTAGTAAATCCAAATCTCGTCTGAAATTCATGAAACTTGGCGTGCTATCATGGAGCGGCATCAACATGCCGTGGTAATTTTTTTGTCCCATTTGGGGCAGGTTCGGGTATAAGCTTCTGACAAACCAGAGCTTTTCACAACAAGCATGATGGTTTCGATAGGGAACGTCCCACCTTTGGGGATGAAACGATATCCATTGCCTCTTGTTGCTTTCAAAATTTTTCTAGTGTCAACATAGAACAACAGGAGTGTTGTGTCAATTTTTGTGATTTTTCGGGGTTCGTTTGGACATTTTTATGTATTAACTGGGTTTTCTAGGCATTTTATGTGCATAATTCAAATTTGAACTACAAGCACATGCTCAAGTGCACTAAAGTTGGTTGAAGGATCTAATATTTGTCCTTGGGTGGATGCTTAGGTCCCATGCAAGAAATGGGAATGAATTTCAAACAACAGGGCACTGTTGATTGCCGGAAAACATTGAGATGCCTGGTTTTTAAATTCTGGTAAACCCAAAATTCGTCTGAAATTCATGAAACTTGGCATGCTATCATGGAGCGACATCAACATGCCATGGTAAAAAATTATCCCATTTGGGGCAAGTTCGGGTATATGCTTCTCACAAACCAGAGCTTCTCACAACAAGCATGATGGTTTCGGTAGGGAACGTCCCACCTTTGGGGACGATACACTATCCATTGCCTCTTATTGCTTTCAAAAAATTTCTCGTGTTAAGATAGAACAACAGGAGTGCTGTGTCAATTTTTCGGATTTTTGGGGTTCATTTGTACATTTTTATGCATTAACTGAGTTTTCAATGCATTTATGTGCATAATTCAAATTTGAACTACATCCACATGCTCCAGTGCATATAAATTGGTTGAAAAATCAAATCTGTGTCCTTGGGTGCATGCTTAGGTCCCATGCAAAAAATGGGAATGAATTTCAAACACCAGGGCACCGTTGATTGCCGGCAAAACATTGAGATGCCTGGTTTTTAAATTCTAGTAAATTGAAAACTCGTCTGAAATTCATGAAACTTGGCATGCTATCATGGAATGGCACCCGACATGCTATGGCATTTTTTGTGTCCATTTTGAGAGAAGGCACACTCGAATAATGGCAACAACAAAGGCATTTTGAAAAAATAGCTGCCACTTCAATACCTGAAACGTTTGTTGAATTCAAACCGTGTGCGTTCTGTTAACCATTCACGTGACACCACGTGTCTTGGTTTTAATGGCTGTAGGAGGTGCCGTGCGGACAACTGCTTGGCCTTTACTGAACGGAGGCATGCGAGCGTAGTCCGGTGTGCATGCTGACTGAGAGGCGTGCAAGCTGTCCTCCAATGTGTAGGCTCACCGGGAAGCATGCGAGCTGTATGCTATGCAGGCTCACTGGGAAGCGAGCCGTTTGACTTCCATGGCCGCCCGCCTTCCTCTCCGTTAATGGCGCCCGAGCCGTTGTTTAATACAGGCGGCCTTACTATTCGCTTCCCATTCCCCTCCCTCCCACAGAACTCCACCAACGCCACGGCGCAGAACGATCATCTGCCACAAGTCTTCAAGTTTGGTGAAGTCGACTCCGAGCTGGAGGAGATAGAAAATATGGAGGAATGGGGCCTCATGGACATGGCCCAGAACAAGCCGGCCGCGATGGTTGCTGTCCCCGCTCCCGTCGCAGCTCCCATCCCCATAGCATTGACGGGCTGGTCGGAGAGCTGGAAGCCGCATGCGTCAGCGAGGTCTCCGTAGACCCGCGCGAGCTCGTGTACATGCCAGCGCCAGCGCCCGTGCCCGTGCCCATGTGCGCCCCTCCACCCACAGTGGCGCCGGTCCTCGTGCGTTTGGCTGCACCCGCCGCGCCCGTGCCCGTGCCCGTGCGTGCGCCCCCCTCAGTGGCATGGGACGCTGCCGTCGACCGTTACCTGTCAGCGACGCCAGCTGCCTTTCTCCCGCGCCCCGCCCTCGATCACGCGATGACATGATGTTTGATTTACAAGTGAAGAACATTTTGTGCTGCCTTGAAGACTTCAACAATGGCGTCCCGGAGGACGACAACGACAACGACGGCGCGGCACGCCGCCTCCTCCGCCCCGGAAATAGGTTTTTTGGGGTTTAATACTATATCTCGAATTCTCGATCATATGAATATAAATTCGCAGTGTGACTGAATGAATGATATGGTTTGAACGAACTTGCATTTTTCTCTCTTAATGTACAGACTTATAAAAGGATTTTATTTTGAAAAAAACGTCAATAGTTTTTAAATATAAAACACTAATTGCAAACATTTTAGTTAGAACACCCGGATGCAAACCGACAGCTTCCCCAGGAAGCCAAGGGAAAATGTGCCGAGCAGGATTTCTGCACCCCTTCAACGCAAACGGTTGTTTTGCATGACCCGTGTACAACCACGTACAAACAGTTGGGTAAGATTTGCATATATGTCATTTTGGGTATGTTGCCATTTGTCAAACTCGAAAGATTGACATTTGTTTATCTAGTAACATTGCCATTTGTCAACCTTGTAACACCGCGATTTGTCAAAATATGCAGCTAAAAATCACTAGCACTATCTAATTTTTGCAACTAAAATCACTAGCACTGTTCATATAACGACAACAGGGATACACGTTGGATTGTAGATCATTTCCAACAAAACTTTCTAGTAAAGTTTTTCTCACACAAAAAATAACAAAGCAATGAAATGAACTTCATCTCAATCACTCGCCGGCGTTGGAAACACTTGCTTTGAACCAGAAGTGATTCTCTGGGAAGGGCCAGCTCCTGTCAATCTTGAGACCAACACATGACTGATCATCCAGGCTGAAGTGGCCTATGTCAGGACCTATATTGGGATGGTAGGTAAGCATAGCAATGTCCAAGGTACAGATAGAGTTGCTTCTCATAAATGGTAGTAACATTGTGTCAACAGCAGCTGGATCGCCTTCCACGATCATTGGATAGTTTTGTCCAAGGAAGAGCGAATTTCCTCCAAGACTTTCAATACCAAACCAGGGAGAAGCTGTTGGCGCTAGTACACTAGTATCCATCCCGAATACCCTGCAACGGATGTTGGAATAGGTCCAGAGCGTGCAACCATGCGAGACAACACTTGCTTCCATAGTAACATCAGCAGTGCCCTCTATATAGATAAGAAGAGGTGATCCATCGGAATAAGTTGCCAGGCGCCACTGAGTATATGGGTCCTGCTCGTCCTCATGCTCGTGATCATCAGCATCGTCATCTCCCCCTTGGTTATAATTTTTTTCCAGTATAGGTGGTGGAATGTTCACAGGACCTTGGAAACACAAGAAGGTTAATTAGTAAAGGGAAACTAGCTAACCCGCATGCATATGGATGAAACAATTATAATTACGGTGGAAGACAAACGTACCAAAAGCATCATGATTCCATGCAAAAATAGTGTCACGAGTGGTGGCGGCGAACACAAGACCCTCGTATTGAATTGCATCACAATACTCATCCGTGTACATAAATTGATTTTTGAGCAATATCCATCGAGGCATGCAAGTAAGGACGGCAACAAGCTTGTCGAAGATAGCAACAACTTCATAGTTTGTGTAATCCCAAGAGCGGTTGGGAACTCAACAAATTGATATCTTCCGTAGACGACAGTCACCATGATCGTATTTGAGCTCACATAGAATACCGGTGTACTCAACCTCTGGGCAGTCGTCTGAATTTTTTGGAAGTGGAACCCGATGATGAGTGTACACATTCACAAGTTCCCACTCGCAGTTGTTCCCAATATAAACAACCCAATCTCAATTTGCGCCTGCCCAAGCCTTGCCCTCAAGCGATGGGATCTTAAAATCATACGTATCATTATCAAGCGGCATCAACTTGCACAAGGCGAGGCTTCCCTCGTCCCCGTGCCAGTCAGCAGGGTCATGACAAATAAGATAGGGGAGATCAAACCGCTCCTGGATCCTTGGGTTCCTTGTAATGATGTTATTAGTTGAGTCGAGAATGTTCTTGTACGAACCTGCCATGCTAGCCGAGGTGATGATGTCGCACCGATCAATGAGTTCCTCCACCACGCCATCATTCAGATTGGGGCAAGAATAATGGGGTCGTTTCCGGTCCATTCCCTCCATGGAGAAGACGATCGAACAATGGCAGAAGGAAGGGTGAAGGCAAATGGGGGAGGGAGGAAGAGCGTACGACAATAGTTCCAAAACGAGAGGGAAAGGCAAAGAGGTGGTGGATGGTTGCCACGGTACACGAAGAGGCTCCTGGGAGGGAACGGTTGCCACATAGGTCACACACTGACGACAAGGGCCGAGTGAATTGGATGCGTATATCGCACACAACTTGATCTGGCTGACCGTTTCTTTTGTGTTTCCTAATCACAAACAGTTCATCCGAGTGAACCGTATGCTGCATATCGCACACACCTTCATCTGGGTGCCCGTTTCTTTTGTGTTGCCTAATCACAAACAGTTCATTCGGGTGAACTGTATGATGTGTATCGCACACGCCTTCATCTGGCTGGCCGTTTCTTTTGTTCCTCCTCATCATAAACAGTTAATTGGACTGAACCGTATGCCCTTCATCGCACATGCAACTAAAATCTGAACCATGTTTGATGCATCCGTCTTTGCAAGCGTTTTACACATTTTGACGGTTTTCATACACCACCGTTTGTGATGATTGCATCGCACACAGTTTCTCGAAGGGTCTCTGATCATAGTGTTGCGTTAGCAGCATCCTGCAGTAGTGCAAGCTAAGTTATCCTTCTACACTCACGAGTAGCATGAATATCATAACATAGCACAAAAGCAATAAAGATAACATCACAGCATAGGCGTCACAGTTCATACACGCCCCAGCATGGCTGTCTACTTTTTTCAAATGCAGGAAGAAAAGGAAGGCTAAACAAAAGCGGCCCGCACAGCCATAGCAGCTCGCGAGATCCGGCTCCAAGGGCCTCCCAGACTCAGCTCAGTCTGAGCCCTCCTCGCGCTTCACCGCCGTGTGGCGACGGCACGACCCGTCGCCATCACCGAAGCGAGCCCGGCGATGGGGTGGTTGGTCATAGCTGCCGCTACTGGTGCTCTCGCTGGCAGAGGAGCCGCAGCCGTTGCCAAGGACAAGTTCGCCCTCAGCCTCGTCACGACCATCGCCAAGGGCGAGCCCATCGTCGCCACTGCTGTCTTCGGGGCAGCACCCTGTGCGACAACCATCTGCCCCAAACACCCTCACGAAGAGGGTCCCGACGCCGTCGTACTTGAAGTGGAGGGTGCATCGCCTGCCCAAGCTGCGCGCGCAGGCGAACGTCTACCCGCCGCGGGCCAGGGCCACATTTCCCTTGGCGGAGACCTCAACCGCGACCCACGAGGCCTTGTGTCACATCTCTAGTTAGCATTTGCATTAGGGTTAGTTGGTGTGTGCATCATGTTTACTTTTCAAAGAAATTTGAAATGGGAATGACAGAAACCCCAGCACCCCTCTTCTAACAACTAGGGTTTGATAAAATATTTTCCAATGTACCCAAAATGCCATTAAAAAATGTTCATCATCTCTGCCTTGGTCTCAAACCTTTGCTAAAAATGGTGCACAATTTTATAGGACATCCAAGGTCACTGGATTAAATCATATGGTATTTGAATTTGGGCATTCAAATGCTATAAAATATTTTAAATGCTCAAATAATCATAAACTATAATGTTTCCTACTGTTCATATTATAAACAGTAGGCATGACAAGTGTTATGAGTTATAAAAATGCTCTGGCATTTTATTTAATTAAACAAAGTTGCAAAACAAATGAAACAGAAAAGAAATAGAAAAAAGGAGAGAGAGAAGAAGTTACCTGGCGCCCACCCGGCCCACCTGCCGGCCCAGCCCAGCTGCCGCTCCAGCGAGCTGCTTGGCTCGGCCAGGCAGGCAGGCAGGTGCTTGACGGCGACCGCACGACGCGCCACGCAGCTGCCCGCCGCCCTGCTTCCTCCCCTCGCCGTCCTGGAGAGCTGGATCGGTCATACACGTCGCCCCCGACCTCGCAGACACCTCCCCCTCTCCCCGGCTCCTCTCCCTCGCTCTCCCCGCGCCATGGCCGACGCCGTCGTGCTCGCACCGTCGTAGAAGCCGCGCCCACCGTCGTCCCTGAGCCCCGCCTTGGTGTCCGTCGTCTCCGCCGTCCTCGACTGCTTCAAACAGGCCGAGCCCCGAGCGCTCGCCCGCCCTGGAGACGCCCCCGACCTCTTCTTCCCCAACTCCGGCGGCGGAGACCCCCTCGCCGTTCCGCTCAGCTCCGACCACCCCCGAGCTCGTTCCGGCGCCTGCTGCAACCCCTGTGAGCCCAGCTTCGTCCTCCCCCTCTCCGTTGGCTCTCTTCTCCCCTGGAACGGACCGCACGAAGCTCACCTGCACGCACCGCCGCCGTGCTCGCCGCCGGTGATGCTTCGGTGACCATTTGGTCACTGGCACCCGTCCATCACACTCACCGCAGCGCGTAGATGCGGTAGGTGCTACGCACGCATCGCCTAGGCCCCTGCAGCCGCATCTCCACACACGCCCGACGCCGGTCGCCGCCGTCGAGCTTGTTGCCGTCGTCTCCGGCCACCCCAGGTCCGGCGACCACCACCATCCGACGCGCAAGGGCAAGAGCTTTCCAACGCGCCTAGCCGCAGCTCGAGTCGTGCCCCGTAGACGATTTCCGAAGCACGCCGCCGTGTTTGGCCTAGCCGGCGGCTAAACGCCGGCGAGTTGGACCTGTTTTGACCACGGGTTTGACCCCCTAGGTCACTGACATGTGGGCCCTGCCCGCAAGTCAAACCTACTTTAGGTGTTAATTTAATTCTAGTTAGTTAATTAGTTAACTGTGACACTGACCAGTGGGTCCCACTGGTCAGGTTTGACTTGGACTGGCCCTGTTGACTGCCTGACGTCAGCATGATGTCATGCTGACGCAGTAAAGGATTTTCTGGGATTTTAGATTTAAATTAATTCAGGAAATTCCAGAAAATACCCAAAACTTCTAAAAATCATATAAAATAAACCATAGCTCAGATGGAAAAGATTTATGTATGAAAAATGATCAGAAAAATCCAATCTTTCCAATGGCACTTGTTTCAAGCATGTTTGAACAAGTTAACTTGTTGTATACATCAAAAACATGATAATGCACTTTTTTAAATAATAGTTTGAACTCCAATTTGAATCTTTGATTCAAATAAGCTCAAACCCTTCTGGTTTTAGTTGCATTAGCCAACACACATGCATCTTGCCATGTCATGAGCATGCATCATATTGCTGCATTTGTTTGTTAATGATTGTATCGCCGGTATTCTCTGTGTTAGGTCCTGCTCCCGAGGATACTGCTGCGTATCCAGTTGAAGAGCAGTACCCGACAACTACCTTGTCAGGCAAGCAATCATTGATCATTCCGATACAAACCCAATCTTCTCGCTCCTGCTCTCTTTACTGCATTAAGGCAACAACGTGTGAACTGCTACTTGCTGCGGTAGTTGAACCCTATCCCTTGCATGACCTGTCATTGCCACAGTAAATAGTTGAAACCCACTAGCATGTGTAGGAGTTGATTGAGCCATGTGATGTGTGATCCACCATGCTATTTGTTTATGTTGCCTGCTATGCTTAGAGTTGTGTCTGGTCTGGTTCATCTGGGTGATGGATCAGAGTGAAATGATCATACCGATAAAGAGAGGGAAGTGTGGAACACGCTTGGTAAAGGTATCGATGAAAGGCCATGTAGGAGTACATGGTGGGTTGTTTCATTGGAATCGTCCATAGGACCCGAGATCTGTGTGTGTGATTCAAGTTACAGTTACTACCACACATTGGGCCCTGAAATATGACCCCGCTCGACTTATTGACTATCCTTGTACTCTGTCCAGGAGTTGCAACTAGTTTCTGGTGTTTAAAGCTTACTGGAGGTCGTGCAAAGCGCTGACGCTCGGGGTGGGCTGTGATGCGACAGGTACGTGGCACGGTGTACCGGTTGCCCGTTTGGTGACTCGGGAACCCTGTACACATCGTTTGGGGCCGTGAGCGACACCCCGGCCGGATCTCCCCACGGATGGAACCCAAATAGGCGATAAACCTGGACGAGAGACTTGAGTGGTTGGTTAGGTCGTGGTCTACACCCACGTCGGCTTTCGCTTGAAGTCTGCCGAGCACATGTCGTGTGCAGACGCTAACTGGCGAATACATGTGTGAAGAAGTACACCCCTGCAGGTTTATCAATCTATTCGAATAGCCGTTGTTCGCGGTACGGACTACTTGGTTACTCTTACAGTTCATAGACAAGTTGATGGATACTACTAAAAGCCTCAAGATAAGCGTGAGTGCCGCGGATGGCCCTTCCGTAGGATGACGGAAGAGGATCCTCGGTAGTGTATTGATGTGGTGAGTAGTGGACTCGTGTTCGTAATAACATCTTGCAATCTGTTGAGAGTTGTAGTATAGGTTAGCCAAGGTCAAAGCTGGCATTCTGCTATGAACTCCACTACCCCCCTTTGATAATGTTGCATATATGATAGGTTCTATGGTAAGACTTGCTGAGTACCTTTGTACTCATGTTTGCTTAATAACTGTTGCAGAGGAGAACCCTGCCCCTGCTGATGGGTTCTACATAGACGTTGACGTCGACGAGTAGCTTGACACCCAGACGGAGATCTGGGGCTTGTGAAGGGCCTTGTAGATAGTCAGGCTACACCAAGCCTGTTTTATTTTCTAAGTTGTCTGTACTCAGACATGTAGCTTCCGCTTGTGCTTGTATGACTGTATGACTTGAGTGTTGGGTCATGTGACCCCTACCTGTATGATATGTTATGTATGGCTCTTGGAGCCTTTTAAATAAAGTACTTTGAGTCATAGAGTTCTGTTGTGATGCAATGTTGTATTTGCACATATTGAGCATATTGCGTGTATGTTTGAAATGCTTGGTATGTGTGGGATCCGACACCTAGTTGTTTTCCTTTGGTAGACTACCTTACAGGGAAATGCCTCCTAGTGATTCCAATGAGCCTTGGTAGCTTGCTACTGCTCGGAACACGTAGGCTGGCCGGCATGTGTCCTTCTTCGTTCCTGTGTCTGTCCCTTAGGGGAAATGTCACGCGTTGTTCCTTTAAGTCCATGTAGCTTGCTACGACTTGGGTTCATACGTTGATGACCGACACGTTCGTTGCTGGGTCGTGGATGCCTGTCTCTGTAATCTAGTGCCACTTTTGGTTTATAACTAGCCATGTCGGCCCGGGTTCTCTGTCATATGGATGCTAGCGACACTGTCATATACGTGTGCCAAAATGCGCAAACGGTCCCGGGCCAGGTAAGGTGGCACCCGTGGGGTTACCGTGCGTGAGGCCGCAAAGTGATATGACGTGTTACAGCTAGATCGGTGTGACTTAGGATCGGGGTCCTGACAGCGTTGGCATCAGAGCTGGACTGCCTGTAGGTTTCTCAAGCCAAACTGGTCGATGTTGAGTCTAGAAAAATTCTTAGTTATATGTAGGGGAATTGATTGTGGAAGGGAACGTAAGGCTCTTTTTACTCCTTTACCTTATGCCCTTATGATCTGAGTCAGTCTATTCTTTCTGCGGGGATTTAGGACTAGGCCCCTTATCCTTTCTAGGTTCACGTGTTACTAATCCGTAGACTCTTAGGATTGTTGGTTTCAAGCCTCAGTTCAGTTTCTATCCAATTTAGTATGAAGATTGTTGGACCGGAACCTTGATATGGATTGTTGAGTGGCTATGCTATCATTTGTATGATGTCTCAAATCTTTGTTTGAGCATTTACAGTTGTTATGCTTCCCGATTTCTTCCAGAAACACTAATGCCTTTGCATTATTCCGTGTTTCAGATGTCTGGCCGCATCCCTCACCAAGTGGTTCGTTTGACTCGGTGCATTAATGTGCCCGGTCACATGGCCATGCTAGTCCGTGTGCTGACTGAGACCGGTTATCGCTGGTATCCTGAATACACCGTGGAGGAACAGTACCGGGATTTCAATCAGAGTCAGTATTTCTGCACAGTCCGGATATACCCCTCATATCTCGGAGCTAATGATCCCATCCATTGGTCTTATGGACTCGGGATTACCATCGAGATGGCAGTGCAGGATGCCGCTTATTCGATGATGACCATTCTCCGTGCTAGGCATGCCCTGTTGCTGAACACTGAGTTCTGTTACATGCCAGCCTCACTTCCCGGAGAGGAAGGCTACTACACTGGTCTGTATACTGATGCTGCTCATGAAGAGCCACTGCTTCAGACTACTATTCAGATGTTGGAGGATAGGGACCGTGAGGTCCGTGCCCTCCGAATGGAGCTGTATAACACTCGAGCCGCTCATTGGACTACTTTGACACGGCTTGCACCTGCTGTGCACGCCGGATATCTGGACATGCGGGATTTTTACCCCGTGCGGACTCGTCTGCCTGATCGCATGGATTGGCGTGATGTTGGGGGTATTACACCTCCACGTGGGCGTCGGTTACCACCAGCATCGGGACCGAGGCCACACCCATGCCCCTATGGTCCACAGCCTTCGAGTGCTCGTGAGTTCCAAGATCCATCTGTTCCACTTCCAGGCTACGGTGGTAATCTTTACGAGGATTACTACGCGAATGTCTGAGCTAGGCCGTGGTTGTAGTAGTATTGTTGTAGTTGTATTTCCACAGTCCTGCGCGTCTTGTGGAATATGACTTAGTGTGTACTAAGTTCCGGATGTGTAGTTAAATAATGTATAGGAGCTTGGAATGCCTCTGATGGGATGTATCGTCTTTCACCGCAGTTGTACTTTAGCCTTGGCTTGTACTAAACTTTGTATGGTGTGTATGACCACTGGTGTATATATAGCAGTTTCTATATTACCATGTAGTACGGATGAACATCTCTGCATTCCGTGTCATCCATTACATTCTGCACTTCTATGTCAAATTTTTGCCATCCTTGTCTAAACCGTTGTTTTGTTTTCCTAGGATGGTCAACACTCGCAACACTCCTGCTGCTCAGGAGCAGGGTGAGGCTAGTGGGACTAGGGATGGGAATCTGCCCCAGCCACCCTCCTTGGCGGAAGTTATGCTTGAAGCAGAACGGAACAAGAGAGAGACCAACCGTCTGCTGGAACGCATAGAGCAGAACAATGGGTTCCGCCAGAGGAATGACGTGGTGTCAATCAATGACTTTATCAAGATGTGTCCACCAAAGTTCCATCACTCCACTGAACCTCTGGATGCTGATGACTGGCTACGTAGTATTACCCACAAGCTACACTCTGCCCGTGTGGCCGAAGCTGACAAGGTTACCTACGCTGCCTACCATCTTGAGGGCCCTGCCAGTCTTTGGTGGGAAAACTTTGAAGCTATGCGTCCTGCTGACCAAATCACTACCTGGGTTGAGTTCAGTGAGGCATTCCGTGAACATCACATTCCGGAAGGTCTCATGGATCGCAAGCGGGAGGAATTCTGCAACTTCACCCAGGGCCGGTTAACTGTGGATAGCTATAGCCGCGAGTTTGGCAACTTGGCACGCTATGCACCTGAGGAAGTATCCACTGATGCCAAGAAGCAGGCAAGGTTCCGCAAGGGACTCAGCCCTGAACTCCGTCGAGATCTACGTCTGCACGAGTGCACTTCCTTCCAGAAGTTGGTAAACAAGGCTATCAGTGCTCAAACAGGCCAGACCGACTTCGAGGCCACCCGCAAGCATACTCGAGACTTTGGTTCCTCATCCGGCTCTGGCTCTCACAAGCGCCGTGTGTGGGTTCCTAAAACCGCTCTGCCACCCAAGTACACACCGAGGCCATCCTATGAGGCGCCTCGCCCAACTCAACAGTTTGCACCTGCTAAGACCTATGGAGGACCACCTTCCAACTTTGCTCCACGCACCACCACTGTGACATGTTTCAAGTGTGGAGAACCGGGGCACTACATGCGTGAGTGTCCTCAGAAGCAACCAGGAAAACCCGTTGGTCATGGTAAACCAACCGGCAAGGTGAATTATGTCAAGCCAATCCCCACTACACGTGGTCATGTCAACTATGTCTCTGCCGAGGAAGCTTATGAGGATCCTAACGTCGTCCTTGGTACGCTTCTCGTAAACTGCCATCCGACATCTGTTCTTTTCGATACTGGAGCATCCCATTCGTTCATATCTGAGAGCTATGCTCGATTGCACAACATGACTTTTTGTGACATGCCTACTTCCATGGTTATTCAAACTCCTGGTTCAAAGTGGCAAACCTCTAGGGTAAGCCATGGAAATGAAATTCTTGTCGATAGACTTGTTTTCCTTGCTTCTCTAATCGCTCTCAAGTCCTCGGACATAAACATCATCTTGGGTATGGATTGGATGACAACTCATTACGCCAAGATTGATTGCTATACTAGGACCGTTCAACTTACACACCCATCCGGCAAGATAGTCAATGTCTTGACCCGAATGGCCGAGCGTCAGCTCTACTCTCTTAATGCCAGCCCTCTACCAGAACTCGAAGATATCCCGGTAGTCCGTGACTTCCCGGATGTTTTTCCTGAAGAACTGCCAGGAATTCCACCTGTCAGAGATGTCGAGTTCGTGATAGATCTTATCCCAGGAACTGTCCCAATCTCTCGGAGACCTTATAAGATGGCACCACTAGAATTAGCTGAGCTAAAGAAACAACTCGATGAGTCCTTGCAAAAAGGTTTCATCCGTCCTAGTTCTTCCCCTTGGGCTTGCCCCGTCCTCTTCGTCAAGAAGAAGGATGGAACGGAGCGGATGGTGGTAGATTACCGACCTGTCAATCTGGTCACCATAAAGAATAAGTATCCGCTCCCCAGGATCAATGACCTGTATGATCAGCTCGCTGGATCCTCAGTCTTCTCTAAGATGGATTTGAGGTTGGGCTACCATCAAATCAAAATCAAGAACGGGGGCATTCCTAAAATGGCTTTCGTTACTCGCTATGGCCAATATGAGTACACTGTTATGTCCTTCGAATTAACCAATGCCCCAGCTACCTTTTCTCGGTTAATGAATTCTATATTCATGGAGTATTTGGATAAATTCTTCGTGGTATACCTCGATGATATACTCATCTATTCCAAGAACAAGGAAGATCATGCCGAGCATTTAAGGCTGGTATTGACGAAACTTCGAGAGCACCGCCTTTATGCCAAATTCTCTAAATGTGAATTTTGGTTGCCAGAAGTAACCTATCTAGGTCATGTGATCTCTGGCAAGGGTATTGCTGTCAATCCCGAGCGAGTTCAAGCCGTCCTTGATTGGACTCCCCCTGAATCGGTCAAGCAAGTTAGGAGTTTTCTTGGCTTAGCAAGCTATTGCCGACGCTTCGTCGAGAATTTCTCCAAGGTTGCCAAACCTCTAACCGAACTCCTCAAGAAAGATAAAAAGTTTGAGTGGACCCCACAGTGGGAGTCCAGTTTTCAGGAACTGAAAAGACGCCTGACGTCTGCACCTGTACTGGTACCACCAGATTTTCCAAGGATTTTATAATCTATTGCGACGCCTCGCGACAAGGACTAGGTTGCATTCTCATGCAAGATCGTCAAGTGATTGCATACGCATCCCAACAGTTGCGTCCACATGAGGATAACTATCCTACTCATGATTTAGAGCTTGCAGCTGTAGTCCATGCACTCAAAACATGGCGACATTACCTCCTTGGTAATCGTTGTGAAATCTTCACTGATCATCAAAGTTTGAAGTATATCTTCACCCAACCGGATTTGAATATCAGGCAAAGACGTTGGGTTGAGTTGCTCACAGACTACGACTTAGGAATCACTTATACCCCTGGAAAAGCCAATGTCATGGCTGATGCACTAAGTCGTAAGTCATATTGTAACAACTTAATGTTACAACAAGGTCAACCACTTCTCCACGAGGAATTTCGTAAGCTTAACCTTCACATTGTTCCTCGAGGATTCCTTTCCACCTTGGTGGCGAGACCTACCCTTATGGATCAAGTTATAGCTGCCCAGAAGCGTGATAAAGGTATAACCCGACTCCAAGAGAACATTGCTAGCGGACTCGCTAAAAGTTTTTGTATGGATGATCGAGGTGTTGTTTTCTTTGAGAACCGTGTAGTGGTTCCCAAGAACCACCACCTACGGCAGTTAATCCTTAAGGAGGCTCATGAATCTCCTCTCACGATTCATCCCGGTAGTACCAAAATGTATCAGGATCTACGTTAGAGATTCTGGTGGACTAGGATGAAGAGAGAAATCGCTCAATTCATTGCTAACTGCGACGTTTGTCGTCGAGTCAAAGCAGAGCATCAACGGCCTGCTGGCACCCTTCAACCTTTAGCTATTCCTGAATGGAAATGGGACAAAGTCGGTATGGACTTCATTACCGGTTTTCCCAGGACCAGGAAAGGGAATAATGCTATCTTTGTCGTTATCGACCGTCTCTCTAAAGTAGCTCATTTCTTGCCTGTTCGAGAGAGTATTACCGCTAGCCAGCTAGCAGACTTATATGTCTCTCGGATAGTATCACTTCATGGTGTACCGTTGGAGATTAACTCAGACCGTGGAAGTCTTTTCACTTCCCGATTTTGGGAAAGTTTCCAGAATGCTATGGGAACTCATCTCTCTTTCAGTACTGCCTTCCATCTGCAGTCAAGTGGTCAAGTGGAACGAGTCAATCAAATCCTGGAAGACATGCTGCGAGCCTCCGTCATTTCTTTCGGTATGGAGTGGGAAAAATGTCTTCCATTTGCCGAATTCGTTTATAACAATAGTTATCAAGCCAGCTTGGGCAAAGCTCCCTTCGAAGTTCTATATGGACGAAGGTGTCGAACACCTCTTAACTGGTCAGAGACCGGGGAAAGACAATTCTTTGGCCCAGATATGATTCAGGAAGCAGAAGAGCAAGTTCGCATCGTTCGTGAGAGATTGAAAACAGCCCAGTCTCGCCAAAAGAGCCAATATGATAGTCATCATAAGGCTGTGACTTTTGAAGTCGGCGATAAGGCTTACCTTCGGGTTACTCCTCTTAAGGGAACCCATCGCTTCGGTATCAAAGGGAAATTGGCCCCTCGTTATATCAGTCCTTTTCGCATTCTTGCCAAACGAGGAGAAGTTGCCTACCAACTGGAACTACCTCCGCACCTCTCCAGAGTTCATGACGTGTTCCACGTTTCTCAACTCAGGCGTTGCTTCTCGGATCCTATCCGCGGAGTGGACCACGAAACGCTTGATCTCCAGGACAATCTCACATATCGAGAATACCCCGTTCGTATTCTTGATCAAACCGAGCGCACCACTCGACACAACAATATCAAATTTCTCAAGGTTCAATGGTCACATCATACCGAGAGTGAAGCTACTTGGGAAAGGGAGGATCGTCTTCGACTTGAGTACCCCACCCTCTTTCCGGAGGAACCCGAATCTCGGGACGCGATTCTTTTAAGTGGGGGTGAGTTGTCACATCTCTAGTTAGCATTTGCATTAGGGTTAGTTGGTGTGTGCATCATGTTTACTTTTCAAAGAAATTTGAAATGGGAATGACAGAAACCCCATCACCCCTCTTCTAACAACTAGGGTTTGATAAAATATTTTCCAATGTACCCAAAATGCCCTTCAAAAATGTTCATCATCTCTGCCTTGGTCTCAAACCTTTGCTAAAAATGGTGCACAATTTTCTAGGACATCCAAGGTCACTGGATTAAATCATATGGTATTTGAATTCGGGCATTTAAATGCTATAAAATATTTTAAATGCTCAAATAATCATAAACTATAATGTTTCCTACTGTTCATATTATAAACAGTAGGCATGACAAGTGTTATGAGTTATAAAAATGCTCTGGCATTTTATTTAATTAAACAAAGTTGCAAAACAAATGAAACAGAAAAGAAATAGAAAAAAAGGAGAGAGAGAAGAAGTTACCTGGCGCCCACCCGGCCCACCTGCCGGCCCAGCCCAGCTGCCGCTCCAACGAGCTGCTTGGCTCGGCCAGGCAGGCAGGCAGGTGCTCGACGGCGACTGCACGGCGCGCCACGCAGCTGCCCGCCGCCCTGCTTCCTCCCCTCGCCGTCCTAGAGAGCTGGATCGATCATACACGTCGCCCCCGACCTCGCAGACACCTCCCCCTCTCCCCGGCTCCTCTCCCTCGCTCTCCCCGCGCCATGGCCGATGCCGTCGTGCTCACATCGTCGTAGAAGCCGCGCCCACCGTCGTCCCTGAGCCCCGCTTTGGTGTCCGTCGTCTCCGCCGTCCTCGACTGCTTCGAACAGGCCGAGCCCCGAGCGCTCGCCCGCCCTGGAGACGCCCCCGACCTCTTCTTCCCCAACTCCGGCCGCGGAGATCCCCCTCGCCGTTCCGCTCAGCTCCGACCACCCCCGAGCTCGTTCCGGCGCCTGCTGCAACCCCTGTGAGCCCAGCTTCGTCCTCCCCCACTCCGTTGGCTCTCTTCTCCCCTGGAACGCACCGCACGAAGCTCACCTGCACGCACCGCCGCCGTGCTCGCCGCCGATGATGCTCCGGTGACCATTTGGTCACTGGCACCCGTCCATCACACTCACCGCAGTGCGTAGATGCGGTAGGTGCTACGCACGCATTGCCTAGGCTCCTGCAGCCGCATCTCCACACACGCCCGACGCCGGTCGTCGCCGTCGAGCTTGTTGCCGTCGTCTCCGGCCACCCCAGGTCCGGCGACCACCACCATCCGACGCGCAAGGGCAAGAGCTTTCCAACGCGCCTAGCCGCAGCTCGAGCCGTGCCCCGTAGACGATTTCCGAAGCACTCCGCCGTGTTTGGCCTCGCCGGCGGCTAAACGCCGGCGAGTTGGATCTGTTTTGACCACAGGTTTGACCCCCTGGGTCACTGACATGTGGGCCCTGCCCGCAAGTCAAACCTAGTTTAGGTGTTAATTTAATTCTAATTAGTTAATTAGTTAACTGCGACACTGACCAGTGGGTCCCACTGGACAGGTTTGACTTGGACTGGCCCTGTTGACTGCCTGACGTCAGCATGATGTCATGCTGACGCAGTAAAGGATTTTCTGGGATTTTAGATTTAAATTAATTCAGGAAATTCCAGAAAATACCCAAAACTTCTAAAAATCATATAAAATCAACCATAGCTCAGATGGAAAAGATTTATATATGAAAAATGATCAGAAAAATCCAATCTTTCCAATGGCACTGGTTTCATGCATGTTTGAACAAGTTAACTTGCTGTATACATCAAAAACATGATAATGCACTTTTTTAAATAATAGTTTGAACTCCAATTTGAATCTTTGATTCAAATAAGCTCAAACCCTTCTGGTTTTAGTTGCATTAGCCAACACACATCCATCTTGCCATGTCATGAGCATGCATCATATTGCTGCATTTGTTTGTTAATGATTGTATCGCCGGTATTCTCTGTGTTAGGTCCTGCTCCCGAGGATACTGCTGCGTATCTAGTTGAAGAGCAGTACCCGACAACTACCTTGTCAGGCAAGCAATCATTGATCATTCCGATACAAACCCAATCTTCTCGCTCCTGCTCTCTTTACTGCATTAAGGCAACAGCATGTGAACTGCTACTTGCCGCGGTAGTTGAACCCTATCCCTTGCATGACCTGTCATTGCCAGAGTAAATAGTTGAAACCCACTAGCATGTGTAGGAGTTGATTGAGCCATGTGATGTGTGATCCACCATGCTATTTGTTTATGTTGCCTGCTATGCTTAGAGTTGTGTCTGGTCTGGTTCATCTGGGTGATGGATCAGAGTGAAATGATCATACCGATAAAGAGAGGGAAGTGTGGAACACGCTTGGTAAAGGTATCGATGAAAGGCCATGTAGGAGTACATGGTGGGTTGTTTCATTGGAATCGTCCATAGGACCCGAGATCTGTGTGTGTGATTCAAGTTACAGTTACTACCTCACATTGGGCCCTGAAATATGACCCCGCTCGACTTATTGACTATCCTTGTACTCTGTCCAGGAGTTGCAACTAGTTTCTGGTGTTTAAAGCTTACTGGAGGTCGTGCACAGCGCTGACCCTCGGGGTGGGCTGTGATGCGACAGGTACGTGGCACGGTGTACCGGTTGCCCGTTTGGTGACTCGGGAACCCTGTACACATCGTTTGGGGCCGTGAGCGACACCCCGGCCGGATCTCCCCACGGATGGAACCCAAATAGGCGATAAACCTGGACGAGAGACTTGAGTGGTTGGTTAGGTCGTGGTCTACACCCACGTCGGCTTTCGCTTGAAGTCTGCCGAGCACATGTCGTGTGCAGACGCTAAGTGGTGAATACATGTGTGAAGAAGTACACCCCTGCAGGGTTATCAATCTTTTCGAATAGCCGTTGTTTGCGGTACGGACTACTTGGTTACTCTTACAGTTCATAGACAAGTTGATGGATACTACTAAAAGCCTCAAGATAAGCGTGAGTGCCGCGGATGGCCCTTCCGTAGGATGACGGAAGAGGATCCTCGGTAGTGTATTGATGTGGTGAGTAGTGGACTCGTGTTCGTAATAACATCTTGCAATCTGTTGAGAGTTGTAGTATAGGTTAGCCAAGGTCAAAGCTGGCATTCTGCTATGAACTCCACTACCCCCCTTTGATAATGTTGCATATATGATAGGTTCTGTGGTAAGACTTGCTGAGTACCTTTGTACTCATGTTTGCTTAATAACTGTTGCAGAGGAGAACCCTGCCCCTGCTGATGGGTTCTACATAGACGTTGACGTCGACGAGTAGCTTGACACCCAGACGGAGATCTGGAGCTTGTGAAGGGCCTTGTAGATAGTCAGGCTACACCAAGCCTGTTTTATTTTCTAAGTTGTCTGTACTCAGACATGTAGCTCCCGCTTGTGCTTGTATGACTGTATGACTTGAGTGTTGGGTCATGTGACCCCTACCTGTATGGATATGTTATGTATGGCTCTTGGAGCCTTTTAAATAAAGTACTTTGAGTCATAGAGTTCTGTTGTGATGCAATGTTGTATTTGCACATATTGAGCATATTGCGTGTATGTTTGAAATGCTTGGTATGTGTGGGATCCGACACCTAGTTGTTTTCCTTTGGTAGCCTACCTTACAGCGAAATGCCTCCTAGTGATTCCAATGAGCCTTGGTAGCTTGCTACTGCTCGGAACACGTAGGCTGGCCGGCATGTGTCCTTCTTCGTTCCTGTGTCTGTCCCTTAGGGGAAATGTCACGCGTCGTTCCTTTAAGTCCATGTAGCTTGCTACGACTTGGGTTCATACGTTGATGACCGACACGTTCGTTGCTGGGTCATGGATGCCTGTCTCTGTAATCTAGTGCCACTTTTGGTTTATAACTAGCCATGTCGGCCCGGGTTCTCTGTCATATGGATGCTAGCGACACTGTCATATACGTGTTCCAAAATGCACAAATGGTCCCAGGCCAGGTAAGGTGGCACCCGTGGGGTTACCGTGCGTGAGGCCGCAAAGTGATATGACGTGTTACAGCTAGATCGGTGTGACTTAGGATCGGGGTCCTGACACCTTACTGCAGCAACCATCGGCCTGCAACCAGAGGCCGTCAAGACCCCGGGCCAGCAGCTCACAAGCGAAGGAGCACGGAAGCTGGAGCCAGGCGCCGGCTGGACTCTCTGACCACAGGACAAACTCCAGGAGCACCTCTGCCGATTGGAAGCGCGGCCGGGGAGGCCGGGCAACTACGGCGCACCTTTTCGCGGTAGGGGGCTGCTTCACCGGGGGCGGCCTCCGCCGTGAGAAGAGGTGCCGTCGCGGCCGCCAAGGACGGCATCGGTCTCAGAAGGAGTGCGCCCACACCCCCGAAGCACCACTGCAGGGGTAGCGACATGCTTACGAGGGTGGCCTCGCCCTTTCTTGAGTGGCGGCAAGTCAGGCCCCTCCTGGCGAGCTTTCCCCTTCTCCGCGGCGGATAACCTCTTCATTGGCACCATGGAGGCTGCAACGAAAAGGTGAAGTGGGGAGGAAGAATAAAGAACAGGCCGCGAGAAGAAGGAGATGAGCAACGGGGGCTTCGCCCACTCCACATTTATAGCCAGGAGGAGGCCAACCACCGGCCTCCATGATCGAACGTAATGATGGTTATTCCTATGCATGCAGCAGGGTCTTGTCAAGTTGGGCAGTTGCCGAGGCAGCGTGCGGAAGCGGAGACGCCCACGACAAATCAGTCACCACGCGTTGAACAAGGCCACAGGCGATTGGGGCCCGCGGCGCTCCGCACTTGCCTCTTGGCTTCGCCTCGAAGCGAAGTTCGAGCGTGCCTTGGGCTTGGGGGCTACTGTCGGCGTCCTAGTAATGGGGGTACCCAGACTTGCGTGCCTCCAGCCCATGACGTGGCTCCATCGACGACCCGGTACGGCCCGGCTTTAGCAACCACAGCTCAAGACCATCGCGAGGGGCCATGCCTCGCAAGGCGGATGATGGCAAGACCTCCCTGGGGGCAGCCTCTCTATGCGAAGTGCACCTCGCGAGGTTCACATGACGTGAGCCATGACGACCAAGGCCAGGTGGGTGCCATCGGGCGCAGTGTACCAGTTTCCGCTTTTGGTTCCAAGGGGCAAGCGCAGGCGCGGAGTCCCGAGGAATCAAGCAAAGGTTTCCATATCGGTGCAACGACACCAAGGACCGCCAGGATGGCAGGATGGAAGTCACCATGGAGCCCGACGCGGCGTCACCACCAGAGCCTTGGGCAGGCGAAGACCGCTTTTGTCAGGATAGCTTGTACTAGTTGTTCCCCTTCAAATTTGTCCATAGTGGGATCCCTTCCCGCCTACATTTGTGAAGAGGACCAAGGCCACTATAAATAGGACCTAGCCACCACAATAGAGGGGAGAGAGCATTCCACCATAACGAGGAGCGGATCACCCAGATCATCCTCACCCTCACCAGCTCTTCGAGCCCAACAACACTGCCAGGACCCCGATCCTATGTCACACTGATCTAGCATGTAACACATCATATCACTTTGCGGCCTCATGCACGGTATCCCCACGGGTGCCACCTTACCTGGCCCAGGACAGTTTGCGCATTTTGGCACACGTATATGATAGTGTCGCTAGCATCTATATGATAGAGAACCCGAGCCGACATGGCTAGTTATAAACCAAAAGTGGCACTAAATTATAGAGACATGCATACATGACCCAACAACGAATGTGTCGGTCATCAATGTATGAACCCAAGTCGTAGCAAGCTACATGGACTTAAAGGAACAACGCGTGACATTTCGCCTAAGGGACAGACACAGGAACGAAGAAGGACACATGCCGGCCAGCCTACGTGTTCCGGAGTAGTAGCTAGCTACCAAGGCTCAGTGGAAGCACTAGGAGGTATTTCCCTGTAAGATAGGCTACCAAGGGTAAACAACTAGGTGTCGGATCCCACACATACCAAGCATTTCAATAACATACACACAATATGCTCAATATGTGTAAATGCAACATTGCATCACAACAAAACTCTAAGACTCAAAGTACTTTATTTCAGAGGCTCCGAAGAGCCATACATAACATATCCATAAGGGTAGGGGTCACATGACCCAACACTCAAGTCATACAAGCATACAAGCACATGCGGAAGCTAAACTTGTCTGAGTGCAGAAAACTTGGAAAGAAAGAAGGCTTGGTGTAGCCTAACTATCTACAAGGCCCTTCACAAGTTCAAAATCGCCGCCTGGGTAGCAAGCTACTCGTCGACGTCAAGGTCTATGTAGAACCCATCATAGGGGGCAGGGTTCTCCCCTGCAACCGTTATTAAACAAACACGAGTATGAAGGTACTCAGCAAGACTTACATCAGAACCTATCATACATGCATCATTATCAACAAGGGTAGTGGAGTTTATTGCAGCAAGCCAGTTTTGACTCTTGGCTAACCTGTACTACGTCTATCAGTAGTTTGCAAAGCTGAGACAATGCACACGAGTCCACTAATCACCACAACAATACACTACAGTGGATCCTCTCTCATCATCCTACGGAAGGGCCATCCATGGCACTCACACCTGTCTTGAGACTTTTAGGAGTAACCATTAACTTGTCTATGAACTGTATAGGTAACCAAGTGGTCCTTAACCGCGAACAGCGGCTATTCGAATTGATTGATAACCCTGCAGGGGTGTACTTCTTCACACACGCTTCCACCACTTATGCCCGTTTACTCGACGTGTACTCGACAACCTTCAAGCGGATGCCTTGCGAGGGTGTCGGCCACGACCTGACTAACCAGACAAGTCCCTAGTCCAGGTTTATCGCCTATTTGGGTTCCATCCGCGGGGAGATCCGGCCGGGGTGTCGCTCACGGCCCCAAATGATGTGTACAGGGTTCCCGAGCCACCAAACGGGCGACCGGTACACCATGCCACATACCTGCCGCATCACAGCCCACCCCGAGGGTCAGCGCTGTGCACGACCACTAGTATACTACAAACACCAGAAACTAGTCGCAACTCCTGGACAGAGGACAAGGGCAGTTAATAAGTCGAGAGAGTCAATTAAGGATCCCAATGTGTGGTAGTAGCTGATCTTAAATCACACATACAGATCTCAGTTCCTATGGATGGTTCCAATGAAACAACCCACCATGTACTCCTACATGGCCTTTCATCGATACCTTTAGCAAAACATATTCCACACTTCACTCTCATTACCAGACATAATCATTTCACTTTGATCCATCACCCAGATGAACCAGACCTGACACAACTCTAAGCATAGCAGGCATAGCATGTATAGCATGGTAGGAAACACATCATCATGGCTCAGTCAACTCCTACACATGCTAGTGGGTTTCAACTATTTACTGTGGCAATGACAGGTCATGCAAAGGAATGGGGTTCAGTTACCGCAACAAACAATAGTTCAGACGTTGTTGCCTTAATGCAGTAAAAGAGAGCAGAAGCGAGAAGATGGGTTTGTATCAGAATGATCAATGGGTTGCTTGCCTGACAGATGGGTTGACGAGTACTGCCCTTCAGTTGGATACTAAGGTGTAGCCTCAGGAGCAGAACCTACCATGGAGATCACCCGTAACACAATCAATACACGACAAATGCAACAATATGATGCATGCTCATGACATGGCAAGATGAATGTGTTTTGTGCTAATGCAACTATAAACAGAAAGGTGTGAGCTTATTTGAATCAAAGATCCAAATTCATGCCCAAGTTATTATTATTCAAAGTGCATTATCATGTTTTGATATGAACAGCATGGTTAACTTGCTTTAACATGCGTGAAACTAGTACCAATGGATAGATTGGATTTTTCTGATCATTTTTCATCTGAGCTACTGTTGATTTATTGTGATTTTTTGAAGTTTAAACCATTTTCTGAAATAAATAAATCATTTATGATTTATTTAAAATCCAGAAAAGAGTTTACTGCGTCAGCACTACGTCACAGTGATGTCAACAGGTCAACTGGGTTGCCCTGGTCAAACCTGACCAGTGGGACCCACTGGTCAGTGTCACGGTTAGTTAATCAACTGATTAGGATTAGTTTAACTCCTAATCTAGGTTTGACTAACAGGAAGGGCCCACATGTGAGTGACCCAGGGGAGTCAAACCCCTGGTCAAACTGGGCTGACTCGCATGCGTTTAGCCGCCCGCGATGTCCAGACACGGCGGAGGCTGCGGGTTTCGCCCTCCGGCGACCAAATGGACGGCGGAGGCTGCCTAAGTGGAGCTGGGAGCGAGCCGTGTCGAGTGGTGCATGAGTTGGAGCTCGGGGTCGCCGGAAACGACGCCGGTGACGAGTCCAGCGGCTGCCGGAGTTCGGGTGAGGCCAAACTCGAGGCTGTGGTGCTCGTGGAGGTGCGTGGAGTGGTCCTACATCACCTATGTGGAGCGGTGAAGGTGTTGGACATGGCGGCGAGGCCGTTGCGTGGCCGGAGCTACGTCGGCGACGAGCAACCGCTGCGGCGCAGGCGGGCAAGCTTGTTGCGGTGGTTGTGGTGCACGGCAGGGCAAGTGGAGGGGACAGGGACGGTTAGTGGCTCACAGCAGAGACGACGAGCTCGGGGACGGTCTGGAGCGGCTGGTGCCGCGAAGGGGATCTCCAGCGGTGGTGGTCGTGAACATGCTCGTTGCGGTGGCTCTGGGGCGAGTGAGTGCTCGGGGCTCTGCCTGCTCGACGAAGCAGACGACGGCGGTGCTGGTTGACACGGCGAGGCGACGGCAGGACGACGGTGGCTGCAAGCTTCACGGCGGCGCGGCTGTGGCTGCGTCGGCCATAGAGGAGGAGAGCGAGGGAGACAGGCAGGGGGGAAAGTGGGGGCGTCGTGGCGGTTTGGGCGACAATGTGGAGGACGTCTAGGCGTCCTGGGGGCGGCGAAGCGGCGGCCAGGCGGCAAGCAGCTGCCGCAGTGGCGTGCGGCCATGCGACGACGTCACCTGCCTGCCTGGCGGGATGAAGCAGCTGGCTGGCAAGGGCCAGCACAGTGGTGGGCCACCAGGTGGGCCGGCCAGGTGAGTGGCCTCTCGCCTTTTCTCTCTCTCTCTATCTCTTTTCTATTTATTTTCTGTTTCTGTTTTTCTGCAAATGTGTTGCTTTATTAAAAATGCTAGAATATTTTTATAAATCATGAAATTACTCATGTCCACTGTATGTTATATATGCAACAGAGAACATTTTGGTTTATGATTATTTGGGCATTTAAAATATTTATAGCATTTAAATGCCCAAATGCAAATACCATATGATTTAATCCAGTGACCTTAGGATATCCTAGAAAATTGTGCGCCAATTTTGTCAGAGGTTTAAGACCAAAGCAAGGATGATGAACTTTTTTGAAGGGCATTTTGGGTACATTGGAAAGGATTTTATTAAACCCTAGTTGAGTTAAGAGGGGTGCTGGGGTTTCTGTCATCCCCATTTCAAGTTTCTGGAAAAGTTTAAACATGATGCACACTCTAGCTAGTTTTAATGCAAGCACTGACTAGGGATGTGACAAACACCTCACCGACCGAGGCTATTCATCAAATGTACTAGTTCATCCTCAGCCCCACGAGGCAATCCACCACACACACTGGAGTAGGGTATTACACCGCAAGGTGGCCCGAACCAGTATAAACCACTGTGTCTCTTGTTCCTTGAGCTCGTCGAGCTAGGCCGTGGGATTGTTGGGCGAGCGCGCTGGGTAGAGAGTGTTCCTCGTTGATGGCTTCTCGCCCCTCGTTGGTTACCCCAACTTGAAGGTTGAGATGTAGCGTAGTGGCAAATTTCCCTTGGCAAAGATACCAAGGATCGAATCCCGTGAGACTCGGAGGGTCGACAAGTAGGTGTCAACGGCGCCAGAAACTTAGCGGTTGACAGGACCTGCACACAGATACATATAGCTTTGCTCCCAACGAGTACAGAGAGGTTGTCAATCCCTCCGGCCTTGTTGTTTACAAAGGATCAAACACAAGAGATAATAATGATAGCTATAACTGCAACTAGGAAATAGAAACAGGAAGTAAATAGAAGGTGTGATCAGTGGTGGTAATATGGACCGGGGTCCCATGATGTTCACTAGTGATGTCTCTCTCCCAAAAGACGATAAAACAGCTAAGCGAGGTAAACAAATTACAGCTGGGCAATTGACAGGATTATGTGCGCAAACCAATGCTAACTATGCTGCAAAAAAAGGTAGAGGCTCAAAAGCATGGGCGGTACGCCAAGGCAAGTAGACCGAAATCCATCTGCATCTACTACTAATCATCCACCTTGAGATATCTATCCAGAACATCTCGCTGGTATTAAGTTGCGAATCCCACCCAAAGTGTAAACTCAAAGCAACAGACAACTGCATTAAAAGAACTTCGCGTAAAGTAAACAATCCTTGCACCCGCAAGCACAAGCACCGCTGTTTTCCCCCTTGTGGCAACAGCACATCCCCTAGACTCATGTTTCTGTCACTCAAGCTAGTCATCAGGGGGCATGAACCCACAATCAAGCATAACGCTCCCTCTTGGAGTTACTACCTACTACTTGGCCAAAGCAATAAATAGCAACGGAGAACATGCATGAATTACTCAAGAATAAATATATAAAAGAGGTGAAGCAAATATATTACTCAAACACAATCTGAACATAATCTCATAATCCATCGGATCCCAGCAAACTCAGCAGAGCAACAGCATAAAGATTACATATGTGCCTCGATCATGTAGGGCAGCTCACGAGGTCTAAACCATGAAGAACAAAGAGGGGAGGAGAACATCACATAGCTACTGGTCATGGACCCATGGTCCAAGGGGGACTACTCACGACTCATCCGGGAAGCATCCATGGTGGTGGAGAAGCTCCCGGTGGTGGTTCTCCCCTCCGGCAGGGTGCCGGGAAGAGTTCTCCTGATGCTCCCGATCTTGGAAGCGCTGCGGCGGCGGAACATAGGCGAGATCGCGAAAAAGGGTTCCGTCCTCGAGGGTTTCGGGACGAGAGGAATATATATGCGAAAGGGGGCAACCAGAGGCAGAGAGGGGGCCCAGGCGCCCCCTGGCGCGGCCAGGGGTGGGGCCGCGCCGGGTGGCCGCCTGGGCCACCCCTGGCTCCCCTCTGGCCCCGCTTTGGTTCTTCTCGAAGCTTCCTGTACGCTGATTTTTCCTGTATTTTTCCCGGAATTTTTGGAGCACTTTTAATATGGGGGAAACCTGAAATAGAAAAACAGCAGAAAACAGGAACTGGCACTGTGGTGCACTGAGTTAATAGGTTAGTCCAAATATGATCAAAAGTGTATGGAAGTGCATAAATATCATAGCAATATCACACAAAAGAAGCATGGAGCAAGCAGAAATTATAGATACGTTTTGGACGTATCAACATCCCCAAGCTTAATTCCTGCTCGTCCTCGAGTAGGTAAATGATAACAAGCATAATTTCTATGGTGACATGCTACCAACCATATAAGAACTTTTTAAGTAAAGCAATCAAGGCATGTAATTCAATTCAAGTCATAACAAGCAAGAGTCTATATTAGCATTGTAACAAGTAACATAAGAACATAAAGGTGCAATAGCTCTCGCTGTCCGTGACTCGAATGTCTCCAAATGGTGTTTGCGTGCAAGAAAGGGGATATGGATATATGAGAGAGTAAAACATAGTTTTTGTATTGTTGAGAACTTAATCTACTAAAGTTTCACACTTGGTCTTCTTTGGAATCTTATCTTGACTCATCCCCAGACCACCAGCCAGGTACAAGTCAAAATGATCCACTCCCTTTCGATATTTTGAGCACTAATGCAATGGATGAGCGTAAGCAAGAAAGTTAACACTTAGGATGGCAAAGAGAGAAAAATGATAGAGGGGGAAGACAAAAAAGGTGTGAAAGGCTCACATCAATGAGGACAATCATAGGCGAGAGAAAGCCAAATGATAGATATGATGTGAGGAGTAGGGATTGCCATGCAACGGATGCACATATGAGCTAAGGTAAGCTCTCCAATGGAACTAGTGGGGGTGCATCCAACTTGCTTGCTCAAGAAGACCTAGAGCTCTTTTGAGGAGGCTCATCATTGGAATATACAAGCCAAGTTCTATAGTGTGAAGGTCCCCACATAGCTATATGCATGAATGATAATCTCTACGGAGTACAAGGTATAAGATGGAGTACGAGTGTGGATCTCTCAAAAAGGAATAGTAGTGTGCCCCCTTCTCTCTTTTTATTTCTTTTTCTCCTTTTTCTCTTATTATTTCATTTTTTTGTGGCCTCAATGGCTCTTTCTATTTAACTCTCATTTGTCCTCTTTGGGATCTTTTGATTTTGTCCTCTTTGGGATCTTTTGATTTTGTCCTCTTTGGGATCTTTCCCTCACTTTAGGGGCAACACTCTATATATTACAAGAAGTATAGAAGATCTTTCACACTTTACAAAAGTACTCAACATAAAGAAAATGAAACTATCATGATGTATGCAAATGTATGCCTCTGCCGATGTAGCAGGATATGCAATGATACTAGCGCGTCATGTAGCAATGATTAGGGCAAGGCCCAACTAGCATGCGGCTCATCACAAGCAAAAAGCATGTATGACATGAAGATCAAGTCATGAGAAGATGGATGTTGCATGGCAATGTATCTCGGAAAGGCTATGGAAATGCCTTGATAGGTAGGTATGGTGGCTGTTTTGAGGAAGGATATAATGAGGCTTATGATGACAGAGTGTATCGTGCCAAGGATTTGGATGCACCGGCAAAGTATGCGCCAACTCTCGAGGTGAGAAAGGGCAATGCACGGCACCGAAGAGGCTAGAAAAATATGGCTAGGTGGAAGTGTCAACTTTCGAATACTCACATTGGTCCGAAGAACTCATGCACTTATTATCGGTAACTCTCAATCTAATTAGGAGGTTCACAAAGAGACAAGTACCCCGAGGAGGAGTGTATGGGGGTTTGGTTATCCTTGCGCATCCTCGACTCATGGTACGTGAGTGTACTCTAATATTCGATCCCTCCAAAGATTAGTGATCCATCTAGTAGCTAAAGTTCTCAACTATTTTGTAGGTTTTCGAAAATAAACACGGATTGCCCAAAATATGACATCTATCACTAATAGGCTAAAGCTCTTGACACCAAAAGTTCAGACATTACTCATGGCAATACCTCAAAACTATTGCAAGTTACTACTAAAATTAAATAGCAACCTCAATTACCTACTTTAAGTTAAGACACACAACTCAGTGCAACAGGCAAACTCTCTTAACAAGATAATCATGAAAACTCAAGAGAGTTCAGCAACCAACTAAACAAAAGCTCTTTAAAAAGAAAAGCATGAAAACTAAGAGCTAAACATGACAGCAGCTATGGAAAGACAAAGAACACACACAGCAAAGATAAGCATTAAAATCCTATGTTGTGTTCTAGGTTGAAGTGGAGCGTGTTTCTCTCCCACACAAGGAAAGCTGAGTTCTAACTTGTTATGAACAGCAAGCAAAGCTAAAGAAAACTAAAAAGGAAACTAAGAGCAAGACGCTCCAAGCATAGCACATAACGCATGAAGTGATTAAAATATAGTGGAACGAAAGACGAACTGATAATTGTTGATGGAGAAGGGGATGCACGGGGGCATCCCCAAGCTTAGACGCTTGAGTCTTCTTGAATATTTCTTGGGGGTGCACGGGGGCATCCCCAAGCTTGAGCGTTTGACCCTCCTGAATCTTCTTTTATCATCTTCCCTCGCACACTTGAAAACTCCCTTCATACATAACTCATCATAATATGATTAGCGAGGTTAGTACCCATAATAAAATAATTTTTCCCTACTGGAAATAAGGATAATCTTGAAGAGCTACTGTTTCTCAAGATTTCCAAAAGGTTTTTGCAAAGAAAAAGCAAGCTCAAGGTTTGCAAAACGAAGAAAAAGGCAAAACAGGACAGAATATGTGAAAAACAGACCAGCAGGTAGTAAATAATTTTTTCGGGGCACTTCTGTAACTCAAATCAAAAAACTCAGAACAGACGCTCGAATGCCAATTGTATAGAGCACGCCGTCAAAACAATTCAGAATAAAAAGATGATCTGGTGATTTTATTCGAATTTTTCTGTCCAAGGACAGAATCTGTTTTCTGGACAGCACGTCACAACTTTTGAACTTTCTTGCAATCAGAGGCTAAACTTGGCACAAGCTGAAAAGAAAAGATACAATGACGATGCTACTGTAGTAACAAACATCAAGACACAACAAAAGCAAAATAAAACCTTATTCGTTGTGGGCTGCCTCCCAAAAGCGCTTTCTTTTATGCCTTTAAGCTAGGCATGATGCGAAAAGAGAAGATCAAGTTTTATGAAGAGTAAGAGAATAGCTAGCCCGTGTAACGGACTCAAAAGGCAACTTAATCTTCTTTCTAGGGAAGTGTTCCATCCCTTTCTTGAGAGGGAATTGGAATTTTATATTCCCCTCTTTCATGTCAATGATAGCACCAACAGTGCGAAGAAAAGGACGTCCCAAAATAATTAGACATGAAGGTTCACATTCAATATCCATAATAGTAAAATCAACGGGAACATAATTGTCATTGACAATGATAAGAACATCGTCGACCTTCCCCAAAGGTTTCTTTACGGAAGAATCAACAAGACGAACACCAAAAGAACAAGGATCAAAAGGTTTCAATTCAAGCATATCATACATTCTTTTGGGCATAACGGAGGTACTAGCTCCAACATCACATAAAGCATAGCAAGAGAAGTTATTCAACTTAATTTTAATCATAGGATCCCAACCATCTTCTAGCTTTCTAGGTATGGAGGCTTCTACCCTAAGCTTCTCCTCCCTAGCTTTGATGAGAGCATTAGTGATATGCTCCGTGAAGGCAAGGTTAAGTGTGCTAGTGTGGGGATCTCTAGACATCTTGTGAAGAAAACCAATAACTTCAGAAAGGGTGCAATTATCAAAATCAAGGTCACTACTATCAAGTAAAGTGGTAGTGGTGTCCTTTAGGCTCACTTGTTTGGTAGCTTCTATGGCCATAGGAGTTTCTTCTTTTATGGTTGAGGTCATAGCATCACCATTAATAGGTCCAATGGGACTAGGAGTGCATTGGGTGCTAAGAGTTTGGATATCCTCAACAACTTGGATAGTAGCAATAGTGTGGTGGGTAGGAAGGTTCTTAATCCTATCTTCTTCCTCCTTTTCTCTAGCCCACCTCTCTTTAAGTTTAGCCATCATCCTAATGTTTTCATTAATTTGCACTTGAATAGCATTCATAGGAGTGGTCTTCCTCTCCTCAAGAGGAGAAGTTCTAATTTTAAGCAACTCTACCTCATGGGATAAATTGTCTACCTTCGAAGAGAGATTATCTAGTTGTTTAGTTTTTCTTCTACACTCTTATTGAAGGCTTTTTGGGTAGTGATGAAGTCTTTCAGCATAATCTCTAGTTCAGAAGTGGAGTTCTTGGTGCTAGGATAAGCATTGTTGTTCCCATAGGAATTAGAGGGGAACGGTCTAGGGTTGCTACCAAAATTACTCCTATAAGCATTGTTATTGAAATTGTTTCTAGAAATAAAGTTCACATCTACTTGATCTTGAGCAATCAAAGAACTTAAAGGAACATCATGAAGGTCAATAGAAGATTGCTTGGAAAGTAGAGACATGATCAAGTCAACTTTTTCATCTAGGGAGGAAATCTCCTCGACAGAGTTTACCTTCCTACCTGTTGGAGCCCGTTCGGTGTGCCATTGGAAATAATTGGTCATCATCTCGTCGAGAAGCTTCGTGGCAGCACCAAGTGTAGTTGACATAAAGGTTCCTCCCGCGGCCGAATCTAACAAGTTCCGCGAGGTAAAGTTCAAGCCTGCATAAAAAGTTTGGATAACCATCCAAGTAGTCAAACCATGAGTAGGGCAGTTCTTGACAAGAGATTTCATGCGTTCCCAAGCTTGGGCAACGTGTTCATTATCCAATTGTTTAAAATTCATTATGTTACTCCTTAATTGGATAATTTTAGCAGGGGGATAGTACTTCCCAATAAAGGCATCCTTGCACTTGTCCCACGAATCTATACTATTCCTAGGCAAGGATTGAAACCAGATTTTAGCTCCTCCTCTCAAGGAGAAAGGAAAAAGCTTAAGCTTAACAATATCACTATCTACTTATTTGTACTTTTGCATACAACAGAGCTCAAAAAAATTATTTAAGTGCAAAGCAGCATCATCTCCAGCACCGGAGAATTGATCTTTCATAACTAGGTTCAGTAAAGCAGGTTTAATCTCATAAGAAGGTGCTGAAGTGGCAGGTGCAATAGGCGTGCAGATAAAGTCATTGTTGTTATGACTAGTGAAGTCACACAACTTGGTGTTCTCGGTGGAACCCATAGTAGCAGCAAGCAAGATAACTATTTTTGTGATTTTTGGTAAGGGACACTAAAGCAAAAACTGAAAGGTAAACTAACAAGACTAAAAAGCAAAGATAAAAGATAGCGTGCAACTCCCCTATCTTGAAGAGTGGAGTCCCCGGCAACGGCGCCAGAAACTTGCTTGATGGCTTCTCGCCCCTCGTTGGTTAGCCCAAGTGGAAGGTTGAGATGTAGCGTAGCGGCAAATTTCCCTTGGCAAAGATACCAAGGATCGAATCCCGTGAGACCCCGAGGGTCGACAAGTAGGTGTCAACGGCGCCAGAAACTTAGCGGTTGACAGGACCTGCACACAGATACAGATAGCTTTGCTCCCAACGAGTACAGAGAGGTTGTCAATCCCTCCGGCCTTGTTGTTTACAAAGGATCAAAATCAAGAGATAATAATGATAGCTATAACTGCAACTAGGAAATAGAAACAGGAAGTAAATAGAAGGTGTGATCAGTGGTGGTAATATGGACCGGGGTCCCATGATGTTCACTAGTGATGTCTCTCTCCCAAAAGACGATAAAACAGCTAAGCGAGGTAAACAAATTACAGCTGGGCAATTGACAGGATTATGTGCGCAATCCAATGCTAACTATGCTGCAAAGAAAGGTAGAGGCTTAAAAGCATGGGCGGTACGCCAAGGCAAGTAGACCGAAATCCATCTGCATCTACTACTAATCATCCACCTTGAGATATCTATCCAGAACATCTCGCTGGTATTAAGTTGCGAATCCCACCCAAAGTGTAAACTCAAAGAAACAGACAACTGCATTAAAAGAACTTTGCGTAAAGTAAACAATCCTTGCACCCGCAAGTACAAGCACCGTTGTTTTCCCCCTTGTGGCAACAACACATCCCCTAGACTCATGTTTCTGTCACTCAAGCTAGTCATCAGGGGGCATGAACCCACAATCAAGCATAACGCTCCCTCTTGGAGTTACTACCTACTACTTGGCCAAAGCAATAAACAGCAACGGAGAACATGCATGAATTACTCAAGAACAAATATATAAAAGAGGTGAATCAAATATATTACTCAAACACAATCTGAACATAATCTCATAATCCATCGGATCCCAGCAAACTCAGCAGAGCAACAGCATAAAGATTACATATGTGCCTCGATCATGTAGGGCAGCTCACGAGGTCTAAACCATGAAGAACAAAGAGGGGAGGAGAACATCACATAGCTACTGGTCATGGACCCATGGTCCAAGGGGGACTACTCACGACTCATTCGGGAAGCGTCCATGGTGGTTGAGAAGCTCCCGGTGGTGGTTCTCCCCTCCGGCAGGGTGCCGGGAAGAGTTCTCGTGATGCTCCCGATCTTGGAAGCGCTGCGGCGGCGGAACAGAGGCGAGATCGCGAAAAAGGGTTCCGTCCTCGAGGGTTTCGGGACGAGAGGAATATATATGCGAAAGGGGGCAACCAGAGGCGGAGAGGGGGCCCCAGGCGCCCCCCTAGCGTGGCCAGGGGTGGGGCCGCGCCGGGTGGCCGCCTGGGCCACCCCTGGCTCCCCTTTGGCCCCGCTTTGGTTCTTCTCGAAGCTTCCTGTACGCTGATTTTTCCTGTATTTTTCCCATAATTTTTGGAGCACTTTTAATATGGGGGAAACCTGAAATAGAAAAATAGCAGAAAACAGGAACTGGCACTGTGGTGCACTGAGTTAATAGGTTAGTCCAAATATGATCAAAACTGTATGGAAGTGCATAAATATCATAGCAATATCACACAAAATAAGCATGGAGCAAGCAAAAATTATAGATACGTTTTGGACGTATCACTCGTGCGCACCCGAGAGTTTGAACCTATCTAGGGTCCGCGAAGCCTGAAATCAGACAGTAAGAATGATGATAATGCTGTTATGGTTGCAACTAGAGGTGGTAAAGTAACTCGGAAACCTGTGTATCCTGAGGGCCATCCTAAGAGAATTGAGCAAGATTCTCAAAGATTTAATATTGATAAACCTAGTCCTAGTAATAAAAAGAAAAAGAAAACTAGTAGGACTTTGCATGCTTCTAGTGAACCTGTTACCGATACACCTAATAATCCCAATAATATTTATTTTTCTGATGCTAAGACACAATCTGGTAATGAACATGAACCTAGTGATAATGTTAATGATAATGTTCATACCGATGCTCAACCTAGTAATGATAAAGATGTATAGATTGAACCTGCTGTTTATCGTGATAACCCACAATCAAAGAATCAACGTTATGATAAGAGATATTTCATTGCTAGGAAACATGGTAAAGAAAGGGAACCATGGGTTCAGAAACCCATGCCCTTTCCTCCTAAACCATCCAAGAAAAAGGATGATGAGGATTTTGAATGCTTTTGTGAGATGATTAGACCTATCTTTTTGCGCATGCATTTGATTGATATGCTTAAAATGCCTCCTTATGCCAAGTATATGAAAGAAATTGTGACTACTAAAAGAAAGATACCGAAACCTGAAATTTCCACCACGCTTGTTAATTATACTTTTAAAGGTGGAATACCAAAGAAACTTGGAGATCCAGGGATACCTACTATACCATGCTCCAAGGATCCAGGGATACCTACTATATGTGTTATACTTTCAAAACTGCTTTATGCGATCTTGGAGCCGGTGTTAGTGTTAGGCCTTTCTCTTTGTATCGTAGACTTGATTTGAATAAGTTGACGCCTACAGAAATCTCTTTGCAAATGGCTGATAAATCAACCGCTATACCCATTGGTATTTGTGAGGATGTGCCTGTTGTGGTTGCAAACATTGTCGGATTACGGGCTCCGCAAACCCAAGAAGTTCGAACACAGGGGTGTGAAAAAAGATCTCTCCCACTCACGTCTACCTAGCGCCTTGCCCTCGTCCAATGAAGATATTCAAGCAAGCAACAAGTAAAGCACACACGAATTTACCCAGGTTCAGGCCACCTTGCGGTGTAAAACCCTACGTCCTGCTTTGGTGGATTAGCCTCGGGGGGGCTTGAGTATGACAAGTACAGTGATTCCTGAGCTCAGGAGGGTCAGGAGGCAAGAGTTCTTGCTCCTCGATGTGAAGGCAGAGTCTCTCTAGATCCGATCAGAATGCCTCCATAGTGGAGACTCTAGCTACTTATATAGGCGGCCAGGGTCCTCTTCCCCCGAAATGTTTAGGCGGGAAGGGATCCCACAACGACCATTTTGAGCGGGAACACAAGGACGTTCCTACCCTGAAAAAAGTTGTCTTTGCCTACAAAGGGATCAGGCGATGATGCGTTGGTGGGATCGGTGGTGACATCCTCCCTTCCGTCCTTGAGGTCTTCGGTCTTGTTGCACCAAAGGGGAAACCTTTGTCCTACCCCTCGGTGTCGGCGTCCTGGGAACCAGGGTACCCAGACTTGCTTGTCTGCGGGCCGTGACGCGCTCCTACCACGGCCTGGTATGGCCCAGCTGATCGACCTGCTGCCCAAGACCCTCGTGAGGGACCTAAGCCTCACGAGGAGAACAACGTCCCCCCTCAGGAGCGGCCTCGGCAAGGTGCTCCGGAGGGGCGAAGAATCCAAGGCCAATCCTACCTCAGGAGGAGGCAGTGATGTCAGCAGTGACGCATCGCACCAGCGGGTGCCAGCGTCCGCCAGCGGCGCAGTTGCCATTTTGGTGCAAGGGGGACAGCGCAGCCGCAGGTTCCTGAGGAGCGGGGCAAAGGTTTCCCCATTGGTGCAACAAGACTAAAGACCGCAAGGACGACAGGGAGGATGTCACCGCCGAGCCCACTACCGCGTCATAGCCTGATCCTTTTGCAGGCGAAGACTGCTTTTGTCAGGGTAGGAACGTCCTTGTGTTCCCACTCAAAAATGGCTGTTGTGGGATCCCTTCCCGCCTAAACATTTTGGGGGAAGAGGACCCTGGCAGCCTATATAAGTAGCTAGGATCCCCGCTATGAAAGGGGAGAGCGGCAGAACCATTAACTCGGCCACCACGCAAAGGAGCAAGAACACTTGCTTCCTGACCCTCCTGAGCTTGCCTCCTAAGCTTAGGAATCACTGTACTAGTTCATATTCCATCCCTCCTAAGGCCAAACCACGAAAGCAGGAAGTAGGGTTTCACACCACACGGTGGCCCGAACCTGGGTAAACTCTTGTGTGCTTCATCTGTTGTTTGCTTGAATCTCTTCACTAAGGCGAGGGCGAGACGCTAGGTAGACGCGAGTGGGAGAGATCTTCATTCACGCCCCTGTCTTTGAACTTCTTGGATTTTGCGGAGCCTTGAATCTGACATTTGGCGCGCCAGGTAGGGGGCATGTCGAAATCTCGCCTCTCCGACGACCTCGCCTCCCCTCTCCTGTTCCGCGCCGCCACGATGACTGCGGCCTTCCACATCCGCGTGGGGTTTGACACCCTCCCCGTCGATCGAGCGGTACCGGCGGACCACACCACCCATGGGCGCTCCTCCTTCTTCCCCGACGACGTTCTTGCCGGCCAGGCCACTGGAGGGCGGCCTGCTCCGCCACTCCCGCCTCCTGTGGCCTCGCCGGTCGCACTCTTGATGGCACGACGGCTACCCCGGCACCGGCCGTCTGCCGGAAATCACGGCGCGCGAACGGCTCGCAGCGGCGGGCTGCGGGGCATTGCCAGAGGGGAGTTGCCTTGCCGCGGGGTCGACTGCATCCTCAGGGGGTCCCAAGCGCCGGCGTCGGCCCGACACGTCAAGTCGCACCTTCGGCAGGTTGGGGCAGCCGCCCAGCCGCAGGAGACCTCGCGGGCACAGAGCGCGCACGTGCACACCATCACCTTTGGCCCTAGCAACCTCGCCTCAGAAGCGGCCGGCACTAGCATTCTCCCCACGGTGTGCACGCCAACCATCTACGGGGTGGCCGTGACGAGGACCCTCATCGACGGCGGCGCCGGCCTCAACATCCTCTCCCCCGAGGTCTTTGGTCATCTGCATGTGTCCTACAAGCAGCTCCTCCCCACCAAGCCCTTCTCAGGGGTCGTGGGATCGGCCGTTCCGCTCGTCCAGATCTGCGTCCCGGTCACCTTCGGCACACCGGCTAACTACCGGACTAAGCTCATCGACTTTGATGTCGCGCCCATCCACCTGCCCTATAACGCCGTCCTCGGCTTCCTAGCGTTGGCGAAGTTCATGGCGGCGACTCACCCGGGCTACAACACCGTCAAGATACCCGGGAGCAGCGGCGTCATCACCGTCAAAGGGGACCCCTAGGCCGCCCTTCAGGTCCTCGGGCGCGCTTATAGGGCTGCTGTCGCAGCTCACCCAGGAGCGAAGGGGGCTCCGGAGGCGCCGGAGGCCGCGCCTGCCAAGAAGAAGCAGCTCTTCTCTCAAGACCCCGCCGAGACAAAGCAGGTGCCCGCTGATGAAGAAGGCTCAAGAGCCACCTTCACCAACGGTACGGGCATGGATCCTGAGCAAGAGGCAGCGCTGGTCAGCTTCCTCAAGGCCAACAACAACGTGTTCGCCTGGAAAGCCGCAGATTTGGTAGGGGTGCCTAGGCACGTAATCGAGCATCCCCTCACAGTATGCCCCAATGTGCGCCCTATCAAGCAGAAGGCACGCATACAAACCCCGGAGAAGCATGCCTTCATTGTTCAGGAGGTTAGGAAGCTAGAGGAAGCAGGCGTCGTACGGGAAGTACGGCACCCGGAGTGGCTGGCCAACCCCGTCATAGTCCCGAAGAAAGGAGGCAAGGAGCGCATGTGCGTCAACTTCACGAGCCTCAACAAGTTCTGCCCTCAGGACCCCTTCCCTCTTCCGTGCATCGACCAAATCGTGTATTCAACGGCTGAGTGCGACCTGCTCTGCTTCCTCGACGCTTTCTAGGGTTACCACCAAATCAAGATGGCAGTGGAAGACGTGGAGAAAACGACATTCTTGACCCCATGCGGGGTCTACTGCTACACTTGCATGCCTTTTGGGCTGAGGAACGTGGGCGCCACCTTCTAGCGCCTGATGCACATCACCTTCGGCCCTCAACTCGGGAGGAATGCGGAGGCCTACATCGACGACATCGTGGTTAAAACCAGGAAGGCCAGGACCCTCATCCAGGACCTAGAAGAAACGTTCGCCAACCTGCGCAAGGTGAAGCTATGCCTCAACCCGGAGAAGTGTGTGTTCGGTGTACCCTCTGGCAAGTTGCTAGGGTTCCTGGTTTCGCACCGGGGCATTGAAGCTAATCCGGAGAAGATCAAGGCCATCGAAAGAATGAAGCCGCCCACGAACCTGAAGGAGATGCAGAAGCTCGCGGGGTGTGTAACGTCCCTGGGGCGCTTCATCTCTAAGCTTGGGGAACGCGCCCTCCCGTTCTTCAAGCTCATGAAGAAGAAGGGACCCTTTGAGTGGACTCCGGAGGCTGGTCCCGCCTTCCGGGACCTCAAGGAATACCTCACCAGCTCGCCGGTTATGGTAGCGTCGTGACCCCATGACTCTCTACCTCGCCGCAACGCCTCATTCCGCCAGCGCAACACTATTCGTGGAGCGCGAGGAAAGGCCCCAAAGCCCAAGGCTACCGGGCGGCTCGGCGTCTTCAGGGCCCGCGTCGCCCCCTGACGCAGCCCCAGAGGCAGATTCAACCACGGGCACTAGCGGCCCCACCACTCAGCAAGAGGCACCCAAGGTTCCCGAGGCACCCGTGGACCCTGCTGCGCCGACCCTCGTGGAGCACCCGGTGTACTTCGTTAGCACCATACTGCGCACGCTCGCGCTACCCGATGCCCCAGAAGCTGCTCCTGGCGCTTGTCGTCGCCTCCAGGAAACTGCGCCACTACTTCCAAGGCCATCCTATCAAGGTTGTTTCGTCATATCCTCTTGAGAAGGTACTATGGGGCTCGAATGTCGTCGGGAGGGTCGCCGAGTGGAACATCGAGCTTCAAGCGTTCCAGTTGGAGTTCCGCACCATGCGAGTAATCAAGGGAGCGGCTCTGGCAGACTGTGTGGCGGAGTGGACCGACGCGCCGGAGCGGGGGCCAGCGAAGACCGCTCGCTGGCCCCCGGCAATGAAGCCCCAGACGGATGGGTGGTATACTTCGACGACGCCTTCTCGCGCCTTGGTGTGGGGGCTGGCGCCGTGTTAGTATCTCCCACTTAGCATAAGTTGTACTACGCTTTGCAGCTTTGCTTCCAGCAAGGAGAGAAGGTCTCCAACAACATCGCAGAGTACGAGGGCCTAATTGCTGGGCTCAAGGCCGCCGCTGCGCTGGGGGTCAAGCGTCTCACCATCAGGGGTGATTCGCAACTCCTCGTCGACTTCTCCAACAAGAAATACAAGTCCAAGGACGAGCACATGGATGCATATCTGGAGGAGGTGCGCAAGATGGAGAAGCGGTTCCAAGGGTTGGAGGTGCAGCACATACCAATAGGCACCAACGAGGAAGCGGATGATATCGCCAAATGAGCTTCCAGGCGAGAGCCTCAGAGCCCCGGCGTCTTCGAGGAGCAACTACTCAAGCCGTCGACAGCACTGCCAGCCCGTGAGCCGGCATCCCCTCAGCAGGGGTTACCTACGGCGCCTCCGGACGGTGCCCCGCCCTGCGGACCACCCTCCGGAGCCCGCCTGCTGCTCGCCTCGGAGCCCGAGGAGGGTTGCTGGACCCAAGAACTCAAGATGTAGCTGGAACACGACACCCTGCCGGGCAAGGAAGAAGACGTAGAGCGCGTGGTCCGACAGGCCTTAGCTTACTGCATCCAAGATTGTGAACTCTACAGGAGGCGCCCCAAGGACGTCTCGCTAAAATGCATCTCGAGGAAGCAAGGGCTTGAGCTGCTGGCTAACATCCACGGTGGAGACTATGGTCATCACTCGTCGTCCCGCACCCTCGTGGGCAAAGCCTTCCGCAGCGGCTTCTACTTCCCACGGCGCTCAACGACGCCACGAAGCTTGTGCGGGCTTGCGAGGCATGCCAGTTTCATGCCAAGAAGATCGACCAACCGGCGCAGGACCTCTAGACGATCCCGCTCTCCTGGCCCTTCGTGATCTGGGGATTGGACATCCTTGGTCCATTTCCCCAGGCAGCGAGGAGCTACCGCTTCCTATACGACTCCATCGACAAATTCACCAAGTCGGCTGTCAAGTTCATCCAGGGCTTCGTGAGGCGATTCGGGGTCCCCAGCCGCATCATCAAGGATAACGGTTCGCAGTTCACAAGCAATCTCTTCAGGTCATATTGTGCTAACCTTGGAACACAGATCCGCTACGCTTTTGGTTGAAAGTCTTGTTTGGGATCTTTCTCGCCGGTTTTAAGTTCAGTTTGTTGAGCACGGCTGCACCACTCGCTCTTCTTCACGTGCCTTGCGCATGGGGGCTGGGGCACGGTCGATCACTGGCCCTCATCCGCCACGGCCCGGTGACCTCCCCTGGCCAAGCCTACTCAGGCTTTGGCGCCGGGCTTCTCAGTCCGCGCAACCTATCCTACCGAGCCGGTTCAGGCTTTGGTGCTCTAACCCACGCTCGGTGCTCTCAACAGCTCTCAGCGGCTCACCCCTGCTCGGGGGCTGCACGAGTTCTCTAAATTCGGCCGCCCTCACGACCGATGGGGCTCATGATGCCAAAGAGTAAGGAAGACTCCACCTCAAGACGTCGCGACGCATAAAAGCTAAGTAATCTCACCAAGGCAACAAAAAACATGACATCAAGTTCTTGCTTCATACATATATCCCAGTCCATTACACGACTCCTCGGAGCAACTTGAAATTTTGATGCAGAAAGGACATGAAGGAAAGGAAAGGAGAAGAAGCAGAGGCCGCTCCCGCTCAGTCGGAGTCTTCCAGTTCTTCCGGCTTCATCGAGCCACAACATCGCGGCAACCCCCTCCCCTCACCAGGCCGAGCTCGGCGGCGTGGTGGTTCGTCGCGGCTGCCACTACTGGAGGAGCTGTTGCTGCCACAGAGGGGGGACCCACGGCGCCCCTAGGACTGAGATCGTCTTCGGAGGAGGAGCTGCTCCTCTGGACGCCGTCCCCGTCATCCTCTTCATCATCGGCCTCGAGACAGCACCCAAGGCGCCTCCCTTCCTCCGAGAATACCCTGATGAACAGTGTGGAGGCGCCATCGTACCTGAAGTGGAGCGCACACCTCCCCTGCAGCCGGCTTGCGCGAGCAAACGATTGCTAGCCGCGCTCCAGGAACACATCGCCCGAGGGAGCCACATCAACCTCCACCCAGGATGCACCACTGCAGCAACTGTCAGCCTGCAGCCAGACGTCGCCGAGGCCTCCGGCTGGTAGTAGGTCACCGAACGAGCGGGGAAGCCGGAGCCATGAGCCACCAGGACTCTCCGCCGACACCATGAACTCTGACGACACGTCGAAGGAGTGGAGCTTCGGGCGCGGAGGACGCGCGAATAGCATGCACCGTTGCGCGCCTCCTCTCCCTCCACTGCTACGACCACCTTCACCACGGGAGGACGTACCGCGCCTCTCAACAGCGACCACGGCATAACTCGGAGGGCCGCGCCCGCCTCCCCGAGGAGCCGTTGCGGGCGCAGCGGCATGCTTGCGGGGACGCCCGCGGCCCCTCCTCGGTGACAGCGGGGCCAGATCCTTCTGGGCCTTCCCCTTCTCCGCGGCAGACGGCTTCCTCGACGGCGCCATGGAGATCTCGCAGCAAAAAAGAGAGCGAAGAACAAGCAAGGAGAAGATGGTGCTGGCTTGAAAATGGCTTGGGGGATCCCCCCTAGTCCCATTTATAGGGCGGAGGAGCCCAACCGCCAGCCACTGGCGTCGCAGCCATAGCGCCCTCGTCGTCTGTGCCAAGGAGTTGTCAAGTCACACGATTACCAAGACTGCGTGGGGAGTGGAACCGCCATGTCCCATCCAACCATCGCACGCCGGCCTGCCCCGCAACCTTTTAGGGCCTGCGGCGCTTCGTCCTCGACTAAGGCTTTGCCCTGAAGCCAACTCCGCACGCGCCTTGGGCCCAGGGGCTACTGTCGGCGTCCTGGGAACCAGGGTACCAGACTTGCCTGTCTACGGGCCGCGATGCGCTCCTACCACGGCCTGGTACGGCCCAGCTGATCGACCAGCTGCCCAAGACCCTCGTGAGGGACCTAAACCTCACGAGGAGAACAACGTCAAGACCCCCTCAGGAGCGGCCTCGGCAAGGTGCTCCGGAGGGGCGAAGAATCCAAGGCCAAGCCTGCCTCAGGAGGAGGCAGTGATGTCAGCAGTGACGCACCGCGGCAGCGGGAGCTGGCATCCGCCAATGGCGCAGTTGCCGTTTTGGTGCAAGGGGGACAGCACAGCCGCAGGTTCCCGAGGAGCGGGGCAAAGGTTTCCCCATTGGTGCAACAAGACCAAAGAACGCAAGGACGAAAGGGAGGATGTCACCGCCGAGCCCACTACCGCGTCATAGCCTGATCCTTTTGCAGGCGAAAACTGCTTTTGTCAGGGTAGGAACGTCCTTGTGTTCCCGCTAAAAAATGGCCGTTGTGGGATCCCTTCCCGCCTAAAATTTTTGGGGGAAGAGGACCCTGGCTGCCTATGTAAGTAGCTAGGATCCTTGCTATGAAAGGGGAGAGAGGCAGATCCATACACTCGGCCACCACACAAAGGAGCAAGAACACTTGCCTCCTGACCCTCCTGAGCTTAGGAATCACTGTACTAGTTCATATTCCAACCCTCCCGAGGCCAATCCACCAAAGCAGGAAGTAGGGTTTTACACCACACGGTGGCCCGAACCTGGGTAAACTCTTGTGTGCTTCATCTGTTGTTTGCTTGAATCTCTTCATTAAGGCGAGGGCGAGACGCTAGGTAGACTTGTAATGCCCAGTATGCGGCTATGTCCCCCAACGTGTCGAGGCACGACTTAAGGACATAAACGCATACGAAGTTACAAGTTGGTATTCAAAGCCTTCTTCGACCTTGGAGCCCCCTGATTGATCGAATCGTTGATGGTTGACTCTAGGCACACACAACAAAAATGTTTTGAGTCCTATATATATATATATATATATATAAACAGCCGGTCTATTCTCATAACATTATAAGAATAATATTCTCATAACACTTCCGAACTGCATTGGAAAGCTATACACACCGCACCACACAGACCAGCGAACTTCATGTTTGAAAAAACTGTACGTGTTGTTTTTTCGGTACCTTTTTTGCTATAGTTTTTTAACCGTTTATCGGAATTATGCATGTAATATACCGTTGAAAAGCTATGGAGTAGACGCAACTTCGCCATGTTGAACACTTTTCAAAATTCATCATAGTTTAAGAGCAGTTTCGAAAATTGTGCGGCTCACAACGAATGGCAGCGAGCGTTTTTTTGCGTTTTTTTTCTAAACCGCTCCTCGGAATGAAACATATGATACACCGTTGAAAGATATCGTCGGCGCGCATGTTTTTCATATCTATTATTTTTTCTAATTCGTTACGGTTTAAGAGCAGTTTTGAATTTACTAAATCGCGGAATTGTGTTTTTCGAAATTTTTCAAATTTCCGGTACTGTTTTCACTCCAGTTTTCTAACCGTTTGTCGAAACAAGGCGTGTAATATATCGTTGGAAATCTACGAACGAGGCGCAACTTTCATATGTTGAAATGTTTTTGAGATTCCTTATGGTTTTTAGTTAAATTTGAAAATCGTGCGGCTGACTACGAACAGCAGCAACCGTTTTTTCATGAAATATTTACAAAACGTTGGCCGAAATGATCCAAATGATACACCATTGGAAAGATATCGTCGAGACGCTACTTTCTCATGTAGAACACGCCCTCTAATTCATTACGTTTTAAGAGCAGTTTTGAAATTACAAAAACGCGAAAAGCGCACTGCTTCAAACTGAAGAACGCACTGCATCAGACAGTCAATCGAACCTCATGATTTATTTTGTTGGACGTAGATTTTTCTCAGAGGAGTTTTGTTTCCTTTTCCAACTTTTTTTTCGAAGGAAAGCGGACCGCAACACTCCCGAAAGTGAAGCGGAACACTACCAAAAGTGAACCTCATGATTTGTTGTTCTCTTTTTTCGTACTAATTAATTTGTTTACGCGCGTTTGAGAAGTGTTGAGAAGTGAGCTGCTTTCCGATGTGTTTTTGTTTTTTGATCACCAAGTGAACCGCATTACTTTTTTGTGTTGTTTTGGTAACAATTTTTTTTGAGATTCCGCTATATTTTTTTTTGCATTTTCGTGTTGGGGGCAAGTGAATGGCATCACTTAAAAAGGGACACAAATAGTACATACGAGAACACACCTAATTCAGTACCCAAAAGAACACACCAAATTCAGTATACACATTTTTCTTCATCACGCAATGACCAAGTGCACTGCAGATGAAGCATAGGGATAAGGAGCTGCTACACAAATTGCAAACGCCCACACCTCCTTAGTCTCAGAAAGTGCATTAGACAAAGAAGTGAACCTCTCATTAGAAAGTGCATTAGACAAAGAAGTGAACCAAGTGAACCAAAGTTTATTTTACCCTGAAGCATCCTACTATCATTTTTACAACAAACTAGCCTTTTGCAGTGCAGCACGACAAGGAGTGCATCACACTTCTTTTTCTCTTTTTTGGTTCGTCTTGTCCTTCAAAAAAGAGTAAACAATGCAGTTAAGTTTTCTAAAAAAAACTGAACTTCAAAAGCTGTACACTGTTCTTTGATCAAACATTTTTTTATTTAAAAATGAACCACACCTCAGAGGACAACATATGTGGACTTCCAAGCATACATTTTTTTTCTCATACACAAACAAATAAGAAATTTTTGCACGACCACCCCTCCCCACTGTGTACACAAACAAACGCCGAGCTGCACGCTCACCCCCCTGCATACTGCACACGCCAGGCTGAAGAGCCGTCGTCAACCTTCTGCACATAGTATACATCATAAAGAAACTGGATCTTTTCTGCAAACTGTATTCCGCCTGAATTTGTCCCTACAAAAAGGAACTAGTACTATGGAGTTTTTTGGCTGCACGCCCACTTTTGCACATAATTGAATCAAAGCACCCATTTTTGGCGAATTGTGTCGTCCGTCGAGGTCTAGGAGCATACTGCAGCGCTGCACCAAGTGGACATCGTCGTCGGCACCGCACGAGGGTCAACTGCACTGCAGTCGTGCGTCTGGTGAACCTCACACTATGGACTGGACAACTGCACGACAGGTTCATGACCATCCTCGCCCCAGAATGAAAACCACCATATTGGGAATTGAGAGCAGACACTGAACCTCTCTAGCAGAACCTGGGAACTGCACAACACAAAACTAAGTCACTGAAAATGCACAAGACAAAAAGCACAACCGAACCTCTCTAGCAGAACCTGGGAATGCAAAGTGTGCTGCCTGCTGCAATATAGAGACGTGAGGTCGGAGTTTGCTGGAGACCAAGCCGTAGATGCAGTTGTCCCTCGGCGTGCCCCCTGAACTACATGGAGATGTGCACGGAACCACATCCCACAATGACGAAGCTGCACCTCAGCGCTTGCCGAACTACTTGACGGATCTACAAGCACTGCATGCCGAGCACAAGCGAACCTCCGATGAACCTACTTGAGGGAGTTGTCGGCGTAGGGGTGGTGTGGTCGGTCGATGAGGCATGGCAGGTGAGCCTCCGTGGTCGTCGAGGAGAACAGATCGGCAGAGGAGGTGAAGAAAACTTCTGGCCGTAGGAGTCGATGCATGTTGGTAGCAACGTCGCCCGCAGTGGCCGGATCCACTGCCGGCGGCCTCCCTGGGTGCCTGTGGCGGCCGGATCCGGCACCGCTGTGTCTCCTCGCGGCGGGGGCTGGGGATGGTTGGTACAACGGCGTCTTAGGGAGGGGCCGGCGACCCGGATCGGGATGGCGATGCAGGAGGTCGGCGTGGGAAGTGAGGGGCGTCGATGGGGAAGGCCACGGCGGGGCAGCACGCCCGGATCCACGCCAGCAGCCACGTTGGGCGCGTGGGAGGCACTGAATCTAGGACAGTCAGGATGGAGGGGTGGAGGGCTGCGACACATGGGGAGGAAGGAGGCTGGGGGAAGTGAGGGAGATCGGATCCAGTGCCCCGGGATCCCGACAGGGCGGCACAGGTAGTGGCCGGGGCAGGGCGGGCCGGCGCGGTGGGAAAGGTAGGAGGTGGTCGCGGGAGGAAGGTGAGGCGAGGGCGTGGGGATGTGCTTAGGAAGGGGGTTGGTGTCTTCGGGACGCTGCCGCGCTAGAAACCTGCGTTAGGTGGGGGGTGTTAGGAGAATAAGGTTAGGTGTTATGAGAATAAGGTCTTAAGGGGTGTTATGAGAATAGACCCACCCTATATATATATATATATATATCGGAGAGTAGGATTTCTTTTTACTCCTCATCCCTTCATCGCTCTAGTGAGGACTCTTGACGTTTTTATATCTCCTCTACTCTAAAAAATTCACTAACTTTTTTTAAGATCACGCAAGTATTGTTTGGGTTGTTCCGATATCTTTGTGACGAGAACATTGTTCTCGATGCCTCCTGTCATTTAGGGGTTGTGGCAGTGTCCCGGGGAGTTGAGCTCCAAGGTGTTGTCGTCACAAATGTATCGTAGCGTTTCTAGAATACTTAAGATGGCCGACATCGAAAACTCTTCTATGCGGTTACTGGTGAGATAACCCCGATGTCACCCAGTACTGGGGAGATAGTTCGGGAGTATTGCCACATCTAGTATAGCAGATGCGTTTCGAAGGTCCGAGGTAAACAGTTTCCGAGGATGACTGGTTATGTGTTGACGGATGGATACATCCGGATGTAGGTTTAGAGTTGAGTGCGCGGTGCTTCCCCTATATCCCGAACACCAGATTGCATAACCGGAAACCTTCGGGAATTAATAGGTGGGTTCTTCAAGTAGCTCGTAGGCATTCTTCCAACGAGTGCGTGGTTTGAGGTTTGGGGTTCAACATCGAGTGAAGAGGTTTCATGGGCGATGTTCCAATTGGGAGTTGCATCTTAAATGGTCCTTGGCTATCTTGATCCGGGGATTGCAACACCCTTTGTAACACGTTCCATGGGGCATTCAACACGAACATGTGGAACAAAACTTCTATCATGTATTTGTTCCATCTGCACCTTGCTGTTTTTATTTTATATTTTGTTCTCCCAAGTGGCTTCTTGTCAGCGTCATGGGAACCAGGGTACCCAGACTTGCCTGTCTGTGGGCCGCGACGCGCTCCTTCAAGCAGGCCTGGTACGGCCCAGCTGATCGACCAGCTGCTCAATACCCTCGCGAGGGGCCAAGCCTCGCGAGGAGAACAACGCCAAGACCCCCTCGGGAGCGGCCTCGGCAAAGCGTTCTGGAGGGGCGGTGAATCCAAGGCCAAGCCTGCCTGAGGAGGAGGCAGTGATGTCAGCAGTGACGCACCGCGCCAGCGAGTGCCAGCGTCTGCTAGCGGCACAGTTGCCATTTCGGTGCAAAGGAGACAACGCAGCCGTTGGTTTCCAAGGAACGGGGCAAAGGTTTCCTCTTTGGTGCATGTAATGCCCATGATGGGACTATATCTCCTACGTGTCGAGGCACGACTTAGAGACATAACCCCATGTTGGAATGATCGCAAGTCTGGTATCTTTGCACAACTCATGTAAAAGATGGGGATGGAAAACATAAAAAATAGTTGGCTTACACTCGCCACGTCACACAAATACATTACATGTCCAAAACATTATTCAATAAAACATCACAGCCCTCTAAGGGTAAACTCCAAATGACAAGATACCAAACATAATTTAAATCCACAGGTCGGATCGAATCCTAGTAGAAGTCTCCACTACTGATCATCAGGATAACGAACATAGTATCGACTACGCTCCTCGTCGTACTCCTAGTCTAGCTCGGTGCCATCACCTGGATAGCTCACCACTAGACCTGCATCTGGTGTGGTGAAGTAACTGTGAGCCACAGAGGACTCAGCAATCTCGTTCCCGTGTAACATGACTATTTAAGCCTTGGGAGAGGATATGGCTGAAGAAAAGAGTAAGAGTCTGCAGCAGCAACTAGCACTAGCTTACGTGAGAGAGTGCGAGAAGAGAAGGCCTCGGTCGAGAGATGATCACGAAGTGATCCTAGCTAAAGCTCAACAAACATAACCCCACCGTGTTCAATTCCCGAATCCCTTTTCGGAAATTGACAGTCACGGTACACACGCTGGTAGTGTATTAGAAACATGGTGTCAAGTTATCTACAACCGGATATTAACAAGCTCCCATCTGCCACATAACCGCGGGCACGGCTTTCGAAAGTTCATAACCCTGCAAGGGTGTTCCAACTTGGCCCATGACAAGCCCACGATTCGCGCAGTCGCAACTCCAAGGTGGGAAGACCCGAGTATTCTCGGAATCCCGTGCTCAAGATACTCCGAACTAAGGTAAGGCTAATCCAGCAAATCTTCCCGGCGTGCCGACACCCTGATAGTAGCCGCGTGTATCTCGTCTCAGGCCACGACCGGATGGGTGATCCCACAGGTTTTTACCAAACCTTGAGTTCCCTCGAGGTGGCCCCGCGTAACCCCCAGTTTGGACCAACACTCATGTGGAGCACTGGCCCGGGTTGTTGAATTAAGAAAGAGGGTTAATTACTCCCTATGAAAGTTTTATTAGTTATTAGGCAAATAGTACCAATGTTGGGACTTGCTGGAAAAGACTTAGCACTTAGCGGTTTATCGAGGGGGTCCCATAAACCCCAACCGTGTGAGGAACGCATAATCAAGGAACATAACACCGGTTTATACGGTTCCTAACGGCATGAGTGGAACAAATCACCAAGCAAAAGGCTTAGCCTTCCACCCTTGCCAAAATATAGATGATTTCATTTAGAAATTATTATAGTGTGATATAACCCAACAAAACCTCAACATGAAGCAAGCATCTTCAATCTTCACCTGCAACTAGCAATGCTATAAGAGGGGCTGAGCGAAGCGTACTTATAGCCAATCAATGGTTGCATAGGTAGGGTGGTTAAGCATGGTCATGGTTACAAGTAGGAGGCTGACAGGAAAGACATGGGCTTCGAGGCAAAACTATAGATCGAGACTTCTAGCAATAGGCAAAAATAGTAATGGTATCGGGGTTCGGTCATCTTGCCTGAAGCGTTGTCGTTCGGATCGTAAGAAGGGTCCTCGTGCTCAACCTCGTTGGTAACCTCGTGCTCGTACTCGTACTCGGTCTCAGCTTCCGGCTCTAAACAATACAATCACACAAGGCACGAATCAACAAGATGCAATGCGCACACAAAAATGATGGATGCATGATGGATGCACTATGAGAGCACACGGAGCACGGAAAAATAAACATTCAAGAAAAAGCTTCAAAACATGATAACAATAGGATATTATGAATCTACACGGAAAATCAATCAAGTTTCATATAAGACTTGCTGAAATCGGAGCTACGGGCTAAAAGTATGTCCGAAACAAGAAATATGCACAAGCTGAAAATTACAGCCACATAGCAACTTCGGAGCACTAGATAATTAAGCTACAACACTCAAGCACCATGGCAAAGAGCATGAACATAAACTAGACATATCCTACAACAAATAAGTCCAAAGGTGCACCCCCAAAGGAGCCACGGATCAATAGCAACAAGCTTGGACATATTGAACTTGACAACAAAATCCTGACAGCAGTAATTTATTGCAACTTTGGAGCAAAAGTTAAATATGCTACAGCCACTCAAATAAGCATGCGAGAGCATGAATGGAAAGCCAACAATATATACTACAGGGAACCATCAAGAGTCACCCAAAAACTATCATGGATTGTCCTAGAACAGCAAGCAAACATGGCATCTGAGAATTACAGATTCCAGACTTAGTGAAATTCCACTAAGTGTTAAAACAGCAGTTTCATCATGGCATCTATAAGAGCAAGTTTAAGTCACCTCAAAACTAAACATGGCAAGTGGTAAGCACCACATCAAAGTACACATGATGGTGATTCCGAAACACCTAAGCATGCATCATGGAGATAAACACACCGATAGCAATGAGCTCAACAAGATGCTAAACAACTAAACAGCCACATAGGACTTTGCAACGAAGATATACATGGCAAGATTAATTCTATCATGCAACCTAACACAATCAACATGTAGAGCATGGCAAGACGAACACGTGGACATGCCATTTGCATCATTCGAATAAACGAGCTAAAAGATATCACTATGCAAAGATGGCATAAAAACATCACTAACAACAGTTTATATAGGGATGCACTCTTGCAACAGAAAAATAAGCACCTAGATGATCTCAAAAATGCATGGCACAAAGGAATGAAGCATAGTGCTAGTCACCACGAACGTCTGGACATGTCAATCACTCAAATCGGAGCACCACACAAAAAGATATCATCATTTGAAACTAGCATCAGACAGATAAAACAAACAAGGACTTAGAAGGATTTGGAGCAACCTTCTCAGATCTGAAAATAACGAACGGGCCTCAGGGCGAATCCGTCCCGATCTGGCCCGGCGGATCTGGCCGGCTGGAGGCCCGCGGAAGAAGCGGTGGAGCGGCCCGCGGTGGCCTGGCGTCGGGCGGAGTGGCTGCTGGCCCACCTGGCCTTGGCGGAGGAAGGGCCCGGCGGGAGATCGGCCCGGCAGCTCGGCTCGGACTGGCGCGGCCTCGGGCCTGGCGAGGTGGAGCGGCGCGCCTGGCGACTGGGCCTCGCGCGCGGAGGGGACGCGGCCCAGCTGGCTACCGAGGGGCGGCGCGACTGGAGGGCTTCGACAGGCGGACGAGCGGGCCGAAGCGGGGCGGCTGGGCCCTAGGGTTCGCGCGAATCCTGGCCCAGGCGGTGGCGCTGCCTCGATCTGGCTCGACGAGGGGATCGGCTCCCTCGCCCGAGCGGGGGCGGCTTCGCTGGTCTTCGAGCGGCTTCGAGCGGGGAGGCTGGCCGGCGGCGGGAATCGGGCGTTGACCCGATCGGCTGAGCGACAGCGGGGCGATCTGGGAGATGGGAAGCGGGGAGAGGTGGCGCAGTGGTGGCGGGGGAGCTCCGGCGGTGCTCCGGTGAGGTGCTCCGGTGGTGCTCCGGCGAGCTCCGGCCGGAGTGGAGAGAGGAGAGGATGGAGGTAGGGGATGAACTAGGGTTTCCTTGATTTGGGGCAAAAATTGGGGGAAGTGGACTAATATATAGGCACAAGGAGCTAGGGTTGCCCAAATGGAGTGCGGTTTTCAGCCACATGATCAGGATTGGATGGCCTAGATGAAGGGAATGGCTAGGAGTGGTTTGGTGGGCTGTTGGAGGGGTGTCTTGGGCCTCAAAGTGGAGGCACTTTGAGCCCACACGAATAACTGTTGGGGTAGCAAACGGACTCGAAACGCGACGAGATTTGACAGGCGGGTTACACATACCAAAACAACAACACACGATAAGCCTCGCGCCAAACCGGTAACGTTACACGGCCAAACACCAAAGTAGGCCTACGGGACGCCACGGACACGTGAGGGAGCTCCGGAACGCGAAACGGACAACGGGAAAGAACGCGTGGAACCGGATGCAACTGACAACACAAATGCAATGCGATGCACATGACTATATGATATGAATGAATGCCACACACGCACACAACAAAACGACGAAAACCCGAAAGACAAAGAACCCGGAATGGAATAGATGAAGCCAGAGATATATTATATGCCCAAAAGGGAAAGTATTACATCCGGGGCATTACAAACTCTCCTCTACTACAAAAAGATCTTGTCCCGAGATCTAGGACTGGAAAAAGGAAGGGTACTCGGAACGAAGATGATCTTCTCGTTCCCACGTAGCTTCTCGGTCGGTATGATGTGACCACTTGACTTTCAAGAATTTGATGGACTTGTTGCGGGTCTTGCGCTCGGTTTCTTCGAGAATAGCAACGGGATGCTCTCGGTAGGACAAATCTTGTTGAAGATCAATCTCTTCAAACGGAATCATGCGTTCAGGTGCCTTGAAGCATTTGCGGAGTTGAGAGACATGGAACACATCATGAACATTGGCGAAGTTGGAAGGGAGCTCAAGTTGATAGGCTAGATCGCCTCTTTTGCCAAGGATCTTGAAAGGCCCGATGTATCTAGGAGCAAGCTTTCCTTTGATACCGAATCTTTGGGTTCCTTTCATAGGAGAAACACGGAGATAGACATGATCACCAATGTTGAAAGCCAAATCACGATGCTTGCCGTCATAGTAACTCTTCTGACGCGACTGAGCGGCCTTGAGATTCTCACGTATGACTTTGCACATTTCTTCGGCTTCTGAGATCAAGTCATTGCCAAGAAGTTGACGTTCACCTGTTTCAGACCAGTTGAGAGGTGTACGGCACTTTCTGCCATGGAGGATTTCAAACGGAGCTTTGCCGGCACTTGCTTGGTAGCTGTTGTTGTAAGAGAACTCGGCAAATGGAAGGTAGTCTTCCCATCTCATGCCAAAAGAGATGACACAGGCTCTGAGCATGTCTTCTAGAATCTGATTCACTCGCTCGACTTGACCACTAGTCTGAGGGTGAAAAGCAGTGCTGAACCTGATCTTAGTGCCCATGGCGGACTGAAAGGAGTCCCAGAACTTTGAAGTGAACAAACTTCCACGGTCTGAGGATATAACTTGAGGAATGGCATGTAAGGACACAATTCTGGAAGTGTACAACTCTGCCAATTGAGCTGCATTGATTGATTCTTTGACTGGAAGGAAGTGAGCGACTTTGGTAAGCTTGTCAATCACCACGAAGATAGAATCATTCCCTCTTTTGGATTTAGGAAAGCCAGTGACGAATTCCATTTCAATGTGGTCGAACTTCCACCCGGGAATAGGAAGAGGTTGAAAAAGACCGGCTGGACGTTGATGTTCTGCTTTCACTCTTCTGTAGACATCACATTCATTAACGAATTGGGCAATCTCCCTTTTCATGCGTGTCCACCAGTAAGATTGCTTGAGATCTTGGTACATCTTGGAGCTACCAGGATGAATGGAAAGGAGAGAATCATGTGCTTCTTCCATTATGAGCTTCCTGAGATCACCTTTGGGAACAACGAGTCTGTCCTCAAAGAACAAGGTATCTCTCTCATCAACACGAAAGCACTTGTATTTAGGAGTGCCCTTTGCAATACCATGTTTCACCTTCTGCACCATGGCATCACTGAGTTGGGCCTCACGGACCTGATCTTCCAAGGTAGGAGCAATTTGAAGATTTGCAAGAAAACCCTGCGGAACAACTTGGTGAGTTTCCTGAATGCTTCACAAAGCTCAGGCTGGAACGGCTTGATAAGAAGGCTGTAGCAATATGCCTTTCTGCTCAAAGCATCTGCAATCACATTCGCCTTGCCAAGAGTGTATTCAATGCTGGGATCATACTCTTGGATCATTTCAACCCAACGAGTCTGGCGGAGGTTCAGATTCGGCTGTGTGAATATGTACTTCAAGCTCTTGTGATCAGTGAAGATGTCTACTTTTCTTCCCAACAACAAATGTCTCCATGTAATCAAAGCATGTAGCACAACTGCTAGCTCGAGATCATGTGTAGGATAGTTCTTCTCACTAGGCTTCAGCTGACGAGAAGTGTAAGCCACAATTCTCTTATCTTGCATAAGCACACCACCAAGGCCTTGAAGAGAAGCATCACAGAATACTTCATAGGGCTTGGACTCATCTGGAGGAGTAAGAACTGGAGCAGAGACGAGCTTTTCTTTGAGAGTTCTGAATGCCACTTCACACTCTGGAGACCAAAAGTATTTGACATTCTTCTGAAGCAAGTTGGAAAGAGGCTCGGCAATCTTGGAGAAGTTCTCAACGAACCTTCTGCAATAGCTGGCAAGACCCAGAAAACTGCGGAGTTGCTTGACGTTCTGAGGAGCTTCCCAGTTGACAATTGCTTCAACTTTCTCGGGATTTACCGCAATACCGTCAGCTGAGATGATATGGCCCAGGTACAAAACCTTATCGAGCCAAAATTCGCACTTGGAGAACTTGGCATAGAACTTATGCTCACGGAGTCGATCAAGAACCAGACGTAAGTGCTTTTCGTGATCTTCTTCATTCTTGGAAAACACCCGAATATCATCCAGATACACAAGCACAAACTCGCCGGTGTAGGGGTTGAAGATGTAGTGCATCATTCTCGAGAAGGTAGGAGGAGCATTGGCGAGACCAAAGGACATGACGGTATACTCATATGAACCGAAACTCGTTCTGAAGGCAGTCTTGGGAATGTCTTTCTCGCGAATGCGAATTTGGTGATAGCCCATTCGGAGGTCAAGCTTAGAGAACACTTTAGCTCCTTTGAGCTGCTCGAAGAGTTCGTTGATGTTGGGGAGCGGATATTTGTTCTTTATTGTCTTCTTGTTCAATGGCCGGTAATCAACACAGAGACGCTCCGTGCCATCTTTCTTCTTGACAAATAAGACACCACAGCCCCAAGGAGACGTACTAGGCCTGATGAGACCCATACGCTCCTGTTGATCAAGCTGCTTCTTCAATTCCTTCAATTCTCTGGGAGAGAGCTTGTACGGACGCCGGCATGCTGGCTCAGTACCCGGCTCGAGTTCAATAACGAATTCCACCTGACGGTGTGGAGGCATGCCTGGAAGTTCTTCAGGAAAGACGTCTTGGTATTCGTTAACCACCGGAATTTGAGATATGTCATTAATTTCGCCCTTATCATTGAGAGAGAAAAGCCTGATAGTGTTATCCCTAGAGGCGAAGATAATCACATCTTCATCAGGATGAGTCATCTTGACTTCCTTCTGTGCACAATCAATGTGAGCATCATGCTGAGAAAGCCAATCCATTTCGAGGATGAGGTCAATGTCGGAATTACCAAGAACCACCGGAGAAGCCAAAAATCGATAATCACCCATGCGAATAGAAACATCCGGAGCATATATACGAGAATGCATCAATCTACCCGGAGAAACAACTGATAACTCCCTTGGCAAACTTTTGATGTCAACATTGTACTTGGATGCAAATGGTTGAGACATGAAAGAGCATGAAGCACCCGAATCAAACAAAACTTTAGCAGGGATGGAGTTGACTGGAAGGTTACCCAAAATGACATCAGAAGAATTCTCCGCTTGTGCTGCATTCATCAGATTCACCCTTGCAGACTTTGGATTATGCTTGACAATAGCTGAACTCACAGGTGGAGGAGGTGGAAGACGCTTCGGGTTGGGGCACTTGTTAGCATAGTGACCTTTCTGAGTGCATTTGTTGCAAGTCACTTCTGAGAGAGGACGGAAATGAGAGCCACTTGACTTGGAGCCTTGAGACTGAAACTGGTTCTTCGACTAGTTGCTCGGGTTGGGTGGGTGGGAGAAACCACGTCCACTAGAGTTCTTGTTGCTGTTGGAGTTGTTGTATGGAGCTCGAATCACTGGAGGAGGAGGAAGCCAGAATTTCTGTTGTTTCACAGCCACTTGAGAAGATGAGGAGGAGTGAACGGCATCTCGAATCCTCTTTTTAGAAGCCTCCATCTTGAGCCGAGCTGCCTCTTGTTTCAAAGCCATGTTATAGAATTTGTCAAATTCATCGGGCTTGAACAAGGTGAGAGCAAGTTGAAGTTCATCTTTGAGACCACCACGAAACTGGTAGATTTTGCTCTTGGCGTCAGGAATGTCTTGCTTAGCATAGCGGGCGAGGTTTTGGAACCTGACATTATACTGATAGACAGACATAGAGCCCTACTTCAGGTTGCGGAATTGCTCACGCATACCCTCGATGACACTTGTTGGAATATGGTGAGAGCGAAAGTCCTTGCAGAAATCCTCCCAAGAGATCACACGACCTGGCCTGGAGTCTTTGTACTGCTGCCACCAGTCAGCTGCTTGGTCTTTGAGTTGGAAGGCTGCAAACTTCACATAGTCCTCTTCCTTTACGTTACTACACTCAAAATGCTTCTTTATGTCGGTTAACCAATCTTCAACATCAAGAGGGTCGACACAGTAACTGAAAGCTTTTGGATTATTGGCCAAGAACTGGTTGAGAGTAGCATGGTGCTGCTGATTGAAGAAATTGCCTTGATTCCCTAGAACACCCTGATTAGCTTGATTAGCTTGCATCTGCTGCATCATCTGCATCAACATCTGGGTGTTCTGAGTTGTAGTCTGCATAATCGCTCTCCAAGCCTCAGACGGAGGAGGAGGGGAAGGAGGACGATCTGGGACCTCTTCACCCTCTGGGTTAGCGTTGGGAACTCGTTTCGGAGCCATCCTGAAAGAGATGACCACGAATCAGCAATTGATTGAAAGAAGATAAAGCTGAATCAATGGAATGAATTGCAACAAGTATTCACAATAATCATTCGAACAATAGGAACGAATGAAATCAGTCGAACAAGAGAAACGAATGAAATTCTCAGTTTAATGATAACAACAATCTTCACGAGAAGCCACATAGGGGACAAAAGGTAAAATAAGAAAAACAACAACAAGGTACATATGGAAACAAACACAAGATAGGAGCTTCGTTCGACATCTTTGTGCTGAAAGCATATGAACGCGTTACGAACGGGTTTTGCAATCCCCGGATCAGCATAGCCAAGGACCCTTTAAGATGCAACTCCCGATCGGAACATCGGTCATAATACCACTTCACTCAATGTAGAACCCCGACTCACTAACCTGCATTCGTTGGAAGAATGCCTACGATCTACTGGATAAAACCACCTATTAATTTCCGAAAGATTCCAGTTATGCAATCAGGTGTTGGGGATACAGGGGAAGCACCACGCAATCAACTCTAAACCTACATCCAGCTGTATCCATCCTTCAACACATAACCAGTCTTTCTCGGAAACTGTCTACCTCGGACCTTCGAAAAGCATCCACTATAACAAGCTATGGCAATACTCCCGAACTACCTCCCCAGTACTGGGTGATGTCGGGGTTATCTTGCCACTAACCATATAGGATAGATTTTCGATGTCGGCCGTCTTAAGTATTTAGTACTGCCGCGATATGCTTGTGACGACAATACCCCGAAGCTCAACTCCCCGGGACACTGCCACAACCCCTAATGTCAGGAGGCATCGAGAACAATATTCTCTTCACAAGAACATCGAAACAATCCCAGAATACTCGCGAGATTCCTAAAAAAAAATTTGGTGCAATTTTTGAAGATAGAAGAGACAAGAGTAGTCGTCAGGAGTCCTCACCAGAGAGAAAGGGGATAAGAAGCAAAGAAATCCTACTCTCCGATATAATATAGGACTCAAAATATTTTAAGTGTGTGCCTAGACTCGACCGTCAGCGATTCGATCAATCAGTGGGGGCTCCTAGGTCGGAGAAGGCTATGAATACCAACTTGTAATGCCCAGGATGGGACTATATCTCCTACGTGTCGAGGCACGACTTAGAGACATAACCCCATGCTGGAATGATCGCAAGTCTGGTATCTTTGCACAACTCATGTAAAAGATGGGGATGGAAAACATAAAAAATAGTTGGCTTACACTCGCCACGTCACACAAATACATTACATGTCCAAAACATCATTCAATAAAACATCACAGCCCTCTAAGGGTAAACTCCAAATGACAAGATACCAAACATAATTTAAATCCACAGGTCGGATCGAATCCTAGTAGAAGTCTCCACTACTGATCATCAGGATAACGAACATAGTATCGACTACGCTCCTCGTCGTACTCCTAGTCTAGCTCGGTGCCATCACCTGGATAGCTCACCACTGGACCTGCATCTGGTGTGGTGAAGTAACTGTGAGCCACAGAGGACTCAGCAATCCCGTTCCCGGGTAACATGATTATTTAAGCCTTGGGAGAGGATAAGGCTGAAGAAAAGAGTAAGAGTCTGCAGCAGCAACTAGCACTAGCTTACGTGAAAGAGTGCGAGAAGAGAAGGCCTCGGTCGAGAGATGATCACGAAGTGATCCTAGCTAAAGCTCAACAAACATAACCCCACCGTGTTCAACTCCCGAATCCCTTTTCGGAAATTGACAGTCACGGTACACACGCTGGTAGTGTATTAGAAACATGGTGTCAAGTTATCTACAACCGGATATTAACAAGCTCCCATCTGCCACATAACCGCGGGCACGGCTTTCGAAAGTTCATAACCCTGCAGGGGTGTTCCAACTTGGCCCATGACAAGCCCATGATCCGCGGAGTCGCAACTCCAAGGTGGGAAGACCCGAGTATTCTCGGAATCCCGTGCTCAAGATACTCCGAACTAAGGTAAGGCTAATCCAGCAAATCCTCCCGGCGTGCCGACACCCTGATAGTAGCCGCGCGTATCTCGTCTCAGGCCACGACCGGATGGGTGATCCCACAGGTTTTTACCAAACCTTGAGTTACCTCGAGGTGGCCCCGCGTAACCCCCAGTTTGGACCAACACTCATGTGGAGCACTGGCCCGGGTTGTTGAATTAAGAAAGAGGGTTAATTACTCCCTATGCAAGTTTTATTAGTTATTAGGCAAATAGTACCAATGTTGGGACTTGCTGGAAAAGACTTAGCACTTAGCGGTTTATCGAGGGGGTCCCATAAACCCCAACCGTGTGAGGAACGCATAATCAAGGAACATAACACCGGTTTATACGGTTCCTAGCGGCATGAGTGGAACAGATCACCAAGCAAAAGGCTTAGCCTTCCACCCTTGCCAATATATAGATGATTTCATTTAGAAATTATTATAGTGTGATATAACCCACCAAAACTTCAACATGAAGCAAGCATCTTCAATCTTCACCTGCAACTAGCAATGCTATAAGAGGGGCTGAGCGAAGCGTACTTATAGCCAATCAATGGTTGCATAGGTAGGGTGGTTAAGCATGGTCATGGTTACAAGTAGGAGGCTGACAGGAAAGACATGGGCATCGAGGCAAAACTATAGATCGAGACTTCTAGCAATAGGCAAAAATAGTAATGGTATCCGGGTTCGGTCATCTTGCCTGAAGCGTTGTTGTTCGGATCGTAAGAAGGGTCCTCGTGCTCAACCTCGTTGGTAACCTCGTGCTCGTACTCGTACTCGGTCTCAGCTTCCGGCTCTAAATAATACAATCACACAAGGCACGAATCAACAAGATGCAATGCGCACACAAAAATGATGGATGCATGATGGATGCACTATGAGAGCACACGGAGCACGGAAAAATAAACATTCAAGCAAAAGCTTCAAAACATGATACCAATAGGATATTATGAATCTACACGGAAAATCAATCAAGTTTCATATAAAACTTGCTGAAATCGGAGCTACGGGCTAAAAGTTATGCCCGAAACAAGAAATATGCACAAGCTGAAAATTACAGCCACATAGCAACTTCGGAGCACTAGATAATTAAGCTACAGCACTCTAGAACCATGGCAAAGAGCATGAAAATAAACTAGACATATCCTACAGCAAATAAGTCCAAAGGTGCACCCCCAAAGGAGCCACGGATCAATAGCAACAAGCTTGGACATATTGAACTTGACAACAAAATCCTGACAGGAGTAATTTATTGCAACTTTCGAGCAAAAGTTAAATATGCTACAGCCACTCAAATAAGCATGTGAGAGCATGAATGGAAAGCCAACAATATATACTACAGGGAACCATCAAGAGTCACCCAAAAACTATCATGGATTGTCCTAGAACAGCAAGCAAACATGGCATCTGAGAATTACAGATTCCAGACTTAGTGAAATTCCACTAAGTGTTAAAACAGCAGTTTCATCATGGCATCTATAAGAGCAAGTTTAAGTCACCTCAAAACTAAACATGGCAAGTGGTAAGCACCACATCAAAGTACATATGATGGTGATTCCGAAACACCTAAGCATGCATCATGGAGATAAACACACCGATAGCAATGAGCTCAACAAGATGGCATTTCATAACAAGCTAAACAACTAAACAGCTACATAGCACTTTGCAACGAAGATATACATGGCAAGATTAATTCTATCATGCAACCTAACACAATCAACATGTAGAGCATGGCAAGACGAACACGTGGACATGCCATTTGCATCATTCGGATAAACGAGCTAAAAGATATCACTATGCAAAGATGGCATAAAAACATCACTAACAGCAGTTTATATCGGGATGCACTCTTGCAACAGAAAAATAAGCACCTAGATGATCTCAAAAATGCATGGCACAAAGGAATGAATCGTAGTGCTAGTCACCACGAACGTCTGGACATGTCAATTACTCAAATCGGAGCACCACACAGAAAGATATCATCATTTGAAACTAGCATCAGACAGATAAAACAAACAGGGACTTAGAAGGATTTGGAGCAACCTTCTCAGATCTGAAAATAACGAACGGGCCTCAGGGCGGATCCGGCCCGATCTGGCCCGGCGGATCTGGCCGGCAGGAGGCCCGCGGAAGAAGCGGTGGAGCGGCCCGCGGTGGCCTGGCGTCGGGCGGAGTGGCTGCTGGCCCACCTGGCCTTGGTGGAGGAAGGGCCCGGCGGGAGATCGGCCCGGAAGCTCGGCTCGGACAGGCGCGGCCTCGGGCCTGGTGAGGTGGAGCGGCGCGCCTGGCGACTGGGCCTCGCGCGCGGAGGGGACGCGGCCCAGCTGGCTACCGAGGGGCGGCGCGGCTGGAGGGCTTCGACAGGCGGACGAGCGGGCTGAAGCGGGGCGGCTGGGCCCTAGGGTTCGCGCGAATCCTGGCCCAGGCGGTGGCGCTGCCTCGATCTGGCTCGATGAGGGGATCGACTCCCTCGCCCGAGCGGCGGCGGCTTCGCTGGTCTTCGAGCGGCTTCGAGCGGGGAGGCTGGCCGGCGGCGGGAATCGGGCGTTGACCCGATCGGCTGAGCGACAGCGGGGCGATCTGGGAGATGGGGAGCGGGGAGAGGTGGCACAGTGGTGGTGGGGGAGCTCCGGCGGTGCTCCGGCGAGGTGCTCCGGCGGTGCTCCGGCGAGCTCCGGCCGGAGTGGAGAGAGGAGAGGCTGGAGGTAGGGGATGAACTAGGGTTTCCTTGATTTGGGGCAAAAATTGGGGGAAGTGGACTAATATATAGGCACAAGGAGCTAGGGTTGCCCAAATGGAGTGCGGTTTTCAGCCACATGATCAGGATTGGATGGCCTAGATGAAGGTAATGGCTAGGAGTGGTTTGGTGGGCTGTTGGAGGGGTGTCTTGGGCCTCAAAGTGGAGGCACTTTGAGCCCACACGAATAACTGTTGGGGTAGCAAACGGACTCGAAACGCGACGAGATTTGACAGGCGGGTTACACATACCAAAACAACAACACACGACAAGCCTCGCACCAAACTGGTAACGTTACACGGACAAACACCAAAGTAGGCCTACGGGACGCCACGGACACGTGAGGGAGCTCCGGAACGCGAAACGGACAACGGCAAAGAACGCGTGGAACCGGATGCAACCGACAACACAAATGCAATGCGATGCACATGACTATATGATATGAATGAATGCCACACACGCACACAACAAAACGACGAAAACCCGAAAGACAAAGAACCCAGAATGGAATAGATGAAGCCAGAGAAATATTATATGCCCAAAAGGGAAAGTATTACATCCGGGGCATTATAGTGCAACAAGACCGAAGACCGCAAGGACGATAAGGAGGATGTCACCGTTGAGCTCACCACCGTGTCACCTCCTGATCCTTCTGCAGGCGAAGACTGCTTCTGTCAGGGTAGGAACGTCCTTGTGTTCCCGCTCAAATATGGCCGTTGTGGAATCCCTTCCCGCCTAAACATTTCGGGGGAATAGGACCGTGGCCGCCTATAGAAGTAGCTAGGACCTCCACTGCAAGGAGGGATGATCGACACACACACTTGACCACCGCACAAGGAGCAAGAACACTAGCCTCCTGACCCTCCTAAGCTCGCCTCCTGAGCTCAAGAAACCATGTACGAGTTCATACTCTAGCTCACCCGGAGCCAATCCACCAAAGCAGGAAGTAGGGTCTTACACCTCGCGGTGGCCCGAACCTGGATAAACTCTTGTGTGTTTGTTCGTTGTTTGCTTGAATCCTTCCACCGAGACGAGAGCGAGGCGCTAGGTAGACGTTAGTGGGAGAGATTTTCGTTCAAGCCCTTATGTTTGACCTTAACGGGTTTTGCGGAGCCTTGAATCCGACATTTGGCGCGCCAGGTAGGGGGCGTGTCGAAAACTCGCCTCTCCGATGACCTCGTCGTGTTCTCGTCACCGACCCTGCTCCACAGCCATGGTGGACACACGCCGAGCTCGCGCCGCCCGCCGCGCTGCGAACGTCGCTCAGATGGCGCCCGCGGGCAACGGCGCACCGCTCCGCCCCAACTCGCCAGTCGCCAACGCCGCCACCGACCCGGCTATCCATGAGCAGCAGGACTCCTCGCTGCCGCCGTCCGTGCGGCGGGACGGCCGCACGGCAACTCCTTCACCTTCGCCGGCCGCAGCGTCGTCCTCGCTGGCCCGCCGCGGGCCGGTCTACCAGCAGCCTGTGCTACTGATGGCGCGGGAGCTCTTGCGCTACCGCCCGGCAGATGATATCTACGACGAGTGGCTCCACCGTATCACCAAGCTCGTCAACGCCGCTGGGGAAGCGCCTGCACCAACACACTCTTCGCGTCCTCCGTCGCCCCCGGCGGCGAACAAGGGCCGTGGGGTCCCGGCTCCGCCTCACCTTCGCCCCGCCGGCTAGGAGGGCCGGCGCGAGGCCCCTCGACGCGAACAACCCTGCAGAGCCCACGCCCACGACGAGGAGAGTTGCCAGGTGATCCCGCACCCACATGCAGGGGCTCGTGGGCCCCCTGGCCCACAACGCCCAGACCACGCGCCACAGGAGGTGGTGGCGCCAGCACCTCAAGAACCAGCGTCACAGGTGCAGGGGGCGCCTGTGATCATGAGCTTACGTGGGTGTGGCGCCCTAGCTCCCGAGCTACGGTGCCTCGTCTGGCCCGGCAAGTTGTCACACCCTGCATTTTGTAACATGTTATTTGTACCTTTGAAGCATGAAAATTTGGACCAGCAAAAATTATTAGCATCATTTGGCTTTTATTTGGAATTGAGTTTTCTTCATGTGCTTTTTCATGTGCTCATTAAAGTCAACTATGATCTCTTGTAGAATTCATCTCCATACCCAAAACTTCTGCCCAATGATCATGCCAAGTGTTATATAACAGTATAGTATTTTCCTACAAAATTAATTTGGCCAAAAAGTATTTTATAAATTTAGTTTTCCAAAAACCCCTGAATTGAGATTTGCACTGCAAGTACTTGATTTAGGGTGAGAAAATTATTTCAAAAGGTTTATTTGAGACCTAGCAGTCATAGGACTTCCAGAAACCACAAAGGTATAATTTTAAAATTTATTTTCCTATTTTATTTAAAAGCTTTTTCTTAAGGCCAGAAATGGTCTTTAATAGGGGAAAATTATTTAACTATTTCAAAAATATTTGCCAAAATTCAGAGAGACTCATAGGACATATATTGTACATATATAAGAGTTTCAACACTTGGCCATGTTCAAAATAATGGGCTAAACCCTCTAAAACCTTTTCTGGATATTTCAAGCTTTTGAAATATTTACAAAGGAAAAATTCTCCAAAAATTCCAGGGAAATTCTATCATGTCATATATGACATATTTGATGATCTTGCCAAGTCCCATGCCTTGGGAAGCAAGAAAACATCCTCAAACCCCTTCATAACCATTCTGTCCATATTTGAAGTTTGAGCAACTTTACATTGCCAAACTTGTCCAAATGCTCTCAAACTTGGTGCACATGCTAGAATGACCTAATAAGGCATCTAGACCAAATGGCACAAGATTTGGAATAGAGCAACTTGATCAGATCACCTCAAAATCGTTTCTGTTCAAATGCAAATTTGAACAACTTTACATTACCAACTTTTTATCTGGAGCTTCAAACTTTGTGGGCATGGTCAATACCTCAAATGATGATGCTACTCCAAGTGGTGTATCAAGGGGAGATGATTAGCTTGACTCAAACTAGATGAAGCTGTTTCTGTTGATTTCTAGGGTTCACCAAAGTTACATTGGCTAGTTTCTTCAAATGAGCCCAAATTTGGTGAAGCACCCTATTTTCTCATGTCTTTCAACCCTGTTAAGTGCCATGTCAAGTGGAGGTCATTTACTTGACCAAACACTGATCAAACACCTTCTGGCTTTTTACTAAAACCTCCAACTTGATCACTTTTACTCTTCTCCATGGCCTCAACTTTTTACCACCTGATCATTGAGTTACTAGCTACCTCCAGTAACTTCCCAAGCACCCCAGCTCCATGATTGAGGGGTAAGAACCCTGTTTTACCTTGCTGGACAGCAGGTTTTCACCAAGTCACCAGCATCTTCCCTCTCTCTCAGCATCTCCAGGGCATCCAAGGCCTCAGGCCATTTCTTTACTCCTCCCTCAACCTTCTAGACACTCTGTGGCACGTTGGTTTTGACCAGGACGGCGAGAGCGCGGCGATGCCAGCCAAACGCGCGCTCTGGAGCACGTAACAGTGCAGACACGCACTGTAGCTCCAACCAATCAGCCTCCACCGACAGCCTCGGGCCTCCCCTTCACGCCAGTCGAGGCCTCTCGACGTCCGCAACCTCCCCGGCGCTGTCCCCCCTCCTCCTGCGCCCTCCAGTGGTCGTCGCCGCACGCGCGCTGGCCGCCCGCGATGGCCACTCTGCTGCTTCACACGCGCGTGCGCTCCAGACGCTCCCCCGCTCCTCCTCTCACTTCTACTGGATGTGGAGATCGTCCAGGAACTCCATGGACTCATCCCCTTGGCCTCCCGTGCGCTGTAGCCTCGAGCCGGAGCTCGCCGGCGCACTGGACCACGGGCCTCCGTCGACCTCCTATAAATAGCCCCTCCCGAGCCTCTCCAGCAGCACCACCAGCCTCACTCCACTCCACTGAGCCCCCCAGCACCTTCAGTTCGACCCCAAGAGGTCCCAGTACTCGGGATCGACCGGAGCGCCGCCGCGTCGGGCCGCCGGTGATCTTGCGGTACGGGCCTCCCCTGCCCTTCCTTTCGCCTGATTCAGAACCCACTCGCCTCACTGACCCTTTCCCCCTTGTTTCCCCCTCCGTTTGCAGTCGGAAACAACCACAACAGCCACCTCCCGACGAGCCTCCGCCGTCCCACCTCGCCGCCGGCGAACCTGACCTCCCCGGTGTGCCGCACCACCACCACTGCAACCGCCACTTGACGCTAAGTCCATCCCTGGCCTCCGTTGCCGTCGCCGTGGCCGGAAACCTCGCCGGTGAGCTCGCCGTCGCCGTGGCCGCAAGGTTGGAGATGACAGGCGGGCCCCGCCTGTCATCCCCACACCTCTCTCCCCCTCCTCTCTGTCACTGACCCACGAGCCCCGCCCGTCAGGTTCAAAAACCCGACGTGCGCGCGCAGGCTCCCGTGCGGCTGGGCTGGACCGCCCTGGGCCGTGCACTGTGGCCTCCTCTGGCCCAGTGCACAGGACACATTTTTCTTTTTCTTTTCTGTAAATGTTTTAAACATTTCTACAGAAAAGAATAATGGTCCCAATTAAATAATTCCAACTCCTAAAATCTTGTAATATTCCAACCTATTTAATGGCACCACTTTCACTCAAATCCATAAAACTTTTCTGTTCTGTTCAAATTTAAATTCAAATTTGAGCAGTAATACTCCTATTCAAAAATCAATAAATTCCATTCTGTTACTCCAAAACTCCAACTAGGATTTTTCCCCATCTTAGAAATTCCTCTAGTATTTTACAAAAATGAGTTGACATTTTTTCTGAGTACTTTGATTTTTCTGTTTTGTTTGTATTCTTATTTTCCCGTGGTTATTATGCGACGTATAGATCCCGTATTTGACGAAGTTGCTGTGGAAGGAGAAGGAGAAGGATTTGAAGACTTTGAAGACCAAGCCAATCCAGGCAAGCAGCCCTTTGACCATGATACACTTCTTCTTCGGAACCCGTATGTTTCCGATGCATGATGTTAGGGTTACGATAGTGACCTAGTTGATTCCACCATATGATGCATGCCATGATCTTGATCTTGCTATGTGCTAGATGACATGCATGTGGGTAGTAGTAATGAATAGTGATGCATGTGTGACATGAACCTTCGTGGTTGAACTCTTTACATAAAACCCCGTCGGGTGCCATTCATGCCCGAGGGAGATGATGATGAGTTAGGTGACCACTTGATGACGAAGTGGTGTACCGAGGCAAGTGTGTGTGTTTTTCAAACGGATTGGTTTAAGTTGCGACCGTTATTCCAACCATACATGTGCAACCACACTACCCCTTATGGGATGGGGCTTTATTGATTGCTTAGGTCGATACTAGCATGGTGCCTGCATTACTAGTGATGGGAAGACTTGAGGTCTTTCTCGGGACGGGGTCGTGCTTGGATAGACGACCATGACTGTTTTCACAGGGCACCGGACACACCGTTGGTCCCTTCGGGTACGCGTGACATTGAAATTAGGGCAAGTCCCGTGATCTATTGTTTGTACCCGAGGGCCGTGTACCAACGAGTGGACTCTATGTTAGTGTCATCTAAGGAAAGATAATGACCGGGTGCTTACCCCGGGTACTTGAGGTACCGCAGGTCGTGGATGACACGGAAGTTCCCCGGATCTTGTGGGTAAAGTGTACAACCTCTGCAGAGTGTCAAACTATTCGAATAGTCGTGTCCACGGTCATGGACAGTTGGGTAACCGCTCTTGGGCTACGTCCAATGTTTGTGAAACCATGCGTGTGTATGTGAGTCAAGGTGGTGACTTGACTCGATGAGTTGACTCATATTCATGTTGATATCGGTAACCTGTCTTCGAGATTACGCGAGTTTATTGATGCATTAACTTGATGGTAGAATATTTGTTCTAGCCTTGCTAGATTGATCATTTTTATTCAAATGCACTGTTACTTTGAACCACATCATGGGTTGCTTGCGAGTACATTCAAAGTACTCATTGGCTTGCCACTGGTTATTTAATTGGCCAGGCTTGGAAGAACAGGAATATGAGGAAGAATTCTTCGGAGACGAACATGCGAACTAGCACGCTGTCCCAGTCAGAATGCCTGTAGGGTTAAGGCAGATGGCATGTGTTCTACCCGTTATCGAAGACCTCCGCTATTTGAGTTATTTGCTATTCAGCCCGTGAGGCTCTATCTATGTAAGACTTGGCCATAATGGCCATAATTCGTGTAAGACTATTTGTCTGGATGTAAGACTCTTGCTATTCAGCTTCTGTGTGTTCAGTGAGCATTGATCTCTGGGATCACTGTACACGTGCATTCGGTGATCTCGACTTCTAAGTCGGGGTCCCCACAGAGCTGGTATCAGAGCCATCCTGACTGTAGGAAGCCTTAGTTAGCATGGGCGTTAGTTAGATGAGACCCCTTTTTCAAAAAACCTTCTGAACCTCTCTTCTTTTCTAAACCTGAGATTTCGTCAGCTTATTAACCTCTACTATTCCACCTTTGTAGATGGCCGCTGTACCCGAAGAGCACCTGACCACTGGGTTTCCCTTACTTCTCGAGGATAGCCTCCAGGAGTGTCAGTTCCACCGAGCACCCATCCTCACCTACCTTGAGCATTGGGTGAGCGATACTGAGGTGGAGTACCATGTGGAAGTGATCGTGAAGGCAAACGATCCTCCCACAAGTTGGTTCTTCGAGGGACCCCAGATGGCAACACTACCACTTGCTGTCGAGGCTGCTGCACTCAAGGCATTAACCCGTCTCCGCGAGCTTCTTCCGGAGATGGCAGCCAAGATGACAACTCGCTTCTTACCTTACCGGAAGGAAGGTGAAGAAGAAAGCAGCGCACTAGCCCCTCCACTGAAGGAAGGACTCTCGCTTCGGTTCCAGACCTACTTCAGTCTATGTGCCGACAGCTTGGCACAAGACTTGGCCTCGGAATCAATGAAGCTTCGAGAAGAACTTCACAAGACCAAGGCACTTCTTCGTCGAGCTCAAGAGAAGGCAAATAGGATCAAGAAGGAAGGAGCACCTTCTGGACAATCCGCTATCGCATATCGAGGCGGAAGGCCCTCCGAGGATGTGTCTTCCAAGAATGAAGAACCACCTCGGCGATGCCGGATGACAGCAAGGGAATATCGCAAGCTTTTCCCTGCACCACCGACGAAGCACCGTCGTATCCAACTCCTCCACTCCCCCACTCCCTCAAGCGACAAGGGATCCCAGACAGATGAAGACAAGGAGGAAGACCCAGAAGAGCCGGAATACGTGACCGAGCATTCCGCCGCTTAGGCATTATTCGCTACTCGGATATGCCAGTTGTAACCTCTACGGTAGGATAGGTCGTGTAACCCCTATGCGCAGTCGAGTCCTTGTATGGTTCATATGAAACCATCTAGTGTTTGCTTTTGTTGTGTCTGGATGTATGTCGTATTCTTCCTTTGGGAAGGTGTAAATGACTACATCACCCATTTGGATTTTGATGAATGTGTTTTGGCCTTTCGGCCCTTGCATAATTTGATTTAGTGTCACACCCACCCCCTTACTAGGCACCCATCTATCTTGCTTTCCCTCTTCTGAGTCATGAGACCTTTTACGCTCCAACAGGATGCCTGTTGTAACTCGTACTGGTACCTCTACCCAGCAGCCCGAAGCCGGAGCAACCTCTCAGCCAGAGGCAGGCCACGACCAAACCAACGACCAAGCTCCACCACCACCTCCTCCAAGCATGGACATGGCTCAGCTTCTCCAAGCTTTCCAAGAGGAACGCCAAGCCAACACTGCAGCCCTTCAGCTGATTGCTCAAGCTGTCGCCAACAACCGCCAGCCGGCGGGGAATGGCAATGGACGTTCCACGTTGGCAGAGTTCAAGAAGCATGCACCGCCAACCTTCATCGAGACTGCAGAACCCCTGGATGCAGACGACTGGGTCCGATCCATTGAGGAGATACTGGAACTAGTCGGATGCACCGAAGACCGTGAGAAGGTGGCTTATGCAGCCCACTGCCTCGGGGGGACTGCTAGAGCTTGGTGGGATGGATTCAAGGTCATGCATGCTGAACAAGACATCACTTGGGTTAACTTCAAGTCAGAATTCCGCAAGGCCCACATTCCTTCCGGAATCATGGCTATCAAAAAGCGTGAGTTCCGAGCCCTGAAGCAAGGAAGTGGCACCGTCAAGGAGTACATGCAGAAGTTCCGTGTTCTGTCAAGGTATGCCCCTGAAGATGTCAGCACTGATGCTGCCAAAAGGGAGCGCTTCATGGAAGGCCTCAACCAGACTCTGCAATACTCGCTTGTCGTGTGTGACTGCCCGTCTTTCCCTGACCTGGTGAACAAGGCACTTATGCTTGAAGACAAGCGGCGTGCTTTGGAAGACACTCGCAAGCGCAAGTTGGTCAGTAAGGGAAGTTCCAGCAACCAGAAGCCTCGTCCGTGGCAGTCAGCCCCGGCCAAGCCAACCTATCAGCAACCAAGAGCTCCTGCACCTCGTGCCAACCCTCAGCCTCAGCAGTATGCCAACCCCAGGCCAACTTTCAACCCCAATACCAGTGGTGGCAACAAGATCAATCCAAACCAAGTCACTTGCTTTGGATGTGGTCAGTCCGGACACATCTCAAGGGTGTGCCCCAACAAGAAGCCTGATGCCCCGCGCCCCAATGCGCAGAACCAGGGACAAGGCCGTGGAATGCCACCAAGGAACCCAGCTCCTCGCAATCCACCGAACCATGGGAAGGGGCGTGTGAATCACGTCACTGCTGAAGAAGCCCAGGAAGACCCGAACGTCGTGCTGGGTACGTTCCTTGTCAACTCAGCACCTGCAACTGTCTGGTTTGATTCTGGAGCAACGCATTCATTTGTCACTCAAAGATTTGCATTAAAAAGTGGCATGACCCCTACACCCCTGAATAACCCTATGGTGGTACAAACCCTCGGAGCCAAGATGAGAGCCAAGATAGGCTGTAAAGGAGTCGGTATTACCATTAACGGTGTAGACTTCCTAGCAGACCTTATCGTCCTGAGATCACAAGGCTTGGATGTGATCTTAGGGATGGATTGGCTCAGTAAGCACCAAGGCTTGTTAGACTGTGCCAATCGGACAGTCACTGTGACCAATGACCAAGGAGTCGAAGTCAAGTTTGCTTCCAACTCCTCCTCCGCTCGAGCCGCTAAAGTCAACTGTCTGTCTGAAGTTGGGCTAGATCAAGTACCGGTGGTATGTGAGTATCCTGATGTCTTTCCGGATGAACTACCGGGAATGCCCCCTGAATGTGACATTGAGTTCATCATCGAGCTCGTGCCCGGAGCAGGACCCATCTATAAGAAGCCTTATAGAATGGGGACGGAAGAATTAGCTGAGTTGAAGAAGCAGCTGGAAGAGCAGCTAAGGAAGGGATTTATTCGCCCAAGTGCCTCCCCTTGGGGATCTCCCGTTCTGTTTGTGGCAAAGAGGGACGATACCATCCGCTTATGCATTGACTATCCTTCCCTCAATGAAGTTACAATCAAGAACAAATATCCACTTCCCAAGATCGAAGATCTGTTTGATCAGCTCAGCGGAGCCAAGGCGTTCTCCAAGACCGACCTCAGATCTGGGTACTACCAGCTGAAGATCAGACCCCAAGATATTCCGAAGACGGCATTCGTAAGCAGATATGGCATGTACGAGTGCACGGTCATGTCTTTTGGGTTAACCAATGCCCCAGCTTACTTCATGTATCTCATGAATAAAGTCTTCATGGAATATTTGGACAAGTTTGTTGTTGTCTTCATTGATGACATTCTTGTGTTCTCGAAGCCGGAGGAAGAGCACGAGCAGCAGCTGAGGATGGTCCTAGACAAGCTTCGTGAGCACCAACTGTATGCCAAATTCAGCAAGTGTGAGTTCTGGCTGCATAAAGTTGGATTCTTAGGTCATGTCCTGACCGAGGAAGGATTATCTGTTGATCCTGCAAAAATCGAAGCTGTGACCCAATGGCAATCTCCAACGACCGTCAAGGAAGTCAGAAGCTTCCTCGGACTAGCGGGCTATTACCGCAAGTTCGTGGAAGGATTATCTAGCATTGCACGACCAATGACTCAGCTCCTCAAGAAGGACAAGAAGTTCGAGTGGACGCCAAAATGCGAAGAGAGCTTCCAAGAGCTCAAGAAGAGATTGACCACCGCCCCAGTTCTGGCAACACCTGATATTCACAAGGAGTTCGTGATATATTGTGATGCCTCTCGAACCGGATTGGGAAGCGTTCTGATGCAAGAAGGCCGCGTCATAGCATACCTCTCCAGGCAGCTACGACCCCATGAGGAGAACTACGCTACTCACGATCTTGAGCTAGCGGCAGTAGTTCATGCCTTGAAGACATTGCGGCATTACCTCCTAGGGAAACGGTGTGAGATCTACACAGACCACAAAAGTCTGAAGTACATTTTCACCCAAAAGGAATTGAACATGAGGCAACGGAGATGGTTGGAACTCATCAAAGACTATGACCTCAGTGTTCAGTATCACCCTGGGAAGGCTAACGTGGTGGCCGATGCCTTAAGCAGGAAGGCTTGCTCTTTGAATGCCGTTATTCAAGTAATGCAGCCAGCCTTGTTTAAGGAGTTCGAACAATTCAGTTTGGAATTGGTCACCCCTGGATTTCTGGATCATTTGGAGGTCAGACCAACCCTGATGGACGACGTCAAGAAGGCACAAGATGTACACGCAAGCATCGAAGGTATCAAGAAGAAGATGAAGCTGGGCAAGGCCCCAGGATTCTCCAAAGACGAGCACGGGATTGTTCGGTACAAAGGTCGCATGTACGTACCAAACAGCACCGAGCTGAAGAGCTGATTCTGCAAGAAGCCCACGACACTCCGTATTCCATCCACCCCGGAGGAACCAAGATGTACCAAGACTTGAAGGCACGATTCTGGTGGCACGGTATGAAGAGAGAGATTGCAACCTATGTTGCAAAGTGTGATGTGTGCCAAAGGGTCAAGGCTGAATATCAGCGACCTGCTGGATTGCTTCAACCACTCAAGGTTCCTGAGTGGAAGTGGGATAAAGTCGGAATGGACTTCATCACTGGATTACCAAGGTCGAATAAAGGACATGACTCTATCTGGGTCATAGTCGATCATTTGACCAAGGAGGCCCATTTGAATCTTGTCAAAACTACCTACTCAGGCAACCAGCTGGCAACTCTCTATATCAACCGAATCGTAAGTCTTCACGGTGTTCCCAAGGAGATTGTGTCAGATCGAGGCACCCAGTTCACTTCAAGGTTCTGGAAGAGATTCCAAGAAGCCTTGGGAACCAAGTTGTCTTTCAGCACAACTTTCCACCCACAGACCGAAGGTCAAACAGAGCGAGTCAATCAGATTCTCGAAGACATGCTCCGAGCCTGTGTCTTGGCATATGGAGCCAAGTGGGAAGACTGTCTCCCTTTTGCCGAGTTCTCCTATAACAACAGTTACCAGTCAAGCCTTCAGATGGCACCATTTGAGGTGTTGTACGGACGCAGATGCCGCACACCCCTCAATTGGTCGGAGACTGGAGAAGGACTAGTCTTTGGACCAGATATTCTCCGCGCAGCAGAAGAGCAAGTCCAACTAGTCAGAGAGCGATTAAAGGTAGCCAAGTCAAGGCAGAAGAGTTATGCTGACACTCGACGCCGAGACATGAGTTTCCGTGTCGGAGATCATGTGTACCTGCGGGTAACTCCTCTGAAGGGAACCAAGCGTTTCCACGTCAAGGGGAAGTTCGCGCCAAGGTTCATTGGCCCTTTCAAGATCACCGACCGACGAGGAGAAGTGGCTTACCAGTTGGAACTACCACCTGAGCTATCCGATGTGCACAATGTATTCCATGTGTCATAACTCCGGAAATGTCTCCAAGTTCCGGACAAGCCCAATCTCTACAAGGATGTGGATCACCAAGCCATTGATCTACAGCCTGATTTGACCTACCGCGAGAAGCCCATTCGTATTCTGGACGAAGCAGAACGACGTACGCGAAGCCGTACCATCAAGTATTTCAAGGTCCAGTGGAGCAACCACACCGAAGCAGAAGTAACCTGGGAACGAGATGACTATCTTAGATCATGGTTTCCCGATCTCTTTTAAGCCCTAGTTTAGGAATCTCGGGGACGAGATTCTTGTAAGGGGGGTAGGTCTGTCACACCCTGCATTTTGTAACATGTTATTTGTACCTTTGAAGCATGAAAATTTGGACCAGCAAATTTTTTTAGCATCATTTGGCTTTTATTTGGAATTGAGTTTTCTTCATGTGCTTTTTCATGTGCTCATTAAAGTCAACTATGACCTCTTGTAGAATTCATCTCCATACCCAAAACTTCAGCCCAATGATCATGCCAAGTGTTATATAACAGTATAGTATTTTCCTACAAAATTAATTTGGCCAAAAAGTATTTTATAAATTTAGTTTTCCAAAAACCCCTGAATTGAGATTTGCACTGCAAGTACTTGATTTAGGGTGAGAAAATTATTTCAAAAGGTTTATTTGAGACCTAGCAGTCATAGGACTTCCAGAAACCACAAAGGTATAATTTTAAAAGTTATTTTCCTATTTTATTTAAAAGCTTTTTCTTAAGGCCATAAATGGTCTTTAATAGGGGAAAATTATTTAACTATTTCAAAAATATTTGCCAAAATTCAGAGAGACTCAGAGGACATATATTGTCCATATATAAGAGTTTCAACACTTGGCCATGTTCAAAATAATGGGCTAAACCCTCTAAAACCCTTTCTGGATATTTCAAGCTTTTGAAAAATTTACAAAGGAAAAATTCTCCAAAAATTCCAGGGAAATTCTATCATGTCATATATGACATATTTGATGATCTTGCCATGTCCCATGCCTTGGGAAGCAAGAAAACATCCTCAAACCCCTTCATAACCATTCTGTCCATATTTGAAGTTTGAGCAACTTTACATTGCCAAACTTGTACAATGCTCTCAAACTTGGTGCACATGCTAGAATGACCTAATAAGGCATCTAGACCAAATGGCACAAGATTTGGAATAGAGCAACTTGATCAGATCACCTCAAAACCCTTTCTGTTCAAATGCAAATTTGAACAACTTTACATTACCAACTTTTTATCTGGAGCTTCAAACTTTGTGGGCATGGTCAATACCCCAAATGATGATGCTACACCAAGTGGTGTATCAAGGGGAGATGATTAGCTTGACTCAAACAAGATGAAGCTGTTTCTGGTGATTTCTAGGGTTCACCAAAGTTACATTGGCTAGTTTCTTCAAATGAGCCCAAATTTGGTGAAGCACCCTATTTTCTCATGTCTTTCAACCCTGTTAAGTGCCATGTCAAGTGGAAGTCATTTACTTGACCAAACACTGATCAAACACCTTCTGGCTTTTTACTAAAACCTCCAACTTGATCACTTTTACTCTTCTCCATGGCCTCAACTTTTTACCACCTGATCATTGAGTTACTAGCTACCTCCAGTAACTTCCCCAGCACCCCAGCTCCATGATTGAGGGGTAAGAACCCTGTTTTACCTTGCTGGACATCAAGTTTTCACCAAGTCACCAGCATCTTCCCTCTCTCTCAGCATCTCCAGGGCATCCAAGGCCTCAGGCCATTTCTTTACTCCTCCCTCAACCTGCTAGACACTCTGTGGCACGTTGGTTTTGACCAGGACGGCGAGAGCGCGGCGATGCCAGCCAAACGCGTGCTCTGGAGGACGTAACAGTGCAGACACGCACTGTAGCTCCAGCCAATCAGCCTCCCCGACAGCCTCGGGCCTCCCCTTCGCGCCAGTCGAGGCCTCTCGACGTCCACAACCTCCCCGGCGCTGCCCCCTCCTCCTGCGCCCTCCAGTGGTCGTCGTCGCACGCGCGCTGGCCGCCCGCGACGGCCACTCTGCTGCTTCACACGCGCACGCGCTCCAGACGCTCCCCCGCTCCTCCTCTCACTTCTACTGGATGTGGAGATCGTCCAGGAACTCCATGGACTCATCCCCATGGCCTCCCGTGCGTTGTAGCCTCGAGCCGGAGCTCGCCGGCGCACTGGACCACGGGCCTCCATCGACCTCCTATAAATAGCCCCTCCCGAGCCTCTCCAGCAGCACCACCAGCCTCACTCCACTCCACTGAGCCCCCCAGCACCTTCAGTTCGACCCCAAGAGGTCCCAGTACTCAGGATCGACCGGAGCGCCGCCGCGTTGGGCTGCCGGTGATCTCGCGGTACGGGCCTCCCCTGCCCTTCCTTTCGCCTGATTCGGAACCCCCTCGCCTCACTGACCGTTTCCGCCTTGTTTCCCCCTCCGTTTGCAGTCGGAAACAACCACAACAACCACCTCACGACGAGCCTCCGCCGTCCCACCTCGCCGCCAGCGAACCTGACCTCCCCGGCGTGCCGCACCACCACCACTGCAACCGCCACTTGACGCTGAGTCCATCCCTGGCCTCCGTTGCCGTCGCCGTGGCCGGAAACCTTGCCGGTGAGCTCGCCGTCGCCGTGGCCGCAAGGTTGGAGATGACAGGTGGGCCCCGCCTGTCATCCCCACACCTCTCTCCCCCTCCTCTCTGTCACTGACCCACGGCCCCCGCCCGTCAGGTTCAAAAACCTGACGTGCGCGCGCAGGCTCCCGTGCGGCTGGGCTGGACCGCCCTGGGCCGTGCACTGTGGCCTCCTCTGGCCCAGTGCACATGACACATTTTTCTTTTTCTTTTTTGTAAATGTTTTAAACATTTCTACAGAAAATAATAATGGTCCAAATTAAATAATTCCAACTCCTAAAATCTTATAATATTCCAACCTATTTAATGGTACCACTTTCACTCAAATCCATAAAACTTTTCTGTTCTGTTCAAATTTAAATTCAAATTTGAGCAGTAATACTCCTATTCAAAAATCAATAAATTCCATTCTGTTACTCCAAAACTCCAACTAAGATTTTTCCCCATCTTAGAAATTCCTCTAGTATTTTACAAAAATGAGTTGACATTTTTTCTGAGCACTTTGATTTTTCTGTTTTGTTTGTATTCTTATTTTTCGGTGGTGATTATGCGACGTATAGATCCCGTATTTGACGAAGTTGCTGTGGAAGGAGAAGGAGAAGGATTTGAAGAGTTTGAAGACCAACCCAATCCAGGCAAGCAGCCCTTTGACCATGATACACTTGTTCTTCAGAACCCGTATGTTTCCGATGCATGATGTTAGGGTTACGATAGTGACCTAGCTGATTCCACCATATGATGCATGCCATGATCTTGATCTTGCTATGTGCTAGATGACATGCATGTGGGTAGTAGTAATGAATAGTGATGCATGTGTGACATGAACCTTTGTGGTTGAAGTCTTTACATAAAACCCCGTCGGGTGCCATTCATGCCCGAGGGAGATGATGATGAGTTAGGTGACCACTTGATGACGAAGTGGTGTACCGAGGCAAGTGTGTGTGTTTTTCAAACGGATTGGTTTAAGTTGCGACCGTTATTCCAACCATACATGTGCAACCACACTACCCCTTATGGGACGGGGCTTTATTGATTACTTAGGTCGATACTAGCATGGTGCCCGCATTACTAGTGACGGGAAGACTTGAGGTCTTTCCCGGGACGGGGTCGTGCATGGATAGACGACCATGACTGTTTTCACAGGGCACCGGACACACCGTTGGTCCCTTCGGGTACGCGTGACATTGAAATTAGGGCAAGTCCCGTGATCTATTGTTTGTACCCGAGGGCCGTATACCAACGAGTGGACTCTATGTTAGTGTCGTCTAAGGAAAGATAATGACCGGGTGCTTACCCCGGGTACTTGAGGTACCGCGGGTCGTGGATGACACGGAAGTTCCCCGGATCTTGTGGGTAAAGTGTACAACCTCTGCAGAGTGTCAAACTATTCGAATAGCCGTGTCCACGGTCATGGACAGTTGGGTAACTGCTCTTGGGCTACGTCCAATGTTTGTGAAACCATGCATGTGTATGTGAGTCAAGGTGGTGACTTGACTCGATGAGTTGAATCATATTCATGTTGATATCGGTAACCTGTCTTCGAGGTTACGCGAGTTTATTGATGCATTAACTTGATGGTAGAATATTTGTTCTAGCCTTGCTAGATTGATCATTATTATTCAAATGCACTGTTACTTTGAACCACATCATGGGTTGCTTGCGAGTACATTCAAAGTACTCATTGGCTTGCCACTGGTTATTTAATTGGCCAGGCTTGGAAGAACAGGAATATGAGGAAGAATTCTTCGGAGACGAACATGCGAACTAGGACGCTGTCCCAGTCAGAATGCCTGTAGGGTTAAGGCAGATGGCATGGGTTCTACCCGTTATCGAAGACTTCCGCTATTTGAGTTATTTGCTATTCAGCCCGTGAGGCTCTATCTATGTAAGACTTGGCCATAATGGCCATAATTCGTGTAAGACTATTTGTATGGATGTAAGACTCTTGTTATTCAGCTTCTGTGTGTTCAGTGAGCATTGATCTCTGGGATCACTGTACACGTGCATTCGGTGATCTCGACTTCTAAGTCGGGGTCCCCACACAAGTTCAAGCCGGACCTGCCTCCGCGCTATGACGGCACCACCGACTCCATGGAGTTCCTTCAACTCTACGAGCTGAGCATCAAGGCGGCCAACGGCACTGAGCAGGTCATGACGAACTGGTTCCCCATGGCTCTGAAGGACGGTGCGCGCTCCTGGCTCCTGAACCTGGCATCCATCTCCTCCTGGGGAGAGCTTCGCGAGCGCTTCGTCGCCAACTTCCAAGGCACCCGTGACCGAGCCCCGGCAGCTGCTGACCTGCGTCGCGTGAAGCAGCAACCGGGATAAACCCTACAAAAGTACATCCAATACTTCAACACCATGCGCCTCCGTATCCCCAGGGTCTTGGACGAGGCCATCATCTCTGCGTTCTTCGATGGCGTCCGCGACGTCAGGATGAGGGAAGAGATCGCCATCCACGAAGACCTATGCACGGCCCTCGAGATGTTCAAGCTCGCGGCGAAGTGCGCCAGGGCGGAGGAAGGCCACCTCTCCCTTCAGGAGCTGCCTGAGGTGGAGGCAGACGACAAGAAGACCAAGGCCAAGGAGTCGAAGCGCAAGGGACCCGCAGTGCTGGCTGCTGAGCCAGAAGTGAAGCGTGGCTGCGGCTCCGATGACCTCCCGAGAGACAACCGACCGTACTGCGTCTTCCACCACGTCCACATCCACAACACCGACGATTGCCAGGAGCTCAGGGCGATGCGCGACGGGCGCGTCGGGCAGCGCTCTGAGCGTGACAACCGCCCCTACTGCCGTGGAGGAGGCCGAGGAGGAGGACGTTGGGACGGCATAACTCGCGCCAAGGGTGGCGTGAGTAGCCTCGTGAAGACCACTGGCAGGAGCAGCCTCGTGACGCCCCCTGGCGCGACCAGCCTCGTGAGGGTCGCCCTCAGGGCCACGGAGGCCTGCCTCCGCTGCCACCACCACCAAGGTGGAACGATGACGATCGTCAGGGAGACGGGGCAGGGGGCTTCCAGGAACCGCATGCAGTCGCGTGCATTCTGGGAGGAGCTCATGCCTCGGCTTCTCATCGCATCTTCAAGCAGTTCGCCCATGAGGTGAACACGACGCTTCCCAGGCCTGATGCCGCGCGCAACCTTAGGTGGACCAAGCAAGTCATCGCTTTCGACCCGAAATACCAGCTCAAGTGTACTGCGGCCCCAGGCACACTCCCGATGCTTTGCACCCCGACCATCAGCAACGTCCTCGTGGCCAAGACCCTCATCGATGGTGGGGCTGGGCTCAACGTCCTCTCCGTCCAAACCATCGAGACACTCCAGGTTCCCTACTATCAGCTCCATCCCACCGACCCATCACGGCTACAACGTCCTCAAGATGCCTGGGAGCGGCGGAGTCATCACGATCGCCTCCGATGAAAAGGAAGTGGTGCGCTCCCTGGAGCGTGCCTACCAGACCGCGGCGGTTGAATACCCCGGTGAGGATGAAGCCGTCCTCGCCCTGCAGACCGCCCCAAGAAGAAGAAGAACCTACCCGTCAATGGACCTCAGGATGCGGGGGCTCCCGACGACCTAGCCTCAGGACTCGCGCCTGCTGACGAGGCGCCTTCAACCCTCACATAGGGAGGCGTGCTCGACGCCCCTCTCATGACGGGCTCGGGGCTCTCCTCTGGAGTGTCCCTGAGCTGACCCATGCCCCGAGGGAGGCGTTCGAGCACCACCTGCAAGCGTATCTTGATGCGTGTTTTTGTGAGCCCAACGCGAGCCGTCCAGCGCAAGGGGCTCAGGACTTCATCGACCAAGTTACAGATGAACTTCAGTACGCAAGACTCATCCGCGGTGGGCGTAACCGCACAACTCTGAGTCCACCTGCACGCAGCCCGAGCGACTGCTTCCGCGTCTGCGTCAACATCGCGGGTCTCAACCGAGCCGCTTCTCAGGAGCCCTTCTGGCCGACGGCGGTCGGCCGGAGGAGGGACCTCCCCTGCAGCTACGTCCGCACGCTCTTCGGCTTCCGCAACGCAGCTACCACGTTCCAGCATCTCGCGCAGCAGGCCTTGGGGGCTCGAGAAGCTCAGTGGCAGGCGGTCCGGACGGAGTGGGAGCCGGACCCGCGCCACCACTGAGAGCCTCAGGAGCCCCTGGGCCTCAGGAGCCCGACGATCCTCGGGAGCAACCCGCACAACTCAGGTCTTCAGCTACCCCAACTCTCCTTCGGCAAGTATCAGGTGGCACTTCAGGTATCTAAACGAGGGCGCCTCTCGGGCTGCATCATCCTCGGGCCGCTGGGGGCTGTTCCCCCGAGGCTGTCTCCCTTTTTGCATGATCAAGGCCAAATATTTCTTTCCATTCGCATTGTCTATATGCTTGGCGTCCTCACCGCAACTAAGGTCATGAGCCCTTGTGAGCCCACTCGCGGCTGCCCCATGATTAAGGACTGGCACGACGTCTGTGCTCGAGTCCGTCCCTGCAGCATCGATAAACCCAAGGGCTGAGCTCTGCCTAGCGAGCCATTTCCGTGACGGCACCTCCCATGGTCCTTGGTGCCTTGTTCTCGCATGGGCTAATCATGGATGGGTAAGTAGGGCCCGTGGCAGGTGCCTCGCTCACGCGGGAACCATGCACCGACTGTTTTTCTTTTGGATCATGGCATGAGAAGACGGGGCACGGTGTCTGTGCTCGGGTCCGTCCCTGCAGTGTCGATAAATCCAGCGGCTGAGCTCTGTCTTACGGGCCGGTACCGCTAACGTCACCTCCTGGGGTCGCTGGTGCTGTGGCCTTCTTATGCAATATCCCCTGGAGATGCACTCGGCTCAGGTCGACACAACACCTCTCTTTTCACATTCTGCAGAAGAAGACTCAGGCGCAACCCGCCTCAGGGTAGGGTCTCGTGGGTGATGCGTAAGCTCACGAGAACTTCCTCAGAGTCATTCAGCTCGTCCTAAGGAGGGCCCATATACACCTTTGCTGTCCTACCGTGCTAGCCATGCGTCAGGACGGGACTGTACACGCCTCGGAGTCTCTCCTGGTGGGAGGCTCCCACCCACGGTCCACTGGAAGTACCAAGCTCCGCGCTGGCAGATCCAACCGAGGAGCGGTTATGTCCACGAACCAGTGGAAGCACCAAGCTCCGCGCTGGCCGATACGACCGAGGTGCGGTTATGCCCACACTCCACGCAAGTGTGGTAGCTCTATGCTCCGCGCTAGTTATAAACAACTGAGTGTGGCCCCAAGTGGTCGCACCAACCTCAGGGAGCTTTTCAGCTCACGACGCTCACAACTTCTCCTTCGATGGGTGTCGTGAGGGGGGCTAGGCACGGGGCTATTCTTAGGTCACGCCTGGCAGACGCCACCCTATGAGGTGCCCAGACACCTGGCCTTCTCGTGCCCCCATCCCAGGCGAAGGCTTGTGGGCAAGGTATGGTGCTTGTTCTCCTGCATGAAGAGCCGTTCGTACGTCAAGGGGGACCCTTGGGCATCACGACCCAGGGGCCTAACTGGCCACGTAGCCCCTCATCCCTTGAGCCTAGTTATGACGATAACCCCGGTCCTCCGGAGGACTCAATGGCAATCGAGGTATGCGCGGGGTTGGGCCCTGCCGACGCAGAACAAAAACGGGATCGCTTGAATGTCAAGGGGGGCCCTTTGGCATCGCGACCCAAGGGCCTCACTGGCCACGTAGCCCCTCACCCCTTTAGTCTAGTTACTACGGTAACCCTGACGTCTGGAGGGCTCAGCAACGAGTCTAGTTACTACGGTAACACCGGTCACCCAGAGGGCTCAGCGGCGGTCGAGGTATGCGCGGGGTTGGGACCTATCGACGCAGAGCACCTAAAGAAAACATGAAAGGAAGCAAGCATGGAATCATCTATCTATTACAATAACGACGAGTTTTTTCAAATTCAACCATGTTCTTACGCCTCCCCGAGGCACTCGCACTCCTCTCACTAAAACAGGATGGATCAAGCATCGCCGAGCGCAGCAGTACCGGTCGTCTCCCCTTCGGCCGCGGTAACGGTAGACTGGAGGAACGCATCCACCAGTGACGTGACCTTCGCCCTCAGGGCCTCGGCAGCCGAGTTCTCCATGACTGCGGTCATGGGCTCGGATAGCGAGGCTAGGTCAAGGGTGCGGTCGCGAAGGCTTAGGTGGCCACACACCTGCGTCAGGACCAAGGTAAGCAGCGTGCGGCCTTCAACATCAGCTAACTGGCCGATCCCGGCTGTAACACCACGCAGGGGCTCCATGAGCGCAGCAAGAAGCCCGGCGGGGCCTCCCTCAGGGGTGGCCAGCGGCTCCTTGAACCCTTCTCCGTAGGCGGCATGCAGCGCCTTGCGGGACTCAAGGTCAAAGGCGGAAAGGTCCACAGGACTTACCGTCGCCAAGGAAGCAAGAGCTTCCTCTTGGGCACGAGCGGCTTGGGCTGCCTTGGCCTGCTGAACTTCAACCTTCAGCTTCTCCAGGGCGGCACGGTCAGCAAGCTGCTCCTGCTGCAGCCGGGATGTCGCGGCCTTCTGCACCTCGAGCTCCGTCCCCAACCCTTTGAGCTCCAGGGCGCGCCAAGAGTCTTCCTCGCGGAGGGCCCCCAGCTCACTCTCTGCCTTGAGGCAGCGCTTCTTGAAGGACGCGGCCTCAGCTCGTGCGGCGTCGCGAGCCAGCACGGCCGCCGCGGCTTCCTCCCGACCCTTGGCAGCAGCCGCCAAGGCCTGATCCCAGGAGGCCCGTGCAGACTCGTCTGCCAGGAGCCACCCGTGGATCAGCCCCAGGCGCCCTTCTGTCAAGTGGCCGTCGTTGTTTTGCAGGTCAGCACGAAGACGACCCAGGGCAGCGGAGGCAGCATCCAAAGCTTCGGGACCAGGCTGCGCCGACTAGCGCACGGGCACCGATAAGACTGGCTGCTCGGCCAGGGGCTCGGCGGCTCCGGCCCCCCTCGCCAGAGCAGCCGAAGCAGAAGCCAACTCCACAACCTCGTCGGAGACAGGGATGCCTTCTGGTGGCACCGTCACCGCACTCGCGATGGCCCGGCCAACCGAGGCGCCCAGCGCCGCGGCATCCTTCCCCGAGGTTGCACCAGCAGCGGAAGGAGCAGGGCACCGTGGCAGGATCTCCCCCTTCACCCTCTTCATCACACCTCCCAGGCTGCGGCATCAAAGGAAAACGCATCAGGGACATGGCAAATAAGAATGAGTGAGAAATTGCACACTTACTCGTCGGAGGCGAGGCGCGCCTTTCTCTTCACCAGTGAATCAACAGCAGCCCCTGGCGCACTGGGCGTGCCAATAGCCCGGGCCTGGGCAAGACGCGAGGCCACGGTCCTGGGCGCGGTCGCGGCCGCCAGGTTCGCCGGTGTGGTTCCCTTCGGCGGGGTTGCCAGCTTGCTTCCCCCAGACGTAGTGCCCCCGGACCGACGTGGAGTGGTCGCCTGGGATCGCCTGACGGCACGTGCGCCTGTCGCCCCGGCGAACACTTCGAAGGAGTCCCCATCGTTGTCCAGGGTATCCTCTAAGACCCCGTCATCGCCCCTGTCGTCGCCCTCGTTTTCATCACCAGAAGACACATCGAACGTGGGAGGAGCGCCCAAGGGCGCACCAAGGTCCGGCATGGCCTTCAGCAGCTCGGCCTTGTCGGCGCGGCTGTACAACGGTAGGTAGGCCCCAGCAAGATCCTCCGGAACCATCCCCAGAAGGGCCCTCGAGGTGAAGTCCAGATTAATTTCGGCCAGCTTCCCTAGGTGCAGCCGGAACTGGTCGCCGTCACCCGTCAGCTCCCACATGGGACGTGAGTGAGCCTGCAGCGGAGCCAGACGCTGCCTCAAGAACTCCTTCACGATCGGGCCTCCTTCGAGCCTCGAGCTCAGGTCGGCCTCGATCTTCGCCAAGACTGGCCCGGCAAGGGGGCCGGTGAGCTTCGCGTGGCGCCAGCCGTCAAGCTTCTTCGGATGGACAGTAGGCAGCGCCAACAAGGGATGGGTGCGCTGGGTATCCAGATAGACCCACCTCTTCTGGTGGGACTCTATCTTCTTCCGGGCCATCATCAGGCGACAACCCTGGCACTGGAAGACAAAGGAAACGCAGCCCGAGCACGGGCCCTCATCGTATTGACGCATGGAGAAGAAGTGGAGGAAGAGGGCGACCGTGGGCCTCACCCCCACGAACGCCTCACAGTAGAAGGCGAAGAGAGACACGATGAAGATGGAACGAGGTTGGATATGGAGAGCATGCACCTGGTAATGTTCTAGGATGGCGTAGAAGAACTCGGAGAAAGGGGGCACAAGCCCCACGGAGATGCTGTGGAGGAAGAAAGGGCAGCATGACTTTGGCAGGGTCCGTGCCACGGTAGATCCAGCCCAGATCTGCGTCCGGCCGTGCTCATTATGGGAGCTCGACAGGAACGGCTGGACCTCTGAGTAGTCCTCCTCCCTGATGATGGAGGACTCCTCAAGCGCCGCATCAAGAGAAGAAGCAGATCCAAGCGCCGACGCGGTGCCCTTGTTCTTCTTCGCCATGGTCAAGGAGGGCCAAAGGATGCGGAGAGGCAAGAGGCGCAAAGGGAAGAAATCCAAGAAGGAAGGAAGGAGGGTGATAACTCCCCCAGCGGAGAAGGCCCCCTTTTGTCAAGACACACAGTTACCGAGACGGTGTGGGAGCGGGGTCGCTCGCGTCCCATCCAACTGTCACGCGCCAGCCTAGCCTGCTGCCTTTTTGGGGCCCGCGGCGCTTCGTCCTCGACTAAGGCTTCGCCCTGAAGCCAACTCCGCGCGCGCCTTGGGCCCGAGGGCTACTGTCGGCGTCCTGGGAACTAGGGTACCCAGACTTGCCTGTCTGCGGGCCGCGACACGCTCCTTCAAGCAGGCCTGGTACGGCCCAGCTGATCGACCAGCTACTCAAGACCCTCGCGAGGGGCCAAGCCTCGCGAGGAGAACAACGCCAAGACCTTCTCGGGATCGGCCTCGGCAAAGCGTTCCGGAGAGGCGGTGAATCCAAGGCCAAGCCTACCTCAGGAGGAGGCAGTGATGTCAGCAGTGACGCACCGCGCCAGCGAGTGCCAGCGTCCGCCAGCGGCATAGTTGCCGTTTCGGTGCAAAGGAGACAGCGCAGCCGTTGGTTCCAAAGGAACGGGGCAAAGGTTTCATCTTTGGTGCAACAAGACCGAAGACCACAAGGACGATAAGGAGGATGTCACCGTCGAGCCCACCACCGTGTCACCGCCTGATCCTTTTGCAGGCGAAGACTGCTTTTGTCAGGGTAGGAACGTCCTTGTGTTCCCACTCAAATATGGCCGTTGTGGAATCCCTTCCCGCCTAAACATTTCGAGGGAAGAGGACCGTGGCCGCCTATATAAGTAGTTAGGACCTCCACTGTAAGGAGGGATGATCGACACACACACTTGACCACCGCACAAGGAGAAAGAGCACTAGCCTCCTGATCCTCCTGAGCTCGCCTCCTGAGCTCAGGAACCCTTGTACCAGTTCATACTCTAGCTCACCCGAAGCCAATCCACCAAAGCAGGAAGTAGGGTCTTACACCTCGCGGTGGCCCGAACCTGGATAAACTCTTGTATGTTTGTTCTTTGTTTGCTTGAATTCTTCCACCAAGACAAGAGCGAGGCGCTAGGTAGACGTGAGTGGGAGAGATCTTCGTTCACGCCCCTGTGTTCGAACTTAACGGGTTTTGTGGAGCCCTGTATCCGACACTTCTCGATAAGATTGTTGTACCATTAAACTGTGGAATTCATTCGTTCATTTTGTTCGAATGTTCATTGAGAAGACTTATGTTGCAAATTTCTAGCCGTTGATTCATCTTATCTTTTGCATCAATGGCTAATGGTTGTTATCATATTCAGGATGGATCCCAAGAGGGTTCCCAACCCTAACCAAGAGGGTGAAGAAGAGCGTCCTCCTTCCCCTCCTCCTCCATCTGAGGCATGGAGAGCGATTATGCAAGCAACCAACCAGAACACTCAGATGCTCATTGAGATGATGAAGAACTTTCAAGCCAACCAAGCAAATCAAGGCAATCATGGGAACCAAGGCCAATGCAATCTGTTCAATCAACCTCACTTTGCGACACTGAACCAATTCCTGGCAAACCAACCAAAGTCGTTCAGTTACTGTGTGGACCCGCTAGATGCTGAAGATTGGATCACAAACATCAAAAATCACTTTGACTGCAGTAACGTGAGACCTGAGGATTATGTCAAGTTTTCCACTTTCCAACTCAAAGATAGGGCTACTGATTGGTGGCAACAGTACAAAGATTCCAGAGGTGGTCGTGAGATCTCGTGGACTGATTTCTGCAGAGATTTCTGCTCTCATCACATCCCAACCAGTGTCATTGAAGGCATGCATGAGCAATTCCGCAACCTGAAGCAAGGCACCATGTTCGTCTATCAATACAATGTCAAGTTCCAGAATCTTGCCCGTTATGCGAAGCAAGACATCCCCGATGCCAAGAGCAAGATATATCAGTTTCGAGGTGGTCTGAAAGATGAACTCCAACTTTCTCTCACCTTGTTCGAGCCAGATGAATTTGATCAATTCTACAATATGCTCTCAAGCAAGAGGCAGCTCAGCTCAAGTGTGAAGCTTCCAAAAAGAGGATTAGAGATGCTGTTCACTCCTCCTCTTCCTCTCAAGTGGTTGCTAAGCAGCAGAAGTTCTGGCTACCATCTCGTCCAGTGCTCTATCCTCCAAACAACAACAATCACTCATGTGGTTGTGGATTCTCCCACCCACCCAACCCAAGCAATCAGTCCAAGCCTAAGATCCAAGCTTCAAGATCAAGTGGTCCTAATCATCCGCCTCTTTCAGAAGTTACTTGCAACAAGTGTGGACAGAAGGGTCACTATGCAAACAAGTGTACTCAAAGGCGCCTTCCGCCTCCTTCACCTGTCAGCAATGCTATTGTCAAGCACAATCCCAAGGTTGCAAGAGTGAATCTGATGAATGCAGCTCAAGCAGAGAATTCTTCAAATGTGATACTTGGTAATCTTCGAGTTAACCTTAAACCTGCTAAAGTCTTGTTTTATTCGGGTGCATCATGTTCTTTCATTTCTCAACCTTTTGCATCGAAGCATAATGTTGACATCAAACGTTTACCAAGGGAGTTATCAATTATTTCTCCGGGAAAACGAATGCATTCTAGCGTGTTTGCTGCAGATATATCTATTCATATGGGTGATTACAGTTTCCTGGTTTCCCCTGTTGTTCTCGGCAACTCCGACATTGATCTTATTCTTGGGATGGATTGACTCTCCAAGGACGATGCAAACATTGATTGTGCAAATAAGGAGGTCAAGCTAACTCACCCTGACGAAGATGTGATTATCTTCGCAGCTCGGGATAACACAATCAGGCTATTCTCTCTCAATGACAAGGGCGAGATTAATGCCATTTCTGTGAATATGAGGATGTATTCCCTGAAGAGCTTCCACGCATGCCTCCCCACAGTAAAGTTGAATTCATCATTGAACTTGAGCCTGGTACCGAGCCAGCATGTCGGTGTCCGTACAAGCTTTCTCCTGAAGAGTTGAAGGAGCTGAAGAAACAACTCGATGAGCAAGAACGTATGGGTCTAATCAAGCCTAGTACTTCTCCTTGGGTCTGTGGTGTTATATTTGTCAAGAAGAAGGATGGCACGGAACGCCTTTGCGTTGATTACCGGCCATTGAACAAGAAAACAATAAAGAATAAGTACCCGCTCCCCAATATCAATGAATTGTTTGAGCAGCTCAAAGAAGCAAAGGTGTTCTCAAAGCTTGATCTCCGGATGGGTTACCATCAGATTCGTATCCGTGAAGAGGATATTCCCAAGACCGCATTCAGAACAAGCTATGGCTCCTCTTAATACACGGTCATGTCTTTCGGCCTTTCAAATGCTCCACCCACTTTCTCTCGGATGATGGACTTCATATTCAACCCCTACACCAATGAATTTGTTCTTGTCTATCTGGATGATATCTTGGTATTCTCCAAGAATGATGAAGACCATGCCAAGCACCTCCGTTTGGTCCTTGACAGGCTCCGTGAACACAAGTTCTATGCGAAGTTCTCCAAATGTGAATTCTGGCTGGATAAAGTCCTCTATCTTGGCCATATTATCTCCGCCGAGGGCATTTCTGTGAACCCCGAGAAGGTTGAAGCTATTGTCAACTAGGAACCTCCGCAGAATGTCAAGCAACTCCGAAGCTTCCTTGGTCTCGTTAGCTATTGCCGAATGTTCGTTGAGAACTTCTCCAAGATTGCCAAGCCTCTTTCCAACCTGTTGCAGAAGATTGTCAAGTACTCATGGACTCCTGATTGTGATGTGGCATTCAAAACACTCAAAGAGAAGCTCATTTCTGCTCCGGTTCTTACTCCTCCGGATGACTCCAAGCCTTATGAAGTCTTTTGTGATGATTCATTGCAAGGTCTTGGTGGTGTTCTCATGGAAGACAAGAAGATCGTTGCATACACTTCTCGTCAGTTGAAACCAAATGAGAAGAATTACCCCACACATGATCTCGAGCTAGCAGCAGTTGTTCATGCCTTGATTACGTGGAGACACCTTCTGTTGGGCAGAAAAGTGGACATCTTCACCGATCACAAGACCTTGAAGTACATCTTCACTCAGCCAAACCTCAACCTTCGCCAGACTCGTTGGGTTGAGATGATTCAAGAGTACGATCCAAGCATTGAGTATACTCCTGGCAAGGCCAATGTCATTGCAGATGCCTTGAGCAGAAAGGCGTATTGCAACAGTCTCCTTCTCAAACCGTTCCAGCCTGAACTTTGTGAGTCATTCAGGAAGCTCAACCTCCAAGTCATTCCGCAAGGCTTTCTTGCAAACCTTTAAGTTGCTCCTACCTTGGAAGATCAAATCTATGAGGCCCAACTCAGTGATGCTATGGTGCAGAAAGTGAAACATGGTATTGCTAAGGGTACTCCCAAGTACAAGTGCTATCGCATTGATGAGAAAGACACCCTGTTCTTTTAGGACATGATTGTGGTTCCCAAAGGTGATCTCAGGAAGCTCATAATGAACGAAGCACATGACTCACTTCTCTCGATACATCCCGGAAGTTCTAAGATGTACCAAGACCTCAAGCAATCATATTGGTGGACTCGCATGAAAAGGGAGATTGCCCAATTCGTGAATGAATGTGATGTCTACAGAAGAGTGAAGGCAGAGCATCAACGTCCAGTCGGACTCCTTCAACCTCTACCTATTCCCGAGTGGAAATTCGATCACATTGAGATGGATTTCGTCACTGGGTTTCCCAAGTCCAAGAAGGGAAATGATGCTATCTTTGTGGTGATTGACAAGCTAACTAAAGTAGCTCATTTTCTTCCCGTCAAAGAATCCATCAACGCAGCTCAGCTGGCAGAGTTGTACACCTCCAGAATTGTTTCTTTGCATGACATTCCTCAAGTGATCTCCTCAGACCGTGGAAGCTTGTTCACATCCAAGTTCTGGGATTCTTTTCAGTCAGCCATGGGCACAAAGATTCGCTTCGACACTGCGTTTCACCCTCAGACTAGTGGTCAAGTCAAAAGAGTGAATTAGATCCTCGAAGATATGCTAAGAGCTTGTGTCATCTCCTTTGGTATAAAATGGGAAGATTGCCTTCCATTTGCCGAATTCTCCTAAAACAACAGCTTCCAAGCAAGTGCAGGCAAAGCTCCTTTTGAAATCCTCTATGGCAGAAAGTGCCGTACCCCGCTCAACTGGTCCAAGACTGGTGAACGTCAACTCCTTGTAAATGATTTTATCTCAGAAGCCAAAGAAATGTGCAAAGTCATACGTGAGAATCTCAAGGCCGCGCAATCGCGTCAAAAGAGCTACTATGACGGCAAGCATCATGACTTGGCTTTCGACATTGGAGACCATGTCTATCTCCGTGTTTCTCCCATAAAGGGCACTCAGAGGTTCGGTATCAAGGGAAAGCTTGCTCCAAGATACGTGGGCCCTTTCAAGATTCTTGGCAAGAGAGGCGATCTAGCCTACCAACTCGAGCTTCCTTCCAACTATGCAATGTGCATGATGTGTTTCACGTGTCTCAACTCCGCAAGTTCTTCAAGACGCCTGAACGCACCATTCCGTTTGAAGAGATTGATCTTCAACAAGACTTGTCTTATCCTTGAAGAAACTGAGTGCAAGACCCGCAACAAGTCCATCAAATTCTTGAAAGTGAAGTGGTCAAACCATACCGACCGAGAAGCTACATGGGAACGAGAAGATCATCTCCGTTCTGAGTATCCTGCCTTCTTTCAGTCCTAGATCTCGGGACGAGATCTTTTTGTAGTGGAGGAGAGTTTGTAACACCCCATATGTGATACCTTCCATTTATGGCAAGATATGCAACATTGACTTTCAATTCCATTCTGGGCTCTTCCTTCTTTCGAGTTTCTTTGTTTTTGCATGTGCGTGTGTGCATTTCATTCATGTCATGTCGTCATGTGCATTGCATTGCATTCGTGTTGTCACTTGCACCCGGTCATGCTCGTCTCTTCCCGTTGTCCGTTTCGAGTTCCGACACTCACACACGTGCCCGTGGCACCCTGAGTCCTTCTTTTGTATGTGGCCGTGATACGTTCTCGGAATGAGGTGAGACTTGTCGTATGTTGTTGTTTTGGTATGTGGAGACCGCCTGTCAAGTTTCAACGTGTTTGGAGGTCGTTTGATACTCCAACGGTTAACCTAGTGGGCTAAAAGCTCCTCTTCCTTTTGGCCCAAGACCCCCTCCACAACAGTCCACTAACCCACCACAACCACTCCCATCCTCTCGGTCGTCGGATCGTGATCGTGTGGGCGAAACCGCACCCCATTTGGACACTCCTAGCTCCCTATGCCTATAAAAACGTCCACACCCCTCCACTTTCGGATCCAGAAACCCTAGCCCGAGCTCCTCCGTGCCGCCGGATCCCCGCGCTCCGGTCACCCTGTCGCCGGCCGACCCCGCCTCCAGCTCCGGCCGCCACGTCTCCTCGCCGTCCGGCTCCTCCTCACCGGAGATCCTCCTCGCCGGAGTTCCTCCCCGCCGGATCCGAGGAAGGTGGATCAGATCCACCAGGATCTGAGCCAAACGCCCCCAAGCTGGATCTCCTCGTCTCGGGATATCCCCATCCCGTTGACTTTTCGGAGGTATAAATTCCACTAAGTCCCAGATCTGCGTAAATTTGTTGCCCTCTTTGACATGTGATAACTTTGTGCTCGGTGCTCCGTTTTGCGCGTATGATATGTTAAAATGTTCGTCTCGTCATGCTCTACATGTTAGCATCAGTTTCATGCATGTTAGAGTGCATCTAGTTGACTTAATCTTCGTGTCAAGAGTGCATCCTGATGAAACTGTTTCAGGACTTGTTGTCTGTGTAAATTTGTTGGCATGTTCGTGAGCTAGTAACTTTGTGCATGTTGGTCCGAATGGAGTGAACGATATGTCCAGATCTTCGTTGTGAAACGCTCTACATGATGGTTGCTGTAGCATTCATGTTAGGTGTCATATTGCTATGTATATCTCTGTTGCATAAGTGCATTTGGCTGATAAGTTTCTGCACTTGTTATGAGATGATGTTTTGTCTTGCTTGTGCAAATTAATCCATGTGTCATATGAGCTAGGTGTCAACATGAGTTTTTCTCTTGGGGATGTGTTCTACATGTTAGATCCTTTTCCATGCCATGATATGCCTTGAAATGAGTGCAACAAGCTTGTTAACATGTCATCATGATGTTAAATTTCTACTAAGTGTGAATCTGGTAATTTTTATGCCATGTATCCATGATGCCACCGTCTTTGTTGTGCATGTTTATAGTTGCCCAGTGGGTGTTCCTTGATGTATATGTTATGCTCTAGCTATCCATTCTCTTGTTTGCCATGATGCCATGCTGTAGCTTATTGTTATGAGGCCCTCAACTGGCTATAAAATTTATCTGTCAGCATGCCCAGATTTTGCTAAGTCTGGATAAACTTTTGCACTTTTGCCATGGTGTTTGGGACATGTTCTAGTATGTTGTAGAAGTAGCCACGTGGTTATTCTTGAAGAGCATGTTATGTATGTTATTTCCATGCTTTTTGCATGCATGATGGCCTGCTGTAACTTGTTGTTTTCATGCTCTCAAGTGGCTATAAAATGTATCTGTCAGCATGTTATCAACAAGTTCAGTTTTGCCACGAGTGTAGTTAGTTTTCTATGCATCCTATGAGCATGTTCTTGCCATGAGTAGCTTCTCAAATATGTCTTCTTGCTTTTGGTTATCTTAACTTGCCATGCTATGCTTTGAATTGAGTTGCACAAGCTTCCAAACATGCCTATTCGTTGTAATTCTGCCATGCCTTGTAATTTTCACTAAGTCTGAGAATTCTGTAAATTTATTGCAACTTGCTGTGACGCCCGAAGACCGACGTCCCAGAAGATCCCAGAAGATTCCAGAAGATTCCAGAGGTTCCGGGTTCTCCCGTGTGTTTCAGTTGTGCTTGTGTTATTTATTTTGCATTGCATCATGTCATCATGCCATCATGTCTTATTTATTTTGCATCTCAACTTAAATAAAATGTGTGGACCTTCGGTCCATTTAAATCGAGGGAAGGATGACTTCTCTTTATAACATATCCTCCCAATATTTAGGGAGCTATTATAATAATATTCCATTGCTTTGGAATAACCCAACACACTTGCATATATTTTTCCCCATGCCTTTTCTTCTCAATTCCTTGCCTTAAACCCTCCCTTTATTCTTTTCCCGTTTATCGAGGTTCTTCCAAAAACCCTCCAACAATTTTAATTAAATTCCTTACATTTTTGTGAGTCCAGGGAATTTTACCCTATGCCCTAATTCTTCCCTAGCCACCTCCTTCCTTTTCTTTTCTATGGTGTTGTTTTCTGTTTTTTTTTGGGAAACAACTGAAAAAGGAAGAGCCAGCCGGCCCAAGAACCTTTCCCAGCCTTAGCCGGCCCAGCCATCTGGCCAGGCCCTTTCCGCCCGCCGCATCCATCCCTCCTTGGCCTCTAGGCCTCCCAGCAGCCCAAACCTCCCCCTCCAGCCTCTTGGGCCTCCTCCAGGCCCGCAGCCTCTCTCCCTCTCTCCCAAACCCTAACCGCTCATCCCTCGTTCCCCTCGTCCACATCCCATCGAACCCCGCCGCCAGTTTCCCTCGAACCCCCCCTCGCTCTCGCCCGAACCCATCTCCCTCGACCGCTCCTCCCTCAGCGCCTCGCCTCCTCTGCAGCTCTCGCCCGCGCCAAGGCCGTCCGCCGCCGTCCCCTTCCCGCGAGCGCCCAAGCCCCCTCGTTCAGCGCCTTCTCCTCCTCTACAGCACTGACCCCATCGCTCCAGGCCGCCGCGCCTCTGCCTCCTCTCCAGCGACGCCGCGCCCGCCGCTTCTCCGCGCCAGAAGCCCGGCCTCCCTTCGCCATCGGGCCTCCAGCCAGGCCGACGCGCCGTTCTCCAGTCCCAGCGCCGCGCCATGGCCTTCCCTCCGGCCTCCTCCGTCGCCATCATCTCCAGCAGCCGCCCTCGTCCAGCCGCGCAGGTCCTTGCCGGTGGCCGCCCCAAGCCCGTCCTTCTCCGTCGCGCGCCTCCTTCCGCAGACAGCGCCTGGCTCGCCGCTCCTCTGCGCCGGTGCCCGGCCTCGTCCAGGCCGCCTCCTCTTCGCCTCGGGAGCTCCGCAGCGCTGTGGCCTCCAGGCTCTAGCCGCGCCATGGCCCTGCTCGCCCGCCAGTGCCTCCTCGGCCAGGAGCAGCACCAGCCTCCTTCGATCCCCCCGAGCCTCACCATCTCGCCTCCCGATGTCGTCCCTCCTCCATCGCCAAGTTTGTTGCTGCTGCCTCTGTACACGAGCATGTACAACTACGGGGTTTCGCCGAGTACGACTACACGACGAGACAGCGAGGAACCCCGAGATCGCCAAGTACCACGACGGCAAGTACCCCTTCGGAGAAGTGAACATCTATGAACGAGAACGACTTCTTGAACAAGTACCACTACCGTCGCCCCGGAAAACGATGGATGCGCCGAGTACATCTACGAATGTGAACAACTACCGTCGCCGAGACCGCAAGTACCTCTACGAACGTGTACCCCTACGTCAAGGACGACTCGACAAGTACCCCGCCGGCGAGTACCTCTTCGGAAACGTGATCGACTACTTCCTCTACGACCGCAAGTACCACTACTTCCACTACGACTCGAACCCGCTTCGAGAACGAATGTTCTGAAGGTATAACCCCGAGTCGATGACACGTGTATGAACGCTTGCATGTGATGTATGAGATGTTTTTCGTTGTGTGCACCGTGCCCGAATCGTCTTTTGTCATTGCTCCTCGGCTGCCTCGTCGCCGACCCATGGGAACCCGGCAACGGGATCGCCCCACCTTTCATCTTACTTGACTCGCTCTCCGTCATCTTTTGCACCGGTCTCTCATCGAGTTACTGGAACCGAGATGTTGCGTTGCATCATTTTTTGGATCGTTGCCGCGGCACCGTTGTTTTTCCGGAATTGTTGTTGCTATTTCCGGCCTCATTTAAACTTGCCTAAATAGTGTAGTTTATTTTTGCTTCACCTCTTGCCATGTTAAAAACATTTAATCTTGTCTTGTAAATAAACGAGAGTCAACTAAATAAATAAATGTGGTGTTTCGTCAATATGCAACTCGTTGCATATTGAGCTCCACTTAACTTGTAGTTTTGTTTGTGCACATTGCCATGCCATGCATATTTAAACCGGACATGCATCATACTTGGATGTGCATCGTATGCCATGCTTATGATTGTGTGTTTACCGTGTTGTTTGCTTCTTTCCGGTTGCTTCTCTTGTTAGCTTCGGTTTCGTTCCGGAGTTGTGAGGTTTCGCTCGGCTCTGTTGCTCCGTCTTCTTCATGGATCCGTTCTTCTCCCTTGCGGAATCCCAGGCAAGATGATCATACCCTTGGATACCTTTACTACCATTGCCATGCTTAGATGTCTCGATGCTATCGTTACATGTCGCGCTACCCATCTTTATTGTCAGCCTCTCCTTGTTGCCATGAAACCTCTAACATTTGAAACCTTCCTAGCAAAACCACTGTTTGGCTATGTTACCCGCTTGCTCAGCCCCTCTTATAGCGTTGTTAGTTGCAGGTGAAGATGAAGTTTGTTCCAGGAGGTAACTTGTTGTTGGTATATCACAATATCTATAATTATTATTAACACACCTATATACTAGGCATGGGTGGAAGGCTTGGCCTTTTGCTCGGTGTTTTGTTCCACTCATGCCACCTTAGGCGCCGATAAACCGGCATTATGTTCCTTGATTTTTGCGTACCTTACACGATGGGTGGATGGGGACCCCTTGACAGTTCGACTTTGAATAAAACTCCTCCAGCAAGGCCCAACATTGGTTTTAATTTGCCTCATAATAACAACTTAATTAATTAATTAAATTTGCATAGGGGGTCGCGTCCCCGGGTTCTTAATTCTACATAGCAGGGGGGCCAGTGCTGATGGTGTTGGTCCCAAACGGGCGGACTGCGGGAACCACCACGGGGAAACTCGAGGATTGGGTCTTGTAGGATGTCCCATCCGGTCGTGGCCTGAGACGAGATACGCGCGGCTACTATCAGGGTGTCGACACACCGGGAGGTCTTGCTGGACTTGTTTTACCATTGTCGAAATGTCTTGTGCTACCGGGATGCCGAGCCTGATCGGATTTCCCTAAGATAAGGAGTGATGATATTATATTTATCACTTCAGCTAATCGTGAGAGCTTGTGATGGGCTAAGTTGGGACACCCCTGCAGGGTTATGATCTTTCGAAAGCCGTGCCCGCGGTTATGTGGCAGATTGGAATTTGTTAATGTCCGGTTGTAGAAAACTTGACAGAGGATCCGAAGTAAAACACACAACTGTGTGAGTAACCGTGACTGTCTCTTTTCACTTTGAGAAGAGAACACGGTGGGGTTATGTTTGACCGTATGTAGTTCGGGATCTTTAGCGATCACCTTTTGCGACCGTTTGCGTAGATGGTCATCTTATTCTGGTACTCGTAAGTTAGCCACCATATTATGCTTAGCCGTTGCTGCAACCTCACCACTTTACCTCTTCCTACCCATAAAGCTTTGCTAGTCTTGATACCCATGGTTATGGGATTGCTGAGTCCTCGTGGCTCACAGATACTACAACACCAGATGCAGGTTCAGCCGAGTTTGAAGCAGGAGCTGGTTTAGAACTTCACTGGGAGCTCGATGAAGAGGGTGGTCGTATGTTTGTGACGTTTTCGACGATCAGTAGTGGTTTCTACTAGGATTCGATCTAGACCTGTGGTTTAACGTTATGTTTGGTATCTTGTCTTTGGATCTTACCCTTAGATGGGCTGTGATGTTTTGAATGATGTATTGCTTATGTATTGTATTGTGTGAAGTGGCGAGTGTAAGCCAACTATCTCCTTTTGCAATTTAATCCCTCTTTTACATGAGTCGTGCAAAGATACCAAACTTGCGATCATTCCAGAATGGGCTTATATCTTTAAGTCGTGCCTCGACACGTAGGAGATATAGTCCCATCCTGGGCATTACACTTGCCATGCTTGTTTAATTGTGTTCCAGCAAGGTTTTGGGTTTGCTCTAAGTTCATGCTTGTTAAGTATCATGTCTATTTCACATCCATACCCTTTTTCTCCATGTTTGGGTGTTGTAGCACAATTATTTCTTGCTCCAAAGATGCCATGTTGCTGTAAACTGCAATTTTGATTGAATCTTGTTTTGTTTGCCATTTGCAAACCGTGCATCCATTTCCGGTGATCTTTATATCGATTTGAACCAAAATTTTCCCCTCTATCCAGTGGCTTGCTTGGTTTCCCAAGATGAGACCTTTTCCATCATATTCTCCTTAGGCTCAAGAGCTTCCTCATGCATATGCACATCATACTTGCATCCCATGATATGTCTTGCACCATGTTGATTGTGCATTGCTCCGTGTTTGATATTGTGCCGTTGTTGTGTTCTTGTGTTGGGTAGAGCCGAGAGCCGATTTGGTGTTCGAGGTTCCTTACGAGGCTGAGTTTGAGGAGCAAGGTTACGATCCCTCCGTGGAATCAACAGGCAAGATGACCATTCCTAAATTTCGCTTCTATATTTGCCTATGCTAGATGTCTCGCTCTTTAGATATTGCCTCGATGCCTATTCCTGTTTGTCAGCCCTCCTATTGTTGCCATGAAACTCTCTAACCACCTTCATAGCAAACCGTTGTTTGGCTAAGTACGCATCGCTCAGCCCATCTTATAGCGTTGTTAGTTGCAGGTGAAGTTTTGAAGATGTTGCTCCATGATGAACTTGTTATTGGGATATCACAATATATATACATGTTAAACTAATTCACTTATATATTGGTAATGGGTGGAAGGCTAAGCCTCTTGCTTGGTGTTTTGTTCCACTCATGCCACCTTAGGAACCGATAAACCGGTGTTATGTTCCTTGATTTTGCGTTCCTAACACGGTTGGGGTTATTGGACCGCCTTGATAAGTCGCTCTGTTTAAAGCTTTTCCAGCAAGGCCCAATATTGGTTTTACATTTGCCTAATAACTAAAACTTGCATAGGGCGTTGCAAACCCGAGGTCTTAATTAAGAAACCCGGGCCAGTGCTCCTCATGAGTGTTGGTCCAAACTGGGGGTCCTACAGGGCCGCCTTGGGGAAACCCAAGGTATCTGGTATAACCTGTAGCATCACCCATCCGGTCGTGGCCTGAGACTAGATACACACGGCTACTGTCAGGGTGTCAGCACGCCGGGAGGTCTTGCTGGATTAGTTTTACCTTTGTAGAAATATCTTGAGCACGGGATTCCAAGAATACTCGGGTCTTCCCACTTTGGAGTTGCGACTCCGCGGATCGTGAGCTTGTGATGGGCTAAGTTGGGACACCCCTGCAGGGTTTGATCTTTCGAAAGCCGTGCCCGCGGTTATGTGGCAGATGGGAATTTGTTAATATCCGGTTGTAGATAACTTGACACCCTATTCATGAATACACTACCTGCGTGAGTAACCGTGATGGTCTCTTTTCGAAGGGCTTCGGGAAGTGAACAAGGTGGGGTTATGTTTGATCGTGAGTAGATAGGATCACTTCTTGATCAATTTGGCGATCGTTGGCACTTGTTCTCTTCTCGCTCTAAACTCATAGGCTAGTGCTTAGTGCTTACTGCAACCTTTGTTTACAACCTTTCCACACCTAAGGCTTTGGTAGTTTCGATACTCGGGAACGTGATTGCTGAGTCCTCTGTGGCTCACAGATTCAACACACACCAGATGCAGGTACCGTTGAGAACTACACAGGAGATGGTTCAGAGCTGTACTGGGAGTTCAATGAAGAGCGTGGACATTACTATGTGTCTTATCCCGACAATCAGTAGTGGTTCTTACTAGGAGAATCCGGGCTTGTGTTATTTATGGTATCTTTAAGTTTGGGTTTTCGTCTGTAGTCGGACCCTAATGTTCTTTGGATGATGTATGCTATTGTATTCATTTGTGTGACGTGGCGAGTGTAAGCCAACTATCATTTTAATCTTTCATCCCTAAATTTTACATGAGTTGTGCAAAGATACCATACTTGAGATCATTCTAGTATGTGTTTATGTCCTTAAGTCATGCCTCAACACGTGGGGGGACATAGCCGCATACTGGGCATTACAGGATGCGAGTGGGAGAGATCATCGTTCACGCCCCTGTGTTCGAACTTCTTGGGTTTTGCGGAGCCCTGAATCCGACACTCGGGAACCTACGCTTGCGCTATCCCCTTTGCATCAAAACGGCAACTGCGCCCCTGGCATGCGCTGGCACCCGCTGGCGCGGTGCATCACTACTCGTGTAACTGGCTCCTCCTGAGGCAGGCTTGGCCTTGGATTCTCCGCCCCTCCGGAGCAACCTAGCCGAGGCCGCTCCTGAGGGGGTCTTGGTGTCGTTCTCCTCGCGAGGTCTAGCCCCCTCGCCAGGGTCTTGAGCATCTAGTCGATCAGCTGGGCCATACCAGGCCATAGTAGGAGCGCGTCGCGGCCCGCAGACATGCAAGTCTGGGTACTCTGGTTCCCAGGACGCCGACACTAGCCCCCGGTCCCTCGCCAGGGTCTAGCCCCCTCGCCAGGGTCTTGAGCAGCTAGTCGATCAGCTGGGCCATACCAGGCCATAGTAGGAGCGCGTCGCGGCCCGCAGACATGCAAGTCTGGGTACTCTGGTTCCCAGGACGCCGACACTAGCCCCCGGTCCCAAGGCACGTGCGGAGTTGGCTTCGGGGCGCAACCTTAGTCGAGGACGTAGCGCCGCGGGCCCCAAAAGACTGTGGGCCAGGCTGGCGGGTGACGGTTGGATGGGACGTGGGCGACTCCGCTTCCCATGCAGCCTTGGCGGCCGTGCAACTTGACAAAAGGGACTGTCTTCGCTGCAGAGGAGTTATCGCTTCCTTTCCTTCCTGCTCAGATCTCCTTCTCCTTCGCCCCCGGCCTTCCCAAATCGCCTGCATCCTCCAGCGCCTCCAGCAATGGCGAAGAAAAGCAAGGGTGCTGCGCAGGCGTCCGGATCTGCTTCCTTCCTTGAGGCGGCGCTCGAGGAGTCCACCATCACCGAGGAGGGGGACTACTCGGAGGTCCAGTCTTTCTTGTCGAGCGACCACAACGAGCATGGCCCGACGAAGATTTGGTTGGGCCCACCGAGGCGCGGACAGAGCCGAAGTCCTGGTACCCCTTCTTCCTCCGCAGCATCTCCGTCGGGCTCGTGCCGCCCTTCTCGGAGTTCTTCTACGCCATACTGAATAACTACCATGTGCATGCCATCCACATCCAGCCTCGCTCCATCTTCGTCCTTTCGCTCTTCGCCTTTTACTGCGAGGCGTTGCTACCTCTTGAGCTTGCGTTGTATTCCCTCGAAGAGGAAAGGGAGATGCAGCACAGTAGCATAAGTATTTCCCTCAGTTTTTGAGAACCAAGGTATCAATCCAGTAGGAGACCACGCGCGAGTCCCTCGCACCTGCACAAACAAATAAGAACTTCGCAGCCAACGTGATAAGGGGTTGTCAATCCCTTTACGGTCACTTACGAAAGTGAGATCTGATAGAGATGATAGTTTATATTTTTGGTATTTTTAGTTTATAAGAACAACAAATAAAAGCGGTAAAAGTAAAGTAGATGCAGATTGATATGTTGAGAATAGACCCGGGGGCCATAGTTTTCTCTAGTGGCTTCTCTCATGATAGTGATATTCTACGGCGGGTAAACAAATTACTGTCGAGCAATTGATAGAAAAGCGAATAATTATGAGACTATCTAGGCATGATCATTGTATATAGGCATCACTTCCGAGACAAGGAGACCGACTCCTGCCTGCATCTACTACTATCACTTCACACATCGACCGCTATCCAGCATGCATCTAGTGTATTGAGTTCATAAGAACAGAGTAACGCCTTAGGCAAGATGACATGATGTAGAGGGATAAACTTAAGCAATATGATATAAACCCCATCTTTTTATCCTCGATGGAAACAATACAATACGTGCCTTGCTGCCCCTACTATCACTTGGAATGGACACCGCAAGATTGAACCCAAAGCCAAGCACTTCTCCCATTGCAAGAACTATAGATCTAGTAGGCCAAACCAAACCAATAATCCGAAGAGACTTGCAAGGCTATTATGAGCACACATAAAAAGTTCAGAGAAGAACCAAATATCTTTTATAGATAACCTTGATCATAAACTCACAATTCATCGGATCTCAACAAACACACCGCAAAAAGAGATTACATCGAATAGATCTCCTTGAAGACCGAGGAGAACTTTGTATTGAGATCCAGAGAGAGAATAAGCAATCTAGATACTAGCTATGTACCTGAAGAACTATGGTAAACTACTCACAACGCATGGTGAGGGCGATGATGATGATGATGAAGGCCTCCGTGATGGATCCCCCTCCGGTGGAGCTCCGGAACAGGCTCCAAGATGGGATCTCCAGGGGAACAGAAGGTACGGCGGTGGAATTAGGGTTTTCTCTTTGTCCATGGAGTTTCTGGGGTACGTAGACTTATATAGGAAGAAAGAGGGCACCGAGGGGGCCACGAGGCAGGGGCCACGCCCTGGGAAGGGGGGCACACCCCCCACCCTCGTGGGCAGCCCCTCGATCTCCTGACGTGGTTCTCAAGCTTCCTATGCATGATTTTCTCCAAAAATATCTCTTGCGAAGGTTTCATTCCATTTTGACTCCGTTTGATATTCTTTTTCTGCAAAACCCTGAAACAGGCAAAAAACAACAATTTGGACTAGGCCTTTGGGTTAGTAGGTTAGTCCCAAAAATGATATAAAAGTGAATGATAAAGCCCATTGAACATCCAAGACTTCATAAATAATAGCATGGAACAACAAAAAATTATAGATACGTTGGAGACGTATCAAGCATCCCCAAGCTTAATTCATGCTCGTCCTCGAGTAGGTAAATGATAAAGAAAGAATTTTTGATGTGGAATGCTAACCAATAAAGATTTTCAATGTAATTCTCTTAATTGTGGCATGAATGTTCAGATCTGAAAGATTCAAGATAAAAGTCTATATTGACATAAGAAATAATAATACTTAAGCATACTAACGAAGCAATCATGTCTTCTCAAAATACTATGGCTAAAGAAAGTTATCCCTACAAAATCATATAGTCTGGCTATGCCACCTCTTCATCACACAAAATATTCATATCATGCACAACCCCGATTTCGGCCAAGCATTTGTTTTCATACTCTATCTTTTCAAACCTTTCAACTTTCACGCAATACATGAGCGTGAGCCATGGATATAGCACTATGGGTGGAATAGATGTGGTTGTGGAGAAGACAAAAAGGAGGGAGATAGTCTCACATCGACTAGGCGTATCAACGGGCTATGGAGATTCCCATCAATAGATATCAATGTCAGTGAGTAGGGATTGCCATGCAACGGATGCACTAGAGCTAAATATGAATGAAAGCTCAACAAAAGAAACTAGTGGGTGTGCATCCAACTTGCTTGCTCACGAAGACCTAGGGCATTTGAGGAAGCCCATCGTTGGAATATACAAGCCACGTTCTATAATGAAAATTCCCACTAGTATATGAAAGTGACTAAGCATGAGACTCTCTACAATGAAGAACATGGTGCTACTTTGAAGCACAAGTGTGGAAAAAAGATAGTAGCAATTGTCCCTTCTCTCTTTTCTCTCATTTTTTTGGAGGGGCTTTCTCTCTTTTTTTTATTAGCCCCTCTCTATTTTTTTGGGCCATCTCTTTTTTTATTGGCCTTTCCTTACATGGGATAATGCTCTAATAATGATCATTACACTTTTTATTACAACTCGATACTATAACAAAAATGACTCTACATGAATGCCTCCGGCGGTGTACCAGGATATGCAATGAATCAAGAGTGACATATACGAAAAATTATGCATGGTGGCTTTGCCACAACTACGATCTCAACTACATGATCATGCATGGCAATATGACAATATGATGCGTGTCATATAAACGGAACGGTGGAAAGTTGCATGGTAATATATCTCGGAATGGCTATGGAAATGCCATGATTAATAGGTATGGTGGCTGTTTTGAGGAACAATATGGTGGCTGTTTTGAGGAAGGATATATAATGGGTTTATGGCACCGGCGAAAGTTGCGCGGTACCAGAGAGGCTAGCAATGGTGGAAGGGCGAGAGTGCGTATAATCCATGGACTCAACATTAGTCATAAGAAATCATATACTTATTGCAAAAATCTATGAGTCATCAAAACAAAGAAATCAACGCATGCTCCTAGGGGGGAGGTTGGTAGGAGTTAACCATCGCGCGACCCCGACCTCCACACAAAGGTTGGCACTCTACAAATACCTCATGCTCTAACTTCGTCACATAGCGGTTCACCATACGTGCATGATACGAGAATCACTAACCTTAACACAAGTATTTCTCAATTTCATAATAACTCCACTAGCATGCTCTAATATCACTATCCTCATATCTCAAAACATTTACCAAGCATCCAACATCTCATTCTATTCAATGAACTTGGTGTGAATTTTTTTACTACATTGACATTGGATGTTTATCATGTGATGACTAGTTTCTTTAGCCTAAACACATTACCATGCTGTTTTAATAGGCTCACAAAAGGATACAAGTGAAGCATGAGAGTTCAACAATTTCTACAAAATATTACCACCACCGTGCTCTGAAAGATATAAGTGAAGCACTAGAGCAAAAACTATTCAACTCAAAAGATATAAGTGAAGCACATAGAGTGTTCTTATAGTTTCTAGGCCATATTTAACTCTCTCAAATAGGTGTGTCCAGCAAGTATGATTGTGGCAAACTAACAAGCAAAGACTCAAATTATACAAGACGCTGCAAGAAAAACACATAACATGTTGCGAATAAAAATATAGCTCCAAGTATAGTTACCGATGGATGAAGACGAAAGAGGGGATGCCTTCTCGGGGCATCCCCAAGCTTAGGCTTTTGATTGTCCTGAATTTACTTGGGGTGCCATGGGCATCCCCAAGCTTCGGACTTTGCTACTCCTTGTTCCATAGTCCATCAAAGCAATACTCAAAACTTGAAAACTTCACAACACAAAACTTAGACAAAAAATCCCGTGAGCTCCGTTAGTATAAGAAAGCAAACCACTACTCAAAGGTGAAGCAATGAATTCATTCTTTGTTTATATTGGTGATAAACGTACTGTATTCCAACTTCTCTATGGTTCATATCCTACAATACTACTCATAGATGCATCGGAATAAGCAAACAACACACGAAAAACAGAATCTGTCAAAAACAGAACAATATGTAGTAATCTGCAGGTTTCACCTACTTCTGGAAATCCAAAAAATTCAAACTAAATTGGTAAATTTGCAGAATTAGTCTACCAATCATCTGCAAAAAGAATCAACTAAAAATCATGCTCCAGTAAAATTTAAAGACTACTTTAGCGACGCTAACGATTCTGTTTTTCGCAGCAAGATCATATAAACTTCACACAAGTCTTCCCAAAGGTTCTACTTGGCACAAACACTAAACAGAACATGAAACCACATCTAATCAGAGGCTAGATGCAATATTTATTCCCTAACAGCAACAAAAACAAAAAACATAAAATTGGGTTGCCTCCCAACAAGCGCTATCGTTTTACGCCCCTAGCTAGGCACGATACCAGATAAATCTAGGAATTGTCATCTTTGGAAGGCAATCCATAAGTGGCTCTCATGATAGATTCATACGGTAATTTGATTTTCTTTCTAGGAAAGTGTTCCATGCCTTTCCTTAACGGAAATTGGAATCTAATATTTCCTTCCTTCATATCAATAATTGCACCAATCGTTCTAAGAAAAGGTCTACCAAGAATAATAGGACATGAAGGATTGCAATCTATATCAAGAACAATGAAATCTACGGGCACATGATTCCTATTGGCAACAATAAGAACATCGTTAATTCTTCCCATCGGTTTCTTAATAGTGGAATCCGCAAGATGCAAATTTAAAGAACAATCGTCAAGCTCATGGAACCCTAGCAAGTCACACAAAGTTTTTGGGATAGTGGAGACACTAGCACCCAAATCACACAAAGCATAGCATTCATGATCTTTTATTTTTATTTTGATAGTAGGTTCCCACTCATCATAAAGCTTTCTAGGTATATAAACTTCCAACTCAAGTTTTTCTTCATAAGATTGCATCAAAGCATCAACTATGTGTTTAGTGAAAGCTTTATTTTGACTATAAGCATGCAAAGACTTTAGCACAGATTGCAACAAGGAAATACAATCAATCAAAGAGCAATTATCATAATTGAATCCCTTGAAATCCGAAGTAGTGGGTTCATCACTATGCAAAGTTTTAATCTCTTCACCCCCACTTTTAGCAATTTTAGCATCAAGATCTAAAAACTTCAAATCATTGGGACACCTTAAAGCAGAATTATCTCCAATCCAATCTTCATCAAGATTAATACTAGAAAACAAGGATCTAATAGGAGACACATCAATAACTTTCAGATCTTCATCTTTATTTTCATGCTCTTCCGGTTTAGCAGCCATCTTATTGATCAAGGTGGACTGTTTATCCGAAATTTGGGTAATTAAGTTCTCAAGATGAGCAAACTAAGATTTCAAGCCATAAAATTCCTTAGACATATCATCTAGGTCTTTATTCATATACTCCATAAAAATTTTCTGTTCTTTAAGCTCACTTCTGAGAAAGTCATTATGCTCAAATTGTATAGTCATAAATGTCTAACATTGTTTTCAATCTCCTCCAGCCTCTTGAGGTGAGGGTCAACACTTATAGGGAGAGCCATGGTGACAAGCCAGCAATCCAACACACACAAGCAAACATGAAGCAAGCGAACGATAAACACACGACGGAAGAGGAAAGGGAGAGGGGGGAGGAAAACGAGAGGCAAATACATGTAATGCGACGGATAAGGGTTGGTGATAGGTACTTGGTATATGACTTTTGCGTAAGCCTCCCCAGCAACGGTGCCAGAAATTCTTCTTGCTACCTCTTGAGCTTGCGTTGTATTCCCTCGAAGAGGAAAGGGAGATGCAACACAGTAGCGTAAGTATTTCCCTCAGTTTTTCAGAACCAAGGTATCAATCCAGTAGGACACCACGCGCGAGTCCCTTGCACCTGCACAAACAAATAAGAACATCGCAGCCAACGCGATAATGGGTTGTCAATCCATTTACGGTCACTTACGAAAGTGAGATCTGATAGAGATGATAGTTTATATTTTTGGTATTTTTAGTTTATAAGAACAGCAAATAAAAGCGGTAAGAGTAAAGTAGATGTAGATTGATATGTTGAGAATAGACTCGGGGCCATAGTTTTCTCTAGTGGCTTCTCTCATGATAGCGATATTCTACGGTGGGTAAACAAATTACTACCGAGCAATTGATAGAAAAGCGAATAATTATGAGACTATCTAGGCATGATCATTGTATATAGGCATCATGTCTGAGACAAGTAGACCGACTCCTGCCTGCATCTACTACTATTACTCCACACATCGACCGCTATCCAATATGCATCTAGTGTATTGAGTTCATAAGAACAGAGTAACGCCTTAAGCAAGATGACATGATGTAGAGGGATAAGCTCAAGCAATATGATATAAACCCTATATTTTTATCCTCGATGGCAACAATACAATAGGTGCCTTGTTGCCCCTACTGTCACTGGGAAAGGACACCGCAAGATTGAACCCAAAGCCAAGCGCTTCTCCCATTGCAAGAACTATAGATCTAGTAGGCCAAACCAAACCAATAATTCGAAGAGACTTGCAAGGATATTATGAGCACACATAAAAAGTTCAGAGACGAACCAAATATCTTTCATAGATAACCTTGATCATAAACTCACAATTCATCGGATCTCGACAAACACACAGCAAAAATAGATTACATCGAATAGATCTCCTCGAAGACCGAGGAGAACTTTGTATTGAGATCCAAAGAGAGAGAAGAAGCCATCTAGATACTAGCTATGGACCCGAAGGTCTGTGGTAAACTACTCACAACTCATGGTGAGGGCGATGATGATGATGAAGAAGGCCTCTGTGATGGATCCCCCTCCAGTGGAGCTCCGGAACAGGCTCCAAGATGGGATCTCCACGGGAACAGAAGGTACGACGGTGGAATTAGGGTTTTCTCTCTGTCCACGGAGTTTCTGTGGTACGTAGACTTATATAGGAATAAGGAGGGCACCGGGGGACGCTCAAGGGGGCCACGAGGCAGGGGGCGCGCCCCCCACCCTCGTGGGCAGCCCCTCAATCTCCTGACGTGGTTCTCAAGCTTCTTGTGCGTGATTTTCTGCAAAAATATCTCTCGCGAAGGTTTCATTCCGATTGGACTCCGTTTGATATTCTTTTTCTGCAAAACCCTGAAACAGGCAAAACACAGCAATCTAGACTGGGCCTTTGGGTTAGTAGGTTAGTACCAAAAATGATATAAAAGTGAATGATAAATCCCATTAAACATCCAAGACTTAATAAATAATAGCATGGAACAATAAAAAATTATAGATACGTTGGAGACGTATCAGGCGTGTGTGGGGGTGAAGCCGACTATCGCCCTCTTCCGCCACTTCTTCTCCATGCGGCGGTACGACGAGGGTCCGTGCTCGGGCTGTGTCTCCTTCGTCTTCCAGCGCCAAGGCTGCAGGCTGATGACAGTCGGGAAGAAGATAGACACCCACCGGAAGAGGTGGGTCTATTTGGATGCCCAGCGTATTCACCCGCTGCTGGCGCTGTCTACCGCCCGTCCGGAGAAACGTGCCTGCTAGAGCTACGCGAAGCTCAACGACCCCCTTACCGAGCCTGTCTTGGCAAAGATCGAGGCCGACCTGGGCTCTAGGCTTGAAGGGGCCCAGATTGTGAAGGAGTTCCTGAGGCAGCGGTTGGCGCCGCTCCAGGCACACTCGCGCCGCTTGTGGGAGCTAATGGGGGATGATGACAGGCTTCGGCTGCGCTCGGGGACGCTGGCCGAGGCCGACCTGGACCTCGTCTCGATCACTCTCCTAGGAATGGTTCCTGAGGACCTCTCGAGGGCCCACCTGCCACTGTACAGCCGTCCTGACAAGGCCGAGCTGCTGAAGGCCATGTCTGGTTTCGGGGTGCCTGTGGCTGCTCCGCCCACGGTCAATGTGTCCTCTGGTGTCGAGGAGGGGAGCGACGGGGAGGAGGACTCGGAGGAGACCCTGGGCGACGAGGACCGGGTTGACGAGGAGGACACCTCTGAGGCGTCCGCTGAGGAAGTGGTGCCAGGCGCATGTGCTGCTAGGCGGCCCCAGGCAACCACTCCGCGTCGATCCAGGTGCACTGCATCTGGATGGAGCAATGCGGCGACCCCGCTGAGGAGCATCGTGCCTACGAAACTGGTGACCGCAGCCGTGCCCAAGTCCGTGGCCTCGCGCCTTGCCAGCATCCGGACTGCTGGCACGCCCGTAGCACCGGCGACCGCGGCCGACCTGCTGATGAAGAGGAGGGCGCGCCTCGCCTCCCATGAGTAAGTGTGCAATCTCCTGTTATTCCTTGGTCGCTGTGTTCCTGACGTACTTCTCTTGGCGCAGCAGCCCGGGTGGCATGATGAAGAAGGCGAAGGGGGAGGTCAGGTCGCGGTACCCCGCTCCACCTGCCGCTGCTGTCGCCGCGGAGAAGGTTGCTACAGCTTTGCGCGCCTCGGCCAGCTAGGCCACCGAGCACGCGATGGCGACGTCGCCTGAGGGCGTCGTTGCTGTTTGTGAGGCCGCTATGGCTCCTGCTCCGACTGCTCCAGCGGGGGGAGCTGGAGCCCTCGAGCCCCTGGTCGAGCAGGCGATCGCGATGGCACCCATCCGCTAGCTGATGCAGCCTGGCCCTGAGACCTTGGAAGCCGCTTCCGCTGCGCTGGGTCGACTCCGTGCCGAACTTCTGGGTGGTGATGGCCGCGCGATGGAAGGACGCCTGGGCCTGATCTCTGGGTGGCTCCTGGCAGAGAGTCTGCACGGGCCTCCTGGAGCCAGGCCTCAGCGGTCGCCGCCAAGGGTCAGGAGGAGGCTGCGACAGCCACGCGGGCATGCGACGCCGCGCGAGCCGACGCCGCGTCCTCCAAGAAGCGCTACCACAAGATGGAGAACAAGCTGGAGGACCTTCGTGACGAAGGCACCAGGCGCGCCCTGGAGCTCAAAAGGTTGGAGAAGGATCTCAACGCACAGAAGGCTGAGATGTCCCAGTTGCAGCAGGAGCAGCTCGCTGATCGCGAGAGCCTGGAGAAGCTGAAAGGCCGAGGCCGAGTAGGCAAGGGCGACCCAAGCTGCGCGCGACAAGGAAGACGCCCTCACGGCCTCGGCAGCGGTGAGTAGCGAGGCCCTCGCCGCCTTCGAGCTCAAGGCCCGTACGGCGCTGCAGATTGCTGCCGGGCTCCTTGGCGCGCTCGTGAAGTTCCTGCGCGAGGTTATGGCAACGATCGGCCAGTTAGTAGACGTCGAGAGTCGCACGCTCCTTACCTTGGCCCTGACGCAGGTGTGCGGCCACCTCTGTCTCTGCGATCCCACTCTTGACCTGGCCTCGCTGTCCGAGCCCGTGACCGCGAGCATAGAGGGTGCGGATGCTGAGGCCCTGGAGGCGAAGGTCAAGGGGCTGGTGGAGGCATTCCTCCAGGTCGCTGCTGCTGCGAACGAGGAGGCGTAGGCTAGTGATGGCGCGCTTGACGATGCCTGACATGTTCTTGTCCAGATGAGAGAAATGCAAGTGCCTTGGGGAGGCGTAAGGACTCGCTTGAATTTGGAGAACTTGGTATTATTGTAATAACTAGACCTGAACTTGGCGATTTCCGTGCTTGCTTCCTTTCATGTTTGCTTAGGTGCTCTGTGTCGGCAGGGCCCATCCCCGCGCATACCTCGATCGCCATTGAGCCCTCCGGGTGACCGGGGTTATCGTAATAACTAGACTCAAGGAATGAGGGGCTACGTGGCTAGTGAGGCCCCAGGGTCGTGATGCCCAGGGGTCCCCCTTGACGTTCAAGCGACCCCGTTTGCATTCTGGGTCGGCAGGGCCCAGCCCCACGCATACCTCGACCGCCGTTGAGCGTCGGGCTCAAGGAGTGAGGGGCTACGTGACTAGTGAGGCCCCTGTGTCGTGATGCCCGGGGGTCCCCCTTGACGTACGAACGGCTCTCATGAGGGAGAACGAGCACAATACCTTGCTCACGAGCCTTCGCCTAGGATGGTGGTGCGAGAAAGCCAGGTGTCTGGGCACCTGGTAGGGTGGCGTCTGCCAGGCGTGACCTGAGCATAGCCCCCGTGCCTAGCCCCCCTTGCGATACCCCTCCAAGGAGAAGTTGTGAGTGTCGTGAGCTGAAAAGCTCCCTGAGGTTGATGCGACTACTGGGGGCCACCCTCAGTTGTTTATAACTAGCGTGGAGCATAGAGCTACCACACTTGCGCGGAGTGTGGGCATAACCGCGCCTCGGTCGTAGCGGCCAGCGCGGAGCTTGGTGCTTCCACTGGTTCGTGGGAAAACCCGCTCGTCGGTTGGTTCTGCCAGCATGGAGCATGATACTTCCACTGGACCGTGGGAGGGAGCCTCCCACCGGGAGAGACACCGGGGCGTGTACAACGCCGTCCTGACACGTGGCTTGCATGGCAGGACAGCCAAGGTGTATATGGGGCCTCCTCAAGACGAGCTGAACGACTGTGAGGAAGTTCTCGTGAGCTTACGCATCACTCACGAGACCCTACCCAGAGGCGGGTTGCACCTGAGTCTTCTTCTGCAAAATGTGAAAAGAGATGTGTTGTGTCGACCTGCGCCGAGTGCATCTCTAGAGGGCATCGCATGAGAAGGCCGCAGCACCAACGACCCCAGGAGGTGACGTTAGCGGGACCGGCCCGTAAGACAAAGCTCAGCCGCTAGATTTATCCACGCTGCAGGGACGGACCCGAGCACAGACGCCGTGCCCAGTCTTCTCTTGCAACAGTCCAAAAGAAAAACAACCGGCGCGCGGTTCCCGCGTGAGCGAGGCACCTGCCACGGGCCCCCACTTACCCATCCACAATTAGCCCATGCGAGAACAAGGCACCAAGGACCACGGGAGGTGACATCATGGGAATGGCTCGCGAGACAGAGCTCAACCCTTGGATTTAGCGACGCTGTAGGGACGGACCCGAGCACAGACGCCGTGCTAGTCCTTAATCATGGGGCGGTCTCGAGTGGGCTCACAAGGGCTCATGACCTTAGTGGCGGTGAGAAAGCCGAGCATATAGATAATGCAAATAGGAAGAACCAACTAGCCTTGATTCATGCACAAAAGAGACAGCTGTGGGGGTGAGCCCCCAGCAGCTCGAGGATGATGCAGCCCGGGGGGCGCCCTCGATTGAATACCTGAGACATCACTTGACACTTGTCGAAGAATAGTGAGGGTAGCTGAAGACGCGAGTCGTGCAGGTCGCTCCTGAGGATCATCGGGCTCTTGAGGCCCAGGGGCTCCGAAGGCCCTCAGTGGTCACGGGGGTCTGGCTCCCGCTCCGTCTGGACCGCCCGCCACTGAGCCTCCCGAGCCCCCAAAGCCTGCCGCGCGAGGTACTGGAACGTGGTAGCTACATTGCGAAAGCCAAAGAGCGTGTGAATGTAGTTGCAGGGGAGAGTCCTTGTCACATCCCTATTCAGTGCTTGCATTAGGACTAGCTAGAGTGTGCATCATGTTTACTTTCCACAGAAACTTGAAATGGGAATGACAGAAACCCCAGCACCCCTCTTCTAACAACTAGGGTTTAATAAAAACTTTTCCAATGTACCCAGAATGCCCTTCAAAAATGTTCATCATCTTTGCCTTGGTCTTAAACCTCTGCCAAAAATGGTGCACAATTTTCTAGGACATCCAAAGGTCCCTGGATTAATTCATATTGTAATTGCATTTGGGCATCTAAATGCTATAAAATATTTTATGTGCCCAAATAATAATAAACTAAAATGTTCCATACTATTCATATTATATACAGTGGGCATGACTAGTTTTATGAGTTATAAAAATGTTCTAGCATTTTTATTAATTCAACAAAGTTGCAAAAGAAATAAAACATAAAGAAAATATATAAAAAAAGAGACAGGGGGCAGCCCACTCACCTGGGCCACTTACCCGGCTGGCCCAGCGCGGCCCAGCCCGCTGGCGCATGCCAGTCGTCCCCCTCCTCTCGCCAGGAGGACGGGGCACGTGGCCGCGGCGTGCGCGCACGCGTCCGGCCACCTCCTGCCTGGCTGCATGCGTCCCCCGGCGCCTCGACGCCCCTAGGCGTCGCCACGCAGCCCCTGACCCCTCTCCCACTCTTCCAGTGTCGTCCCCCTCCTCTATCCCTCTCCGCCGAGCTCCACCAAGCGGGCTCGTCGCCGTCGTTCGCTGCCACCGCGCCCTAAGCCACCCCCTCACCTCCCCGACGCACCCATCAGCTCCGCCGCATCGTCCTGAAGCTCCCCACCGACGCACATGACGCCAGAAGCCCTGCAACATCGTCCTCGCCGTCGTCTTCAACCTTCAGCACCGGAGATCGCCGCCGCCCGTACGTCGCCATCCGACCTTCTCAAAGCCCGCGTCGACGCCCTCTGCGACCGCTGTGAGCTCACACGCCGAACCCCCCTCTCCCCGAGCTCGATTACGACTTGTAGCCACCGCCCCCTTGCTGACCGAAGTCTACCGCCGCCGGCCAACTCGCCGCCATGGCCACAGGCGCTGCGCCTCGCAGTCGAGCATGCCACTAGGATCAGTAGCTCGCCAGCAAGCTAACGCCACCTCTAGCTCCTCCTCCCGTGCACCACAACGCCGTTCCGGCCAACCCCGTGCGAGCGCCGCCGCGGACGTGCTCGCCGCCGTCAACTCCGGTGACTACTCGACCAACCAGTGGCATCGTTGGATGCGGTGCATCCCCAGGAGCACATAGAACCCATCCGCGCGACAAATGGTCGCCGAAACAGAGATTCTGGCGTGCCTCCGCCGCGCGAAATGGTCGCCGCCGGCCAAACTCCGGCGGGCTGACGTGGCCTGTTAGTTAGGAGCTAATGGTGATTAGTTTAACCACCACAGCTACTGACAGTGGGCCCCACTGCGTGGTCAAACCCAGTCAACTCCAGTTTTGACCGGAATTAGCCCCTGTGACACTGACATGCGGGACCCACCAGTCAGGTTTGACCTGGACCAGGTCTGTTGACCTGCTGACGTCAGCATGTTGTCATGCTGACGCAGTAAATGATTTTCTAGGATTATTTGATATAAAACAATTCAGGAAATTCCAAAAAATGCTCTAAACTTCAAAAAAACCATATAAATTCAATAGTAGCTCAGATGAAAAAGATTTATATATGAAAATTGATCAGAAAAATCCAATCTTTCCAATGGCACTGGTTTCATGCATGTTTGAGCAAGTTAACCTTGCGGTTCACTTTAAAACATGATAATGCACTGTAATAAATAATAGTTTGGGTTTCAATTTGAATCTTTGATTCAAATGGGCTGAAACCCTTCTGTTTATAGATGCATTAGCCCAAAACACATGCATCTTGCCATATCATGAGCTTGCATCATATTGTTGCATTTGTTTGCTTATTGATTGTATCGCCGGTGTTCTCCGTGGTAGGTCCTGCTCCCGAGGATACTTCTGCGTATCCAACTGAAGAGCAGTACCCGACAACCACTCTGTCAGGCAAGCAACCATTGATCATTCCGATACAAACCCATCTTCTCGCTCCTGCTCTCTTTTACTACATTAAGGCAACAACATGTGAACTGCTACTTGCTGCGGTAGTTGAACCCTATTCCCTTGCATGACCTATCATTGCCAAAGTAAATAGTTGAAACCCACTAGCATGTGTAGGAGTTGATTGAGCCATGTGATGTGTGATCCACCATGCTATTTGTTTATGTTGCCTACTATGCTTAGAGTTGTGTCAGGTCTGGTTCATCTGGGTGATGGATCATAGTGAAATGATCATACCGGTAAAGAGAGGGAAGTGTAGAACATGCTTGGTAAAGGTATCGATGAAGGCCATGTAGGAGTACATGGTGGGTTGTTCCATTGGAACCATCCATAGGACCTGAGATCTGTATGTGTGGTTCAAGTTACAGCTACTACCACACATTGGGCCCTGAAATATGACCCCACTCGACTTATTGACTACCCATGTTCTCTGTCCTGGAGTTGCAACTAGTTTCTGGTGTTTGTAGTTTACTGGTGGTGGTGCACAGCGCTGACCCTCAGGGTGGGCTGTGATGCGACAAGTTCGTGGCCGGGTGTACCGAGCGCCCGTTTGGTGACTCGGGAGCCCTGTACACATCGTTTGGGGCCGTGAGCGACACCCCGGCCGGATCTCCCCACGGATGGAACCCAAATAGGCGATAAACCTGGACGAGAGACTTGAGTGGTTGGTTAGGTCGTGGTCTACACCCACGTCGGCTTTCGCTTGAAGTATGCCGAGCACATGTCGTGTGTAGACGCTAAGTGGTGGAAACATGTGTGAGGAAGTACACCCCTGCAGGGTTACCAATCTATTCGAATTGCCGTTGTTCGCGGTACGGACTACTTATTTACTCTTACAGTTCATAGACAAGTTGATGGATACTACTAAAAGCCTCAAGACAAGTGTGAGTGCCGTGGATGCCCCTTCCGTAGGATGATGGAACAGGATCCACGGTAGTGTATTGTTGTGGTGAGTAGAGGACTCGTGTACGTAGTCTTATCTTGCAATCTATTGAGAGTCGTAGTATAGGTTAGCCAAGAGTCAAAGCTGGCTTGCTGTTATGAACTCCACTACCCTTGTTGATAATGTTGCATGTATGATAGGTTCTATTGTAAGACTTGCTGAGTACCTTTGTACTCATGTTTGCTTAATAACTGTTGCAGAGGAGAACCCTGCCCCTTCTGATGGGTTCTACATAGAAGTTGACGTCGACGAGTAGCTTGCTACCCAGACGGAGATCCTGAGCTTGTGAAGGGCCTTGTAGATAGTTAGGCTACACCAAGCCTGTTTTATTTTCCAAGTTGTCTGTACTTAGACATGTTAGCTTCCGCTTGTGCTTGTATGTTTGTATGACTTGAGTGATGGGTCATGTGACCCCTACCTGTATGGATATGTTATGTATGGCTCTTCGGAGCCTCTTAAATAAAATATTTTGAGTCATAGAGTTCTGTTGTGATGCAATGTTGTATTTGCACATATTGAGCATATTGTGTGTATGATGGAAATGCTTGGTATGTGTGGGATCCGACACCTAGTTATTTTTCCTTTGGTAGCCTATCTTACAGGGAAATGCCTCCTAGTGCTTCCACTGAGCCTTGGTAGCTTGCTACTGCTTGGAACACATAGGCTGGCCAGCATGTGTCCTTCTTCGTTCCTGTGTCCGTCCCTTAGGGGAAATGTCACGCGTTGTTCCTTTAAGTCCATGTAGCTTGCTATGACTTGGGTTCATACGTTGATGACCGACACGTTCGTTGCTGGGTCATGAATGCCTGTCTCTGTAATTTAGTGCCACTTTTGGTTTATAACTAGCCATGTCGGCCCGGGTTCTCTGTCATATGGATGCTAGCGACACTGTCATATACGTGTGCCAAAATGCGCAAACGGTACCGGGCCAGGTAAGGTGGCACCCGTGGGGATACCGTGCGTGAGGCCGCAAAGTGATATGACGTGTTACAAGCTAGATCGATGTGACTTAGGATCGGGGTCCTGACAGCGTTGGCATCAGAGCCGGACTGCCTATAGGTTTCTCAAGCCAAACTGGTCGATGTTGAGTCTAGAAAAATTCTTAGTTATATGTAGGGGAATTGATTGTGGAAGGGAACGTAAGGATCTTTTTACTTCTTTACCTTATGCCCTTCTGATCTGAGTCAGCCTATTCTTTCTACGGGGGTTTAGGACTAGGCCTCTAATCCTTACTAGGTTCACGTGATACTAATCCGTAGACTCTTAGGATTGTTGGTTTCAAGCCTCAGTTCAGTTCCTACCCTTCTAGTATAATGATTAGTTGGACCCGGAACCTTGATATGATGTTGTTGAGTGGCTATGCTATCATTTGTATGATGTCTCAAAATCTTTCTTTGAGCATTTACAGTTGTTATGCTGCCCAATTTCTTCCAGAAATTCTAATGCCTTTGCATTATTTCGTGTTTCAGATGTCTATTCGCACACCTCACCAAGTGGTCCGTTTGACTCGGTGCATTAATGTGCCAGGTCACACGGCCACGCTAGTCCGTGTGTTGACTGAGACCGGCTACCGCTGGTATCCTGAGTACACTGTGGAGGAACAATATCGGGATTTCAACCAGAGTCAGTATTTCTGCACAGTCCGGATATACCCCTCCTATCTTGGAGCTAACGACTCCATCCATTGGTCTTATGGACTCGGGGTTACCATCGATATGGCAGTGCAGGATGCCGCTTACTCGATGATGACCATCATCCGGGCTAGGCATGCCCGGCTGCTAAACACGGAGTTCTGTTACATGCCAGCCTCACTTCCTGGAGAGGAAGGCTACTACACTGGTCTGTATACTGATAGTGCTCATGAGGAGCCACTGCTTCAGACTACTATCCAGATGCTGGAGGATAGGGACCGTGAGGTCCGTGCCCTCCGGATGGAGCTGTATAACACTCGAGCCGCCCACTGGACTACTTTGACACGGCTTGCACCTGCTGTGCACACCGGTTATCTGGATATATATGCGGGATTTGTACCCCGTGCGAACTCGTCTGCCTGATCGTATGGATTGGCATGACGTTGGGGGTATTACACCTCCACGTGGGCGTCGGTTACCACCAGCATCGGGACCGAGGCCACATCCATGTCCCTATGGTCCACAGCCTTCGAGTGCTCGAGAGTTTCAAGATCCATCTGTTCCACTGCCAGGCTACGGTGGTAATCTTTATGAAGATTACTACGGGAGTGTCTGAGCTAGAATGTGGCAGTAGTAGTATCGTAGTAGTTGTATTTCCACAGTCATGCGTGTCTTGTGGAATATGACTTAGCTAGTACTGAGTTCCGGAGGTGTAGTTAAATAATGTATAGGAGCTTGGAATGCCTCCGATGAGATGTATCGTCTTTCACCGCAGTTGTACTTTAGCCTTGGCTTGTACTAAACTATGTATGGTGTCTATGACCACTAGTGTATATAAGGCAGTTTCTATATTACCATGCCGTACAGATGAACATCTCTGCATTCCGTGTTTTCCATTACATTCTGCACTCCTTTGTCAAGTTTTGCCATCCTTGTCTAAACCGTTGTTTTGTTTTCCTAGGATGGTCAACACTCGCAGCACTCCTGCTACTCAAGAGCAGGGTGAGACTAGTGGGGCTAGAGATGAGAATCTGCCCCAGCCACCCTCCTTGGCTGAAGTTATGCTCGAGGCAGAACGGAACAAGAGACAGACTAACCGTCTGCTGGAACGCATAGAGCAGAACACTGGGTTCCGTCAGAGGAATGACGTGGTGTCAATCAATGATTTTATCAAGATGTGCCCACCGAAGTTCCACCATTCCACTGAACCTCTGGATGCGGATGACTGGCTTCGCAGTATCACCCACAAGCTACACTCTACCCATGTGGCCGAAGCTGACAAGGTTGTCTATGCCGCCTACCATCTTGAGGGCCCTGTCAACCTCTGGTGGGAAAACTTTGAGGCTATGCGTCCTGCTGGCCAAATCACTACTTGGGCTGAGTTCAGTGAGGCATTCCGTGAACATCACATTCCGGAAGGTCTCATGCATCGCAAGCGGGAGGAATTCTGCAATTTCACCCAGGGCCGGTTAACCGTGGATGGTTATAGTCGCGAGTTTGGCAACTTGGCATGCTATGCACCTGAGGAAGTATCCACCGATGCCAAGAAGCAGGTGAGGTTCCGCAAGCGGCTCAGCCTTGAACTTCGCCGAGATCTACGTCTGCACGAGTGCACCTCCTTCAAGAAGTTGGTGAACAAAGCAATCAGTGCTGAGAGAGGCCAGACGGATTTCGAAGCCACACGCAAGCATCCTCGTGACTTTGGTTCCTCATCCGGCTCTGGCTCTCACAAGCGCCGTGTGTGGGTTCCTAACACTGCTCTGCCACCTAAGTGCACTCCGAGGCCATCCTATGAGGCGCCTCGCCCAACCCAACAGTATGCACCTGCCAAGACATATGGAGGACCACCAGCCAACTTTGCTCCACGCACTGGCACTGTGACATGCTTCAAGTGTGGAGAACCAGGGCACTACATGCGTGAGTGTCCTCAGAACCAGCCAGGAAAGCCCGTTGGCCGTGGTAAGCCAACAGGCAAGGTGAACTATGTCAAGCCAATCCCCACTGCACGTGGTCATGTCAACTATGTGTCTGCTGAGGAAGCTTATGGGGATCCTAACGTCGTCCTTGGTACGCTTCTCGTTAACTGCCATCCGGCATCTGTTCTTTTCGATACTGGAGCATCTCATTCATTCATATCTGAGAGCTATGCCCGAATGCACAACATGACTTTTCGTGACATGCCCACCACCATGGAAATTCAAACTCCCGGCTCTAGATGGCAAACCTCTAGAGTAAGCCATGGGAGTGAAATTCTTGTCGATAGACTTGTTTTCCTTGCATCACTAATCGCTCTCAAGTCCTCGGACATAAACATCACTTTGTGTATGGACTGGATGACAGCCCATGTCACATCCCTAGTTCTGGTCTGCTCTGGTCCAGTTAGTCTTGTGTTGCATCATGTTTAATTTTCTTTTAAACTTGAAATGGGGTTGTCCAAACCCTAGCACCAGATGAATCCAACTAGGTTCAAATTAAAATATTTTTCAATGAACCCAAAATGCCTTTGAAAATGTTCATGATTTTTGATAAAGGTGAAAACCTCTGCCAAAAATGATGCAACTATTTTTAGGCCATTCTGGATTTTTGAATCAATGTATATTGTATTTGAATTGGAGCAAATAAAATCTATAAATAATTTTATAGCTCCAAATGTTTTGAAAATTATTGTGGGTCTCTCGAATAACTTAGTTGACATCCACAATAATTTTTAGCATCTATAAAAATGGTTTAGTGCCTAAACTAAATCAAAACACAGAAAACAAAATAGAAAAGGAAACAGAAAAGTTTTAGAAAAGCAGAGAGAGAGAGAGAGAAGGAGCTACCTGGGCCTTACCCTGCAGAAGCAGCCCAGCCCACCAGGGGCATACCTGTCTTCAACCTCTGCCTACTGGCAGAGGCAGGACCGAGAACGGCGCTCGCACGCGCCGGCACGCAGCTGCCTGCCTGGCCCTCCCCTGGCCAGAGCGACGCCATAAACGACCTGGGGCAGACGTCTGGAACCACCCTGACCTCTCACTCGCCCCCTTGCTACCTCCCTCGTCTCTCCAGAGCCGTGGCCGATGCGCCCGTGAGCACGCCGCCGCCGTAGCTGCGTCCACCGCCACCCCCTCGCCTCTCCGACGTGCCCCCGAGCTCCGCCGTGCCTCCCTCATCCTCTCCATCGATCCATGCGACCACGGGAGCCCTACAACGTTGTCCCCGACCTCTTCTTCCTCCTTCGTCCGCCGAGATCGCCGGCGACCATGCGCCATCCCTGATGCCTCCCCGAGCTTGCTGAGCTCCGCCTCAACTCCGCTGTGAGCACCTCGTCGTTTCCCCTCTCCTATATTCCTCGTTTGCGTGTCGCAGCCCCACTAACCACCGGACCTGAGAGCTCACCGCCGCCGTGGTTCTTCACTGCCGCGGCCAGGGCCACCCCAGCTCGCAGCTGAACGCGTCACCGTGTTCGCTGAACTCCCAGGAGCACGCAGCAGCCACTAGCTCCTCCCCTTGTGCACCGTAGCCTTGTTGCCATCAACGTCCGAACGCCGGCCGTCGCCACGAGCTCAACTCCGGCGAGCCCGCTCCACCCCAGCTCCTCCCGCTTGCACCATTCGACTCAGACGAGTCTCCCCGTTCCGTAGATGGCTTCGGCCTTCGATTTGGTCACCGTGGGACAAAACCCGAGCCCTCCGCCGTGTCTGTCGCCGCTGGCTACGAGCCGCCGGCGTTTTTGACCTGTTTGACCGGTGGGTTGACCACCCTGGGTCACTGACGTATGGGCCCCACGCCATCAGTCAACCACTAACTCGCTGACAAGTGGGGCCCGCCCTGTTAATTAACCTAGGTTAGTACTAATTGTTTGGTTAGTTAGTTAGTCACTGACATGTGGGCCCTGCCCTATCTAATTATAGTTTAGGATTTAGTTAGTGCTAATTAATCCTGTTAATTAGCAGGGCCACTGACGTGTGGACCCCACACGTCAGGTTTGACCCTGGCCGACCCTGTTGACTAGGTGACGTCAGAGTAACACAGTGCTGATGTCATAAATGCTTTTCTGGAATTTAAAATAAATCTTGAATGATTTATTTATTTCAGAAAATAGCCAAAACTTCTAAAAATCACAGAAAATAATCTATAACTCCAATGAAAATAATTTATATATGAAAAATGATCAGAAAAATTCAAGGAATCTGTTTATGGCATTTTCATGCATGTTTGAACAAGTTAAACCTGCTGATCAGGTCAAATCAATGAAATGACAATTAAATAATCACATATGGTGTTTGAATTTGAACCTTTGGTTCAAACCAACTTAATTTAATATGGTTGCTAGTTGCATTAGATCAATCAATAGCATATTTCCATGTCATGATCATGCATCATATTGTCGCATTGCATTGATTGTGTTCTCTCTTGTTTGCCGGTGTTTGTCCCTCTCAGTAGACACTGTTCCGACGATGTGATCGATGACACTGATGAAGACTCAATGATATCTTCAGAAGTGCCAGGCAAGCAAAACCTCTTTGGGCATTCCGATACAATCCCACTCTCTCGCTCTTGCTCTCTTATACTGCATTAGGACAACAACGCCATAACTGTTATCTGCTGCGGTAGTTGAACCCCTTTCCTCTGCATGACCCGTCATTGCCACAGTAAATAGTTGAAACCCACTAGCATTAGTAGGAGTTGTTTGAGCCATGTTGTGCCTACTCATTCATGCTTTCTGGTTATGCCTGCTACTGCTTAGAGTTGTGTCAGGTCTGATTCATTGGGGATGAATTGGAAGTGTGATGAACATGTCCTACTGTGTGTGAGCTAAGTGTGTGAACACGATTTGGTAAAGGTAGCGATGAGAGGCCATGTAGGAGTACATGGTGGGTTGTCTCATTGCAGCCGTCCTCAGGAACTGAGTTCTGTGTTTGTGATCCATGAAACAGCTACTACCACACATTGGGATCCTTAATTGACTATCTTAACTTATTAATCAACATGATCTCTGTCCAGGAGTTGCAGTTAGTTTCTGGTGTTTGTAGTTACTGGAGGTCGTGCGCAGTGCTGACCCTCGGGGTGGGCTGTGACGCGGCAGGTACGTGGCACGGTGTACCGGTCGCCCGTTTGGTGACTCGAGAACCCTGTACACATCGTTTGGGGCCGTGAGCGACACCCCGGCCGGATCTCCCCACGGATGGAACCCAAATAGGCGATAAATCTGGACGAGAGACTTGTGTGGTTAGTCAGGTCGTGGCCGACACCCTCGCCAGGCTTCCGCTTGAAGGTTGCCGAGATACATGACGTGTACATGGCGGTAAGTGGCGAGAGCGTGTGTGAAGAAGTACACCCCTGCAGGGTTATATATGATCTATTCGAATAGTCGTGTCCGCGGAAATGGACTTCTGGGTTACCTTTATAGTTCATAGGCAAGTGGAAGTGGATACTCTAAAACACGCAAGATAAGCGTGAGTGCTATGGATGGCCTTCTCGTAGGGAGACGGGAGTGGATCCATAGTGGTGTATTGATTGGTGAATATGTGGACTCGTGTGCGCCACCTCAAAAGAGTTACTTGCAGTCGTAGTTCAGGATAGTCACTGAGTCAAAGCTGGCTTGCTGCAGTCAAACTCCACCACTCCCTTTGTTGATACTGATGCTTATGTAGTTAGTTCTGATGTAAGTCTTGCTGAGTACCTTTGTACTCACGTTTGCTTAATTTATGTTTTTGCAGAGAGACTCCAGTCTCACTAGTGGTTCCGCGTGGACTTCGACGTTTAGCTTGTTACCTCAGCTACGATCTTGTACCCTTGGAAGGCTCTTGTAGATAGTCAGGCTTCTCAGCCTTTTTCATTTGTAGTTGTCTGTACTCAGACATATTATGCTTCCGTTGCCTGTATGCTCTGTACGTTGGGTCATGTGACCTCTGTTTGTAATAAATGCTATGATGGCTCTTCTAGGCCTTTACTTATATGAGTTGTTGAGTTATGTTGTGATGCCATGTTGTACATCACATACTTGCATGTTATGCGTACGTGTAATGTGTATTGCTATGTGTGGGATCCGACACCTAGTTGTCTACCCTTGGTAGCCTATCTTACAGGGAAATGTCTCCTAGTGCTTCCACTGAGCCTTGGTAGCTTGCTACTGCTCCGGAACACTTACGCTGGTCGGCATGTGTCCTTCTTCGTTCCTGTGTCTGTCCCTTAGGGGAAATGTCACGCGTTGTTCCTTTAAGTCCTTGTAGCTTGCTACGACTTGGGTTCATACGTTGATGACCGACACGTTCGTTGCTGGGTCATGTATGCATGTCTCTGTAATTTAGTGCCACTTTTGGTTTATAACTAGTCATGTCGGCCCGGGTTCTCTGTCATATGGATGCTAGCGACACTATCATATACGTGTGCCAAAATGCGCAAATGGTCTCGGGCCAGGTAAGGTGGCACCCGTGGGGATACCGTGCATGAGGCCGCAAAGTGATATGATGTGTTATAGAATAGACCTGTGTGACTTAGGATCGGGGTCCTGACAGCCCATTACGCCAAGATTGATTGCTACACTAGGACTGTTCAACTTACACACCCATCCGGCAAGACAATCAATGTCTTGACCCGAGTGGCTGAGCGTCAGCTCTACTCTCTTAATGCCAGCCCTCTACCAGAACTCGATGATATCCCGGTAGTCCGTGACTTTCCAGATGTTTTCCCAGAAGAACTGCCAGGTGTTCCACCAGACAGAGATTTCGAGTTCGTGATAGATCTTATTCCAGGAACTGTCCCAATGTCACACCCTGCATTTTGTAACATGTTATTTGTACCTTTGAAGCATGAAAATTTGGACCAGCAATTTTTTTTAGCATCATTTGGCTTTTATTTGGAATTGAGTTTTCTTCATGTGCTTTTTCATGTGCTCATTAAAGTCAACTATGACCTCTTGTAGAATTCATCTCCATACCCAAAACTTCTGCCCAATGATCATGCCAAGTGTTATATCACAGTATAGTATTTTCCTACAAAATTAATTTGGCCAAAAAGTATTTTATAAATTTAGTTTTCCAAAAACCCCTGAATTGAGATTTGCACTGCAAGTACTTGATTTAGGGTGAGAAAATTATTTCAAAGGTTTATTTGAGACCTAGCAGTCATAGGACTTCGAGAAACCACAAATGTATAATTTTAAAAGTTATTTTCCTATTTTATTTAAAAGCTTTTTCTTAAGGCCAGAAATGGTCTTTAATAGGGGAAAATTATTTAACTATTTCAAAAATATTTGCCAAAATTCAGAGAGACTCAGAGGACATATATTGTCCATATATAAGAGTTTCAACATTTGGCCATGTTCAAAATAATGGGCTAAACCCTCTAAAACCCTTTCTGGATATTTCAAGCTTTTGAAATATTTACAAAGGAAATTTTCTCCAAAAATTCCAGGGAAATTCTATCATGTCATATATGACATATTTGATGATCTTGCCAAGTCCCATGCCTTGGGAAGCAAGAAAACATCCTCAAACCCCTTCATAACCATTCTGTCCATATTTGAAGTTTGAGCAACTTTACATTGCCAAACTTGTCCAAATGCTCTCAAACTTGGTGCACATGCTAGAATGACCTAATAAGGCATCTAGACCAAATGGCACAAGATTTGGAATAGAGCAACTTGATCAGATCACCTCAAAACCCTTTCTGTTCAAATGCAAATTTGAACAACTTTACATTACCAACTTTTTATCTGGAGCTTCAAACTTTGTGGGCATGATCAATACCCCAAATGATGATGCTACACCAAGTGGTGCATCAAGGGGAGATGATTAGCTTGACTCAAACAAGATGAAGCTGTTTCTGTTGATTTCTAGGGTTCACCAAAGTTACATTGGCTAGTTTCTTCAAATGAGCCCAAATTTGGTGAAGCACCCTATTTTCTCATGTCTTTCAACCCTGTTAAGTGCCATGTCAAGTGGAGGTCATTTACTTGACCAAACACTGATCAAAAACCTTTTGGCTTTTTACTAAAACCTCCAACTTGATCACTTTTACTCTTCTCCATGGCCTCTACTTTTTACCACCTGATCATTGAGTTACTAGCTACCTTCAGTAACTTCCCCAGCACCCCAGCTCCATGATTGAGGGGTAAGAACCCTGTTTTACCTTGCTGGACAGCAGGTTTTCACCAAGTCACCAACATCTTCTCTCTCTCTCACCATCTCCAGGGCATCCAAGGCCTCAGGCCATTTCTTTACTCCTCCCTCAACCTTCTAGACACCCTGTGGCACGTTGGTTTTGACCAGGACGGCGAGAGCGCGGCGATGCCAGCCAAACACGCGCTCTAGAGCACGTAACAGTGCAGACACGCACTGTAGCTCCAGCCAAACAGCCTCCCCCGACAGCCTTGGGCCTCCCCTTCGCGCCAGTCGAGGCCTCTCAACGTCCGCAACCTCCCCGGCGCTGTCCCCCCTCCTCCTGCGCCCTCTAGTGGTCGTCGTCGCACGCGCGCTGGCCGCCCGCGACGGCCACTCTGCTGCTTCACACGCGCGCGCGCTCCAGACGCTCCCCCGCTCCTCCTCTCACTTATACTGGACGTGGAGATCGTCTAGGAACTCCATGGACTCATCCCCTTGGCCTCCCGTGCGCTGTAGCCTCGAGCCGGAGCTCGCCGGCGCACTGGACCACGGGCCTCCGTCGACCTCCTATAAATAGCCCCTCCCGAGCCTCTCCAGCAGCACCACCAGCCTCACTCCACTCCACTGAGCCCCCCAGCACCTTCAGTTCGACCCCAAGAGGTCCCAGTACTCGGGATCGACCGGAGCGCCGCCGCGTCGGGCCGCCGGTGATCTCGCGGTACGGGCCTCCCCTGCCCTTCCTTTCGCCTGATTTGGAACCCCCTCGCCTCACTGACCCTTTCCCCCTTGTTTCCCTCTCCGTTTGCAGTCGGAAACAACCACAGCAACCGCCTCCCGACGAGCCTCGGCCGTCCCACCTCGCCGCCGGCGAACCGGACCTCCCCAGCATGCCGCACCACCACCCCTGCATCCGCGACACGACGCTGGTCACGTTCCTGCCCTCCGTTGCCGTTGCCGTGGCCGGAAACCTCGCCGGTGAGCTCGCCGTCGCCGTGGCCGCAAGGTTGGAGATGACAGGCGGGCCCCGCCTGTCATCCCCACACCTCTCTCCCCCTCCTCTCTGTCACTGACCCACGGGATACGCCCGTCAGGTTCAAAAACCTGACGTGCGCGCGCAGGCTCCCGTGCGGCTGGGCTGGACCGCCCTGGGCCGTGCACTGTGGCCTCCTCTGGCCCAGTGCACATGACACATTTTTCTTTTTCTTTTCTGTAAATGTTTTAAACATTTCTACAGAAAAGAATAATGGTCCAAATTAAATAATTCCAACTCCTAAAATCTTGTAATATTCGAACCTATTTAATGGTACCACTTTCACTCAAATCCATAAAACTTTTCTGTTCTGTTCAAATTTAAATTCAAATTTGAGCAGTAAAACTCCTGTTCTAAAATCAATATATTCCATTCTGTTACTCCAAAACTCCAACCAAGATTTTTCCCCATCTTAGAAATTCCTCTAGTATTTTACAAAAATAGGTTGACATTTTTCTGAGCACTTTGATTTTTCTGTTCTGTTTGTATTCTTATTTTCCCGTGGTTATTATGCGACGTATAGATCCCGTATTTGACGAAGTTGCTGTGGAAGGAGAAGGAGAAGGATTTGAAGACTTTGAAGACCAAGCCAATCCAGGCAAGCAGCCCTTTGACCATGATACACTTGTTCTTCGGAACCCGTATGTTTCCGATGCATGATGTTAGGGTTACGATAGTGACCTAGTTGATTCCACCATATGATGCATGCCATGATCTTGATCTTGCTATGTGCTAGATGACATGCATATGGGTAGTAGTAATGAATAGTGATGCATGTGTGACATGAACCTTCATGGTTGAAGTCTTTACATAAAACCCCGTCGGGTGCCATTCATGCCCGAGGGAGATGATGATGAGTTAGGTGACCACTTGATGACGAAGTGGTGTACCGAGGCAAGTGTGTGTGTTTTTCAAATGGATTGGTTTAAGTTGCGACCGTTATTCCAACCATACATGTGCAACCATACTACCCCTTATGGGATGGGGCTTTATTGATTACTTAGGTCGATACTAGCATGGTGCCCGCATTACTAGTGACGGGAACACTTGAGGTCTTTCCCGGGACGGGGTCGTGCTTGGATAGACGACCATGACTATTTTCACAGGGCACCGGACACACCGTTGGTCCCTTCGGGTACGCATGACATTGAAATTAGGGCAAGTCCCATGATCTATTGTTTGTACCTGAGGGCCGTGTACCAACGAGTGGACTCTATGTTAGTGTCGTCTAAGGAAAGATAATGACCGGGTGCTTACCCCGGGTACTTGAGGTACCGCGGGTCGTGGATGACACGGAAGTTCCCCGGATCTTGTGGGTAAAGTGTACAACCTCTGCAGAGTGTCAAACTATTTGAATAGCCGTGTCCACGGTCATGGAGAGTTGGGTAACCGCTCTTGGGCTACGTCCAATGTTTGTGAAACCATGCGTGTGTATGTGAGTCAAGGTGGTGACTTGACTCGATGAGTTGAATCATATTCATGTTGATATCGGTAACCTGTCTTCGAGGTTACGCGAGTTTATTGATGCATTAACTTGATGGTATAATATTTGTTCTAGCCTTGCTAGATTGATCATTATTACTCAAATGCACTGTTACTTTGAACCACATCATGGGTTGCTTGCGAGTACATTCAAAGTACTCATTGGCTTGCCATTGGTTATTTAATTGGCCAGGCATGGAAGAACAGGAATATGAGGAAGAGTTCTTTGGAGACGAACATGCAAACTAGGACGCCTTAGTTAGCATGGGCGTTAGTTAGATGAGACCCTTTTTCAAAAACCTTCTGAACCACTCTTCTTTTCTAAACCTGAGATTTCATCAGCTTATTAACCTCTCCTATTCCACCTTTGTAGATGGCTGCTGTACCCGAAGAGCACCTGACCACTGGGTTTCCCTTACTTCTCGAGGATAGCCTCCAGGAGTGTCAGTTCCACCGAGCACCCATCCTCACCTACCTTGAGCATTGGGTGAGCGATACTGAGGTGGAGTACCATGTGGAAGTGATCGTGAAGGCAAACGATCCTCCCACAAGTTGGTTCTTCGAGGGACCCCAGATGGCAGCACTACCACTCGCTGTCGAGGCTGCTGCACTTAGGCATTAACCCGTCTCCGCGAGCTTCTCCCGGAGATGGCAGCCAAGATGACAACTCGCTTCTTACCTTACCGGAAGGAAGGTGAAGAAGAAAGCAGCGCACTAGCCCCTCCACTGAAGGATGGACTCTCGCTTCGGTTCCAGACCTACTTCAGTCTATGTGCCGACAGCTTGGCACAAGACTTGGCCTCGGAATCAATGAAGCTTCGAGAAGAATTTCACAAGACCAAGGCACTTCTTCATCGAGCTCAAGAGAAGGCAAATAGGATCAAGAAGGAAGGAGCACCTTCTGGACAATCCGCTATCGCATATCGAGGCGGAAGGCCCTCCGAGGATGTGTCTTCCAAGAATGAAGAACCACCTCGACGACGCCGGATGACGGTAAGGGAATATCACAAGCTTTTCCCTGCACCTCCGACGAAGCACCGTCGTATCCAACTCCTCCACACACCCACACCCTCAAGTGACAAGGGGGCCCAGACAGATGAAGACAAGGAGGAAGACCCAGAAGAGCCGGAATACACGACCGAGCATTCCGCCGCTTAGGCATTATTCGCTACTCGGATATGCTAGTTGTAACCTCTACGGTAGGATAGGTCGTGTAACCCCTATGCGCAGTTGAGTCCTTGTATGGTTCATATGAAACCATCTAGTGTTTGCTTTTGTTGTGTCTGGATGTATGTCGTATTCTTCCTTCGGGAAGGTGCAAACGATTACATCACCCATTTGGATTTTAATGAATGTGTTTTGGTCTTTCGGCCCTTGCATAATTTGATTTAGTGTCACACCCACCCCCTTACTAGGCACTCATCTATCTTGCTTTCCCTCTTCCGAGTCATGAGACCTTTTACCGCTCCAACATGATGCCTGTTGTAACTCGTACTGGTACCTCTACCCAGCAGCCCGAAGCCGGAGCATCCTCTCAGCCAGAGGCAGGCCACGACCAAACCAACGACTAAGCTCCACCACCACCACCTCCTCCAAGCATGGACATGGCTCAGCTTCTCCAAGCTTTCCGAGAGGAACGCCAAACCAACAATGCAGCTCTTCAGCTGATTGCTCAAACTATCACCAACAACCGCCAGCCGGCGGGGAATGGCAATGGATGTTCCACGTTGGCAGAGTTCAAGAAGCATGCACCGCAAACCTTCATCGAGACTGCAGAACCCCTGGATGCAGACGACTGGGTCCGTTCCATTGAGGAGATACTGGAACTAGTCGGATGCACCGAAGATCGCGAGAAGGTGGCTTATGCAGCCCACTGCCTCGGGGGGACTGCGAGAGCTTGGTGGGATGGATTCAAGGTCATGCATGCTGAACAAGACATCACTTGGGTTAACTTCAAGTCAGAATTCCGCAAGGCCCACATTCCTTCCGGAATCATGGCTATCAAAAAGCGTGAGTTCCGAGCCCTGAAGCAAGGAAGTGGCACTGTCAAGGAGTACATGCAGAAGTTCAGTATTCTGTCAAGGTATGCCCCTGAAGATGTCAGCACTGATGCTGCCAAAAGGGAGCGCTTCATGGAAGGCCTCAATCAGACTCTGCAATACTCGCTTGTCGTGTGCGACTGCCCGTCTTTCCCTGACCTGGTGAACAAGGCACTTATGCTTGAAGACAAGCGGCGTGCTTTGGAAGACACTCGCAAGCGCAAGTTGGTCAGTAAGGGAAGTTCCAGCAACCAGAAGCCTCGTCCGTGGCAGTCAGCCCCGGCCAAGCCAACCTATCAGCAACCAAGAGCTCCTGCACCTCGTGCCAACCCTCAGCCTCAGCAGTATGCCAACCCCAGGCCAGCTTTCAACCCCAATACCAGTGGTGGCAACAAGATCAATCCGAACCAAGTCACTTGCTTTGGATGTGGTCAGTCCGGACACATCTCAAGGGTGTGCCCCAACAAGAAGCCTGATGCCCCGCGTCCCAATGCGCAGAACCAGGGACAAGGCCGTGGAATGCCACCAAGGAACCCAGCTCCTCGCAATCCACCGAACCATGGGAAGGGGCGTGTGAATCATGTCACTGCTGAAGAAGCCCAGGAAGACCCGGACGTCGTGCTGGGTACGTTCCTTGTCAACTCAGCACCTGCAACTGTCTTGTTTGATTCTGGAGCAATGCATTCATTTGTCACTCAAAGATTTGCATTAAAAAGTGGCATGACCCCTACACCCCTGAATAACCCTATGGTGGTACAAACCCCCGGAGCAGAGATGAGAGCCAAGATAGGCTGTAAAGGAGTCGGTATTACCATTAACGGTGTAGACTTCCTAGCAGACCTTATCATCCTTAGATCACAAGGCTTGGATGTGATCTTAGGGATGGATTGGCTCAGTAAGCACCAAGGCTTGTTAGACTGTGCCAATCGGACAGTCACTGTGACCAATGACCAAGGAGTCGAAGTCAAGTTTGCTTCCAACTCCTCTTCCGCTCAAGCCGCTAAAGTCAACTGTCTGTCTGAAGTTGGGCTAGATCAAGTACCGGTGGTATGTGAGTATCCTGATGTCTTTCCGGATGAACTACCGGGAATGCCCCCTGACCGTGACATTGAGTTCATCATCGAGCTCGTGCCCGGAGCAGGACCCATCTATAAGAAGCCTTATAGAATGGGGACGGAGGAATTAGCCGAGTTGAAGAAGCAGCTGGAAGAGCAGGTAAGGAAGGGATTTATCCGCCCGAGTGCCTCCCCTTGGGGATCTCCTATTCTGTTTGTGGCCAAGAGGGACAGTACCATCCGCTTATGCATTGACTATCGTTCCCTCAATGAAGTTACAATCAAGAACAAGTATCCACTTCCCAAGATCGAAGATCTGTTTGATCAGCTCAGCGGAGCCAAGGTGTTCTCCAAGATCGACCTCAGATCTGGGTACTACCAGCTGAAGATCAGACCCCAAGATATTCCGAAGACGGCATTCGTAACCAGATATGGCCTGTATGAGTGCACAGTCATGTCTTTTGGGTTAACCAATGCCCCAGCTTACTTCATGTATCTCATGAATAAAGTCTTCATGGAATATTTGGACAAGTTTGTTGTTGTCTTCATTGATGACATTCTTGTGTTCTCGAAGTCGGAGGAAGAGCACGAGCAACACCTGAGGATGGTCCTAGACAAGCTTCGTGAGCACCAACTGTATGCCAAATTCAGCAAGTGTGAGTTCTGGCTGCATAAAGTTGGATTCTTAGGTCATGTCTTGACCGAGGAAGGATTATCTGTTGATCCTGCAAAAATCGAAGCTGTGACCCAATGGCAATCTCCAACGACCGTCAAGGAAGTCAGAAGCTTCCTAGGACTAGCGGGCTATTACCGCAAGTTCGTGGAAGGATTCTCTAGCATTGCACGACCAATGAATCAGCTCCTCAAGAAGGACAAGAAGTTCGAGTGGACGCCAAAATGCGAAGAGAGCTTCCAAGAGCTCACGAAGAGATTGACCACTGCCCTAGTTCTGGCAACACCTGATATTCACAAGGAGTTCGTGATATATTGTGATGCCTATCGAACCGGATTGGGAAGCGTTCTGATGCAAGGAGGCCGCGTCATAGCATACCTCTCCAGGCAGCTACGACCCCATGAGGAGAACTACGCTACTCACGATCTTGAGTTAGCGGCAGTGGTTCATGCCTTGAAGACATGGCGGCATTACCTCCTAGGGAAACGGTGTGAGATCTACATAGACCACAAAAGTCTGAAGTACATTTTCACCCAAAAGGAATTGAACATGAGGCAATGGAGATGGTTGGAACTCATCAAAGATTATGACCTCAGTGTTCAATATCACCCTGGCAAGGCTAACGTGGTGGCCGATGCCTTAAGCAGGAAGGCTTGCTCTTTGAATGCCGTAATTCAAGAAAGGCAGCCAGCCTTGTTTAAGGAGTTCGAACAATTCAGTTTGGAATTGGTCACCCCTGGATTTCTGGATCATTTGGGGGTCAGACCAACCCTGATGGACGACGTCAAGAAGGCACAAGATGGACATGCAAGAATCGAAGGTATCAAGAAGAAGATGAAGCTGGGCAAGGCCCCGGGATTCTCCGAAGACAAGCACGGGATTGTTTGGTACAAAGGTCGCATATGCGTACCAAACAGCACCGAGCTGAAGACGCTGATTCTGTAAGAAGCCCACGACACTCCGTATTCCATCCACCCCGGAGGAACCAAGATGTACCAAGACTTGAAGGCACGATTCTGGTGGCACGGTATGAAGAGAGAGATTGCAACCTATGTTGCAAAGAGTGATGTGTGCCAAAGGGTCAAGGCTGAATATCAGCGACCTGCTGGATTGCTTCAACCACTCAAGGTTCCTGAGTGGAAGTGGGATAAAGTCGGAATGGACTTCATCACTAGATTACCAAGGTCGAATAAAGGACATGATTCTATCTGGGTCATAGTCGATCATTTGACCAAGGTGGCCCATTTCATTCCTGTCAAAACTACCTACTCAGGCAACCAGCTGGCAACTCTCTATATCAACTGAATCGTAAGTCTTCACGGTGTTCCCAAGGAGATTGTGTCAGATCGAGGCACCCAGTTCACTTCAAGGTTCTGGAAGAGATTCTAAGAAGCCTTGGGAACCAAGTTGTCTTTCAGCACAGCTTTCCACCCACAGACCGGAGGTCAAACAGAGCGAGTCAATCAGATTCTCGAAGACATGCTCCGAGCCTGTGTCTTGGCATATGGAGCCAAGTGGGAAGACTGTCTCCCTTTTGCCGAGTTCTCCTATAACAACAGTTACCAGTCAAGCCTTCAGATGGCAGCATTTGAGGTGTTGTACGGACGCAGATGCCGCACACCCCTCAATTGGTCGGAGACTGGAGAAGGACTAGTCTTTGGACCGGATATTCTCCGCGCAGCAGAAGAGCAAGTCCAACTAGTCAGAGAGCGATTAAAGGCAGCCAAGTCAAGGCAGAAGAGTTATGCTGACACTCGACGCCAAGACATGAGTTTCCGTGTCGGAGATCATGTGTACCTGCGGGTAACTCCTCTGAAGGGAACCAAGCATTTCCACGTCAAGGGGATGCTCGCGCCAAGGTTCATTGGCCCTTTCAAGATCACCGACCGACGAGGAGAAGTGGCTTACCAGTTGGAACTACCACCTGAGCTATCCGATGTGCACAATGTATTCCATGTGTCACAACTTCGGAAATGTCTCCAAGTTCCGGACAAGCCAAATCTCTACAAGGATGTGGATCACCAAGCCATTGATCTGCAGCCTGATTTGACCTACCGCGAGAAGCTGAGGGATCGAAGAAGGTGAGAGTGTCTAGAGGGGGGGTGATTAGACTACTCGACAAGATAAAAATTCTGTCTTTTATCAAGAACAGTTTTTGGCAGATTTTGCATAACACACAAGTCAAGTAGCACACTACACATGCAATTCTAGAGTATGGGCAACGGAAAGTAAATTGCACAAGTAGTAAAGAGAAGTGGAGAAGATCAAACGCAATTTGGAGACGCAATGATTTTTCCCGTGGTTCCGATAGGTAGTGCTATCGTACATCCACGTTGATGGAGACTTCAACCCACGGAGGGTAACGGCTGCGCGAGTCCACGGAGGGCTCCACCCACGAAGGGTCCACGAAGAAGCAACCTTGTCTATTCCATCATGGCCTACGCCCACGGAGGGCTAGCCTTACTCAGGGTAATCTTCACGAAGTAGGCGATCTCCTTGCCCTTACAAACTTCTTGGTTCAACTCCACATCTCGATGACGGAGGCTCCCAAGCGACACCTAACCAATCTAGGAGGCACCACCCTCCAAAAGGTAATAGATGTTGTAGATGATGATGAACTCCTTGCTCTTGTGCTTCAAATGATAATCTCCCCAACACTCAAGTCTCCTCACTGATTTGGCTGTGGTGGAAGAAAGGATTGAGTGGAAAGCAACTTGGGAAGGTTAGAAATCAAGTTTCATATGGTAGGAATGGAGCAACTTGATCTCAACACAAGGGTAGGTAGTTCTCTTCTCAGAAAGTGTAAGGTAGGAGTGGTAGTTCTTTCTGATGGCTCTCTCCACGAATGAAGAGGGGGTGGAGGGGTATATATAGCCTCCACACAAAAATCCAACCGTTACACACATAATTGAGCAATCTCGGTGAGACCGAAGTTGACAACTCGGTTAGACCGAAAGTTCAAATATAGTGAACGTTGGGGTTTTCGGTGGGACCGAAAATACCATCTCGGTGAGACCGAAAGTGTAAATAATATGAACGTTGGGGTTTTCGGTGGGACCGAGAAAGAAAACTCGGTTAGACCGATTTGAGAAAAGACAGGAACATGCCAATTTCGGTAAGACCGATTTTATCAACTCGGTGAGACCGACTTGATGACAAACGGTTACAGAAGCTTGGCAGCCCATATTTCGATGAGACCGATCTCAAACTCGGATTGACCGATTTTTCTAGGGTTTGGCTTATGGCTGAGGTGGTTCATCTCGGTGTGACTTAGTTTGGAAAATCGGTTGGTCCGAGATTACTTATGAGTGTGTATAGTAGTGAAGGTTGCTGATAGTTGAAGGAGATATATCACTAAGCACTTGAGCAACCAGATCATCAACACAACCTCATCCCCTTTTAATAGTATTGGCTTTTCCTATGGACTCAATGTGATCTTGGATCACTAAACCAAAAATGGAGTCTTGAGCTTTTGCCAATGCTTGCCTTAGCATTTTGAGGGGTCCACTTCTTCAGTCCTTTAGCCATGCCAATGTGATTGAATTTCCTGAAACATACTTGATAAAAGCATTAGTCCAACCACAAAGTATGTTGTCATTAATTACCAAAACCACCCAGGGAGCAAATGTGCTTTCAATCTCCCCCTTTTTGGTAATTGATGGCAACACACTAAAATCACACTAAACAAAATATCAAAGCTTATTGAAAGAAAGACAAAATTATCACGAAAGCTTTGACAAGCATGTAGTACACAGGCTCCCCCTACAAGTGTGCAAGATTTTCATAGATTATGGTTTTGGACTACCACAAACACACAAGAGAGATAAGCAAGATGTGCTACATGCAGCTTGGCTATATGCATCAGAGCAGATGAAAGGGAAGTGAGTGATAATGCATATGTGCATGGTGATTTCTTGCAAACAAGTATTTACAAGCAAGTCACCATCATGCACATTCTGCAAGGTGCATATACTTACCTTGAGGTTCCTTGGCATTGTACCTGAAGGGATAAACTTGGGAAAACAAGGTTAGATAACACAAGAGTATTCCTTCAACCAACTGCAAGAACATCAAGAGTACCAAGCCAGGGAGGACATGTATAAAGAGTGTACCATATTGAGCACAAGCTTGAATCAGCAAACATGTCTCCGAAACTAAAAGATTTTCAATGAACTCTGAGAGATTTTGCTTTCCATAAGATATCAATTGTGAAGATTCCTCTCCCTTTGAGTTCTCTCAGAACACGGGGTTTTGATGGAAAGAGCAAAAATCAAAAGAATGATGCCAATTGAGAATGATGTCCAAATGTAAAATACGGCAAAGCTTTGATGTGATTCTCTCCCCCTTAAGATAAGATTGCTTTTCTTCTTCCCCTAAGTCTTCTCTTCTCCCCCTACTCCCCCTAAGTCTTCTCCCCCTTTGACATCAAGTGCCGAAAAGGACAGCAAACTAGGTAGGGCAGGAAAGATGGAAAGAAAGAGGTGGGATCCTTAAGAATCACAACAGGGCAAATAAGAACATGCATAGAGAAACATTGAGTGGAGCTGCAGAAGTTGATGTCCTGGAAGATAAATCGGTGACACCGAATTATATGGATCGGTGGGTCCGAATCCTTTTCGGTTAGACCGAAAAATTTAAATCGGTGACGCCGAGTTTAATTCCAAGGAAATTCAGAAATGATTCAGCTCACTTTGCGAGGAATGTTTCAAAGGATTTGCAATGAATTTGTGAAAGATTTTCGGGGAATTGATCAGAGCCAGAATGATATACACAAAGACAGAAGAATAGAAATGAAAAAGATTCCTAGATGAAGTTTTTTTTAAAGAAAACTCAATGAGAGAACATAAGAGAAAATAGAAAGACTCCAAAAACATATGTACTTCATCTAGATAAAGGTCGGCGACAAGGTCACCTATGTTTGAGTATATTGACTTAGGAGTCAAATGAGGACATTTGATCATAGGTCATACTCATCATTTAAGCTCAAAATGGGGTTGCCATTTTTCGATTAAGCATTTGATGTGATCACATCTTATGAAGCTGCTTGTACTCATGACTTTGAGCAAAGCTCCTTAAAGATGTGAACAACATACCTTGGGCTTGTTGATGCTTTGCTCATGTAGGTAAACTTGATGTAGGTGCTCATTGAATGTGAAGTTGGAGCGCCATTTCAACTTGTGTAGTTCATCTTCCTTTGCTTTCTTGCATGTTGAACTTCTTGAAGAGATCCTTGGTGTACTTTGTTTGTGAGACAAAGGTACCCTCCTTAGATTGCTTGATTTGCAACCCAAGGAAGAACTTGAGTTCACTCATCATGGACATCTCATACTTCTCCGACATGAGCTGTCCAAACTTCTTGCTAAAATGGGGGTTAGTTGAACCAAAGATAATATCATCAACATATATTTGGCACACAAATAGTTCACCATTAACCCTTTTCGTGAACAGCGTTGAGTCTATCTTTCCAATCTCAAAGCCTTTTTCAAGAAGAAAACTAGTCAAGCATTTGTACCAAGCTCTAGGAGCTTGTTTAAGACCACAAGGAGCTTTGTGCAACTTGTAAACATGATTAGGCTTTTTGGGATTCACAAATCCGGGAGGTTGTTTCACAAAAACTTCCTCCTCAATTTCACCATTTAGGAAAGCACTTTTGATATCCATTTGATAGAGAGTAATATCATGGTGATTGGCATAAGCAAGAAGAATGCGAATGGACTCAAGTCTAGCACGGGGGCATAGGTCTCACCATAGTCCATACCTTCGACTTGTGTGTAACCTTGAGCTACGAGACGAGCCTTGTTGCGGATGACTTGTCCATCTTCATCTTGCTTGTTCTGAAACACCCATTTGGTTCCAATGATGTTTTGATCATCCTTGGGCTTCTCTACCAAAGTCCATACCTTGTTCCTCTCGAAGTTATGTAGTTCTTCGTGCATGGCGTTCACCCAATCCGGGTCTTCAAGTGCTTCTTCTACCTTCATAGGTTCAATACTAGAGATAAATGAGTAATGCTCACAAAAGTTAGCTAAGCGAGTTTTAGAGCGAGTAATTCTCCCGGAGTTGATGTCGTTCATCATTTGTTCCACAGGATGATTTTTCTTGACTCTTGCTCGGACTCGGGATAGATTTTGTTGCGGTTGTGGCTGAGCTTCCTCATCATCTTCATCTTCCTCTTCTTCTTCTTCATTGTTGTTGGTGTTGTCTTGAGGTGGTGGAGAAGGAGGTTGTGGTGGATCTTCTTGTTGCACTTCCTCATCTTGGTGAGTTCCACTTGTGGAGGCCTCCATGTTGCCTTGAGGTTCATCTCTCCGTGAGGTAGGGGCTCCACATATGTAGATGAGGTACTCTCCTTCACTTCCATGGGACGGATCTTTCCAATAGATAAATCTTGGATAGCTTCCGATGGGTCCTTGTCTCCTACATCAATAGGCATTTGCTCTACTTGCGAGCCATTAGATTCATCAAACTTCACATCTACCGTCTCTTCAACCTTTCGGGTGAAATTATTGTAGACACGGTAGGTGTGGGAGTTTGATCCATAACCAAGAAGAAAGCCTTCATGAGATTTAGGAGCAAATTTAGACCGACGATGCTTATCAAGGATATAGCATTTTGAACCAAAGACACGAAAGTATCCCACTTGGGGTTTGTTACCGGTGAGAAGCTCGTATGATGTCTTGCCGAGAAGCTTATGAAGATAAAGCCTGTTGATAGCATGACAAGCTGTCTCGACCGCTTCTCCCCAAAAATGATTCGGTGTCTTGTATTCATCGAGCATCGTTCTCGCCATCTCTATGAGCGTTCGGTTCTTCCTCTCAACAACTCCATTTTGTTGAGGGGTGTACGTAGCCGAGAACTCATGTAGAATCCCTCCCTCATCGAGAAAAGAGTCTACATTGGCGTTCTTGAACTCCGTTCCATTGTCACTCTGAACTTTCTTGATCTTCACCTCAAATTGATTTTGGGCCTTTTTGGCAAAGGTCTTGAAGATTCTCTGAACCTGCGATTTATCATCAAGGAAAAATACCCACGTAAATCTGGAATAATCATCAACTATAACTAGACCAAAGGACTTACCACCAAGGCTTTTGTAAGCATTGGGACCGAAGAGATCCATATGAAGAAGCTCAAGCGGCCTCCTTGTGGTCATGATGTTTTTCATGGGATGACTTCCACCAACTTGTTTTCCTGCTTGACAAGCACTACAAAGTCTATCTTTGTCAAAGAGAACATCTTTAACACCAAGAATATGATCACCTTTGATCAGCTTGTCTAGATTACGCATACCAACATGTCCTAGCCTTCTATGCCATAACCAACCTTTAGAGGATTTAGCAATGAAACAAGCTCTAGGTTGGGCTTTCTTAGTGAAATCAACAATATATAGATCACCTCTACGGATACTAGTAAATGCCATGTTTTGATTGTCACGACGAAAGACTTGGCAATCTACTTTGGTGAATAGCACATTGAATCCAAAGTCAGCTAATCTAGACACGGAAAGTAAATTGTATCCAAGAGATTCTACAAGCATGACATTTTGAATAGAGCTATCATGAGATATGGCCACCTTACCAAGGCCAAGTACCTTACCCTTGGAGTTGTCTCCAAAAGTCACATACTTGCGTGGACCATCGTTCTTTGCAAGCTCTCGAAACATGTCTTTGTCTCCGGTCATGTGGTCGGTGCATCCACTATCAAGAATCCACTCTTTTCCGCCGGACATGTAGTCTCTCAGATTTGCCATAAGATTGAGACTCTTCATGACCTTGTCTAGCTCGGTGTCCGAATCGGAGTAATCATCATCATGCTCATGCTCATCATCATATTGACCCATAGATTGTTCATCATCAACACCTAGGTCAATTTGATAAAAACTTCTTGCATTAGTTTTGTCAATGTGACAATAATCTTCGAAATGCAATACAAGAGCTTTTCTGATTAGAGCATTGATAAGACCGGGATCACCCTTCTTTTTCATAAGATCACGAAGCTCAAAGAAGCATTTATCAAAGTTGGGATCATTGGGTTGCATCTTATCAAATTCAATAGTATTGTATAGAATTTTATCAAGACCTCTCATAGAGTAGTCCGGATAAAGTTCTTCCAAGAACTTCCATATAGCATAGGCACACTCAAAGTTTGTAACGAGCTTAAGCAAATCATCGGGTAACCCTCTAATGATAAGATTTACAGTCCTAAGGTTACGAAGCAAATCAAGCTCTTCATCCATAGTAGGGTGCAAGGGATCAAAAGGAGGCATATAGGGGGTCTCAACATATTTGCACAAATTGTACATCTTAAAGATACTAAGCATTTCAGACCTCCATGAGTTATAGGACTCTCCATTAAGAATAGGCACTCTATGGCTAACACTCCCAAGCGTAGACACGTCCATCTTCCTCCAATGGTGTGTAAACCAAAGCAATGGAGACCAAAGCTCTGATACTAATTGAGGGATCGAAGAAGGTGAGAGTGTCTAGAGGGGGGGTGATTAGACTACTCGACAAGATAAAAATTCTGTCTTTTATCAAGAACAGTTTTTGGCAGATTTTGCATAACACACAAGTCAAGTAGCACACTACACATGCAATTCTAGAGTATGGGCAGCGGAAAGTAAATTGCACAAGTAGTAAAGAGAAGTGGAGAAGATCAAACGCAATTTGGAGACGCAATGATTTTTCCCGTGGTTCCGATAGGTAGTGCTATCGTACATCCACGTTGATGGAGACTTCAACCCACGGAGGGTAACGGCTGCGCGAGTCCACGGAGGGCTCCACCCACGAAGGGTCCACGAAGAAGCAACCTTGTCTATTCCATCATGGCCTACGCCCACGGAGGGCTAGCCTTACTCGGGGTAGATCTTCACGAAGTAGGCGATCTCCTTGCCCTTACAAACTTCTTGGTTCAACTCCACATCTCGAAGACGGAGGCTCCCAAGCGACACCTAACCAATCTAGGAGGCACCACCCTCCAAAAGGTAATAGATGTTGTTGATGGTGATGAACTCCTTGCTCTTGTGCTTCAAATGATAATCTCCCCAACACTCAACTCTCCTCACTGATATGGCTGTGGTGGAAGAAAGGATTGAGTGGAAAGCAACTTGGGAAGGCTAGAAATCAAGTTTCATATGGTAGGAATGGAATGGCTTGATCTCAACACAAGGGTAGGTGGTTCTCTTCTCAGAAAGTGTATGGTAGGAGTGGTAGACTTTCTGATGGCTCTCTTCTCGAATGAAGAGGGGGTGGAGGGGTATATATAGCCTCCACACAAAATCCAACCGTTACACACATATTTGAGCCATCTCGGTGAGACCGAAGTGAAAACTCGGTCAGACCGAAAGTTCAAATATAGTGAACGTTGGGATTTTCGGTGGGACCGAAAATACCATCTCGGTGTGTCCGAAGTGAGTCAAAGGTAGGAGCTTGCCATCTCGGTGGGACCGAAATTAACAACTCGGATATTCCGAAGTGATGTCAATTGGTTACAGAAGGTTGACAGTCCAGTTTCGGTGAGACCGAAACTCAAAATCGGATGGACCGAGAAATTAGGGTTTGGAAGAATAACTGAGGTGGTTCATCTCGGTGGGACTGAGTTTGCAGAATCGGTTTGTCCGAGATTACTTATGAGTGTGTTAAGTAGTGAAGAGTGCTGATAGTTGAGGGAGCTAGATCACTAAGCACTTGAGCAACCAGATCATTAACACAACCTCATCCCCTTTTAATAGTATTGGCTTTTCCTATGGACTCAATGTGATCTTTGATCACTAAACCAAAAATAGAGTCTTGAGCTTTTGCCAATGCTTGTCTTAGCATTTTGAGGGGTCCACTTCTTCAGACATTTCCATACCCATATCATCGAACTTCTCTGAAATGATTCTCAAGTAAATATTAGTTCAATGATATATATGTTGTTATTAATTACCAAAACCACCAGGGGATTAGTTGCACTTTCAGTATGTAGCCGAGAACTCATGTAGAATCCCTTCCTCATCGAGAAAAGAGTCTACATTGGCATTCTTGAACTCCGTTCCATTGTCACTCCGAACTTTCTTGATCTTCACTTCAAATTGATTTTGGGCCTTTTTGGCAAAGGTTTTGAAGATTCTCTGAACCTGCGATTTGTCATCAAGGAAAAATACCCACGTAAATCTGGAATAATCATCAACTATAACTAGACCAAAGGAGTTACCACCAAGGCTTTTGTAAGCATTGGGACCGAAGAGGTCCATATGAAGAAGCTCAAGCGGTCTCCTTGTGGTCATGATGTTTTTCACGGGATGACTTCCACCTACTTGTTTTCCTGCTTGACAAGCACTACAAAGTCTATCTTTGTCAAAGAAAACATCTTTAACGCCAAGAATATGATCACCTTTGATCAACTTGTCTAGATTACGCATACCAACATGTCCAAGCCTTCTATGCCATAACCAACCTTTAGAGGATTTAGCAATGAAACAAGCTCTAGGTTGGGCTTTCTTAGTGAAATCAACAATATATAGATCACCTCTACGGATACCGATAAATGCCATGTTTTGATTGTCACGACGAAAGACTTGGCAATCTACTTTGGTGAACAACACATTGAATCCAAAGTCAGCTAATCTAGACACGGAAAGTAAATTGTATCCAAGAGATTCTACAAGCATGACATTTTGAATAGAGCTATCATGAGATATGGCCACCTTACCAAGGCCAAGTACCTTACCCTTGGAGTTGTCTCCAAAAGTCACATACTTGCGTGGACCATCGTTCTTTGCAAGCTCTCCAAACATGTCTTTGTCTCCGGTCATGTGGTCGGTGCATCCACTATCAAGAATCCACTCTTTTCCGCCGGACATGTAGTCTCTCAGATTTGCCATAAGATTGAGACTCTTCATGATCTTGTCTAGCTCGGTGTCCGAGTCGGAGTAATCATCATCATGCTCATGCTTATCATCATATTGACCCATAGATTGTTCATCATCAACACCTAGGTCAATTTGATAACCACTTGCATTAGTTTTGTCAATGTGACAATAATCTTGGGAATGTAATGCAAGAGCATTTCTAATTAAAACATTGATAAGACCGGGATCACCCTTCTTTTTCATAAGATCACGAAGCTCAAAGAAGCATTTATCAAAGTTGGGATCATTGGGGCGCATCTTATCAAATTCAATAGTCTTGTGTAGAATTTCATCAAGACTTCTCAAAGAGTAGTCCGGATAAAGTTCTTCCAAGAACTTCCACATAGCATAGGCGCACTCAAAGTTTGTAACAAGCTTAAGCAAGTCATCGGGTAACCCTCTAATGATAAGATTTACAGTCCTAAGGTTACGAAGCAAATCAAGCTCTTCATCCATGGTAGGGTGCAAGGGATCAAAAGGAGGCACATAGGGGGTCTCAACATATTTGCACAAATTGTACATCTTAAAGATACTAAGCATTTCAGACCTCCATGAGTTATATGACTCTCCATTAAGAATAGGCACTCTATGGCTAACACTCCCAAACGTAGACACGTCCATCTTCCTCCAATGGTGTGTAAACCAAAGCAATGGAGACCAAAGCTCTGATACCAATTGAGGGATCGAAGAAGGTGAGAGTGTCTAGAGGGGGGGTGATTAGACTACTCGACAAGATAAAAATTCTGTCTTTTATCAAGGACAGATTTTGACAGTTTTTGCATAGCACACAAGTCAAGTAGCACACTACACATGCAATTCTAGAGTATGGGCAGCGGAAAGTAAATTGCACATATAGTAAAGAGAAGTGGAGAAGATCAAACGCAATTTGGAGACGCAATGATTTTTCCCGTGGTTCCGATAGGTAGTGCTATCGTACATCCACGTTGATGGAGACTTCAACCCACGGAGGGTAACGGCTGCGCGAGTCCACGGAGGGCTCCACCCACGAAGGGTCCACGAAGAAGCAACCTTGTCTATTCCATCATGGCCTACGCCCACGGAGGGCTAGACTTACTCGGGGTAGATCTTCACGAAGTAGGCGATCTCCTTGCCCTTACAAACTTCTTGGTTCAACTCCACATCTCGATGACGGAGGCTCCCAAGCGACACCTAACCAATCTAGGAGGCACCACCCTCCAAAAGGTAATAGATGTTGTAGATGATGATGAACTCCTTGCTCTTGTGCTTCAAATGATAATCTCCCCAACACTCAAGTCTCCTCACTGATTTGGCTGTGGTGGAAGAAAGGATTGAGTGGAAAGCAACTTGGGAAGGTTAGAAATCAAGTTTCATATGGTAGGAATGGAGCAACTTGATCTCAACACAAGGGTAGGTAGTTCTCTTCTCAGAAAGTGTAAGGTAGGAGTGGTAGTTCTTTCTGATGGCTCTCTCCACGAATGAAGAGGGGGTGGAGGGGTATATATAGCCTCCACACAAAAATCCAACCGTTACACACATAATTGAGCAATCTCGGTGAGACCGAAGTTGACAACTCGGTCAGACCGAAAGTTCAAATATAGTGAACGTTGGGGTTTTCGGTGGGACCGAAAATACCATCTCGGTGAGACCGAAAGTGTAAATAATATGAATGTTGGGGTTTTCGGTGGGACCGAGAAAGAAAACTCGGTTAGACCGATTTGAGAAAAGACAGGAACATGCCAATTTCGGTAAGACCGATTTTATCAACTCGGTGAGACCGACTTGATGACAAACGGTTACAGAAGCTTGGCAGCCCATATTTCGGTGAGACCGATCTCAAACTCGGATTGACCGATTTTTCTAGGGTTTGGCTTATGGCTGAGGTGGTTCATCTCGGTGTGACTGAGTTTGGAAAATGGTTGGTCCGAGATTACTTATGAGTGTGTATAGTAGTGAAGGTTGCTGATAGTTGAAGGAGATATATCACTAAGCACTTGAGCAACCAGATCATCAACACAACCTCATCCCCTTTTAATAGTATTGGCTTTTCCTATGGACTCAATGTGATCTTGGATCACTAAACCAAAAATGGAGTCTTGAGCTTTTGCCAATGCTTGCCTTAGCATTTTGAGGGGTCCACTTCTTCAGTCCTTTAGCCATGCCAATGTGATTGAATTTCCTGAAACATACTTGATAAAAGCATTAGTCCAACCACAAAGTATGTTGTCATTAATTACCAAAACCACCCAGGGAGCAAATGTGCTTTCAGAAGCCCATTCGCATTCTGGACGAAGCAGAACGACGTACGCGGAGCCATACCATCAAGTATTTCAAGGTCCAGTGAAGCAACCACACCGAAGCAGAAGCAACCTGGGAGCGAGAAGACTATCTTAGATCTGAGTTTCCCGATCTCTTTTAAGCCCTAGTTTAGGAATCTCGGGGACGAGAATCTTGTAAGGGGGGTAGGTCTGTCACACCCTGCATTTTGTAACATGTTATTTGTACCTTTGAAGCATGAAAATTTGGACCAGCAAAAATTTTTAGCATCATTTGGCTTTTATTTGGAATTGAGTTTTCTTCATGTGCTTTTTCATGTGCTCATTAAAGTCAACTATGACCTCTTGTAGAATTCATCTCCATACCCAAAACTTCTGCCCAATGATCATGCCAAGTTTTATATAACAGTATAGTATTTTCCTACAAAATTAATTTGGCCAAAAAGTATTTTATAAATTTAGTTTTCCAAAAACCCCTGAATTGAGATTTGCACTGCAAGTACTTGATTTAGGGTGATAAAATTATTTCAAAGGTTTATTTGAGACCTAGCAGTCATAGGACTTCCAGAAACCATAAAGATATAATTTTAAAAGTTATTTTCCTATTTTATTTAAAAGCTTTTTCTTAAGGCCAGAAATGGTCTTTAATAGGGGAAAATTATTTAACTATTTCAAAAATATTTGCCAAAATTCAGAGAGACTCAGAGGACATATATTGTCCATATATAAGAGTTTCAACACTTGGCCATGTTCAAAATAATGGGCTAAACCCTCTAAAACCCTTTATGCATATTTCAAGCTTTTGAAATATTTACAAAGGAAATTTTATCCAAAAATTCCAGGGAAATTCTATCATGTCATATATGACATATTTGATGATCTTGCCAAGTCCCATGCCTTGGGAAGCAAGAAAACATCCTCAAACCCCTTCATAACCATTCTGTCCATATTTGAAGTTTGAGCAACTTTACATTACCAAACTTGTCCAAATGCTCTCAAACTTGGTGCACATGCTAGAATGACCTAATAAGGCATCTAGACCAAATGGCACAAGATTTGGAATAGAGCAACTTGATCAGATCACCTCAAAACCCTTTCTGTTCAAATGCAAATTTGAACAACTTTACATTACCAACTTTTTTTCTGGAGCTTCAAACTTTGTGGGCATGATCAATACCCCAAATGATGATGCTACACCAAGTGGTGTATCAAGGGGAGATGATTAGCTTGACTCAAACAAGATGATGCTGTTTCTATTGATTTCTAGGGTTCACCAAAGTTACATTGGCTAGTTTCTTCAAATGAGCCCAAATTTGGTGAAGCACCCTATTTTCTCCTGTCTTTCAACCCTGTTAAGTGCCATGTCAAGTGGAGGTCATTTACTTGACCAAACACTGATCAAACACCTTCTGGATTTTTACTAAAACCTCCAACTTGATCACTTTTACTCTTCTCCATGGCCTCTACTTTTTACCACCTGATCATTGAGTTACTAGCTACCTTCAGTAACTTCCCCAGCACCCCAGCTCCATGATTGAGGGGTAAGAATCCTGTTTTACCTTGCTGGACAGCAGGTTTTCACCAAGTCACCAGCATCTTCCCTCTCTCTCAGCATCTCCAGGGCATCCAAGGCCTCAGGCCATTTCTTTACTCCTCCCTCAACCATCTAGACACCCTGTGGCACGTTGGTTTTAACCAGGACGGCGAGAGCGCGGTGATGCCAGCCAAACGCGCGCTCTGGAGCACGTAACAGTGCAGACACGCACTGTAGCTCCACCCAATTAGCCTCCCCCGACAGCCTCGGGCCTCCCCTTCGCGCCAGTCGAGGCCTCTCGACGTCCGCAACCTCCCCGGCGCTGTCCCCCCTCCTCCTGCGCCCTCCAGTGGTCGTCGTCGCACGCGCGCTGGCCGCCCGCGACGGCCACTCTGCTGCTTCACACGCGCACGCGCTCCAGACGCTCCCCCGCTCCTCCTCTCACTTCTACTGGACGTGGAGATCGTCCAGGAACTCCATGGACTCATCCCCTTGGCCTCCCGTGCGCTGTAGCCTCGAGCCGGAGCTCGCCGGCGCACTGGACCACGGGCCTCCGTCGACCTCCTATAAATAGCCCCTCCCGAGCCTCTCCAGCAGCACCACCAGCCTCACTCCACTCCACTGAGCCCCCCAGCACCTTCAGTTCGACCCCAAGAGGTCCCAGTACTCGGGATCGACCGGAGCGCCGCCGCGTCGGGCCGCCGGTGATCTCGCGGTACGGGCCTCCCCTGCCCTTCCTTTCGCCTGATTCGGAACCCCCTAGCCTCACTGACCCTTTCCCCCTTGTTTCCCCCTCCGTTTGCAGTCGGAAACAACCACAGCAACCACCTCCCGACGAGCCTCCGCCGTCCCACCTCGCCGCCGACGAACCGGACCTCCCCGGCGTGCCGTACCACCACCCCTGCATCCGCGACACGACGCTGGTCACGTTCCTGCCCTCCGTTGCCGTCGCCGTGGCCGGAAACCTCGTCGGTGAGCTCGCCGTCGCCGTGGCCGCAAGGTTGGAGATAGCGGGCCCCGCCTGTCATCCCCACACCTCTCTCCCCCTCCTCTCTGTCATTGACCCACGGCCCCCGCCCGTCAGGTTCAAAAACCTGACGTGCACGCGCAGGCTCCCATGCGGCTGGGCTGGACCGCCCTGGGCCGTGCACTGTGGCCTCCTCTGGCCCAGTGCACAGGACACATTTTTCTTTTTATTTTCTGTAAATGTTTTAAACAGTTCTACAGAAAAGAATAATGGTCCAAATTAAATAATTCCAACTCCTAAAATCTTGTAATATTCCAACCTATTTAATGGTACCACTTTCACTCAAATCCATAAAAAATTTCTGTTCTGTTCAAATTTAAATTCAAATTTGAGCAGTAAAACTCCTGTTCTAAAATCAATATATTCCATTCTGTTACTCCAAAACTCCAACCAAGATTTTTCCCCATCTTAGAAATTCCTCTAGTATTTTACAAAAATAGGTTGACATTTTTCTGAGCACTTTGATTTTTCTGTTCTGTTTGTATTCTTATTTTCCCGTGGTTATTATGCGACGTATAGATCCCGTATTTGACGAAGTTGCTGTGGAAGGAGAAGGAGAAGGATTTGAAGACTTTGAAGACCAAGCCAATCCAGGCAAGCAGCCCTTTGACCATGATACACTTGTTCTTCGGAACCCGTATGTTTCCGATGCATGATGTTAGGATTACGATAGTGACCTAGTTGATTCCACCATATGATGCATGCCATGATCTTGATCTTGCTATGTGCTAGATGACATGCATATGGGTAGTAGTAATGAATAGTGATGCATGTGTGACATGAACCTTCGTGGTTGAAGTCTTTACATAAAACCCCGTCGGGTGCCATTCATGCCCGAGGGAGATGATGATGAGTTAGGTGACCACTTGATGACGAAGTGGTGTACCGAGGAAAGTGTGTGTGTTTTTCAAATGGATTGGTTTAAGTTGCGACCGTTATTCCAACCATACATGTGCAACCACACTACCCCTTATGGGACGGGGATTTATTGATTACTTAGGTCGATACTAGCATGGTGCCCGCATTACTAGTGACGGGAAGACTTGAGGTCTTTCCCGGGACGGGGTCGTGCTTGGATAGACGACCATGACTGTTTTCACAGGGCACCGGACACACCGTTGGTCCCTTCGGGTACGCGTGACATTGAAATTAGGGCAAGTCCCGTGATCTATTGTTTGTACCCGAGGGCCGTGTACCAACGAGTGGACTCTATGTTAGTGTCGTCTAAGGAAAGATAATGACCGGGTGCTTACCCCGGGTACTTGAGGTACCGCGGGTCGTGGATGACACGGAAGTTCCCCGGATCTTGTGGGTAAAGTGTACAACCTCTACAGAGTGTCAAACTATTCGAATAGCCGTGTCCACGGTCATGGACAGTTGGGTAACCGTTCTTGGGCTACGTCCAATGTTTGTGCAACCATGCGTGTGTATGTGAGTCAAGGTGGTGACTTGACTCGATGAGTTGAATCATATTCATGTTGATATCGGTAACCTGTCTTCGAGGTTACGCGAGTTTATTGATGCATTAACTTGATGGTAGAATATTTGTTCTAGCCTTGCTAGATTGATCATTATTACTCAAATGCACTGTTACTTTGAACCACATCATGGGTTGCTTGCGAGTACATTCAAAGTACTCATTGGCTTGCCACTGGTTATTTAATTGGCCAGGCATGGAAGAACAGGAATATGAGGAAGAGTTCTTTGGAGACGAACATGCGAACTAGGACGCTATCCCAGTCAGAATGCCTGTAGGGTTAAGGCAGATGGCATGGGTTCTACCCGTTATCGAAGACTTCCGCTATTTGAGTTATTTGCTATTCAGCCCGTGAGGCTCTATCTATGTAAGACTTGGCCATAATGGCCATAATTCGTGTAAGACTATTTGTATGGATGTAAGACTCTTGTTATTCAGCTTCTGTGTGTTCAGTGAGCATTGATCTCTGGGATCACTGTACACGTGCATTCGGTGATCTCGACTTCTAAGTCGGGGTCCCCACACCCAATCTCTAGGAGACCCTATAAGATGGCACCCCTAGAACTGGCTGAGCTTAAGAAACAACTCGATGAGTCCTTGAAAAAGGGTTTCATCCATCCTAGTTCTTCCCCTTGGGCTTGTCCCATCCTCTTCGTCAAGAAGAAGGATGGAGCGGAACGGATGGTTGTAGATTATCGACCTGTCAACCTGGTCACCATAAATAACAAATATCCGCTTCCCAGGATCAACGACCTGTATGATCAGCTCGCTGGATCCTTAGTCTTTTCCAAGATGGATTTGAGGTTGGGCTACCATCAAATCAAAATCAAGAACGGGGACATTCCCAAGATGGCTTTTGTTACTCGTTATGGCCAATACGAGTACACCGTCATGTCCTTCGGGTTAATCAATGCCCCAGCCACTTTCTCCCGGCTAATGAATTCTATATTCATGGAGTACTTGGATAAATTCGTCATGGTATACCTCGATGATATACTCATCTACTCCAAGAACAAGAAAGATCATGCCGAGCATCTAAGGCTGGTATTGACGAAACTTCGAGAGCATCGCCTTTATGCCAAATTCTCTAAATGTGAATTCTGGTTGCCAGAAGTGACCTATCTAGGCCATGTGATCTCTGGTAAGGGTATTGCCGTCAATCCCGAGCGAGTTCAAGCCGTCCTTGATTGGACTCCCCCTGAATCGGTCAAGCAAGTTAGGAGTTTCCTTGTCTTAGCGAGCTATTGCCGACGCTTCGTCGAGAATTTCTCCAAGGTTGCTAAAACTCTAACTGAACTCCTCAAGAAAGATAAAAAGTTTGAGTGGACCCCACAGTGCGAGTCCAGTTTTCAGGAACTGAAAAGACGCCTGACATCTGCACCCGTGCTGGTACCACCAGACTTTTCCAAGGACTTTATTATCTATTGCGACGCCTCGCGACAAGGACTAGGTTGCATACTTATGCAACCTAGTCAAGTGATCGCATACGCGTCTCGACAGTTGCGTCCACATGAGGATAACTATCCTACACATGATCTAGAGCTTGTAGTTGTAGTCCACGCACTCAAAACATGGCGACATTACCTTCTTGGTAATCGCTGTGAAATCTTCACCGATCACCAAAGTCTGAAATACATCTTCACCCAACCGGATTTGAATCTCAGGCAAAGACGTTGGGTTGAGTTGCTCACAGATTACGACTTAGGAATCACTTACACCCCTGGGAAGGCCAATGTCATGGCTGACGCACTAAGTCGTAAGTATTATTGTAACAACCTGATGTTACAACAAGGGTAGCCACTTCTCCACGAGGAATTTCGTAAGCTTAACCTTCACATTGTCCCTCGAGGATTCCTTTCCACCCTGGTGGCGAAACCTACCCTTATGGATCAAATCATAGCTGCCCAGAAGCGTGATAAGGGTATATCCCGAATCCAGGAGAGCATTGCTAGCGGAGCCGCTAGAAGTTTCTCTACGGATGATCGAGGTGTTGTCTTCTTCGAGAACCGTTTAGTGGTTCCCAAGAACCAACATCTGCGGTAGCTGATTCTTAAGGAGGCTCATGAATCTCCTCTCACGATTCATCCCGGTAGTACCAAAATGTATCAGGACCTACGCCAGAGGTTCTGGTGGACTAGGATGAAGAGAGAAATCGCTCAGTTCATTGCTAACTGTGATGTCTGTCGTTGAGTCAAGGCAGAGCATCAACGGCCTGCTGGCACCCTCCAACCTTTAGCTATTCCTGAATGGAAATGGGACAAGATCGGTATGGATTTCATTATCGGGTTTCCCAAGACCAGAAAAGGGAATAATGCTATATTCGTCGTTATCGACCATCTATCCAAAGTAGCCCATTTCCTACCTGTTCGAGAGAGTATAACCGCTAGCCAGCTAGCAGACTTGTATATCTCTCGGATAGTATCACTTCATGGTGTGCCGTTGCAGATTAACTCCGACCGTGGAAGTCTTTTCACTTCACGATTTTGGGAAAGTTTCCAAAATGCTATGGGGACTCATCTCTCTTTAAGCACCGCCTTTCATCCACAGTCAAGTGGTCAAGTGGAACGAGTCAATCAAATTCTGGAAGATATGCTTCGAGCCTCTGTCACCTCTTTCGGTATGGATTGGGAGAAGTGTCTTCCATTTTCCGAATTCGCTTATAACAATAGTTATCAAGCTAGCTTGGGCAAGGCTCCCTTCGAAGTTCTATATGGACGAAGGTGTCGAACACCTCTTAACTGGTCAGAAACCGGGGAAAGACAATTTTTTGGTCCGGATATGATCCAGGAAGCAGAATAGCAAGTTCGCATCATTCGTGATAAATTGAAAACATCCCAGTCTCGCCAGAAGAGCCAATACGATAGTCATCATAAGGCTGTGACTTTTGAAGTCGGCGATAAGGCTTACCTTTGGGTTACTCCTCTTAAGGGAACCCATCGCTTCGGTATCAAAGGCAAATTGGCTCGTCGTTACATCGGTCCTTTTCGCATTCTTGCCAAACGAGGAGAAGTTGCCTACCAATTGGAACTACCTCTGCACCTTTCCAGAGTTCATGATGTCTTCCACGTTTCTCAACTCAGGCGTTGCTTCTCGGATCCTATCCGCCGAGTGGACCACGAAGCGCTCGATCTCCAGGACAATCTCACCTATCGAGAATACCCCGCTCACATTCTTGATCAAACCGAGCGTACCACTCAACATCATAATATCAAGTTTCTCAAGGTTCAATGGTCACATCATTCCAAGAGTGAAGCTACTTGGGAAAGAGAGGATCGTCTTCGACTTGAGTACCCCACCCTTTTTTCGGAGGAACCCGAATCTCGGGACGCGATTATTTTGAGTGGGGGTGAGTTGTCACATCCCTACTCAGTGCTTGCATTAGGACTAGCTAGAGTGTGCATCATGTTTACTTTCCACAGAAACTTAAAATGGGAATGACAGAAACCCCAGCACCCCTTTTCTAACAACTAGGGTTTAATAAAAACTTTTCCAATGTACCCAAAATGCCCTTCAAAAATGTTCATCATCTTTGCCTTGGTCTTAAACCTCTGCCAAAAATGGTGCACAATTTTCTGGGACATCCAAAGGTCCCTGGATTAATTCATATTGTAATTGCATTTGGGCATTTAAATGCTATAAAATATTTTATGTGCCCAAATAATAATAAACTAAAATGTTCCATAGTATTCATATTATATACAGTGGGCATGACTAGTTTTATGAGTTATAAAAATGTTCTAGCATTTTTATTAATTCAATAAATTTGCAAAAGAAATAAAACATAAAGAAAATAAAAAAAGAGAGACAGGGGGCAGCCCACTCACCTGGGCCACTTACCTGGCTGGCCCAGCGCGGCCCAGCCCGCTGGCGCACACCAGTCGTCCCCCTCCTCTCGCCAGGAGGACGGGGCGCGTGGCCGCGGCGTGCGCGCATGCGTCCGGCCACCTCCTGCCTGGCTGCCTGTGTCCCCCGGCGCCTCGACGCCCCTAGGCGTCGCCACACAGCCCCTGACCCCTCTCCCACTCTTCCCGTGTCGTCCCCTTCATCTATCCCTCTCTGCCGAGCTCCACCGAGCGGGCTCGTCACCGCCGTTCGCTGCCACCGCGCCCTAAGCCACCCCCTCGCCTCCCCGACGCACCCATCAGCTCCCCGCATCGCCCTGAAGCTACCCACCGACGCACACGACGCCAGAGGCCCTGCAACGTCATCCTCGCCATCGTCTTCAACCTTCGGCACCGGAGATCGCCGCCACCCGTACGTCGCCGTCCGACCTTCTCCAAGCCCGTGTCGACGCCCTCTGCGACCACTGTGAGCTCACACGTCGAACGCCCCTCTCCCCGAGCACGATTACGACTTGTTGATACGTCCAAAACGTATCTATAATTTCTGCTTGCTCCATGCCACTTTTGGGTGATATTGCTATGATATTCATGCACTTCCATACACTTTTGATCATATTTGGACTAACTTACTAATCCAGTGCACCCCAGTGCCAGTTTCTGTTTTCGGCTGTTTTTGTATTTCAGGTTTTCACGTTTCGAGAACTGCCCAGAAAAATCCAGAAAAATTATACAAAAAATCAGCGATCCGGAAACAACACTGCGTCCGAAGGGCAACCTGGGGGGGGGCAACCAGGGCTCCAGGCGCCCTGGCGGCGCGCCCCCCCGGCCGCGCCGGGGGGGGGGGGGGGGCGCCTGGGCCCCCCGAAGCTCCCCCGATGCCCTCCTTTGGCATATATTTAAAGGGTCCTCCGAAACCCTCAGAACAAGAACTCTTTTCGCGATCCCATCTCTGTTCCGCCGCCGCCGCCGCTTCCAAGATCGGGAGCACCAGGAGAACTCTTCCCGGCACCCTGCCGGAGGGGAGGATCACCACCGGGAGCTTCTCCACCACCATGGACGCCTCCCGGAAGACTCGTGAGTTGTCTCCCTTGGACCATGAGTCCATGACCAGTAGCTATGTGATGTTCTCCTCCCGTTCTTGTGCTTCACTAATTAGTCCTCGTGAGCTGCCCTACATGATCGAGGCACCTATGTAATCCTTATGCTGTTGCTATGTTGAGTTTGCTGGGATCTGATGGATTATGAGATTATGTTCAGATTGATCTTGAGTAATATATTTGATCTACCTCTTTTATATTTTTGTTCATAAGTAGTTCTTGCATGTTCTCCGTTGTTATTTATTGCTTTGGCCCAGTAATAGGTAGTGACTCCAAGAGGGAACGTTATGCTCGATTGTGGGTTCATGCCCCTCGATGACTAGCTTGAGTGACAGAAACATGAGTCTAGGGGATGTGCTGTTGCCACAAGGGGGAAAACAACGGTGCTTGTGCCCGCGGGTGCAAGGATTGTTTACTTTACGCAAAGTTCTTTTAATGCAGTTGTCTGTTGCATTGAGTTTACACTACGGGTGGGACTCGCAACTTAATACCAGCGAGATGTTCTGGATAGATATCTCAAGGTGGATTATTAGTAGTAGGCATTGATGGATTTTGGTCTACTTACTTTGGCGTACCGCCCATGCTTTGAACCTCAACCTTTCTTGCAATGTAGTCAGCATTGGTTTGCGTTCGTGGTCCTGTCAATTGCCCAGCTGTAATTTGTTTACCTCACATAGCTGTTTTATCGTCTTTTGGGAGAGAGACATCACTAGTGAACATCATGAGACTCCGGTCCATATTACCATCATTGATCACATCCGCTATTTACTTTTCGTTATTATTTACTATTGCAAAACACTATCTATCACTACTATCATTGCTTTTAATCCTTTGTGAACTACAAGGCCGGAGGGATTGACAACCTCTCTGTACTCGTTGGGAGCAAAGTTATTTGTATCTGTGTGCAGGTCCACGTTGATTGCTACTAATCTGGCGCCGTAGTCGTTGACACCTACCTGTTGAACCTAGGAGTCTCTGGGGATTCGATCCTTGGCATCTTTGCTAAGGGAAAACACTTCTACTTACTGCATCTTACACCTTCCACTTGGGGTAACCAACGAGGGGTTCGAGGCCCATCAAGGAGTATTTTCTGGCGCCATTGCCGGGGACTCCACTCTTCAGGATAGGGGAGTTGTATGCTATCTTTTACCTTTGCTTTTTAGTCTTGTTAGTTTACCTTTCAGTTTTTGCTTTAGTACCTTTTATCAAAAACCACAAAAAAAATTATTTGCCTTTTTATTAGTAGTCCTTTCTGTTTAGCCAAACATGTTAGGATTTGGTGCATTGAGGGAATCAGAAGTTCTAGATTTCCATCAAAGGGATGGAGAAAATATGAAGAAGGCATGGGACAGAATTTCTGATGCACATAGAAGAATTATGCCTTGGATCTTCCCTTGACTTTTATCCTTTTGGTCTTCTACCTAGAAGTATCTCTATGAGGCCTTTATTTGAGAGTCCTCTTAAGACTAGCTGTATTATTGAAGAGCTTTTTGATGATCTTGATGATGGTTCAATTGATACAACTTGATCTATGCATTATGCCTAGCTTAAAGGCACAAAAGAAAGCGCTTTTGGGAGGCAGCCCACATGAATAATTTTTTTACTTTTGTTGTGTCTTGATGTTGTTTACTGCTATAGCATCATCATTGTATCTTTGCTTTTCATATTTGTGCCAAGTATAGCCTCTGATTGCTAGAAAGTTCAAAAGTTGTGAGGTGCTGTCCAGGAAACAGATTCTGTCCTTGGATAGAAAAATTCGTATAAAATCACTAGATCATCTTTTTGGTCTGAATTTTTTCGAAAGCGTTCTCTATATAATTGTCTTTCGTGCATCTGTTCTGAATTTTTTGATTTGAGTTGCAGAAGTATCCCGAACAGATCAATTACTGACTGTTGTTCTGTTTTTCACAGATTCTGTCCTGTTTTGCCTTTCCTTCACTTTGCAAATGAAGAACTTCCTTTTTCTTTGCAAAAACCTTTTGGCAATCTTGAGAAACAGTAGAACTTCAAGAATATCCTTATTTCCAGCAAGGTATAATTATTTTATTAAGGGTACTAACCTCGCTAATCAGATTATGATGAGTTATGTATGAAGGGAGTTTTCAAGTGTGCGAGGGAAGATGATAAAAAAGATTCAGGAGTGTCAAGCGCTCAAGCTTGGGGATGCCCCCGTGCACCCCCAAGAAATATTCAAGGAGACTCAAGCGTCTAAGCTTGGGGATGCCCCCATGCATCCCCTTCTCCATCAACGTTATCAGTTCGTCTTTCGTTCCGCTATATTTTTATCACTTCATGTGTTATGTGCTATGCTTGGAGCGTCTTGATTTTAGTCTTCTTTTTAGTTTTTCATAACGAGTCGGAACTCAGCATTCCTTTATGTGGGAGAGAAACACGCTCCACTTTTACCTAGAACATAACATAGGATTTTCATGTCTATCTTTGCTGTGTGTGTTCTTTGTCTTTTAATAGCTACTATTATGCTCTGCTCTTAGTATTCATGCTTATCTTTTCAAAGAGCTTTTGTTTAGTTGGTTGCTTGAACTCTCTTTAATTATCATGCTCACCTTATTAAGAGAGTTTGCTTCTGTTGCATTGGTTGATGTGTCTATGATAAAGATGCTACTTGCATGATGGTGCTTAGTAGTTCAGGTTTTCTTATGGTTAATCTCAAATAGCTGGGGGGTTCCCAATGTGTTATTGGAGTACCAACTTGATTTGTTTGCCTATGATATGGTATGGTTTAGTAATATCTTCCTTCGAGAATTTATTTTGATTGACTTGGCGTATGCTCACGCATATTTAAGACTGTAAAGAAAGTCTGTCAAGCCTTGATGATCTTTTGTTTCTGAGTAGCGATATAACTACCATGCCTGATTCAATATTGCTTTGTCGCTCTGCATGATTATGACCGTCATTGCTCTCTTAGTTGGTCGCTCCCAGTCTTTTGCTAACCTCCACCTGTACTAAGCAAACTAACCATGCAATACATAGCTCATGGGAAAGTAGCCTAAAAACTACTGTGGTAAAGAATATGTTGCCTATGTATCTTATTTCTTATGAGTTGCTTGCTGAGCGGTAACCATGTTTCTGGGGACGCCATCAACTGTCACACTTTTGTTGAATATCATGTGAGTTGCTATGCATGTTCGTCATGTCTGAAGTAAGGGTGATTTGCCGTGAGTTGTATGAATAAGCATATTGTTAGAGAAGAACATTGGGCCGCCAACCAAAGCCATGTATCATGGTGGAAGTTTTAGCTTGGACCTTAATACTCAATCTCTTATGAGAACATGCTTATGCATTAAAGAGGAGTCCATCATCTATTTTCTATGTTGTCCCGGTATGGATGTCCTCAAGTTGAGATCTATCAAAAACGAGAAATCAAATGCGATTTATCTCCTTGGACCTTTGTACAGGTGGCATAGAGGTACCCCTTTGTGACACTTGGTTGAAACATATGTAATGCAATGATAACCCATGGAGATTCGAGCTAATTAGGACAAGGTGCGAGCACTATTGGTATTCGATGCATGAGGCTTGCAACTTATAGGATGTCTTATACATGACACATATGAAGTACTACTACCGTTGACAAAATTGCTTCCATGTTTTCAAAATAAAAAGCTCTAGCACATAACCATTCTTCTACTTTTATGTTGAAGCACCAACTACTGAGAGCATGATTGTCATTCTGAGTGTAATGTGCATTGTCCCAAAGTAGCATTGTCTTTTGCATGATTGTGATATCGTTTATTCTGAAATGATTGTATCTAGTCATCACTTAAACCTTGAAGGTGCCCCTGCATTTATGTTTTGCATCACTAAAGGGGGCAAGCTAGATATCACTTTATCATATTTGCACATCATGTTCATTGCAAATCTTTTTGATGTTTCAGTTTCATATTGTAAAACTTTCAGTCATTTGTGATTTTCTCATGAGGCAACTTAATTACTATAGAATCATTGTCTCAGTAAGCTTTTGTCATATGACTATAAAAAGTTCAATATGGTTAATAGCATGTCACCACAGAAATTATTCTTGTTATCATTTACCTACTCGAGGACGAGCAGGAATTAAGCTTGGGGATGTTGATACGTCCAAAACGTATCTATAATTTCTGCTTGCTCCATGCCACTTTTGGGTGATATTGCTATGATATTCATGCACTTCCATACACTTTTGATCATATTTGGACTAACTTACTAATCCAGTGCACCCTAGTGCCAGTTTCTGTTTTCGGCTGTTTTTGTATTTCAGGTTTTCACGTTTCGAGAACTGCCAGAAAAATCCAAAAAAATTATATAAAAAATCAGCGATCCGGAAACAACACTGCGTCCGAAGGGCAGCCTGGGGGGGCCACCAGGGCTCCAGGCGCCCTGGCGGCGCGCCCCCCCGGGCCGCGCCGGGGGGGGGGGGGCGCCTGGGCCCCCCGAAGCTCCCCGATGCCCTCCTTTGGCATATATTTAAAGGGTCCTCCGAAACCCTCAGAACAAGAACTCTTTTCGCGATCCAATCTCTGTTCTGCCGCCGCCGCCGCTTCCAAGATCGGGAGCACCAGGAGAACTCTTCCCGGCACCCTGCCGGAGGGGAGGATTACCACCGGGAGCTTCTCCACCACCATGGACGCCTCCCGGATGACTCGTGAGTAGTCTCCCTTGGACCATGAGTCCATGACCAGTAGCTATGTGATGTTCTCCTCCCGTTCTTGTGCTTCACTAATTAGTCCTCGTGAGCTGCCCTACATGATCGAGGCACCTATGTAATCCTTATGCTGTTGCTATGTTGAGTTTGCTGGGATCCGATGGATTATGAGATTATGTTCAGATTGATATTGAGTAATATATTTGATCTACCTCTTTTATATTTCTGTTCATAAGTAATTCTTGCATGTTCTCCGTTGTTATTTATTGCTTTGGCCGAGTAATAGGTAGTGACTCCAAGAGGGAACGTTATGCTCGATTGTGGGTTCATGCCCCTCGATGACTAGCTTGAGTGACAGCAATATGAGTCTAGGGGATGTGCTGTTGCCACAAGGGGGAAAACAACGGTGCTTGTGCCCGCGGGTGCAAGGATTGTTTACTTTACGCAAAGTTCTTTTAATGCAGTTGTCTGTTGCATTGAGTTTACACTATGGGTGGGACTCGCAACTTAATACCAGCGAGATGTTCTGGATAGATATCTCAAGGTGGATTATTAGTAGTAGGCATTGATGGATTTCGGTCTACTTACTTTGGCGTACCGCCCATGCTTTGAACCTCAACCTTTCTTGCAATGTAGTCAGCATTGGTTTGCGTTCGTGGTCCTGTCAATTGCCCAGCTGTAATTTGTTTACCTCACATAGCTGTTTTATCGTCTTTTGGGAGAGAGACATCACTAGTGAACATCATGAGACTCCGGTCCATATTACCATCATTGATCACATCCGCTATTTACTTTTCGTTATTATTTACTATTGCAAAACACTATCTATCACTACTATCATTGCTTTTAATCCTTTGTGAACTACAAGGCCGGAGGGATTGACAACCTCTCTGTACTCGTTGGGAGCAAAGTTATTTGTATCTGTGTGCAGGTCCACGTTGATTGCTACTAATCTGGCGCCGTAGCAGTTGACACCTACCTGTTGAACCTAGGAGTCTCTGCGGATTCGATCCTTGGCATCTTTGCTAAGGGAAAACGCTTCTACTTACTGCATCTTACACCTTCCACTTGGGGTAACCAACGAGGGGTTCGAGGCCCATCACTTGTAGCCGCCGCCCCATTGCTGACCGAAGTCCACCGCCGCCGGCCAACTCGCCGCCGTGGCCACAGGCGCTGTGCCTCGCAGCCGAGCACGCCACTAGGATCAGTAGCTCGCCAGTAAGCTAACGCCACCTTTAGATCCTCCTCCCGTGCACCACAACGCCGTTCCGGCCAACCCCGTGTGAGCGCCGCCACAGACGTGCTCGTTGCTGTCAACTCTGGCGACTACTCGACCAACCAGTGGCATCGTTGGATGCGGTGCACCCCCAGGAGCACATAGAACCCATCCGCGCGACAAATGGTCGCCGAAACAGAGATTCCGGCGTGCCTCCGCCGCGCAAAATGGTCGCCGCTGGCCAAACTCCGACGGGCTGACGTGGCATGTTAGTTAGGAGCTAATGGTGATTAGTTTAACCACCACAGCCACTGACAGTGGGCCCCACCGCGTGGTCAAACTCAGTCAACTCCAGTTTTGACCGGAATTAGCCCCTATGACACTGACATGCGGGACCCACCAGTCAGGTTTGACCTGGACCAGGTCTGTTGACCTGCTGACGTCAGCATGATGTCATGCTGACGCAGTAAATGTTTTTTTGGGATTATTTATTTTAAAACAATTCAGGAAATTCCAAAAAATGCTCTAAACTTGAAAAAAATCATATAAATTCAACAGTAGCTCAGATGAAAAAGATTTATATATGAAAATTGTTCAGAAAAATCCAATATTTCCAATGGCACTGGTTTCATGCATGTTTGAGCAAGTTAACCTTGCTGTTCACTTTAAAACATGATAATGCACTTTAATAAATAATAGTTTGGGTTTCAATTTGAATCTTTGATTCAAATGGGCTCAAACCCTTCTGTTTATAGATGCATTAGCCCAAAACACATGCATTTTGCCATATCATGAGAATGCATCAGATTTTTGCATTTGTTTGCTTATTGATTGTATCGCTGGTGTTCTCCGTGGTAGGTCATGCTCCCGAGGATACTTCTGAGTATCCAACTGAAGAGCAGTACCCGACAACCACTCTGTCAGGCAAGCAACCATTGATCATTCCGATACAAACCCATCTTCTTGCTCCTGCTCACTTTTACTACATTAAGGCAACAGCGTGTGAACTTCTACTTGCTACGGTAGTTGAACCCTATTCCCTTGCATGACCTGTCATTGCCACAGTAAATAGTTGAAACCCACTAGCATGTGTAGGAGTTGATTGAGCCATGTGATGTGTGATCCACCATGCTATTTGTTTATGTTGCCTGCTATGCTTAGAGTTGTGTCAGGTCTGGTTCATCTGGGTGATGGATCAGAGTGAAATGATCATACCGGTAAAGAGAGGGAAGTGTAGAACATGTTTGGTAAAGGTATCGATGAAAGGCCATGTAGGAGTACGTGGTGGGTTGTTTCATTTGAACCGTCCATAGGACCTGAGATCTGTATGTGTGGTTCAAGTTACAGCTACTACCACACATTGGGCCCTGAAATATGACCCCGCTCGACTTATTGACTGCCCATGTTCTCTGTCCAGGAGTTGCAACTAGTTTCTGGTGTTTGTAGTTTACTGGTGGTCGTGCACAGCGATGACCCTCGGGGTGGGCTGTGATGCGACAGGTACGTGGCCGGGTGTACCGAGCACCCTTTTGGTGACTCGGGAACCCTGTACACATCATTTGGGGCCGTGAGCGACACCCCGGCCGGATCTCCCCACGGATGGAACCCAAATAGGCGATAAACCTGGACGAGAGACTTGAGTGGTTGGTTAGGTCGTGGTCTACACCCACGTCGGCTTTTGCTTGAAGTCTGCCGAGCACATGTCGTGTGCAGACGCTAAGTGGTGGAAACATGTGTGAGGAAGTACACCCCTGCAGGGTTACCAATCTATTCGAATAGCCGTTGTTCGCGGTACAGACTACTTGGTTACTCTTACAGTTCATAGACAAGTTGATGGATACTACTAAAAGCCTCAAGACAAGTGTGAGTGCCGTGGATGGCCCTTCCGTAGGATGATGGAAGAGGATCCACGGTAGTGTATTGTTGTGGTGAGTAGAGGACTCGTGTACGTAGTCTTATCTTGCAATCTGTTGAGAGTCGTAGTATAGGTTAGCCAAGAGTCAAAGCTGGCTTGCTGCTATGAAGTCCACTACCCTTGTTGATAATGTTGCATGTATGATAGGTTCTGTTGTAAGACTTGCTGAGTACCTTTGTACTCATGTTTGCTTAATAACTGCTGCAGAGGACAACCCTGCCCCTTCTGATGGGTTCTACATAGACGTTGACGTCGACGAGTAGCTTGCTACCCAGACGGAGATCCTGAGCTTGTGAAGGGCCTTGTAGATAGTCAGGCTACACCAAGCCTGTTTTATTTTCCAAGTTGTCTGTACTCAGACATGTTAGCTTCCGCTTGTGCTTGTATGTTTGTATGACTTGAGTGATGGGTCATGTGACCCCTACCTGTATGGATATGTTATGTATGTCTCTTCGGAGCCTCTTAAAAAAATACTTTGAGTCATAGAGTTCTGTTGTGATGCAATGTTGTATTTGCAAATATTGAGCATATTGTGTGTATGATTGAAATGCTTAGTATGTGTGGGATCCGACACCTAGTTGTTTTTGTTTGGTAGCCTATCTTACAGGGAAATGCCTCCTAGTGCTTCCACTGAGCCTTGGTAGCTTGCTACTGCTCGGAACATGTAGGCTGGCCGGCATGTGTCCTTCTTCGTTCCTGTGTCTGTCCCTTAGGGGAAATGTCATGCGTTGTTCCTTTAAGTCCATGTAGCTTGCTACGACTTGGGTTCATATGTTGATGACCGACACGTTCGTTGCTGGGTCATGAATGCATGTCTCTGTAATTTAGTGCCACTTTTGGTTTATAACTAGCCATGTCAGCCCGGGTTCTCTATCATATGGATGCTAGCGACACTGTCATATACGTGTGCCAAAATGCGCAAACGGTCCTGGGCCAGGTAAGGTGGCACCCGTGGGGATACCATGCGTGAGGCCGCAAAGTGATATGACGTGTTACAAGCTAGATCAGTGTGACTTAGGATCGGGGTCCTGACAGTCCTCCTCCAGCCGACTGCCGTCGGCCAGAAAGGCTCCAGAGAAGCGGCTCGGTTGAGGCCCGCGCCATCGATGCAGACGCAGAAGTGGTTGCTTGGGTTGCGGGTAGGTGGGCTCGGTATCGTGCGGTTGCGCCCACCGCATATGAGCCTTGCGTACTAAAGTTCCTCGGTAACTTGGTCGATGAAGTCTTGAGCCCCCAGCGCTGTACAGCTCACGCTGGGCTCACAAAAACGCGCGTCGAGCACGCCTGCAGGTGGTGCCCGAACACCTCCCTCGTGACGCTGGTCAGGCCAGAGGCGCTCCAGATGAGAGCCCCCGAGCCCGTCCCGAGAGGGGCACCGGGCGCGCCTCCCTATGCAAGAGTGGAGGGCACCTCATCGGCAGGCGCGGGTCCTGAGAAGGGGCCATCAGGAGCCTCCATGTCCTGAGGTCCGCTTTCGGGCAGGTTTTTCTTCTTCTTGGGGGCGGTCTGCAGGGTGAAGACAGCTCCACCTTCGTCGGGGCTCTTGACCGCCATGGTCTGGTAGGCACGCTCCAGGGAACGCACCGCGTCCTTCTCGTCGCAGGTGATTGTGATGACCCCGCCAATCCCGGGCATCTTGAGGACGTTGTAGCCGTGATGGGTCGCCGCCATGAACTTGGAGAGGATAGCGTTGTACATGGGGTGAATTTTGGCGACGTCGAAGTCGATGAGCTCGGTGTGATAGTTGTCGCACCCACCGAAGGTGACGGGGAGGCGGACCTGCCCCATCGGGAGTGTGGAGCCATCTGTGACTCCGTAAAATGGCTTGGTTGGGTGGAGCTGATCATAGGGGACCTAGAGCATCTCAAAGGTCTGGACGGAAAGGACGTTGAGCCCTGCTCCGCCATCGATGAGGGTCTTGGTCACGAGGATGTTGCTAATGGTCGGAGTGCAGAGCATCAGGAGAGCGCCTGGGGCTGCGGTGCACTTGAGCTAGTCCTTGGGGTCGAAGGCAATGACCTGCTTGGTCCACCTGAGGTTGTGCATGGCGTCAGGCCTGGGAAGCGCCGCGTTCACCTCACGAGCAAACTGCTTGAAGATGCGATGGGAAGCCGGAGCATGGGCTCCTCCCAAGATGCATGCGACCGCTTGTGGCTCCTGAAAGCCCCCTGCTTCATCCCCCTGGCGGTCGTCGTTGTTCCTTCTTGGCGGTGGTGGCAGCGGAGGCAGGCCCGTGTTGCCCTGAGGGCGACCCTCACGAGGTTGGTCGCGCCAGGGGGTGTCACGACGCTGCTTCTGCCAGTGGTCTTGACGTGGTTGGTCACGCCATCCTTGGTGCGAGTTCCTGCCGTCCTAGTGTCCTCCACCATGGCCCACTCCACGGCCGTAGCCGCGGTTGTCGTGCTCAGGGCACTGCTCGACGCGCCCGCCGCGCATTGCCTTGAGCTCTTGGCAGTCGTTAGTGTTGTGGCTATGAACATCGTGGAAGATGCAGTACGGACGGTTGTCTCTGGGGGGTCGTTGTAGCCGCAGCCACGGTTTACTTCTGGTTCCGCAGCCAGCACGACGGGTCCCTTGCGCTTTGCTTCCTTGGCCTTGGCCTTTTTGTCGTCAGCCTCCACTTCAGGCAGCTCGAGGAGAGAGAGGCGTCCTTCCTCTGCCCTGGCGCACTTTGCCGCGAGGTTGAACATCTCGAGGGCTGTGCACAGGTCCTCGTGGATGGCGAGCTCCTCCTTCATCCTGACGTCGCTGACACCATCGAAGAACGTCGAGATGATGGCCTCATCTGAGACCCTGAGGCGCATGGTGTTGAAACGCTGGATGTACATCTGTAGGGTCTCCCCAAGTTGCTGCTTCACACGGCCCAGATCCGCCGCCACCGGGGCTCGGTCGCAGGTACCTTGGAAGTTGGCGACGAAGCGCTCACGAAGCTCCCCCCAGGAGGAGATGGATCCCACGGGGAGGTTCAGGAGCCAGGAGCGGGCACCATCCTCGAGGGCCATGGGAAACTAGTTTGCCATGACCTGCTCGGTGCCATTGGATGCCTCAATGCTTAGCTCGTAGAGCTGGGGGAACTCTGTGGGGCCGGCAGTGCCATCGTAGCACGGAGGCAGATCCGACTTGAACTTGCGGGCCAGACGAGGTGCTGCAGCTCTGAAGCTAGGGCGCGTCATCCAGTCACGCTCATGAGCGCCCCCTGCGCCTGCGGTGCTAGTTCCAGGGGCACGGGCGCCACCATCTCCTGTGGTGCGCGGTTCTGTTGTTGCGGAACGGGAGGCCCGTGAGCTTCTGCGTGGGGATGCGGGATCACCTGGCAGCTGATACGTCTCCAACGTATCTATAATTTTTGATTGTTCCATGCTATTATTTCTGAAGTCCTGGATGTTTAATGGGCTTTATCTTACACTTTTATATAATTTTTGGGACTAACCTACTAACCCAAAGGCCTAGTCCAGATTGCTGTTTTTTGCCTGTTTCAGGGTTTTGCAGGAAAAGAATATCAAACGGAGTCCAAACGGAATGAAACTTTCGCAAGAGATATTTTTGGAGAAAATCATGCATGGAGAACTTGAGAACAACGTCAGAAGAGCCACGAGGGGCCCACGAGGGTGGGGGACGCGCCCCCTTCCCAAGGCGCGCCCCCTGCCTCGTGGGGCCCCCGTGACTCCCTCAGTGTCCTCCTTCCTCCTATATAAGTCTACGTACCCCGAAACCATCAGCAACAGAGAGAAAACCCTAATTCCACCGCCGTAACCTTCTGTTCCCGTGAGATCCCATCTTGGAGCCTGTTCCAACGCTCCACCGGACGGGGATCCATCACGAAGTTCTTCTTCATCATCATCATCTGTGGGGACCCTGACTTAAGTGTCGAGATCACCGAATGCACGTGTACAGTGATCCCAGAGATAAATGCTCACTGAACACACAGAAGCTGAATATCAAGAGTCTTACATCCATACATACCGTCTTACACAAATTATGACCATTATGGCCAAGTCTTACATAGATAAAACCTCAAGGGCTGAATAGCAAATAACTCGAATAGCGGAAGTCTTCGTAGATAAGTAGAACCCATGCCATCTGCCTTAACCCTACAGGCATTCTGACTGGGATAGCGTCCTAGTTCACATGTTCGTCTCCATAGAATTCTTCTTCATAATCCTGCTCCTCCATGCCTGGCCAATTAAATAACCAGTGGCAAGCCAATGAGTACTTTGAATGTACTCGCAAGCAACCCATGATTTGGTTCAAGATAACAATGCAGTAGCACAATAATGAGCAATCTAGCTACAAGCTAGATTAAATATTTTACCATCAAGTATATGCGTCAATAAATTCTGGTAACCTCGAGGACAGGTTACTGATATCAACATGAATAGGATTCAACTCAATGGGTCAAGTCACCACCTTGACTCAATACACACACATACTTCCACCGATGTAGTAAAATTCTTGACATAGTTTAAGTAGCACCACCCAACTGTCCATGACCGTGGACACGGCTATTCGAATAGTTTTACACTCTGCAGAGGTTGCGCACTTTACCCACAAGATCCGGGAAGCTTTCGTGTCACCCACGATCCCGCAGTACCTCAAGTACTCGGGGGAAGCACCTGGTCATTATCTTTCCCTAGACGACACTAACATAGGGTCCACTCGTTGGTACACGGCCCTCGAGTACAAACAATAGATCATGGGACTTGCCCTATTTTCAATGTCACGCGTACACGAAGGGACCAACGGTGTGTCCGGTGCCATGTGAAAACAGTCATGGTCGCCTATCCAAGCACGACCCTGTCCCGGGAAAGACCTCAAGTCTTCCCCGTCACTAGTAATGTGGGCACCATGCTAGTATCGGCCTAAGTAATCAATAATGCCCCGTCCCATAAGGGGTAGAGTGGTTGCACATGTTTGGTTGGGACGGTAGTCACACATAAATCTAATCCATCATTTCACCCACACACAAGATCTTTATCGGTACATCACTTCTTCCTCAAGTGATGACCTAACTCAACATCACCCTCGGGCATTAGGGGCACCCGATAGTTTTTTTTGAAAAGAATGCAACCACGAAGGTTTCATGAAACTCATGCATCTCTAAGCATCACTACTAATCATTTGCATTGCATCTAAGCATATAGCAAGATCATGAATAAAGCATGCATCATGTGGTGGTCCTCAACTAGCACTACTAGAAAAAAGACTATAGGTAATATCACTATTAGTGGCGCACCAGAGATGTGGTGCGCCACTACTATATAGCAGTGGCGCACCACAAACAGGTGCTCCACTAATAGTGACATTACTAGTGGCGCACCAGGTGTGGGGTGCGCCACTACTAAGTTTTTGAACAGTAACCAGCCATGCCCAGGCTTACCAGTGGCGCACCAGGACAAGGTGCGCCACTACTATTTTTGATAGTAGTGGCGCACCTTGCCCTGGTGCGCCACTGGTAAGGCTGGGCATGGTGGTCCAAAAAAAAAATAGCAGTGGCGCACCCCTTCACTGGTGCGCCACTAGTATTCCTGGCTACTAGTGGCGCACCAGTGAAGGGGTGCGCCACTGCTATGTTTTTTGCACCAAATGCAC
>LR738711.1:511677744-511847564 GCA_902687465.1 Secale cereale
TTTTCAGTTAAAAAAATAAATAAAAGAAAATGATAGAAATGTCAAAAAAATAAAAAAAATAAGATTCCAATGTGATTTGTGGTCTAGTTGTTAGAAAATTTACAAACATGAATTTCGACTTTTTTTGCAAAATCTCTCGAGAATTTGTAAAATGGGCATAACTTTTGCATACGAACTCCGATGAAAAAGTTTTTTATATGAAAAAGCATATAAAAAACCTAACAGAAAAAAAGTTACGGGGCTTTTAAGATCTACAGGCAAAAAAATTCAAAAAAATTCAAAAATAGTAGTGGCGCACCGTGGGTGTGGTGCGCCACTAATATAGTTTTTTTTTTGAAAAACTATTTTTTTTGGAATAAATATTTTTTGAAAAAATTCAAAAAAATTCAAAAATAGTAGTGGCGCACCGTGGGTGTGGTGCGCCACTAATATATTTTTTTTTGGGAAAAAATGGTTTTTTTTGAAAAAATGTTTTTTTTGAAAAAATGTTTTTTTGAAAAAAATAGTTTTTTTTGAAAAATATGATATGTAAAATGACCGGGAAGTTTGAAAATATTTTTTCAAAATTTCATCACACTCATGAACATGAACAAACTCCCAGACATTAACAAGGTTTAATAGGATTGATATGATAGATATATCAACAAGTGACTGCTAAGTGAGCTGGTGCTGGGGTTGGATAGAACTCAGAAGTTAAGCGTGCTTGGGCTGGAGTAGTGTAGGATGGGTGACCTTCTGGGAAGTTTGACCACGGAGTGCGATTTGACCCGATATTAAGCCATATTGACCCGAGATTAAGCCATAGTGACCCGAGATTAAGGAAAAAAAATTCCCGCAAAAATTGAAAAAAAAAATTGAAAAAAAAAATTCTGGAAAAAAATTTGAAAAAAAAAATTGTTACTAGTGGCGCACCTGTAGCAATATCAGTGGCGCACCTGTAGCAATTCTGGAATAAAATTTGAAAAAAAAAATTGAAATTTTTTTTTTTGAAAAAATATTAGTGGCGCACCCGGGGGCATACCAGTGGCGCACCAGTGGTGCGCCACTGTTATTGGGATTAACAGTGGCGCATCATAGGTGCGCCATTAGTATTTCTTATTAGTGGCGTGGTATTAGTGGCCCACCCATGGTGCGCCACTAATGGCAATATTGGGTGCGCCACTAATAGCCTTTTTTCTAGTAGTGTAGGTCACCACCATCACTCTTATCATCATGCATTTGGAAATAAATGGGTTCCGAGGAACACAAGGGTATCATGGTCAAAGGGCTGCTTGCCTGGATTGGCTTGGTCTTCAAAGTCTTCAAACCCTTCCCCTCCTTCTTCTTCAGCAACCTCGTCTTATACGGTATCTAATCGTCGCAATAAACAACGGGAAAATAAGACCACAATAAAAACAGAAAAACCAAAGTGCTCAGAAAAATGTCAACTTGTTTTTATCAAATACTAGAGGGAAAACTAAGATGGCAAAAATTCTTAGTTTGAGTTTTGGAGTGGCAGAATGGGGTACATGAATATTTGAACAGAAGTTTTAATGTTCAAATACGAATTTAAATTTGAACAGAACAAAAAAGGTTCATGGATATGGGTGAAAGTGACATCATTAAATAGGTTGGATTTTTACAAGTTTTTAGGAACTGGAATTAATTCATTTCGATATATATTTAATTCTGTGGAATTATTTGAAAATCCACAGAAAAGGAAAAAGAAAAAGGGCCCTCTGCCACTGGGCCAGAACGGCCACAGTGCAACGGGCCCTGGGCGAACAGCCCACCGCACGGGCGCCAGCGCGCGCCAGGTTTTTTAAACCTGACGGGTGGGGCCCGGCGTCAGTGAGTGGAGAGAGGGGCGAGGGCGAGGGAAGGCTGACAGGCGGGGCCCTCCTGTCATCCCTAACCCTCCGGCAGAGAGCCGGCGAGCTCACCGGCGACATTTCCGGGCACGGCGGGGCGAGCTAAGGGCAAGGATGGACTCAGCAAGATGTCACCAATCTGGTGGTGGTGGTGCGGGTCGTCGGAGGGGCCTGGTTCGCCGGCGACGAGGTCACGCGGCGGAGGAGCTTCGGGTGGATGCTGCTCCGGTCGATTCCGGCAGCTGCAGAGAGGGGAAAGAGGGGGCAACGCGTCAGTGTGGTGCCGTGGTGCTAGATCGAGTGATAGGAGGGGCTGGGGCGGCCTATACCAAGCAGGCGACGGGAAGCTGCTGCGGCGGAGCTCGAGCTCGATCTCGAGCTCGGGCTTGTCTGGAGGCGGGGCGAGTGGCTCTGGGGAAGATTGAGTTTGTGAGGGAGCGACTGGTGAGGAGAGGAGATGCTCGGGAGGTCTATTTATAGGCGGACGGCGAGGTGCCGTGGACCTGTGCGCCGGCGAGCCTCTGCTCGTTGCCACAGGGCACGGGAGGCGCTGGGGAGGTGTCTACGGGGTTGCTGGACGAGGTCCAGGGCAGGGAAGAGGAAGAAAGGGAGTAGGGGAAGCTTCCGGAGCTGCGCACGTGTGAGGCCGAAGACTGGAGCTCACGGGCGGCCGGCGCGCGTGCGAGGGCGTCCACTGGAGGGAGAAGGAGGAGGGGGACAGTGCCGGGGAATGTTGCGGACGCCGAGGCGTATCGAACGGCGCGAGGGGGGAGCACGAGGTGGTCGGGGCTGGCCGATTGGGCGAGGCTACAGTGCGGGCGTGCACTGTAGTGCGCTCTGGAGCGTGCCTTTTGCATGTCAGAGCATGCCGTTGGCTAGCTAGGCGCGTCCACCGTGTCTGGGGGGTCAAGCATAGAGTAAACAAACTGGTTGTGGCCGTGGATGCCTTGGTTGTCCAGTGGGAGAAGAGGGAAGCTCAGAGAAGATAAGAACTGGGCTGTCCAGCAAGGTAAATTGGGGTTTTCACCCTTCAATTATTGAACTCTGGTCATGGGGAAGTTACTGGAGGTAGAAGGTGACTAGGTGATGCTGTGGTAGAAAGTTGAGTCAAGGGTAAATAGTAAAAGGGGCCAAAACAGTGGTTTTGGTAAAATGGCAGAAGGTGTTTGATGATGTTTAGAGCACTCAAATGATCTCCACTAGCCATGACACTTAACAAGATTAAATTGCATATGGAAATAGGGTGTTTCACCAAATTTGGGCTTGTTTGAAGAAACTTGCCAATGTAACTTTGGTGAACCCTAGAAATCAACAGAAATGGCTTCACCATGTTTAAGTCAAGCTAATCATCTCCCCTTGATGCACCACTTGGTGTAGTATCATCATTTGGGGTTATGATCATGTCCACAAAGTTTGAGACCCCAGGTAAAAAGTTGGTAGTGTAAAGTTGTTCAAATTTGAATCTGAACATAATTGGTTTTGGGGTACTCTGATCAAGTTACCCTTCTCCAGAGCTTGTGCCATTTGGTCTAGATGCCTTATTAGACCATTCCAGCATGTGCACCAAGTTTGAGAGCATTTGGACAAGTTTGGCAATGTAAAGTTGCCCAAACTTCAGATATGGACAGAATGGTTTTGAGGGGTTTTGATGATGTTTTCTTGCTTCCCAAGGCATGGGTCTTGGCAAGATCATCAAATATGTCATATATGACATGATAGAATTTCCCTGGAATTTTTAGAGAATATTTCCTTTGTAAATATTTCAAAAGCTTGAAATATCCAGAAAGGGTTTCTGAGGGATTTGTCCAATATTTTGAACATAACCAAGTGTTGAAACTCTTATATATGGACAATATATGTCCTATGAGTCTCCCTGAATTTTGGCAAATATTTTTGAAATAGTTAAATAATTTTTCCCTCTTAAAGACCATTTCTGGCCTTAAGAAAAAGCTTTTAAATAAAATAGGAAAATAACTTTTAAAATTATACTTTTGTGGTTTCTGGGAGTCCTATATCTACTAGGTCTCAAATATACTTTTGGAAATAATTTTCTCACCCTAAATCAAGCACTTGCAGTGCAAACCTCAATTCAGGGATTTTTGGAATACTAATTTTTGAAAATACATTTTGGCCAAATTAATTTTATAAGAAAATACTATACTGCTATAAATAGTTGGTATCATCATTGGGCAGAAGTTTTGGGTAAGGAGATGAATTCTACAAGAGGGAGTAGTTGACTTAAATGAGCACTTGAAAAACATAGGAAGAAAAACTCGATTCCAAATAAAAGCTAAATGATGCCAAAAAAAAATTAGCTGGTCCAAATTTTTCATGCTTTATTGATGCAAATGACATGTTACAAAATGCAGGGTGTGACAGACCTACCCCCCTTACAAGAATCTCGTCCCCGAGATTCCTAAACTAGGTCTTAAAAGAGATCGGGATACTCGGATCTAAGATAATCTTCACGTTCCCCGGTTGCTTCTGCTTCCGTGTGGTTGCTCCATTGGACCTTGAAGTACTTGATGGTGCGGCTTCGCGTCCGTCGTTCTGCTTCATCCAGAATGCGAATGGGCTTCTCGTGGTAGGTCAAATCAGGCTGAAGATCAATAGCTTGGTGATCAACATCCTTGTAGAGATCAGGCTTGTTCGGAACTTGGAGACATTTCCGGAGTTGTGACACATGGAATAAGTTGTGCACATCGGATAGCTCAGGTGGTAGTTCCAACTGGTAAGCCACTTCTCCTCATCGTGCAGTGATCTCAAAGGGTCCAATGAACCTTGGTGCGAGCTTCCCCTTGACGTGGAAACGCTTGGTCCCCTTTAGAGGAGTTACCCGGAGGTACACATGGTCCCCGACATGGAAGCGCATATTCCGGCGGTGAGTGTCAGCATAGCTCTTTTGCCTTGAGTTGGCTGCCTTCAAACGTTCTCTGACTAGTTGGACTTGCTCTTCTGCTTCGCGGAGAATATCCGGTCCAAAGACTAGCCCTTCTCCAGTCTCTGACCAGTTGAGGGGTGTGCGACATCTGCGTCCGTACAACACCTCAAATGGTGCCATTTGAAGGCTCGACTGATAACTGTTGTTATAGGAGAACTCGGCAAAAGGGAGGTAATCTTCCCACTTGGCTCCATATGCCAAGACACAGGCTCGGAGCATATCTTCGAGAATTTGATTTACTCGTTTTGTCTAACCTCCGGTTTGTGGGTGGAAAGCCGTGCTGAAGGACAACTTGGTTCCCAAGGCTTCTTGGAACTTCTTCCAGAACCTTGAGGTGATCTGGGTTCCTCGATCTGACACAATCTCCTTGGGAACGCCGTGAAGGCTTACGATTCTGTCGATGTAGAGAGGTGCCGGCCGGTTGCCATCATAAGTAGTCTTGACAGGAATGAAATGGACTACCTTGGTCAAATGGTCGACTATGACCCAGATGGAGTCATGCCCTCTATTCGACCTTGGTAATCCAGTGATGAAGTCCATTCCGACTTTATCCCACTTCCACTCAGGAACCTTGAGTGGTTGGAGCAATCCGGCAGGTCGCTGATATTCAGCCTTGACCCTTTGGCGCACATCACACTTTGCAACATAGGTTGCAATTTCTCTCTTCATCCCGTGCCACCAGAATCTTCCCTTCAAGTCTTGATACATCTTGGTTCCTCCAGGGTGGATGGAATACGGAGTGTCGTGGGCTTCTTGCAGGATCCGATTCTTCAGCTCCATCTTGTTTGGTACGCAGATGCAGCCTTTGTACCAAACATTCCCGTGCTCGTCCTCGGAGAATCCTGGGGCCTTGCCTAGCTCCATCTTCTTCTTGATGCTTTCAATGCTTGCGTGCCCACCTTGCACCTTCTTGACTTCATCCATCAGGGTTGGTTTGACTTCCAGATGATCCAGAAATCCAGGGGTGACCAATTCCAAACTGAATTGCTCGAGCTCCTTAAACAGGGCTGGCTGCCTCTTTTGAATTATGGCATTCAAGGAGCAAGCCTTTCTGCTTAAGGCATCGGCCACCACGTTAGCCTTCCCGGGGTGATATTGAACACTGAGGTCATAGTCTTTGATGAGTTCCAACCATCTTCGTTGCCTCATGTTCAATTCCTTTTGGGTGAGTATGTACTTCAGACTTTTGTGGTCTGTGTATATCTCACACCGTTTCCCTAGGAGGTAATGCCGCCATGTCTTCAAGGCATGAACCACTGCTGCTAACTCAAGATCGTGAGTAGCGTAGTTCTCTTCATGAGGTCTTAGCTGCCTTGAGAGGTAAGCTATGACTCGGCCTTCTTGCATCAGAACGCTTCCCAATCCAGTTCGAGAGGCATCACAATATATCACGAACTCCTTGTGAATATCGGGTGTTGGCAGAACTAGGGCCGTGGTCAATCTCTTCTTGAGCTCTTGGAAGCTCTCTTCGCATTTTGGCGTCCACTCGAACTTCTTGTCCTTCTTGAGGAGCTGAGTCATCAGCCGGGCAATGCTAGAGAATCCTTCCACGAATTTGCGGTAATAGCCCGCAAGTCCGAGGAAGCTTCTGACTTCCTTGACGGTCGTTGGAGATTGCCATTGGGTCATAGCTTCGATCTTCGCGGGATCAACTGACAATCCTTCTTCGGTCAAGACATGACCTAAGAATCCAACTTTATGCATCCAAAACTCACACTTGCTGAATTTGGAGTATAGTTGGTGCTCTCGAAGCTTGTTTAGGACCATCCTCAAATGTTGCTCGTGCTCTTCCTCCGTCTTCGACAAGACAAGAATGTCATCGATGAAGACAACAACAAACTTGTCCAAATATTCCATGAAGACTTTATTCATGAGATACATGAAGTAAGCTGGGGCATTGGTTAACCCGAAGGACATGACCGTGCACTCGTACAGGCCATATCTGGTTACGAATGCCGTCTTCGGAATATCTTGGGGTCTGATCTTCAGCTGGAAGTACCCAGACCGGAGGTCGATCTTGGAGAACACCTTGGCTCCGCTGAGCTGATCAAACAGGTCTTCAATCTTGGGAAGTGGATACTTGTTCTTGATTGTAACCTCATTAAGGGAACGGTAGTCAATGCATAAGCGGATGGTACCGTCCCTTTTTGCCACAAACAGAACGGGTGATCCCCAAGGAGAGGCACTTGGGCGGATAAATCCCTTCCTCAGCTGCTCTTCCAGTTGCTTCTTCAACTTGACTAATTCTTCTGTCCCCATTCTATAAGGCTTCTTATAGATGGGTCCTGCCCCGGGCACGAGCTCGATGATGAACTCAATGTCATGGTCAGGGGGCATTCCCGGTAGCTCATCCGGAAAGACATCGGGATACTCGCATACTACCGGTACTTGCTCCAGCCCGACTTCAGACAGACAATTGACTTGAGCGCTTGACCGGAAGAGGAGTTGGAAGCAAACTTGACTTCGACTCCTTGGTCATTGGTCACAGTGACAGTCTGATTGGCATAGTCTAACAAGCCTTGGTGCTTGCTGAGCTAATCCATCCCTAAGATCACATCCAAGCCTTGCGATCTTAAGATGATAAGGTCTACTAGGAAGTCTACAACGTTAATGATAACACTGACTCCTTTATAGCCTATCTTAGCTCTCATCTCTGCTCCGGGGGTTTGTACCACCATGGGGTTAGTCAAGGGTGTAGGGGTCATGCCACTTTTTAATGCAAATCTTTGAGTGACAAATGAATGCGTGGCTCCAGAATCAAACAAGATAGTTGCAGGTGCTGAGTTGACAAGGAACATACCCAGCACGACGTCCGGGTCTTCCTGGGCTTCTTAACTAGTGACGTGATTCACATGTCCCTTCCCATGGTTAGGCGGGTTGCGAGGAGCTGGGTTCCTTGGTGGCATCCTGCGGCCTTGTCCTGGGTTCTGCGCATTGGGGCGCGGGGCATCAGGCTTCTTGTTGGGGCACACCCTTGAGATGTGTCCGGACTGACCACATCCAAAGCAAGTGACTTGGTTTGGATTATTGATCTTGTAGCCACCACTGTTATTGGGGTTGAATGCTGGCCTTGGGTTGGCATACTGCTGAGGCTGATAGTTGGTGCGAGGTGCAGGAGCTCTTGGTTGCTGGTAGGTTGGCTTGACCGGGGCTGACTGCCACGGTGAAAGGATCGAGATGGACCTAGAGGGGGGGTGAATAGGTACAATTCTAAATTTTAATTGTTACTTAGCAATTATTAGGCAATGATACTAAATATGAAAGTGAGCCTAACAATTGTAAGTAAGATGCTTAACAAGTTAAGCAAGCTACACGGTTAGGTAGGTAAAGTAACACAATGAGATATAGGCAATAACTTAAATAACAAGTAACCACAAGTAGAAAGTTTAGGTTAGGAATAACCGAAACTTCGAGAGACGAGGATGTATGCCGATGTTCACTTCCTTGGAGGGAAGCTACGTCACCGTTTAGAGAGGTGGGTGCTACCACGAAGGCACACCAACGCCACGAAGGCTCACCCTATTCTCTCTTTGAGATATCACCACGAAGGCGATTCCCAACCACTAGTGGTAAGCCTTTAGGTGGCCTCCAAACCCTTACAAACTTTTCCGGGGGTAATCACAGAGTTTGATTCCTCACCGAAAGACTCCTACCGCCTAGGAGTCTCCAACCTCCAAGAGTAACAAGAACAATGAAGTAAAGCTCAAGACTTGCTCAAATCACAAATTCCTTTGGTGCAAAGAAGAGGAGGGAGTGGATCTATCACTTGATTGGACAACTTCTCACAAATGTCTTCAAATCCTTTTGGGATCTAAGATTTGGTGTATCAAGGTGAGAGAGAGTGCAACGGTGTTCTTGAGTAAGCTCAAAGTGAATGGTCAACCTCTCTTGTGGAAGAAGGGGCTATATATAGTCATAGAGGAGAGAGGTGACCGTTGTACAGAAAAGCGTACAGCATATGTCGGACATCCGGTCATTACCGGACGTCCGGTGGCATAGTTAGTACCGGACGTCCGACGGAGGCCGGACGTCCGAAGCCTGACAGTTTACCTGACCGGGCCACGCAGACTGCTGTGTGTACAGGTGACCGGACGTCCGGAAGATTCCGGACGTCCGCTAATTCTTTCTGTAAAGAAGTGCCGGACGTCCGGAGTGTGCCGGACGTCCGCTAATTCTTTCTGTGACAAGGTGCCGGACGTCCGGAGTGTGCCGGACGTCCGTTAGGTGCTGAAGGACCGGTCGTCCGGAGGAGACCGGAAAACCGCTGTAATGCTTCTGTTGAGGAATACCGGACATCCGGAGGAGGCCGGTCGTCCGTTAAGCGCTGAGTGACCGGACGTCCGGAAAGTACCGGTCGTCCGGTAGGCTGTGAAGGTCCGGACGTCCGGAGAGTGCCGGACGTCCGGAGGAAACTGGACACATAGGTTTAGTTACAATACTTCTAGGTGCACAGAATATCATACTTGATATGGATAGAGTAGAGACAGTGTGGTAGGATACTTTGTATGTTTTGAGCAAGTCTTTCACAATATCCATTGATCCCCTCTTAATAGTGCGGGATCCCTATACTCAGAATCAACCTGAAAATCAAGCTAGAAACTATCGTCTTTTATGTCCGTTCTTGAGCAATGTAGATTTGTCTGTATTCATGATCCACGCACACATTGAGACATAATCCTGAGATATACTTGACAAACATGATTAGTCCCATATATGCATGTTGTCATCATTTATCAAAATATAATTAGAGGCAAGATTGCACTTTCAACTACACGCTTCTATTCCTGTAGACAGTGTTGGGCCTCCAAGAGCAGAGGTTTGTAGGACAGCAACAAATTTCCCTTAAGTGAGTAACCCAAGGTTTATCGAACTCAGGGAAGTGGAGGTTGAACGTACCCCTTTCAAGCAACCCTGCAATCAAGATACAAGAAGTCTCTTGTGTCCCCAACACACCTAATACACTTGTCAGATGTATAGGTGCACTAGTTCGGCGAAGAGATGTTAAATGGCAAGTGATATGGATGGCAAAAGATGTATTTGTAAATCTGAAATAAAAAGTGCAGCAAGCAAACATGTGGTAGACGTGAGCACAAATGGTATTGCAATGGTGGAAACAAGGCCTAGGCTTCATACTTTCACTAGTGGCAACTCCCAACAACATTAACATAATCGAATCACATGATATTTCCCATAAAACATGCAAGGGGGACGCACTCGGAGGTCATTCCTTTGTGGTCAAGAGAGGACGAGAATTATGTAGGGCTACAAAAGCACACCTCAAAGTTCGTAGTTCTCAATCTATGGATTTCCCAATGTCACCGCGGCCATCCAAAGAGAGTACCACAATCACCACAACATATCTCAAGGATAGTCAAAGACAAGCACCAAGAGACTCTCAATCTTCAATCCACACACAAAAGAGGAAATCACTCATGAAAATATTCTTCTAATCTATGTCCAATAGACCGCTGTCACCTTGGTCTCGGAGATTATACTAGATAAAGACAAGTGAGTACATCAATCCAATACATAGACGAAGGGGAAATATCATGGGATCACCCTAGATTAACATAGCCTATGATCACAACGAAGATCACATCATGGGAGAGAGAATTGACCACATAGCTACTGGTAGAAAACCTCAGCCCCGAGGAGGAACTACTCCTGCATCATGGAGGGAGGAAGCAACGTCGATGGAGATGAATCCGGGGGCACTTCCCCGTCCCGGCAGGATGCCGGCACAGGAATTCTGGTCCCCCGAAACTTGGTGGCGATGGCGGCGGAGATCGGAATAGCTTCTAGAGAAAAGGGTTCCGGAATCGAGGGTTTCGGGACGCGTGTTAAATATATGCCAAAGGGGGGCACCAGAGGAGCTAAGGGGGGCCCAGGCGGCCTGGCGCCGCGGCCAGGAGGGGGGCGCCCCCACAGGGCGCCTGGAGCCCCTGTGGGCCCCCTCCGGCCCTACTTCGGCCGCATGGAAGCTTCTGGAGCGCTGATTTTTTATATATTTTTCCCGGAATTTTTCTGGCAATTTACGTAATGGGAAAACCTGAAATACAAAAACAGCAGAAAACAGAAACTGGCACTGGGGTGCACTGAGTTAATAGATTAGTCCAAATATGATCAAAAGTGTATGGAAGTGCATAAATATCATAGCAATATCACACAAAAAAGGCATGGAGCAAGCAGAAATTATAGATACGTTTTGGACGTATCAACATCCCCAAGCTTAATTTCTGCTCGTCCTCGAGTAGGTAAATGATAACAAGCATAATTTCTGTGGTGACATGCTACCAACCATATAAGAACTTTTCACAGTCACATGACAAAGGCTTACTGAGATAGTGAATCTTTAGTAATTAAGTTGCCTTATGAGAATATCACAAAGAACTGAAAGTTTTACAATATGATACTGAAAACACCCAATAGATTTGTAGTGAGCATGGTGTGCAAACATGACAAAGTGATACCTCGCTTGCCCCCTTTTAGTGAAATGCAGGAGCACCTCCGAAGTTTAAGTGACGACTAGATACAATGATTTCAGAATAAGTGATATCACAATTATGCAGAAGACAATGGTACTTTGGGACAATGCACATTACACTCAGAATGACAATCATGCTCTCAATAGTTGGTGCTTTGAAGAAAGAAGGTGGAGACTCAACATAAAAGTAAAAGAATGGCCCTTCGCAGAGGGAAGCAGGGATTACTCATGTGCTAGAGCTTTTTATTTTGTAAACATAGAAACAATTTTGTCAACGGTAGTAGTACTTCATATGTGTTATGCATAAGACATCCTATAAGTTGCAAGCCTCATGCATCGAATACCAATAGTGCTCGCACCTTGTCCTAATTAGCTCGGATTTCCATGGATTATCATTGCATTACATATGTTTCAACCAAGTGTCACAAAGGGGTACCTCTATGTCACCTGTACAAAGGTCCAAGGAGATAGATCGCATTTGATTTCTCGTTTTTGATAGATCTCAACTTGAGGACATCCATACCGGGACAACATAGAAAATAGATAATGGACTCCTCTTTAATGCTTAAGCATTCAACAACAGATAATATTCTCATAAGAGATTGAGGATTAATGTCCAAGCTAAAACTTCCACCATGATACATGGCTTTGGTTGGCGGTCCAATGTTCTTCTCTAACAATATGCATACTCAAACCATTCAACTCATGGAAAATCACCCTTACTTCAGACAAGACGAACATGCATAGCAACAAAAGTGTAACAGTTGATGGCGTCCCCAGAAACATGGATATCGCTCAACAAGCAACTTATAAGAAATAAGATACATAAGCGACATATTCTTTACCACAATAGTTTTTAAGCTACTTTCCCATGAGCTATGTATTGCAAAAATGAAGGTTTTAAAGGTAGCACATGTAAATTTACTTGGAGTGGCGGTGAAATACCACATATAGATAGGTATGGTGGACTCATATGGCATAACTGGTTTCAAGGATTTTGGATGCACAAGCAGTCAGTCCGCTTAGTACAGGTGAAGGCTAGCAAAAGACTGGGAGCGACCAACTAAGAGAGCAATGACGGCCATAATCATGCAGAGCGATAAAGCAACATTGAATCGGGCATGGAAGTTATATCACTACTCAGAAATTAAAGATCATCAAGGCTTGATAGACTTTCTTTACAGTCTTAAATATGCGTGAGCATATGCCAAGTCAATCAAAATTAATTCTTGGAGGAAGATATCACTAAACCATACCACATCATAGGCAAACAAATCATGTTGGTACTTCAATAACATATTAAGAACCCCCAGCTATTTGAGACTAACCATAAGAAAACATGAACTACTAAGCACCATTATGCACATAGCATTTTTATCATAGACATATCAACCAGTGCCACAGAAGCCAACTCTCTTAACAATATAAGCATGATAACTCAAGAGAGTTCCAGAAGCAACAACCTAAACAAAAGCTCTTAAAAAGATAAGCATGAAAACTAAGAGCTAAGCATGACAGCAGCTATGAAAAGATAAAGAACACACACAGCAAAGATAAGCATAAAAATCATATGTTGTGTTCTAGGTTGAAGTGGAGCGTATTTCTATCCCAAACAATGAAGGCTAGGATCTAACTTATTATGAACAGCAAGCAAAGCTAAAGAAAACTAAAAAGAAAACTAAGAGCACGACGCTCCAAGCATAGCACATAACGCATGAAGTGATTAAAATATAGTGGAACGAAAGACGAACTGATAATTGTTGATGGAGAAGGGGATGCATGGGGGCATCCCCAAGCTTAGACGCTTGAGTCTTCTTGAATATTTCTTGGGGGTGCACGGGGGCATCCCCAAGCTTGAGCGTTTGACCCTCCTGAATCTTCTTTTATCATCTTCCCTCGCACACTTGAAAACTCCCTTCATACATAACTCGTCATAATCTGATTAGCGAGGTTAGTACCCACAATAAAATAATTTTTCCCTACTGGAAATAAGGATAATCTTGAATAGCTATTGTTTCTCAAGTATGCCAAAAGGTTTTTGCAAAGAAAAAGCAAGCTTAAGGTCTGCAAAACGAAGAAAAGGCAAAACAGGACAGAATCTGTGAAAAACATACCAGCAGGTAGTAAATAATTTTTTCGGGGCACTTCTGCAACTCAAATCAAAAAACTCAGAACAGACGCCCGAAAGCCAATTGTATAGAGCACGCTGTCAAAAAAAATTCAGATCAAAAAGATGATCTGGTGATTTTATACGAATTTTTCTGTCCAAGGACAGAATCTGTTTTCTGGACTGCACGTCACAACTTTTGAACTTCCTTGCAATCAGAGGCTAAACTTGGCACAAAGCTGAAAAATAAAGATACAATGATGTTGCTACAGTAGTAACAAACATCAAGACCACTAAAAACTGAAAGCAAAGATAACAAGGGTTGTCTCCCTAGAGCTCTTTCTTTATAGCCATAAAGATAGGCTTAAGACTTTAATGATGCTCTCGTAGGAATAAGAGCTGAAGAACAAAAGAGAGCATCAAGAAGCAAATACCAAACACATTTAAGCCTAACATGCTTCCTATGCATAGGAATATTGCAATAGAATAATTCATTGAAGCACAAAGCAATAAGCATAGGAAGACAAAACAAGTGCAGCTTCAAAACCTTCAACATATAGAGAGGGAACTTGATATTATTGAAATATCTATAAGCATATGTTCCCTTCTCACAATAATTTTCAGTGGGATCACGAATAAACTCAACAATATAAGCATCACATAAAGCCTTGTTACCATGATCCACATGCAAAAAGGTACTCTTACTCTCCACATAAGCATAATCTTTCTCATTGGTAATAGTGGGAGTAGGACTATCATAAACAACTTGAACACTATAGATTAATTGTGTATTAGGAAGATGGTGTTCAACAAGGGAGTAATTCCCTCCATGATTATGACAAGTTTCATAAGGATAATTTCTCCATATGTCATAGGTACCTTTATAATCACTATAGATTGGAGTTACAACATCATCATAGTAGAGAAGAGCATTATCATTGCTAGCAACTATATTTGTAAACATGTTGTCTTTATTCTTACTAGCAAAAGAATTATCAATTGTCACATCACTAGTGGGTAAAGGATTTGCAATCCTATCATCCCCAAGCTTAGAGCTTTCCATATCATCACTTTCAGAGTTGGTACCAAAAAAGATTTTCAAGATCATAAGTAGCATTATCATCATTTTCCCAATCACAATAAGTAACATGCATATCATAATCAAAATCATCTTCAATAGTACCTACAGACGTATCATCAAGATGATAATTAAGGCAATAAACTTCACCTTCTTCTTTAAACTTACAACCGTTAGGATAAAAGTTGATGGGAGGAATATGCTCAGGCCAGGTTGATACCCATTCTTCTTCCTTCTTGCTCCTCTTCCTCCTCCTCTTCTTTTTCTTCTTCTTCACCTTAGGAGGGAGTGGTTGGAGATGAAGCTTCTCCACATATCCTGGTTTATCATTAGAAACAATAGGGGAAACTTGGGAGAAACTCTCCTTTTTATTAGCAGAAATATAAGAGACATTTTTATACTTTGGTAAAGTTCCCTCCTTTCTAATCTTACTTATGTAATCATTTTTATGGCAATTAACAACACAATAGAGATGGCAATTTTGCAAAGTGTTTTTTATTCCTATGGCATTAACATCTAGCCAAGAAGTCTTTTTTGATAACTCTTCACACATCAAAAATAACATAAGCTCATCATAAAGATCAGGGGTGATCATGTTATTACACAACTGGTTAACAGTTATGTTTTGAAAGTGCATGCATTGAAAATTAAAGTGACCCTCTATACAACAAAGTTCACAAGTAAAGGGATAAAGGTCACACAATTCTCTAGCAATTTCATTTAAATCTTTGACCCAAGTGATTGTTCTTTCATGCTTATGTTGCTTACAATACTTCTCTTCTTCAACCATAGGCCTTTCACAAGGTCTATCCACTCCACAAAAATTAACATGCTTATATAAAACTTCATTTTTAGGAATTGGATCATGCATGTTGCAATCATCATGAACAATTTCATTTTCTTTGCAAATCTCTTTAAAAGGTTCGTGATGCTTGATCCAATCCTCCTTAGGCATATTAAGATGTGAAGCAAAAGATTTGAGGAAATCAACAAAGAGTTGAGAATCCAGCCCAAACTTAGCACTAAACTTATTAAAACTTGTAGTTTCAACAAAGGACTTAATGCAATCATACTCATAAATTATACCTGACTCTTTACCTTTGTCGATCTCCCAATCTTCAGTGTTGCGTTGAATTCTTTCAAGGAGTTCCCATTTAGCATCAATCTTTTCGTTTGTGAAAGAACCCATAGGGGAAGCATCGAGCAAATCTTTATCCTGTCGAGAGAGCCTCGCATAGAAATTAGTAATAATCATATCTTTGGGGAGCCCATGGTTAGGACATTTTAGCATTAACGTTTTCAGTCTCCCCCAAGCTTGAGCTATGCTCTCTCCGTCATGAGGATAGAAATTATAAACATAATTCCTATTCTCATGGACTTCATGAAGAGGATGAAACTTGGAGTAAAATAGAGACTGGATCTCTTCCCAATCCAGCAGGTGAGAGTCATCTAGTAGCGTATACCATTCCAATGCTTTTCCTTTCAGTGACAAGGCAAATAATTTCCCCATGACTCCATCTCTTGTCAAACTTGAAATCTTAAACAACTCACAAAGTTCTGTAAGTTTCAACAAATGAATACTAGGATTGACTGTCCCATCATAACAATCATTCCTAATTATTTCAATTATCCCAAGTGGTATTTGGAACGGGATACATTCAGTAGGTGGAGGAGACTTCTCTACCACGGGTGTGGTAAAGCGGCCTTCCCCAAGCAGCGAACTAAGAGTGCGGTTTTCCATAAACATAACTAGTGAAACTAAAAACAAGAAACGAAAAGATTAATTGCAAGATCTAAAGATATACCTTCAAACACTTACTTCCCCGGCAACGGCGCCAGAAATAGCTTGATGTCTACACACGCTTCTATTCTTGTAGACTATGTTGGGCCTCCAAGCGCTGAGGTTTGTAGGACAGCAGCAATTTCCCTCAAGTAGATGACCTAAGGTTTATCGAACTCAGGGAAGTAGAGGTTGAAGATGGTCTCTCTCAAGCAACCCTGCAACTAAGATACAAGAAGTCTCTTGTGTCCCCAACACACCTAATACAACTCGGAGTTGTTGGAAATATGCCCTAGAGGCAATAATAAATTGGTTATTATTATATTTCCTTGTTCACGATAATCGTTTATTATCCATGCTAGAATTGTATTGATAGGAAACTCAGATACATGTGTGGATACATAGACAAACACCATGTCCCTAGTGAGCCTCTAGATGACTAGCTCGTTGATCAATAGATGGTTACGGTTTCCTGACCATGGACATTGGATGCCGTTGATAACGGGATCACATCATTAGGAGAATGATGTGATGGACAAGACCCAATCCTAAGCCTAGCATAGATCGTGTAGTTCGTATGCTAAAGCTTTTCTATATGTCAAGTATATTTTCCTTAGACCATGAGATTGTGCAACTCCCGGATACCGTAGGAATGCTTTGGGTGTACCAAATGTCACAACGTAACTGGGTGGCTATAAAGGTGCACTACAGGTATCTCCGAAAGTGTCTGTTGGGTTGGCACGAATCGAGACTGGGATTTGTCACTCCGTATGACGGAGAGGTATCTCTGGGCCCACTCGGTAGGACATCATCATAATGTGCACAATATGTGATCAAGGAGTTGATCACGGGATGATGTGTTACGGAACGAGTAAAGAGACTTGCCGGTAACGAGATTGAGCAAGGTATCGGTATACCGACGATCGAATCTCGGGCAAGTGCTATACCGATAGACAAAGGGAATCGTATACGGGATTGATTGAATCCTTGACATCGTGGTTCATCCGATGAGATCATCGTGGAACATGTGGGAGCCAACATGGGTATCCAGATCCCGCTGTTGGTTATTGGCCGGAGAGTTGTCTCGGTCATGTCTACATGGTTCCCGAACCCGTAGGGTCTACACACTTAAGGTTCGATGACGCTAGGGTTATAGGGAAAGTATGTACGTGGTTACCGAATGTTGTTCGGAGTCCCGGATGAGATCCCGGACGTCACGAAGAGTTCCGGAATGGTCCGGAGGTAAGATTCATATATGGGAAGTCCTGTTTTGGTCACCGGAAAAGTTTCGGGCGATATCGGTAACGTACCGGGACCACCAGGAGGGTCCCGGGGGTCCACCAGGTGGGGCCACCAGCCCCAGAAGGCTGCGTGGACCAAGTGTGGGAGGGGACCAGCCCCAGGTGGGCTGGTGCGCCCCCCCACCAAGGTCCAAGGCGCATGGAGAGTGGGAGGGGGGCAAACCCTAGGTCCAGATGGGCCTTAAGGCCCACCCTAGGGCGCCCCCTCTCTCTCCCCCCTTGGCCGCACCCTAGATGGGTTTGGGGGCTGCCGCCACCCCTAGGGAGGGAACCCTAGATGGGGGCGCAGCCCCTCCCCTTCCCCTATATATAGTGGGGGTTTTGGGGCTGCTAGACACACGAGAACGTCTCCCTCTTGGCGCAGCCCTACCCCTCTCCCTCCTCGTCTCTTGCAGCGCTTGGCGAAGCCCTGCTGGAGTCCCGCGCTCCTCCACCACCACCACGCTGTCGTGCTGCTGTTGGATGGAGTCTTCCCCAACCTCTCCCTCTCTCCTTGCTGGATCAAGGCGTGGGAGACGTCATCGGGCTGCACGTGTGTTGAACGCGGAGGCGCCGTTGTTCGGCGCTTAGATCGGAATCAACCGCGATCTGAATCGCAGCGAGTACGACTCCTTCATCCGCGTTCTTGCAACGCTTCCGCATCGCGATCTACAAGGGTATGTAGATCCACTCTCCTTTATGCTCGTTGCTAGATTACTCAATAGATAGATCTTGGTGATGTGTAGGAAAAATTTTGATTTTCTGCTACGATCCCCAACAGTGGCATCATGAGCTAGGTCTATGCGTAGTATCTTGCACGAGTAGAACACAAAGTAGTTGTGGACGTAGATCATGTCAATTCTCTTGCCGTTACTAGTCTTATCTTGATTCGGCGGCATCGTGGGATGAAGCGGCCCGGACCGACCTTACACGTACTCTTACGTGAGACAAGTTCCACCGACTGACATGCACTAGTTGCATAAGGTGGCTAGCGGGTGTCTGTCTCTCCCACTTTAGTCGGATCGGATTCGATGAAAAGGGTCCTTATGAAGGGTAAATAGAAATTGGCATATCACGTTGTGGTTTTGACGTAGGTAAGAAACGTTCTTGCTAGAAACCTATAGCAGCCACGTAAAAAACTTGCAACAACAATTAGAGGACGTCTAACTTGTTCTTGCAGCATGTGCCGTGTGATGTGATATGGCCAAAAGGATGTGATAAATGATATATATGTGATGTATGAGATTGATCATGTTCTTGTAATAGGAATCACGACTTGCATGTCGATGAGAATGACAACCGGCAGGAGCCATAGGAGTTGTCTTATTTATTGTATGACCTGCGTGTCACTGAATAACGCCATGTAATTACTTTACTTTATTGCTAAACGTTAGCCATAGTAGTAGAAGTAATGTTTGGCGAGACGACTTCATGAAGACACGATGATGGAGATCATGATGATGGAGATCATGGTGTCATGCCGGTGACGATGATGATCATGGAGCCCCGAAGATGAAGATCAAAAGGAGCAAAATGATATTGGCCATATCATGTCACTATTTGATTGCATGTGATGTTTATCATGTTTTACATCTTATTTGCTTAGAACGACGGTAGTGAATAAGATGATCTCTCACTAAAATTTCAAGAATTGTGTTCCCCCTAACTGTGCACCGTTGCTAAGGTTCGTTGTTCCGAAGCACCACGTGATGATCGGGTGTGATAGGTTCTAACGTTCGCATACAGCGGGTGTAAGCCAGATTTACACACGCGATACACTTAGGGTTGACTTGACGAGCCTAGCATGTACAGACATGGCCTCGGAACACGGAAGACCGAAAGGTCGAACATGAGTCGTATAGAAGATACGATCAACATGAAGATGTTCACCGTTGATGACTAGTCCGTCTCACGTGATGATCGGACACGGCCTAGTCGATTCGGATCATGTATCACTTAGATGACTAGAGAGATGTCTATCTGAGTGGGAGTTCATTAGATGAACTTCATTGTCATGAACAATAGTCTAAGTTGTCTTTGCAAATTATGTTATAGACCAATAACTGCGTTGTAGCTCCCTGTTTAATACGATCCTAGAGAAAGACTAAGTTGAAAGATATTGTAAGCAATGATGCGGACTGGGTCCGTAGTCCGAGGAGTGTCCTCACTACTGCACAGAAAGCTTACGTCTTTGATGCACCGCTCTATGTGCAAACCCCTACAACGTTGTCTGTGGATGTTGTGAACACCTGACAGAGACGTCCTGATGACTACTTGATAGTTTAGTGCACCATGCTTTACGGCTTAGAATCGGGATTCCAATGACGTTTTGAACGCCATAGAACATATGAGATGTTCTAAGAGCTGAAATTGGGATTTTAGGCTCATGCCCGTGTTGAGAGGTATGAGACCTCTGACAAGTTCTTTTGCCAAAAAGATGGAGGAGAATGGCTCAACTAGTGAGCATGTGCTCAGAATGTCTGGGTGCTAAAATCACTTGAACCAAGTGGGAGTTAATCTTCCAGATGAGATAGTGGTTGACGGAATTCTCTAGACACTATCACCAAGTTACTAGAACTTCGTGATGAACTATGACATGCAAAGGATGGAGATGATCCCGGAGCTATTAGCGGTTCTTAAGACCGCAAAAAGTAGAAATCAAGAAGAAGCATCAAGTGTTGATGGTTTAACAAGACCACTGGTTTCAAAAGGGCAAGGGCTAGAAGGGAAACTTCATGGATGGCAAACCAGTCGTCGCTCTGATGAAGGAACCCATGGTTAAACCCAAACCTTGAGACTAAGTGCTTCTATTGTAAGGGGAACGGTCACATGATAGCGGAACTACCCCAAATACATGGTAGATATGATAGCTGGAAACTTCAACAAAGTATATTGTTATTGATGTGTACCTTACTAGTACTCCTTGTACCACCTGGGTAATGGATACCGGTTCAGTTGCTATTAGTGACTTGAAGCAAAAGCTACGGACTGAACGGAGACTAGCTAAGGGCGAGGTGACGATGTGTGTTGGAAGTGTTTCCAAGGTTGATAAGATCACCATCGCACGCTCCCTCAACTTTCGGGATTAGTGTTGAACCTAGATAAATGTTATCAGGTGTCTACGTTGAGCATGAACATGATTAGATCATGTTCATCGCAATACGGTTATTCATTTAAGTTAGAGAATAATGGTTATTCTGTTTACATGAATAATACCTTTATGGTCATGCACCCAATGGTTCGTTGAATCTCGATCATAGTAATACACATGATGATAATATTAATGCCAAAAAAATATAGAGTTAATGATGATAGTACCACTTTCTTGTGGCACTGCCGCTTAGGTCATTTTGGCATAAAATGCATGAAGAAACTCCATGCTGATGGATGTTTGGAGTCACTTGATTTTGAATCGCTTGACACATGCGAGCCATGCCTCTTGGGCAGGATGACTAAGATCCCGTGTTCAGGTACAATGAAACGGGAAAGTGACTTGTTGGAAATCATACATGCTGATGTATGTGATCCAATGAGAATTAAGGCGTGTAGTAGATATCGTTATTTTCTCATCTTCACTGATGATTTGAGTAGATATGGGTATATTTACTTAATGAAGCAAAAGTCTGAAATGTTTGAAAAGTTCAAGCAATTTCAGAGTGAAGATTAAGAATCATCATAACAAGAAGATCATGTTCCTACAATCTGATCAAGGGGAGATTTTCTGAATTATGAGTTTGGCAATCACTTAAGACATTGTGGAAATGTTTCACAGTTGAAGCCACCTAGAATACCATAGCATAATGGTGTGTCTGGACATCGTAATCGAACCTTATGAGTTATGGTGCGATCTATGATGTATCTTACCGATCTACCGCTGTTATTTTGAGGTTATGCATTAGAGACAGCTGCATTCACTTTAGATAGGGCACCATCTAAGTCCGTTGAGACGACGTCGTATGGTTTGGCAAGAAACCAAAGTTGTTGTTTTCTTAATGTTTGGGGCTGCGATGCTTATGGCTTCAGCCGGGAAAAGCACGAACCCAAAGCGGACAAATACATCTTCATAGAATACCCAAAGGTGACATTTGGGTATACCTTCTATCTCAGATCCAAGGGCAAAAATGTTTGTCGCTAAGAACGGGTCCTTTCTCAAGAAGGAGTTTCTCTCGAAAGAATTGAGTGGGAGGAAGATAGAACTTGATAAGGTTTTCGAACCCTCACTTCAACCGGAGAGTAATGCAACACAGAAAGAGGTTTCTGTGGAACCTACGACTGTTGAAGAGGAAACTAATGATAGTGATCATGAAGCTTCGGATCAAGTTGTTATCGAACCTCGTAGGACGATAAGGATATGTACTACTCCTGAGTGGTACGGTGATCCTGTCTTAGAGGTCATGTTGTTGGACAATGATGAACCTACGAACTATGGAGAAGCGATGGTGGGCCCGTATTCCGACAAATGGTTAGAAGCCGAGAAATTCGAGATAGGATCCATGTATCAAAACGAAGTATGGACTTTGGTGGACTTGCCCGATGATTGGCAAGCCATTGAGATAAATGGATCTTTAAGAAGAAGACAGACGTGGACGGTAAGGTCACCGCCTATGAAGCTCGACTTGTGGCAAAGTGTTTTTTCACAAGTTCAAGGAGTTGACTACGATGAGATTTTCTCACCCGTAGCGATGCTTAAGTCCGTCAAAATCAAGTTAGCATTAGCTGCATTTATGGAATCTGGCAGATGGATGACAAAACAAGTTTCCTTACCAGTTTTCGTAAGGAAAGGTTGTATGTGATACAATCAGAAAGGTCTTGTCGATCCTAAGGATGCTAAAGGGTATGCTAGCTCCAGCGATCCTTCCATGGACTAGAGCAAGCATCTCAGAGTCGGAATATACACTTTGATGGAGTGATCAAAGTTTTTGGGTATACGAAGTTTGTTAGAAACTTGTATTTGAAATAAAGTGAGTGGGAGCACTACAACATTTCTGATAAGTATATGTGAATGACATATGGTTGATCCGAAATGATGTTGAATTTCTGGAAAGCGTAAAGGGTTGTTTGAAAGGAGTTTTTCAAAGGAAGACCTGGATAAAGCTGCTTACATAATTGGGCATCAAGATCTATAGAGATAGATCAAGACGCCTGATGATATTTTCAAAAGGAACACACACCTTTGACATGATTTTGAAGGAGTTCAAAATAGGTCAGTTAAAAAGGAATTATTACCTGAGTTATAAGGTGTGAAGTTGAGTAAGACTCAAAACTTGACCACGGCAGAAGGAAGAGGAAGGACGAAGGTCGTCCCCTATGCTTTTGTCATAGGCTCTATACGGTATGCCATGATGAGTACCGCACCTGATGTGTGCCTTGCCACATGTCTGGCAAGAGGGTACAAAGGTGATCCAGGAGTGGATCACTAGATAGTGGTCAAAATTATCCTTAGAGGAATAAGTAAATGTTTCTCGGTTATGGAGGTGATAAAGAGTTCGACGTAAAGAGTTACGTCGATGCAAGCTTAACACCTATCCGGATAACTCTAAGTGGAGATATCGGATACGTATAATGGAGCAACAGTTTGGAATAGCTCCAAGTGGAACGTGGTAGCAGCATCTACGATATGACATAAAGTTTTGCGAAGTACATAGGGATCTGAATGTTGCGGACCCGTTGACTACAACCTCTCTCACAAGCATAACATGATCAAACCCAGAACTCATTGAGTATTAATCACACATTGATATGAACTAGATTACTGACTCTAGTGAACTCTTTGGATGTTAGTCACATGGCGATGTGACCTATGAGTGTTAATCACATGGCGATGTGAACTAGATTATTGACTCTAGTGCAAGTGGGAGACTGTTGGAAATATGCCCTAGAGGCAATAATAAATTGGTTATTATTATATTTCCTTGTTCACGATAATCGTTTATTATCCATGCTAGAATTGTATTGATAGGAAACTCAGATACATGTGTGGATACATAGACAAACACCATGTCCCTAGTGAGCCTCTAGACGACTAGCTCGTTGATCAATAGATGGTTACGGTTTCCTAACCATGGACATTGGATGTCGTTGATAACGGGATCACATCATTAGGAGAATGATGTGATGGAGAAGACCCAATCCTAAGCCTAGCACAGATCGTGTAGTTCGTATGCTAAAGCTTTTCTATATGTCAAGTATATTTTCCTTAGACCATGAGATTGTGCAACTCCCGGATATAGTAGGAATGCTTTGGGTGTACGAAACGTCACAACGTAACTGGGTGGCTATAAAGGTGCACTACAGGTATCTCCGAAAGTGTCTGTTGGGTTGGCACGAATCGAGACTGGGATTTGTCACTCCGTATGACGGAGAGGTATCTCTGGGCCCACTCGGTAGGACATCATCATAATGTGCACAATATGTGATCAAGGAGTTGATCACGGGATGATGTGTTACGGAACGAGTAAAGAGACTTGCCGGTAACGAGATTGAGCAAGGTATCGGTATACCGACGATCGAATCTCGGGCAAGTGCTATACCGATAGACAAAGGGAATCGTATACGGGATTGATTGAATCCTTGACATCGTGGTTCATCCGATGAGATCATCGTGGAACATGTGGGAGCCAACATGGGTATCCAGATCCCGCTGTTGGTTATTGGCCGGAGAGTTGTCTCGGTCATGTCTACATGGTTCCCGAGCCCGTAGGGTCTACACACTTAAGGTTCGATGATGCTAGGGTTATAGGGAAAGTATGTACGCGGTTACCGAATGTTGTTCGGAGTCCCGGATGAGATCCCGGACGTCACGAGGAGTTCCGGAATGGTCCGGAGGTAAAGATTCATATATGGGAAGTCCTGTTTTGGTCACCGGAAAAGTTTCGGGCGATATCGGTAATGTCCCGGGGGTCCACCAGGTGGGGCCACCAACCCCTGAAGGCTGCGTGGGCTAAGTGTGGGAGGGAACCAGCCCCAAGGGGGCTGGTGCGCCCCCCCACCAAGTACCTAGGCGCATGGAGAGGGGAGGGGGGCAAACCCTAGGTCCAGATGGGCCTTAAGGCCCACCCTAGGGCGCCCCCTCTCTCTCCCCCCCCTTGGCCGCACCCTAGATGGGTTTTCTAGGGCTGGCCGCACCCCTAGGGGTGGGAAACCCTAAAGGGGGCGCAGCCCTCCCTTCCCCCTATATATATGTGAGGTTTTGGGGCTGCTAGACACACGAGAACGTCTCCCTCTTGGCGCAGCCCTATCCCTCTCCCTCCTCGTCTCTTGCAGCGCTTGGCGAAGCCCTGCTGGAGTCCCGCGCTCCTCCACCACCACCACGCCGTCGTGTTGCTGTTGGAGGGAGTCTTCCCCAACCTCTCCCTCTCTCCTTGCTGGATCAAGGCGTGGGAGACGTCACCGGGCTGCACGTGTGAAGAACGCGGAGGCACCGTTGCTTCGGTGCTAGGATCTTCGGCGATCTGAATCGCGGCGAGTACGACTACATCAACCGCGTTCTTGAACGCTTCCGCTTAGCGATCTACAAGGGTATGTGGATCCAACTCTCCTCTCGTAGATGTGCATCTCCTAGATTGATCTTGGTGAGCGTAGGAAAATTTTTGTTTCCCATGCAACGTTCCCCAACAGTTGATACGTCCAAAACGTATCTATAATTTCTGCTTGCTCCATGCCTCTTTTGTGTGATATTGCTATGATATTTATGCACTTCCATACACTTTTGATCATATTTGGACTAACCTATTAACTCAGTGCACCACAATGCCAGTTCCTGTTTTCTGTTGTTTTTCTATTTCAGGTTTCCCCCATATTAAAAGTGCTCTAAAAATTCCGGGAAAAATACAGGAAAAATCAGCGTACAAGAAGCTTCGAGAAAAACCAAAGAAGGGCCAGAGGGGTGCCAGGGGTGGCCCAGGCGGCCACCCGGCGCGGCCCCACCCCTGGCCGCGCCAGGGGGGCGCCTGGAGCCCCCTCTCCGCCTCTGGTGACCCCCCTTCGCATATATATTCCTCGCGTCCCGAAACCCTCGAGGACGGAACCCTTTTTCGCGATCTCGCCTCTGTTCCGCCGCCGCCGTGCTTCCAAGATCGGGAGCATCAGGAGAACTCTTCCCGGCACCCTACCGGAGGGGAGAACCACCACCGGGAGCTTCTCCACCACCATGGACACTTCCCGGATGAGTCGTGAGTAGTCCACCTTGGACCATGGGTCCATGATCAGTAGCTATGTGATGTTCTCCTCCCCTCTTTGTTCTTCATGGTTTAGACCTCGTGAGCTGCCCTACATGATCGAGGCACATATGTAATCTTTATGCTGTTGCTCTGCTGAGTTTGCGGGGATCCGATGGATTATGAGATTATGTTCAGATTGTGTGTGAGTAATATATTTGATTCACCTTTTTTATATTTATGTTCTTGAGTAATTCTTGCATGTTCTCCGTTGCTGTTTATTGCTTTGGCCGAGTAGTAGGTAGTAACTCCAAGAGGGAGCGTTATGCTTGATTGTGGGTTCATGCCCCTTGATGACTACCTTGATTGACATAAACATGAGTCTAGGGGATGTGCTGTTGCCACAAGGGGGAAAACAACGGTGCTTGTACTTGCGGGTGCAAGGATTGTTTACTTTACGCAAAGTTCTTTTAATGCAGTTGTCTGTTGTTTTGAGTCTACACTTTGGGTGGGATTCGCAACTTAATACCAGCGAGATGTTCTGGATAGATATCTCAAGGTGGATGATTAGTAGTAGATGCAGATGGATTTCGTTCTACTTGCCTTGGCGTATCGCCCATGCTTTTGAGCCTCTACCTTTCTTTACCGCATAGTTAGCATTGGTTTGCGCACATAATCCTATCAATTGCCCAGCTGTAATTTGTTTACCTCGCTTTGCTGTTTTATCGTCTTTTGGGTGAGAGACATCACTAGTGAACATCATGGGACCCCGGTCCATATTACCACCACTGATCACACCCGCTATTTACTTCCTGTCTTTATTTCCTAGTTGCAGTCATACCTATCATTATTATCTCTTGCGTTTGATCCTTTGTAAACGACAAGGCCGGAGGGATTGACAACCTCTCTGTACTCGTTGGGAGCAAAGTTATTTGTATCTGTGTGCAGGTCCTATCAATCGCTAAGTTTCTGGCGCCGTTGACACCTTCTTGTCGATGCTCGGAGTCTCACGGGATTCGATCCTTGGTATCTTTGCCAAGGGAAACTTGCTGCTACGCTACATCTCAAACCTTCCACTTGGGGTAACCAACGAGGGGCGAGAAGCCATCAGGGCGCAGCCCCTCCCCTTTCCCTATATATAGTGGGGTTTTTGGGGCTGCCAGACACACGAGATCATCTCCCTCTTGGCGCAGCCCTACCCCTCTCCCTCCTCGTCTCTTGCGGTGCTTGGCGAAGTCCTACTGGAGTGCCATGCTCCTCCACCACCACCACGCCGTCGTGCTGCTGCTGGACGGAGTCTTCCCCAACCTCTCCCTATCTCCTTGCTGGATCAAGGCGTGGGAGGCGTCACCGGGCTGCACGTGTGTTGAACGCGTGGGCGCCGTTGTTCGACGCTTAGATCGGAATCAACCGCGATCTGAATCGCTACAAGTACGACTCCTTCATCCGCGTTCTTGTAACGCTTCCGCTTAGCGATCTACAAGGGTATGTAGATGCACTCCCCTCTCCCTCGTTGCTAGATTACTCCATAGATTGATCTTGGTGATGCGTATAATTTTTTTGATTTCTGCTACAATCCCCACAGTGGCATCATGAGCTAGGTCTATGCGTAGTTTCTTGCACGAGTAGAACACAAAGTAGTTGTGGGCGTCGATTTGTCAATTTACTTGCCGTTACTAGTCTTATCTTGATTCGGGGACATCGTGGGATGAAGCGGCACGGACCGACCTTACACGTACGCTTACGTGAGACAGGTTCCACTGATTGACATGCACTAGTTGCATAAGGTGGCTAGCGGGTGTCTGTCTCTCCCACTTTAGTCGGATCGGATTCGATGAAAAGGGTCCTTATGAAGGGTAAATAGAAATTGGCATATCACGTTGTGGTTTTGGCGTAGGTAAGAAACGTTCTTGCTAGAAACCTATAGCAGCCACGTAAAAACTTGCAACAACAATTAGAGGACGTCTAACTTGTTCTTGCAGCATGTGCCGTGTGATATGATATGGCCAAAAGGATGTGATGAATGATATATATGTGATTGATCATGTTCTTGTAATAGGAATCACGACTTGCATGTCGATGAGTGTGACAACCGGCAGGAGCCATAGGAGTTGTCTTATTTTATTGTATGACCTGCGTGTCACTCAAAACGCCATGTAATTACTTTACTTTATTGCTAACCGTTAGCCATAGTAGTAGAAGTAATGTTTGGCGAGACGACTTCATGAAGACACGATGATGGAGATCATGGTGTCATGCCGGTGACGATGATGATCATGGAGCCCCGAAGATGAAGATCAAAAGGAGCAAAATGATATTGGCCATATAATGTCACTATTTGATTGCATGTGATGTTTATCATGTTTTACATCTTATTTGCTTAGAACGACGGTAGTAAATAAGATGATCTCTCACTAAAATTTCAAGAATTGTGTTCCCCCTAACTGTGAACCGTTGCTAAGGTTCATTGTTCTGAAGCACCACGTGATGATCAGGTGTGTTAGGTTCTAACGTTCGCATACAACGGGTGTAAGCCAGATTTACACGCGTGATACACTTAGGGTTCACTTGACGATCCTAGCATGTACAGACATGGCCTAGGAACACGGAAGACCGAAAGGTCGAACATGAGTCGTACAGAAGATACGATCAACATGAAGATGTTCACCGTTGATGACTAGTCCGTCTCACGTGATGATCGGACACGGCCTAGTCGATTTGGATCATGTATCACTTAGATGACTAGAGAGATGTCTATCTGAGTGGGAGTTCATTAAATAATTTGATTAGATGAACTTAATTGTCATGAACAATAGTCTAAGTTGTCTTCGCAAATTATGTTGTAGACCAATAGCTTGCGTTCGAGCTCCCTGTTTAATACGATCCTAGAGAAAGACTAAGTTGAAAGATATTGTAAGCAATGATGCGTATTGGGTACGTAGTCCGAGGAGTGTCCTCACTGCTACACAGAAGGCTTACGTCTTTGATGCCCCGCTCAATGTGCAAACCCCTACAACGTCGTCTGTGGATGTTGTGAACACCTGACAGACACGTCCTGATGACTACTTGATAGTTTAGTGCGCCATACTTTGCGGCTTAGAATCGGGATTCCAATGACGTTTTGAACGCCATAAGACATATGAGATGTTCCAAAGCTGAAACTGGAATTTCAGGCTCATGCCCGTGTTGAGAGGTATGAGACCTCTGACAAGTTCTTTTGCCAACAAGATGGAGGAGAATAGCTCAACCAGTGAGCATGTGCTCAGAATGTCTGGGTGATAAAATCACTTGAACCAAGTGGGAGTTAATCTTCCAGGTGAGATAGTGGTTGACGGAATTCTCTAGACACTATCACCAAGCTACTAGAACTTCGTGATGAACTATGACATGCAAAGGATGGAGATGATCCCGGAGCTATTAGCGGTGCTTAAGACCGCAAAAGTAGAAATCAAGAAGGAGCATCAAGTGTTGATGGTTTAACAAGACCACTGGTTTCAAAAAGGGCAAGGGCTAGAAGGGAAACTTCATGAATGGCAAACCAATTATCGCTCTAATGAAGGAACCCAAGGTTGAACCCAACCTCGAGACTAAGTGCTTCTATTGTAAGGGGAACGGTCACATGGTAGCGGAACTACCCCAAATACATGGTAGATAAGAAAGCTGGCAACTTCAACAAAGTGTATTTGATATACGTGTTATTGATGTGTACCTTACTAGTACTCCTTGTAGTACCTGGGTATTGGATACCGGTTCAGTTGCTATTATTAGTGACTTGAAGCAAAAGCTACAAACTGAACGGAGACTAGCTAAGGGCAAGGTGACGATGTGTGTTGGAAGTGTTTCCAAGGTTGATAAGATCACCATCGCACGCTCCCTCTACCTTCGGGATTAGTGTTGAACCTAGATAAATGTTATCAGGTGTCTATGTTGAGCATGAATATGATTAGATCATGTTCATTGCAATACGGTTATTCATTTAAGTTAGAGAATAATGGTTATTCTGTTTACATGAATAATACCTTTATGGTCATGCACCCAATGGTTTATTGAATCTCGATCATAGTAATACACATGATAATTATATTAACACCAAAAGATGTAGAGTTAATAATGATAGTACCACTTTCTTGTGGCACTGCTGAAAGGATCGAGATGGACCTAGAGGGGGGGTGAATAGGTACAATTCTAAATTTTAATTGTTACTTAGCAATTTTTAGGCAATGGTACTAAATATGAAAGTGAGCCTAACAATTGCAAGTAAGATGCTTAACAAGTTAAGCAAGCTACACGGGTAGGTAGGTAAAGTAACACAATGAGATATAAGTAATAACTTAAAGAACAAGTAACCACAAGTAGAAAGTTTAGGTTAGGAATAACCGAAACTTCGAGAGACGAGGATGTATGCCGATGTTCACTTCCTTGGAGGGAAGCTACGTCACCGTTTAGAGAGGTGGGCGCTACCACGAAGGCTCACCCTATTCTCTCTTTGAGATATCACCACGAAGGCGATTCCCAACCACTAGTGGTAAGCCTTTAGGTGGCCTCCAAACCCTTACAAACTTTTCCGGGGGTAATCATAGAGTTTGATTCCTCACCGAAAGACTCCTACCGCCTAGGAGTCTCCAACCTCCAAGAGTAACAAGAACAATGAAGTAAAGCTCAATACTTGCTCAAATCACAAATTCCTTTGGTGCAAAGAAGAGGAGGGAGTGGATCTATCACTTGATTGGACAACTTCTCACAAATGTCTTCAAATCCTTTTGGGATCTAAGATTTGGTGTATCAAGGTGAGAGAGAGTGTGAATGTGTTCTTGAGTAAGCTCAAAGTGAATGGTCAACCTCTCTTGTGGAAGAAGAGGACTATATATAGTCATAGAGGAGAGAGGTGACCGTTGTACAGAAAAACGTACAGCAAGTGTCGGACATCCGGTCATTACCGGACGTCCGGTGGCACAGATAGCACCGGACGTCCGACGGAGGCCGGACGTCCGGAGCCTGACAGTTCACCAGATGGGGCCACGTATCATGCTGTGTGCACAGGTGACCGGACGTCCGGAAGATTCCGGATATCCGCTATTTTCTTTCTGTGAAGGAGTGCCGGACGTCCGTTAGGCGCTGAAGGACCGGTCGTCCGGAGGAGACCGGAAAACCGCTGTATAGTTTCTGTTGAGAAATACCGGACGTCCGGAAGAGGTCGGACGTCCGTTAGGCGCTGAGTGACCGGACGTCCGGAAGATACCGGTCGTCCGGTAGGCTGTGAAGGTCCGGACGTCCGTAGAGTGCCGGACGTCCGGTGATAACGGGACACATAGGCTTAGTTACTCATACTTCTAGGTGCACAGAATATTATAATTGGTATGGATAGGGTAGAGACAATGTGGGAGGATACTTTGTATGTTTTGAGCAAGTCTTTCACAATATCCATTGATCCCCTCTTAATAGTGCGGGATCCCTATACTCAGAATCAACCTGAAAATCGAGCTAGAAGCTATCATCTTTTATATCCGTTCTTGAGTGATGTAGATTTGTCTGTATTTATGATCCACATACGCATTGAGACATAATCCTGAGATATACTTGATAAACATGATTAGTCCCATATATGCATGTTGTCATCATTTATCAAAATATAATTAAAGGCAAGATTGCACTTTCAATCTCCCCCTTTTTGGTAGTTGATGAGAACATGCATGCATTTCTCAAAGAACTATATTAAAGACTTTCAAATATCGAAATGATGTTATGGAGCTCCCCCTAAATAGGTGCATGAACAATAATAAACAAGAAGAGAGGAGCTCCCCCTCAATATGATATCATGACAATCTCTTCCACCAGATTTCATAGGAAACTTATACACAAGATATCATACACAAATCTCATTACCCATGATATAACACAATAGTTCCATAGATATATAGGTGCATCACATAATAGATAAGGTTTCATCACATAGTTCATCATAACAGGTTCACATCATAGATTCGATACAAATCTCACATCATTACATAAATAGATAAGTTCTTAGTGAAGTGCCTACTCCCCCTTTGGCAGCTACTACCCAAAAGGTGTCAGACCATCAAAAAGCATCATCATCATCATCATCATCGTGAGTACCACTGCCACCAGCCTCGTCAAGGAATTCAGACCACTCAGGACCCGAGGGAAAGCCAAAGTCAGAAGGCAGAACATCCGGAAGGAGTTCATCATCACTCACATCGAATACTCCGGAGTCTCTCAGACGAGCCTTCAGAGCATTCTTGGAAGTAACCATGCGAGTGACTACATCGTGGTTCTGGGAACACTGAAAGGTGATGGCCTTCATCATGGCAGAGTGAGCTTTCCCAAGAAAGCGAGCAATGCGTCCAAGGGATGAAGAACCGGAATGAGTAGTGGGAGGAAAATGAGCAGCAGTTCGACGAGGATGAGTGGAGGAGGAGGGCCTCACCCAGTCATCTGCCATGTGGGATGGAATGACCCACTGCTCATGTAAATGAGTGCGGACAATGGGAAAGGGAGCCACACTCTCAATAAAGGCTTGAAGATAGGGGGCATGAGGAAAGGCTCGCTTGAATTGGAAAGAAGCGAGACGGATCTCATGCCATAGAAAGTGAGGAACATTTATCTTTCCTTTAGGTGCCGTGTAGAGACGATGCATTAGGTCAATGCAATAGCTATTGCACGACCCTTTGTCTCCCATTTTGGGATAGACGGTGTGAATGACACACTGAAAAATGATGTAAAAGGGAGAGCGCCAAATTGACACTTGGTTTAGATCTTTTTCTTTCTCCTCCTTAGTCATTTCAGCGATGGGTTTGAGGAGATCCATGCAAACATTTATGCCTTTGGGCTTATGGCGGGGATCATCTTTGTGTATTTTGAACCCACTATCAGGAAAGCCCAGAGCAGCCACAAATTGAGAGTATGAGGCTGTAAGCACTGTGTCGGAGGTCATCCAAGTGACAGTGTTGTTGGGGTGAAAATGACATGTGGCATAAAATTGATGGATCACAGCATTATTAAAATCATGCTGAAAGGAAAAAGGAGCAGCGAGACCCGAAGTCTCAATGAGTTCAATGGCTCCCGGATACTTCGCCGGATGAGAACGAATGTGCTCAAGATCAATACACAAATGTAAAGACAGACCTTTAGGTAAAATGACAGTGGTGAAAATGTCTGCCTGGACATTGGTGCGAAAACGATCATCCGTGGAGTCGCTCGCAACCGTAAATTGGTCTACATCACGGCGAAGAGCAAGATATGATGCGATGGGAATGGTATTGAATCGCTTAACCTTTCGACCGTGAGTGAGAGGAGGCTCAAGGGAGATGTGACGAGCATCACCTTGAGGCTGAACTGGTGGAGGAGGTGGCTTAAACGTGGGTCGCCGAGTCCCGGGCTTGGGTGCAGCAGTGTGGGAAGAGCCAAAGTCCTCCCTCTCCATAGCTGCGAGTTCATCCTCAAAATCTGATTCCTCCGATGAGGAGTCGCTTGTGGGGCTGCGAGGCGGAGCGACGCGCTTCTTAGCGCGAGCATGTTCTTGTGAGTCATCGGAGCCACCACGACGAGATGGGCAAGCAATCCCACCGGTGACCTCCTTGCGTGCGGAGTGTTTAACCTTCGGCATTCCGACCTAGAATAAGAAAAAGGACCCACAATCACCACACTAATCTCATAGATCGAGGGCAAACCCGAGGGATGAGAGGAGGGGAAGAAGAGGGGGAAACCTTGGAGTGAAGAAACGACACGGAGAGAGGCCGGCGAGGGAACCAGGCGAGCAGCCCGGCTTATGGACAGACGAGGGCCCCCTCCTGGCGGCGGCCAGAAAGTGGGTTCCAGCGGCGACGGCAGCCAGACGATGGTTCCAGCGGCGGCGGCCAGACGATGAGTTCCAGCGGCGGCGGCCAGGAGATAGGGACGGGGGATGAAGATTTAGGGTAAAACTGCCCCTCCCCACGTGGCCCGCCTTATATATGGGCCAGGGATATTCCGGACGACCGGCGGTTTCCGGACGTCCGGTCCTAGTATAATTAGCGGATATCCGACAGTACCGGACGTCCGGCATAGGATTGACAGAAGGGTTTTGACGGACGTCCGGAACGTACCGGACGTCTGGACGCACTCGAAACACCGGACGTCCGGAAAGTACCGGACGACCGGAGGGTCAGAGATGATGGATGGCTTGGGGCATTTTGTAGGGAGATGATGGATGACGCTTGCATGAATCTCGGAGTCGATAAAATAACTTGCTTGGTTACTATGGTTACTCTACGAGCGGTGGTTGATGTCACCATGTTTGAGCATATGTGATATGAGACCTCAAGAATGTTGACTTGGGTGCATAGTCACTACTCCATCATATTAAAGCACCACATGATATGGTAAGCTTTGAGAGTGTTTGTTCTTTTTATGCATTGTATAGGAAGTAGAGTACTCATGAGTTGAGTGTCTCCCCCTAAATATATGGCTACATCAAGACGAGATATTAAGTTTATGCATGAATGGGTACTAGATTTCACATAATATTGTCAAGCTCCAAGATACCAAGTTCACGCCTAAGTCGACAAAACCTAGCTTCATCCAATGGCTTCGTGAAGATGTCTGCAAGTTGCATTTCTGTACCAATGTGGGCAACATCAATGTCACCCTTTTCCACATGATCTCTCAAGAAATGATACCTAATGTCAATGTGCTTGGTGCGAAGATGATCTTTGGGATTTTCAGCAATGTTGATTGCAGTTTCATTATCACATAGAAGAGGCACATGTCGATAGGTGATCCCGTAATCCTTCAAAGTCTGCCTCATCCATAGTAATTGAGTTCCACAACTGGCAGCTGCAATGTATTCTGCTTCACAGCTGGAAAGGGCGATACAATTTTGTTTCTTGGAGGACCAACTTACCAATGAGCGTCCAAGAAATTGACATGCACCGGAGGTAGACTTGCGGTCCAGTTTGTCACCAGCCCAATCAGCATCCGTGTACCCAATAAGATCAAACTTAGCATCCTTGGGGTACCATAGACCCAACTTTGGGGTGTGAACAAGGTATCTAAGAATATGCTTAACCGCTTTATGATGGCTTTCCCTAGGGTAAGCTTGAAATCTAGCACACATGCATACGCTAAACATGATGTCTGGTCTAGATGCACAAAGATAAAGCAATGAACCAATCATAGAGCGATAAATAGATGGGTCAAAAGGAATACCGTTTGTGTCTTCAGTGAGGGCAATTGTGGTTGGCATGGGTGTCTTACATGGACTAGCATCAGACATGCCAAACTTTGCTAGGATGTCCTTGAGGTATTTTGCTTGAGACAAGAAGATTCCTTCTTGAAATTGTTGAATTTGAAATCAGAGGAAGAATTTCAAATCCGCATTGAGCGACATTTCAAAATTCTTGGTCATTGAAGCCGCAAACTTCTTGCATAAATGAATGTTAGGAGAACCAAAGATTATGTCGTCTACATAGATTTGGCAGAATATCAAATCACCCTTGTGTCTCTTAGTAAAAAGAGTGGGATCGATCACCCCTCTCACAAAACCATCATCGAGTAGAAACTTCTTAAGATGATCATACCAAGCACGAGGTGCTTGTTTAAGGCCATACAAGGCCTTATGAAGTTTGTACACATAGTTTTTGTGATCGGGATCAACGAACCCAGGTGGTTGTGATACACATACTTCTTCTTGTAGAGGACCGTTAAGGAAAGCACTCTTCACATCCATTTGATGTAATGTAAATCCATTGAAAGCAGCATAAGCAAGTAAGATGCGAATAGATTCGAGACGGGCAACGGGAGCAAAGGTCTCACCAAAGTCCAAACCTTCGACTTGTGAGTACCCTTGTGCCACTAACCTTGCCTTGTTGCGGATGATGACACCATTCTCATCTTGCTTGTTCTTGAAAATCCATTTTGTTCCAATGACATTGTGTTCTGTAGTTGGTCTCTCCACCAGAGACCATACTTGGTTGCGTTCAAAACTGTTCAACTCTTCTTGCATTGCCACGAGCCAATCGTTGTCCATTAATGCGTCTTGTACCTTGACTGGCTCAATACTAGACACAAACGAGAAGTGAGCACAAAAGTTTGTCAATTGTTTACGAGTGACCCTACCTTCGGATATGCCAGTGAGAATTTTGTCAACATCAACACGCCCGGCCACACGAGGCATGATGGAGGTGAGAGTTTCACGAGGTTCAACTTCATGTCCATCATCCACGTCCTCAACATATGGATCATTGATGTGAGGTGGAAGATCTTCTTCTTCGTGTTGCATTTGTTGAGGTTCATCATCTTCTTCTTCATGTTGCCTTTGTTGAGGTTCATCATCCCTGATTGCACTTTCTTGCTCTTGGTCTGGTTGAGGATGATCATGGTGAAGGACTTGATCATCATCAGGTGCTTGAGTTCTGGGCATTGGTCGAGGATTTTGATCTTGTGGTGGTGTGGGTGTTGTATTGGTTGGATATATAGGAAGTCGTGCGTCGTTTTCCATATCATCATGAGGTTCTTGTTCCATTGGAAGAAGAGCACCAACACCCATGTTCAAGATATCTTGAGAGGAATCTTCATCACCTGCATCACTTAGATCAACTTGCTCTCCATGAGAGCCATTAAATTCATCAAACACCACGTCACAAGTTTCTACAACACATCCATTGGATTTGTTGTAGACCCTATAGGCGTGGGAGTTTGATCCATAACCAACAAATATACCCTCAATAGTTTTGGATTGAAATTTTCCTAACCGTTCTTTCTTGTTGAGTAAGAAACACTTACATCCGAACACACGGAAGTACTTGACATTTGGTTTGTTTCCGGTTAGGAGCTCATATGGAGTCTTTTCCAAGATTTTGCGGAGGAAAAGATGGTTTGAGGCATGACATGCAGTGTTGACGGCCTCAGCCCAAAAGCTATGTGGTGACTTGTACTCATCCAACATTGACCTTGCCATCTCCACAAGGGTACGGTTCTTTCTTTCAGCCACACCATTTTGTTGAGGAGTGTAGGGGGCGGAGTATTGATGCTCAATCCCCTCGTCACTGAGAAACTCTTCCAAGGTGTAATTTTTGAACTCGGAGCCATTGTCACTTCTTATTGCCAAGATTTCTTTGTCAAATTTGCGTTGAGCTTGTTTGGCAAAATCAATGAAGGTGAACTTCGTCTCGTCTTTGGATTTGAGGAAGAACACCCATGTGTATCTTGAGTAATCATCGACAATGACAAGACCATACTTTTTCCCACCAAGACTATCCCATGAAGGAGGCCCAAAGAGATCCACATGAAGGAGCTCCAGAGGCCTTGATGTAGATACAATATTCTTGGGTGGGTGTTTCGATTGGTGTTGCTTCCCGGCTATGCATGCACTACACACACGATCTTTCTCAAAAGAAATATTAGTTAGTCCAAGGATGTGATTCCCCTTTAAGAGGTCTTGAAGATTTCTCATGCCGACATGGGCTAGCGGCGATGCCATAGCCATCCCTTGTCGGCTTTGGCCATTAGACAAGTTGCATGGAAGGTGCTCTCTTTCGAGAAATCAACCGTGTAAAGGTTGCCATCCAACTTTCCAACAAAGGCCACTTCAAGAGTATCTCTCTTAAAGACTTTCACATCCGTTAGTCCAAAGAGTGTATCATAACCAACAGAAGCCAATTGACGAACGGAAAGTAAATGATATTTTAGAGATTGGACAAGCATGACATTTGCAAGTGACATGTCATTTGTGATAGCCACCTTACCCAATCCAAGTACCTGTCCTTTTGTTCCTCCACCGAACACGATGCTCATAAATGGTTTGATGGCTTCCATAAAATCGTAGAGCAATGTTCCGTCTCCGGTCATATGGTTGGTGCATCCACTATCGATCACCCATTTGACTCCACCGGAGAAGGCAACCTACACACAATTCATTACTTGGTTAGAGGCACCCATTTTGCAATGGGACCTCTCACATTAGTCACAAAGGTCTTAGGAACCCAAATAGCATAGAACCGAAATGCATTATGGTGGCCAACAAATTTTGCATAAACCTCTCCATCCTTTGTTTTACGAAGTACATAGGATGGAGGCATGAAACCCTTAGGTTTGATGGGAGTGGGTTGGTCCCTAGTGACCTTTCCACTCATAATCTTGTTGGCTTGACTGTCTCCTTTCTTCCTCTGTCCTTCGCGTACAAACGTCTCCTTGAGAGGAGTGATGCACTTTTGAGTGGAGGTCTTTGTCTTGCTTGTGCTTGGGTCGTACCCAAGCCCTTCCTTTGCGAAAACTTCATTGTGATGACTCAATACTTCATTAAGGTTCTGTTGTCCTTGTGCACAAGTCATGAGTCCTTTCTTGAGCTGTGCTTTTAGAAATCGATTTTCCTCACAAATAGATGCTAGATCATAACTTGCGTTAGTAGTACAGGCATCAACATTTATAACAGGAGAGGAGTACGCCTTGGCTAGAGTCTCAAGATAAGTAGCTTTGAGCGTCTCAAAGCTCTTTGTAAGAAGAGTGAGCTCTTCTTCCTTAGTCTTAAGAGACACAGATAGAAGCTCACACTCCTTAGAGAGAGTAGCATGAGACCTCACAAGTTTGCTCTTATCATTCATCAACTCCTTGAAGGAGCTTTCATCCTTTTCCAAGGAATCAAGTTTCTTGACATATTCATCAAGGTTAGTACCAATTTTTATGCACAGTTCATCATTTTTTGCTTCCTCATATAGGACTTTCCGCTCAAGGATTTCGTATTTTTCCTTTTCCTCGGTGACAAGGGTTTCGAGTTCCTTAATGGTGACGGTGTGCTTACCCACCATCTCCATAAGCATACGAAACATAGTGAGTTTCTTTCCTTTGAGGGAACACATGAATTTTTCTAGTTTAGCATACATAGGATCATTCTCATCATTATCCTCATGATTATCCTCCGCATCATTAAGAGTAGGTGGAGAGAAAAGAGGAGGTTCCGAACGAGAGGTTACCTTCACTTTGTCTGAAGAGGTTTGTTGCTCATGGTCCTCAACAATGGCGTTGGCCATCAAACACTTGTGTGCGTTGCCCTTGTAGTCTTTCATGTAGTTGTAGGTGACAACCTCACCACTTTTGTTGACTAGTCTCAAGGTGCTTTGAGAATCTTGAGCAACACCGGCAACACCTCCAACGTCATCGGGATCGGATTCTTCTTGGGCAATCATAGCCCTTCCATCTTTCTTCTTAAGCTTGGAGTTCACAGGGTTTGGCAATTTCTTCTTTACAAAGTTCTTGGGGAATCTGGGCTTATCTTCTCTCTTCTCATATGGGCACTCATTTGAGAAGTGATCCGTCTCATCACAGTTGTAGCAACTTCGGACCTTCTTCTTTTGAAATCTCCCTTTGAATTTTCCTGCGCTGAACTTCTTCACAAAGAGAGCAATGTCTTCATATGAGGGTCCCTCATCAGAGTCACTTTCATCACTTTCATCATCTTCATCCTCACTTTCTTCTTCTTCACACACTTGTTTAGCCTTCAAGGCTAAGTTGTTCCCGGAAGATGAATTTCCATGCATGGCAAGATGTCTTGTAGCATTTGCCTTGGATTCTTCAAATAGTTGAAAAGTGGATATGATGTCATCTGGAGTCATTTCTTTGAATCCATGGTGTTGCTTTATGTCCCACACCATTTGATGGTGATATGGGGCAAGAGCATGTAGCAACTTGTCCACAAGAAACCGCTTTGTCAAGTTGAATCCATCTTGTGTCTTGTCACAGTCACAGGACTCTATGTCAGAGGTAAGCGTCATCAGACGCTCGTTGAGCTGGTTGGGGGTTTCACCTTTCTCCATACAGAAGTTTTGCAATTGACCTTTGGCAATCTCATATTGTGCAAGCCGGAGGGAGGAGGTTCCGGTTTTTGATCTCACAATGCAATCCCACAAATCCTTGGCACTGGTGATGTGTATGAAAGGTCTCCTTTGCTTTTCACTCATTCCTTTCCTTAACAACATGATTGCAGTGTCGTTGAGATGCTTGTCATATATTTCTCTTGGAGTGAGGTTCTTTGAATCAACAGGGTTGTACCCATCTTCCAAGATGGCCATCATCTCCTCGTTTGCGAACCTAAGATGATCCTGCATAGCAACTCTCCACATAGAAAAGTCAGCCTTTTTATCAAGCACGGGAGGTTCACCCCCATGCTTATACTTTGGTTTTTCATCTTTAGGTTTTGCATATAACCATGGAACATTAGAGTGATCACTATTACGAGGTTGTTGATCAAGAGAAGGAATAGGCGCAGTTTGCCTCGAACCCACACCACCCGGACTAGGGGGTATCGTGGAATCTGTGGTTAGTGCAGCTAGCCTTATTTTGACCAAGGCCTCAAGAGAAGCATCATGCTCCTCCTTTTGCTTAGCAAGGGCCCGTTCTAGATCCTCAGAGGTGAAGGTCTTGACTCCCGAAGAAGTCGAGACCTGATCTTTTGGATCTACAACAAGGGGAGTCCCATCGGGGTTCATCTCGCTCTAGGGCGGTTAAGCCACAAGAATAGAGCACGAGGCTCTGATACCAATTGAAAGGATCGAGATGGACCTAGAGGGGGGGTGAATAGGTACAATTCTAAATTTTAATTGTTACTTAGCAATTATTAGGCAATGATACTAAATATGAAAGTGAGCCTAACAATTGTAAGTAAGATGCCTAACAAGTTAAGCAAGCTACACGGTTAGGTAGGTAAAGTAACACAATGAGATATAGGCAATAACTTAAATAACAAGTAACCACAAGTAGAAAGTTTAGGTTAGGAATAACCGAAACTTCGAGAGACGAGGATGTATGCCGATGTTCACTTCCTTGGAGGGAAGCTACGTCACCGTTTAGAGAGGTGGGTGCTACCACGAAGGCACACCAACGCCACGAAGGCTCACCCTATTCTCTCTTTGAGATATCACCACGAAGGCGATTCCCAACCACTAGTGGTAAGCCTTTAGGTGGCCTCCAAACCCTTACAAACTTTTCCGGGGGGTAATCACAGAGTTTGATTCCTCACCGAAAGACTCCTACCGCCTAGGAGTCTCCAACCTCCAAGAGTAACAAGAACAATGAAGTAAAACTCAAGACTTGCTCAAATCACAAATTCCTTTGGTGCAAAGAAGAGGAGGGAGTGGATCTATCACTTGATTGGACAACTTCTCACAAATGTCTTCAAATCCTTTTGGGATCTAAGATTTGGTGTATCAAGGTGAGAGAGAGTGCAACGGTGTTCTTGAGTAAGCTCAAAGTGAATGGTCAACCTCTCTTGTGGAAGAAGGGGCTATATATAGTCATAGAGGAGAGAGGTGACCGTTGTACAGAAAAGCGTACAGCATATGTCGGACATCCGGTCATTACCGGACGTCCGGTGGCATAGTTAGTACCGGACGTCCGACGGAGGCCGGACGTCCGGAGCCTGACAGTTTACCTGACCGGGCCACGCAGACTGCTGTGTGTACAGGTGACCGGACGTCCGGAAGATTCCGGACGTCCGCTAATTCTTTCTGTGACAAGGTGCCGGACGTCCGGAGTGTGCCGGACGTCCGTTAGGTGCTGAAGGACCGGTCGTCCGGAGGAGACCGGAAAACCGCTGTAATGCTTCTGTTGAGGAATACCGGACATCCGGAGGAGGCCGGTCGTCCGTTAAGCGCTGAGTGACCGGACGTCCGGAAAGTACCGGTCGTCCGGTAGGCTGTGAAGGTCCGGACGTCCGGAGAGTGCCGGACGTCCGGAGGAAACTGGACACATAGGTTTAGTTACAATACTTCTAGGTGCACAGAATATCATACTTGATATGGATAGAGTAGAGACAGTGTGGTAGGATACTTTGTATGTTTTGAGCAAGTCTTTCACAATATCCATTGATCCCCTCTTAATAGTGCGGGATCCCTATACTCAGAATCAACCTGAAAATCAAGCTAGAAACTATCGTCTTTTATGTCCGTTCTTGAGCAATGTAGATTTGTCTGTATTCATGATCCACGCACACATTGAGACATAATCCTGAGATATACTTGACAAACATGATTAGTCCCATATATGCATGTTGTCATCATTTATCAAAATATAATTAGAGGCAAGATTGCACTTTCACACGGGCGAGGCTTCTAGTTGCTGGAACTTCCCTTGCTGACCATCTTGCGCTTGCGAGTGTCTTCCAGAGCACGCCGCTTGTCTTCAAGCCTGAGTCCTTTGTTCACCAGGTTAGGGAAGGTTGGGCAGTCGCACACGACAAGCGAGTACTGCAGAGTCTGATTGAGGCCTTCCATGAAGCGCTCCCTTTTTGCAGCATCAGTGCTGACATCTTTAGGGGCATACCTTGACAGAACACTGAACCTCTGAATGTACTCCTTGACAGTGCCACTTCCTTGCTTCAGGGCTCGGAATTCACGCTTCTTGATAGCCATGATTCCGGAAGGAATGTGGGCTTTGCGGAATTCTGCCTTGAAGTTGTCCCAACTGATGTCTTGCCCAGCGTGTATGACCTTGAATCCATTCCACCAAGCTCTAGCAGTCCCCCTGAGGCAGTGGGCTGCATAAGCCACCTTCTCGTGGTCTTCGGTGCATCCGACTAGTTCCAGCAAGTCCTCAATGGTGCGGACCCAGTCGTCTGCATCCAGGGGTTCAGTAGTCTCGATGAAAGTTGGCGGTGCATGCTTCTTGAACTCTGCCAACGTGGACGTCCATTGCCATTCCCCGCCGGCTGGCAGTTGTTGGTGACAGCTTGAGCAATCATCTGAAGGGCTGCAGTGTTGGCTTGGCATTCCTCTCGGAAAGCTTGGAGAAGCTGAGCCATGTCCATGTTCGGAGGAGGTGGTGGTGGTGGAGCTTGGTCGTTGGTTTGGTCGTGGCCTGTCTCTGATTGAGCGGATGCTCCGGCTTCGGGCTGCTGGGTAGAGGTACCAGTACGAGTTACAACAGGCATCCTGTTGGAGCGGTAAAAGGTCTCATGATTTGGAAGAGGGAAAGCAATAAAGATGGGTGCCTAGTAAGGGGGTGGGTGTGACACTAGTCAAATCATGCAAGGGCCGAAAGGGCCAAACACATACATTAAAATTCAAATGGGTGATGCAGTCGTTTACATATTCCCGAAGGGAGAATACGACGTGCATCCAAACACAACAAAAGCAAACACTAGATGGCTTCATATGAACCATACAAGGACTCGACTGCGCATAGGGGTTACACAACTTATCCTACCGTAAAGGTCATGAACTGGCATATCCGAGTTGCGAATAATGCCTAAGCGGCGGAACGCTCGGTCGCGTATTCTGGCTCTTCTGGGTCTTCCTCCTTGTCTTCATCTGTCTGGGCCCCCTTGTCGCTTGAGGGTGTGGGGGAGTGGAGGAGTTGGATACGACGGTGTTTTGTCGGTGGTGCACGGAAAAGCTTGCGATATTCCCTTGCCGTCATACGGCGTCGCCGGGGTGGTTCTTCCTCCTTGGAAGATACATCTCCTAAGGGCCTTCCGCCTCGGTATGCGATAGCGGACTGTCCGGGAGGCGCACCTTCCTTCTTGATCCTATCTGTCTTCTCTTGTGCCCGACGAAGAAGTGCCTTGGTCTTGTGAAGTTCTTCTCGAAGCTTCATCGATTCCGAGGCCAAATCTTGTGCCAAGCTGTCGGCACATAGACTGAAGTAGGCCTGGAATCGAAGTGGGAGTCCTTCCTTCAGTGGAGGGGCTTGTGCGCTGCTCTCATCTTCACCTTCCTTCCGGTAAGGCAAGAAGCGGGTTGTCATCTTGGCTGCCATCTCCGGAAGAAGCTCGCGGAGACGGGTCAGTGCCTTGAGTGCAGCAGCCTCGACAGCGAGAGGCAGTGTTGCCATCTGGGGTCCCTCGAAGAACCAACTTGTGGGAGGATCGTTTGCCTTCACGATCACTTCCACATGGTACTCCACCTCGATGTCGCTAACCCAATGCTCAAGGTAGGTGAGGATGGGTGCTCGGTGGAACTGGCACTCCTGGAGGCTATCCTCGAGAAGCAAGGGAAACCCAGTGGTCAGGTGTTCTTCAGGTACAGCGGCTATCTACAAAGGTTCAATAGGAGAGGTTAATAAGCCGATGATATCTCAGGTTGGTAAGGTTTAGAAAAGAAGAGAGGTTCAGAAGGTTTTTAAAAAGGGGTCTCATCTAACTAACGCCCATGCTAACCAAGGCTTCCTACAGTCAGGACGGCTCTGATACCAGCTCTGTGGGGACCCCGACTTAAGATTCAAGATCACCGAATGCACATGTACAGTGATCCCAGAGATCAATGCTCACTGAACACACAGAAGCTGAATAACAAGAGTCTTACATCCATACATACCGTCTTACACAAATTATGACCATTATGGCCAAGTCTTACATAGATAAAGCCTCAAGGGCTGAATAGCAAATAACTCGAATAGCGGAAGTCTTCGTAGATAAGTAGAACCCATGCCATCTGCCTTAACCCTATAGGCATTCTGACTGGGATAGCGTCCTAGTTCGCATGTTCGTCTCCATAGAATTCTTCTTCATAATCCTGCTCCTCCATGCCTGGCCAATTAAATAACCAGTGGCAAGCCAATGAGTACTTTGAATGTACTCGCAAGCAACCCATGATTTGGTTCAAGATAACAATGCAGTAGCACAATAATGAGCAATCTAGCTACAAGCTAGATTAAATATTTTACCATCAAGTATATGCGTTAATAAATTCAGGTAACCTCGAGGACAGGTTACTGATATCAACATGAATAGGATTCAACTCAACGAGTCAAGTCACCACCTTGACTCAATACACACACATACTTCCACCGATGTAGTAAAATTCTGGACATAGTTTAAGTAGCACCACCCAACTGTCCATGACCGTGGACACGGCTATTCGAATAGTTTTACACTCTGCAGAGGTTGCGCACTTTACCCACAAGATCCGGGAAGCTTTCGTGTCACCCACGATCCCGCAGTACCTCAAGTACTCGGGGGAAGCACCCGGTCATTATCTTTCCCTAGACGACACTAACATAGGGTCGACTCGTGGTACACAACCCTCAAGTACAAACAATAGATCATGGGACTTGCCTTGTTTTCAATGTCACGCGTACACGTAGGGACCAACGGTGTGTCCGGTGCCCTGTGAAAACAGTCATGGTCGCCTATCCAAGCACGACCCCGTCCCGGGAAAGACCTCAAGTCTTCCCCGTCACTAGTAATGTGGGCACCATGCTAGTATCGGCCTAAGTAATCAATAATGCCTCGTCCCATAAGGAGTAGAGTGGTTGCACATGTTTGGTTGGGACGGTAGTCACACATAAATCTAATCCATCATTTCACCCACACACAAGATCTTTATCGGTACATCACTTCTTCCTCAAGTGATGACCTAACTCAACATCACCCTCGGGCATTAGGGGCACCCGATGTTTTTTTTGAAAAGAATGCAACCACGAAGGTTTCATGGCACTCATGCATCTATAAGCATCACTAGTAATCATTTGCATTGCATCTAAGCATATAGCAAGATCATGAATAAAGCATGCATCATGTGGTGGTCCTCAACTAGGTCACCACCATCACTCTTATCATCATGCATTCGGAAATAAATGGGTTCCGAGGAACACAAGGGTATCATGGTCAAAGGGCTGCTTGCCTGGATTGGCTTGGTCTTCAAAGTCTTCAAACCCTTCCCCTCCTTCTTCTTCAGCAACCTCATCAAATACGGTGTCTAATCGTCGCAATAAACAACGAGAAAATAAGACCACAATAAAAACAGAAAAACCAAAGTGCTCAGAAAAATGTCAACTTATTTTTATCAAATACTAGAGGGAAAACTAAGATGGCAAAAATTCTTAGTTTGAGTTTTGGAGTGGCAGAATGGGGTACATAAATATTTGAACAGAAGTTTTAATGTTCAAATACGAATTTAAATTTGAACAGAACAGAAAAGGTTCATGGATATGGGTGAAAGTGACATCATTGGATTTTTACAAGTTTTTAGGAACTGGAATTAATTCATTTGGATATATATTTAATTCTGTGGAATTATTTGAAAATCCACAAATAAGGAAAAAGAAAAAGGGCCCTGTGCCACTAGGCCAGAACGGCCACAGTGCAGCAGGCCTAGGGCGAACAACCCATCGCATGGGCGCCAGCGCGCGCCAGGGTTTTTTAAACCTGACGGGAGGGGCCCGGTGTCAGTGAGTGGAGAGAGGGGAGAGGGCGAGGGGAGGCTGACAGGCAGGGCCCGCCTGTCATCCCTAACCCTCCGTCAGAGAGCCGGCGAGCTCACCGGCGACGTTTCCGGGCACGGCGGGGCGAGCTAAGGGCAGGGATGGACTCAGCAAGATGTCGCCGATCTGGTGGTGGTGGTGCGGGTCGCCGGAGGAGCCTGGTTCACCGGCGACGAGGTCACGCGGCGGAGGAGCTTCGGGTGGATGCTGCTCTGGTCGATTCCGGCAGCTGCAGAGAGGGGAAAGAGGGGGAAACGCGTCAGTGTGGTGCCGTGGTGCTAGATCGAGTGATAGGAGGGGCTGGGGCGGCCTGTACCGAGCAGGCGACGGGGAGCCACTGCGGCGGAGCTCGAGCTCGATCTCGAGCTCGGGCTTGTCTGGAGGGGGGGCGAGTGGCTCTGGGGAAGATTGAGTGAGTGAGGGAGCGACTGGTGAGGAGAGGAGAGGCTCGGGAGGTCTATATAGGCGGACGGCGAGGTGCCGTGGACCTGTGCGCCGGCGAGCCTTTGCTCGTTGCCACAGGGCACGGGAGGCGCTGGGGAGGTGTCTGCGGGGTTGCTGGACGAGGTCCAGGGCAGGGGAGAGGAAGAGAGGGAGCGGGGGAAGCTTCCGGAGCTGCGCGCGTGTGAGGCCGAAGACTGGAGCTCGCGGGCGGCCGGCGCGCGTGCGAGGGCGTCCACTGGAGGGAGAAGGAGGAGGGGGACAACGCCGGGGAACATTGCGGACGCCGAGGCGTATCGAACGGCGCGAGGGGGGAGCACGAGGTGGTCGGGGCTGGCCGATTGGGCGAGGCTACAGTGCGGGCGTGCCCTGTAGCGCGCTCTGGAGCGTGCCTTTTGCATGCCAGAGCATGCCGTTGGCTAGCTGGTCACGTCCACCATGTCTGGGGGGTCAAGCATAGAGTAAACAAACTGGTTGTGGCCTTGGATGCCTTGGTTGTCCAGTGGGAGAAGAGGGAAGCTCAGAGAAGATAAGAACTGGGCTGTCCAGCAAGGTAAATTGGGGTTTCCACCCATCAATTATTGAACTCTGGCCATGGGGAAGTTACTGGAGGTAGAAGGTGACTAGGTGATGCTGTGGTAGAAAGTTGAGTCAAGAGTAAATAGTAAAAGGGGCCAAAACAGTGGTTTTGGTAAAATGGCAGAAGGTGTTTGATGATGTTTGGAGCAGTCAAATGATCTCCACTAGCGATGACACTTAACAAGATTAAATGGCATATGGAAATAGGGTGTTTCACCAAATTTGGGCTTGTTTGAAGAAACTTGCCAATGTAACTTTGGTGAACCCTAGAAATCAACAGAAATGGCTTCACCATGTTTAAGTCAAGCTAATAATCTCCCCATGATGCACCACTTGGTGTAGTATCATCATTTGGGGTTATGATCTTGTCCACAAAGTTTGAAACCCCAGGTAAAAAGTTGGTAGTGTAAAGTTGTTCAAATTTGAATCTGAACAGAATTGGTTTTTAGGTACTCTGATCAAGTTACCCTTCTCCAAAGCTTGTGCCATTTGGTCCAGATGCCTTATTAGACCATTCCAGCATGTGCACCAAGTTTGAGAGCATTTGGATAAGTTTGGCAATGTAAAGTTGCTCAAACTTCAGATATGGACAGAATGGTTTTGAGGGGTTTTGATGATGTTTTCTTGCTTCCCAAGGTATGGGTCTTGGCAAGATCATCAAATATGTCATATATGACATGATAGAATTTCCCTGGAATTTTTAGAGAATATTTCCTTTGTAAATATTTCAAAAGCTTGAAATATCCAGAAAGGGTTTCTGAGGGATTTGTCCAATATTTTGAACATAACCAAGTGTTGAAACTCTTATATATGGACAATATATGTCCTATGAGTCTCCCTGAATTTTGGCAATTATTTTTGAAATAGTTAAATAATTTTTCCCTATTAAAGACCATTTCTGGCCTTAAGAAAAATCTTTTAAATAAAATAGGAAAATAACTTTTATAATTATACTTTTGTGGTTTCTGGGAGTCCTATATCTACTAGGTCTCAAATATACTTTTTGAAATAATTTTCTCACCCTAAATCAAGCACTTGCAGTGCAAACCTCAATTCAAGGGTTTTTGGAATACTAATTTTTGAAAATACATTTTGGCCAAGTTAATTTTATAAGAAAATACTATACTGCTATAAATACTTGGTATGATCATTGGAGAGAAGTTTTGGGTAAGGAGATGAATTCTACAAGAGGGAGTAGTTGACTTAAATGAGCACTTGAAAAACACAGGAAGAAAAACTCAATTCCAAATAAAAGCCAAATGATGCCAAAAAAAATTTGCTGGTCCAAATTTTTCATGCTTTATTGATGCAAATGACATGTTACAAAATGCAGGGTGTGACATCATCACCCTCACCATGAGTTGTGAGTAGTTTACCACAGACCTTCGGGTCCATATCTAGTATCTAGATGGCTTCTTCTCTCTCTCTCTGGATCTCAATACAAAGTTCTCCTCGGTCTTCGAGGAGATATATTCTAAGTAATATCTTTTTGCGGTGTGTTTGTCGAGATCTGATGAATTGTGAGTTTATGATCAAGATTATCTATGAGAAACTCTGAAGTTTTTATGTGTGCTCATAATATCCTTGCAAGTCTCTTTGAATTATTGGTTTGGTTTAGCCTACTAGATCTATAGTTCTTGCAATGGGAGAAGTGCTTGGCTTTGGGTTCAATCTTGCGGTGTCCTTTCCCAGTGACAGTAGGGGCAGCAAGGCACATATTGTATTGTTGCCATCGAGGATAAAAAGATGGTGTTTACATCATATTGCTTGAGTTTATCCCTCTACATCATGTCATCTTGCTTAAGGCGTTACTCTGTTCTTATGAACTGAATACACTAGATGCATGCTGGATAGCGGTTGATGTGTGGAGTAATAGTAGTAGCTGCAGAATCGTTTCAGTCTATTTGTCTCGGACGTGATGCCTATATACAATGATCATGCCTAGATAGTCTCATAATTATTCGTTTTTATATCAATTGCTCGACAGTAATTTGTTTACCCGCCGTAGAATATCGCTATCATGAGAGAAGCCACTAGAGAACACTATGGCCCCAGGGTCTATTCTCAACATATCAATCTACATCTACTTTACTTTTATCTCTTTTATTTTCTGTTCTTATGAACAAAAATACCAAAAATATAAACTATCATCTCTATCAGATTTCACTTTCATAAGTGACCGTAAAGGGATTGACAACCCCTTATCGCGTTGGCTGCGAAGTTCTTATTTTTGGTGCAGGTGTTAGGGACTCGCGCGTGATCTCCTACTAGATTGATACCTTGGTTCTCAAAAACTGAGGGAAATACTTACGCTATTGTGCTGCATCTCCCTTTCCTCTTCGAGGGAATACAACGCAAGCTCAAGAAGTAGCAAGAAGGATTTCTGGCGCCGTTGCCAGGGAGGCTTACGCAAAAGTCATATACCAAGTACATATCACAAACCCTTATCCTTCGCATTACATTTATTTGCCTCTCGTTTTCCTCTCCCCCACTTCACCCTTGCCATTTTATTTGCCCTTCTTCCGCCGTGTGTTTATCGTTCGCTTGCTTCTTGTTTGCTTGTGTGTGTTGGATTGCTTGCATGTCACTATGGCTCAGAACAATACCAAATTGTGTGACTTCTCCAATACCAACAACAATGATTTTATTAGAACTCCAATTGCTCCTATTACCGATGCTGAATCTTGTGAGGTCAATGCTGCTTTGTTGAATCTTGTCATGAAAGATCAATTCTCCGGCCTTCCAAGTGAAGATGCCGCTACCCATCTAAACAACTTTGTTGATTTGTGTGATATGCAAAAGAAAAGGGATACGGATAACGATATTGTTAAATTGAAGTTATTTCTGTTTTCACTTAGAGATCGTGCTAAAACTTGGTTTTCCTCTTTGCCTAGAAATAGTATTGATTCGTGGCATAAGTGCAAAGATCCGTTTATCTCTAAGTATTTCCCTCCTGCTAAGATCATCTCTCTTAGGAACGATATTATGAATTTTAAGCAACTAGATCATGAGGATGTTGCACAAGCTTGGGAGAGAATGAAATTAATGATACGTAATTGCCCTACACATGGTTTGAATCTATGGATGATTATTCCGAACTTTTATGCTGGCTAGAATTTTGCTTCTAGAAATCTTTTAGATTCGGCCGCAGGAGGCACTTTCATGGAAACGACCTTAGGAGAAGCTACCAAACTCCTAGATAATATTATGGTTAATTATTCTCAATGGCACACCGAAATTAGTGTTTTGAGTGGAAAGATGGATGAACTTATGAAATTATTTGCTGCTAAGAGTGCTTCTTCTGATCCTAATGATATGCCTTTGTCCACTTTGATTGAAAATAACAATGAATCTTTGGATGTGAATTTTGTTGGTAGGAATAATTTTGGTATCAATGCTTATAGAGGTAATTTTAATCCTAGGCCTTTTCCTAATAATTCCTCTGATAATTATGGTAATTACTACAATAACTCTTATGGAAAGATGCCTTCTGAATTTCAAACTAGTGTTAAGGAGTTTATGATCTCGCAAAATAATTTCAATGCTATGCTTGAAGAAAATTGCTTAAGGTTGATGAATTGGATAGAAGTGTGGATAGAATTATTGTTGATGTTGATTCTTTGAAACTTAGATCTATCCCACCTAGCATGATATCAATGAGTCTCTCAAAGCCATGATAATTTCCATTGATGAATGCAAAGAAAGAACCGCTAGGATGCGTGCTAAAAGAGAGGATTATATTAGCGTGTTCTTCTATTTATCATGAAAATAAAGATGAAGATCTGAAAGTTATTGATGTGTTTCCTATTAGATCCTTGTTTTCTAGTATAAATATTGATGAAGATAGGATTGGAGATGATTCTGCTTTAAGGTGTCCCAATGATTCAGAGTTTTTAGATCTTGATGCTAAAATTGCTAAAAGTGGGAGTGAAGAGATTAAAACTTTGCATAGTGACGAACCCACTACTTTGGATTTCAAGGGATTCAATTATGATAATTTCTCTTTGATTGATTGTATTTCCTTGTTGCAATCCGTACTAAATTATCCGCATGCTTATAGTCAAAATAAAGCTTTCACCAAACACATAGTTGATGCTTTGATGCAATCTTATGAAGAAAAACTTGAGTTAGAAGTTTCTATCCCTAGAAAGCTTTATGATGAGTGGGAACCTACTATCAAAATAAAAATAAAAGATCATGAATGCCATGCTTTGTGTGATTTGGATGCAAGTGTCTCCACTATTCCAAAAACAGTGTGTGATTTGCTAGGGTTCCATGAACTTGATGATTGTTCTTTAAATTTGCATCTTGCGGATTCCACTATTAAGAAATCTATGGGAAGGATTAATGATGTTCTTATTGTTGCCAATAGGAATTATGTGCCCGTAGATTTCATTGTTCTTGATATAGATTGCAATCCTTCATGTCCTATTATTCTTGGTAGACCTTTCCTTAGAATGATTGGTGCAATTATTGATATGAAGGAAGGAAATATTAGATTCCAATTTCCGTTAAGGAAAGGCATGGAACACTTTCCTAGAAATAAAATCAAATTACCATATGAATCTATCATGAGAGCCACTTATGGATTTCCTTCCAAAGATGGCAATACCTAGATTTATCTTGTATCGTGCCTAGCTAGGGGCGTAAACCGATAGCGCTTGTTGGGAGGCAACCCAATTTTATATTTTTTTTGTTTTTGTTGCTGTTAGGGAATAAATATTGCATCTAGCCTCTTTTTAGATGTGGTTTCATTATTTGTTTAGTGTTTGTGCCATGTAGAACCTTTGGGAAGATGTGTTTGAAGTTTATGTGATCTTGCTATGAAAAACAGAATCATTAGCGCTCACTAGAATGATCGTGTGATTTTACTGGAGCATGATATTTAGTTGATTCTTTTTGAAGATGATTAATAGAAAAATTACTCAAATTTACCAATTTAGTTTGAATTTTTTGGAGTTACAGAAGTATGTGAAACCTGCAGATTACTACAGACTGTTCTGTTTTTGACAGATTCTGTTTTTCGTGTGTTGTTTGCTTATTTCAATGCATCTATGAGTAATATTTCGAGGTATGAACCATAGAGAAGTTGCAATACAGTAGGTTTAACACCAATGTAAACAAAGAATGAATTCATTTCAGTACCTTTGAGTAGTGGTTTGCTTTCTTATACTAACGGATCTCACGAGAATTTTTGTCTAAGTTTTGTGTTGTGAAGTTTTCAAGTTTTGAGTATTGCTTTGATGGACTATGGAACAAAGAGTAGAAAAGGCCTAAGCTTGGGGATTCCCATGGCACCCCAAGTAAAATTAAAGGATAATCAAAAGCCTAAGCTCGGGGCATCCCCTCTTTCGTCTTCATCCATTGGTAACTATACTTGGAGCTATATTTTTATTCACCACATGATATGTGTTTTGCTTGGAGCGTCTTGTATAATTTGAGTCTTTGCTTGTTAGTTTGTCACAATCATCCTTGCTGGAAACACCTATTTGAGAGAGTAAAAAATGGCCTAGGAATTGTTAGAACACTCTATGTGCTCCACTTATATCTTTTGAGTTGAATAGTTTTTGCTCTAGTGCTTCACTTATATCTTTTAGAGCACGGTAGTGGTTATATTTTGTAGAAATTGTTGAACTCTCATGTTTCACTTATATCTATTTGAGTGTCTATTAAAACAGCACGGTAATGTGTTTAGGCTAAAAAAATAGTCTTCACATGATAGACATCCAATGTCAATGTAGTAAAAAAAATCACACTAAGTGCATTGAATAGAATGAGATGTTGGATGCTTAATAATTGTTTTGAGATATGAGGATAGTGATATTAGAGTCATGCTAGTGGAGTTATTATGAAATTGAGAAATACTTGTGTTAAGGTTAGTGATTCCCGTAGCATGCACGTATGGTGAACCACTATGTGACGAAGTTAGAGCTTGAGGTATTTGTAAAGTGTCAACCTTTGTGTGGAGGTCGGGGGCGCGTGATGGTTAACTCCTACCAACCTCCCCCCTAGGAGCATGCGTTGATTGCTTTGTTTTGATGACTCGTAGATTTTTTCAATAAGTATATGAGTTCTTATGACTAATGTTGAGTCCATGGATTATACGCACTCTCACCCTTCCACAATAGCTAGCCTCTCTTGTACCGCGCAACTTTCGGCGGTACCGTAAACCCACTTATATCCTTCCTCAAAACAACCACCATATTATTCCTCAAAACAGCCACCATACCTACCTATCATGGCATTTCCATAGCCATTCCGAGATATATTGCCATGCAACTTTCCACCGTTCCATTCATATGACACACATCATATTGTCATATTGCCATGCATGATCATGTAGTTGACATCGTATTTGTGGCAAAGCCACCATGCATAATTTTTCATACATGTCACTCTTGTTTCATTGCACATACCGGTACACCACCGGAGGCATTTATATAGAGTAATACTTTGTTGTAGTATCGAGTTGTAATATCGAGTTGTAATGAAAGTGTGATGATCATCATTATTAGAGCATTGTCCCATGGGAGGAAAGGCTAAATCTATAAAGCCCCTCCGCAAAAAAGAAAGAAAAAAAAAGGCCAAAGAAAAAAGCAAGGCCAAAAAAAGGGACAATTGCTACTATCTTTTTTCCACACTTGTGCTTCAAAGTGGCACCATGTTCTTCATTGTAGAGAGTCTCATGTTTAGTCACTTTCATATACTAGTGGGAATTTTCGTTATAGAACTTGGATTGTATATTCCAACGATGGGCTTCCTCAAATGCCCTAGGTCTTCGTGAGCAAGCAAGTTGGATGCACACCCACTAGTTTCTTTTGTTGAGCTTTCTTACATATTTAGCTCTAGTGCATCCGTTGCATGGCAATCCCTACTCACTCACATTGATATCTATTGATGGGCATCTCCATAGCCCGTTGATACGCCTAGTCGATGTGAGACTATCTCCCTACTTTTTGTCTTCTCCACAATCACCTCTATTCCACCCATAGTGCTATGTCCATGGCTCACACTCATGTATTGCGTGAAAGTTGAAAGGTTTGAAAGAATAGAGTATGAAAACAACTGCTTTGCTGAAATCGGGGTTGTGCATGATATGAATATTTTCTGTGATGAAGTGGGAGCATAGCCAGACTATATGATGTTGTAGGGATAACTTTCTTTAGCCATAGTATTTTGAGAAGACATGATTGCTTTGTTAGTATGCTTGAAATCTTATTATTCCTTATGTCAATATAGACTTTCATCTTGAATCTTTCAGATCTGAACATTCATGCCACAATTAAGAGAATTACATTGAAAAACTATCTTGGTTAGCATTCCACATCAAAAATTCTTTCTTTATCATTTACCTACTCGAGGACGAGCATGAATTAAGCTTGGGGATGCTTGATACGTCTCCAACGTATCTATAAATTTTTATTGTTCCATGCTATTATGAAGTCTTGGATGTTTAATGGGCTTTATCTTACACTTTTATATCATTTTTGGGACAAACCTACCAACCCAAAGGCCCAGTCCAGATTGCTGTTTTTTTGCCTGTTTCAGGGTTTTGCAGAAAAAGAATATCAAACGGAGTCCAAACGGAATGAAACCTTCCCAGGACGCGCCCCCCTGCCTCGTGGGCCCCCGTGACTCCCCCGATGTCCTCCTTCCTCCTATATAAGTCTACGTACCCCGAAACCATCAGCAACAGAGAGAAAACCCTAATTCCACCGCCATAACCATCTGTTCCCGTGAGATCCCATCTTGGAGCCTGTTCCGGAGCTCCACTGGAGGGGGATCCATCATGGAGTTCTTCATCATCATCATCATTGCCCTCACCATGAGCTGTGAGTAGTTTACCATAGACCTTTAGGTCCATAGCTAGTATCTAGATGGCTTCTTTTGTCTCTCTGGATCTCAATACAAAGTTCTCCTCGGTCTTCGAGGAGATCTATTCGATGTAATCTCTTTTTGTGGTGTGTTTGTCGAGATCCAATGAATTGTGAGTTTATGATCAAGATTATCTATGAGAAATATTTGGTTCTTCTCTGAACTTTTTATGTGTGCTCATAATATCCTTGCAAGTCTCTTCGAATTATTGGTTTGGTTTGGCCTACTTCATCTATAGTTCTTGCAATGGGATAAGTGCTTGGTTTCGGGTTCAATCTTGCGGTGTCCTTTCCTAGTGACAGTAGGGGCAGCAAGGCACGTATTGTATTGTTGCCATCGAGGATAAAAATCTGGGGTGTATATCATATTGGTTGAGTTTATCCCTCTACGTCATGTCATCTTGCTTAAGGCGTTACTCTGTTCTTATGAACTCAATACACTAGATGCATGCTAGATAGTGGTCGATGTGTGGAGTAATAATAGTAGATGCAGAATCGTTTCGGTCTACTTGTCTCGGACGTGATGCCTATATACAATGATCATGCCTAGATAGTCTCATAATTATTCGCTTTTTTATAAATTGCTCGATAGTAATTTGTTTACCCGCCGTAGAATATCGCTGTCATGAGAGGAGCCACTAGAGAACACTATGGCCCCCAAGTCTATTCTCAACATATCAATCTACATCTACTTTACTTATATCGCTTTTATTTTCTGTTCTTATAAACAAAAATACCAAAAATATAAACTATCATCTCTATCAGATCTCACTTTCGTAAGTGACCGTAAAGGGATTGAAAAACCCCTTATCGCGTTGGCTGCGAAGTTCTTATTTGTTTGTGCAGGTGCGAGGGACTCGCGCGTGGTCTCCTATTAGATTGATACCTTGGTTCTCAAAAACTGAGGGAAATACTTATGCTATGATGCTGCATCTCCCTTTCCTCTTCGAGGGAATACAACGCAAGCTCAAGAAGTAGCAGCAGCTCTCCTCGTCGCATGCAGGGCCCTGCGGGGCTGCTCACGCCGTGGAGCCTCGCGTCTGAGCCCCTCGCCGGCGCCGTACAGTGGAGGTGGAGCCGGGACACCGTGGCCCTCGTTCCTCGCCATGAGCGACGGAGGACGGGAGGAGTGAGTTGGTGCAGGTACCTCCCCGGCGGCGTTGACGAGCTCGGTGATGCGATAGAGCCATTCGTCGTAGAGGTCGTCCGCCGGGCGGTAGCGCAGGAGCTCCCGCGCCATCAGTAGCGCGGGCTGCTGGTAGACCAGCCCGCGGTGGATCAACGAGGACGACGCCGTGGCCTGCGAGGGTGATGGCATTGCCGTGCGGCCATCACACTGCATGGACAGCGGCGGCGACGAGTCCTGCTGCTCGTGGACGGCTCGGTCGGTGGCGGCGTTGGCGACCGGCGAGTTGGGGCGGAGCGGTGCACCGTTGCCCGTGGGCGCCGTATGAGTGATGTTTGCGGCGTGGCGGGCGGCGCGCGCTCGGCGTGTGTCCACCATGGCGGCGATGCGAGGTCGACGAACGAGAGCGGGACAAGGTCATCGGAGAGGCGAGATTTCGATACGCCCCCTACCTGGCGCGCCAAATGTCGGATTACGGGCTCCGCAAACCCAACAAGTTCGAACACAGGTGCGTGAATGAAGATCTCCTCCACTCACATCTACCTAGAACCTCACCCTCGTCCAATGAAGAGATTCAAGCAAGCAACAAGTAAAGCACACACGAATTTACCCAGGTTCAGGCCACCTTGCGGTGTAAAACCCTACGTCCTGCTTTGGTGGATTAGCCTCAGGGGGCATTGAGTATGACAAGTACAGTGGTTCCTGAGCTTAGGAGGAGAGCTCAGGAGGGTCAGGAGGCAAGATTTCTTGCTCTTCAGTGTGAAGGCGGAGTCTCTCTAGATCCGATCAGAATGCCTCCATAGTGGAGATCCTAGCTACTTATATAGGCGGCCAGGGTCCTCTTCCCCCGAAATGTTTAGGCGGGAAGGGAACCCACAACGGCCATTTTGAGCGGGAACACAAGGACGTTCCTATCCTGACAAAAGCGGTCTTCGCCTGCAAAGGGATCAGGCGATGACGCGTTGGTGGGCTCGGTGGTGACATCCTCCCTGCCATCCTTGCGGTCTTCGCTCTTGTTGTACCAAAGGGCAAACCTTTGTCCCGCTCCTCCGGAGCAACCTAGCCGAGGACGCTCCTGAGGGGGTCTTGGTGTCGTTCTCCTCGCGAGGTCTAGACCCCTCACGAGGATCTTGAGTAGCTAGTCGATCAGCTGGGCCGTACCACGCCGTAGTAGGAGCGCGTCGCGGCCCGCGGACAGGCAAGTCTAGGTACCCTGGTTCCCAGGACGCCGACAAACGTTACTATCTTAACGGACTTTGTTATTCTTGATATTCCCGAGGACGACAGTATGCCGATTATCCTTGGTAGACCTTTTTTAATACTTAGGGTTTGTTATTGATTGCAACAAAGGCAATGTCATTTTTCATGTAAATGGTAATGAGCATACGGTACACTTCCCGAAGAAACAACCTCAAGTTAATAGCATCAATTCTATTGGAAATATTTCAACTATTGCTATTGGAGGTTTTGAATTCCCTTTTCCTACTGTTAAGAAGAAATATGATACTCTTATTGTTGGGGACATGCATATCCCCATTGAGGTAACCTAGTGTTATTCGAAAATTCTCCGGTTTTATGATATTCGAAAGAAGATTGTTAATGTGACTTGATCAACCTCGTTAACAGATTCCTTTTGATGAGCATGAGATGAATGAATTCAGAGAGCACCACCTTCTGTACCCAACTTTTACTTTCTGTTACTTAGATTAAATAAAGAAAAAAATAGTATTATCTATCTATTTTTTGAATTATCCGTACAATAAAAAAATGTCCCAAAAATAAAAGTTCTCGAAATGCCTTGAAAATGTAACATGATTTTTTGTGGAATATTTAAGAATTTTTGGTACAGAGAATGCACCAGGGGGCTGCACCAGTGGGCCACAAGGGTGGAGGGCGCGCCCTACCCCATGGGGGCGCCCCATGTTATAGGATCGAAAGTATGTCTAGAGGGGGGTGATTAGACTACTTAACCGAATAAAAAGTTAGCCTTTTCCCAATTTTATGTTTTGACAGTTTTTAGCAAATTAGCACAAGTAAAGCATTCTTTCTACAGATGCAATTCTAGAGTTGTAGCGGCGAAAAGTAAATCATTGCATATTAAAGTAAAGGGAGGGGTTTGGAGAGTGCAAACTTAAGTGGAGACACGGATGTTTTTGGCGTGGTTTCGATAGGTGGTGCTATCGTACATCCACGTTGATGGAGACTTCAACCCACGAAGGGTAACGGTGTCGCGAGTCCACGGAGGGCTCCACCCACGAAGGGTCTACGAAGAATCAACCTTGTCTATCCCACCATGGCCATCGCCCACGAAGGACATGCCTCATTAGGGTAGATCTTTACGAAGTAGGCGATCTCCTTACCCTTACAAACTCTTTGGTTCTCCTCCACAATCTTCTCGGAGGCTCCCAAGTGATACCTAACCAAGCTAGGAGACACCACTCTCCAAAAGGTAACAAACGGTGTGTTGATAACGAACTCCTTGCTCAAATGCTTCAAATGATAGTCTCCCCAACACTCAAACAACTCCTCACATATTTGGATATGGTGGAAGAAGAGATTGAGTGGAAAGCAACTTGGGGAAGGCTAGAGATCAAGATCCATATGGTAGGATTGGAATATCTTGGTCTCAACACATGAGTAGGTGGTTCTCTCTCAGAAAATGAGTAATGGAAGTGTAGGCTTATTCTCATGGCTCTCTCGACGAATGGAGAGTGGGTGGAGGGGTATATATTGCCTCCACACAATATCTTACCGTCACACACATTTTGGCCAACTCGGTGAGACCGATTTCGTGAACCCGGTCTGACCGAAAGGTTCAAGTATGTGAACATTAGGAATCTCGGTGGGATCGACCGAGACATCTCGGTGGGACTGAAGGCTAGGGTTAGGTCATTAGAGAGTTGGCAAGGTAAAAGTCGGTGTGACCGATTAATGAACTTGGTATTACCGAAATAAATTAACCTGTAACAGAGAGTTTACAGAACCATGTCGGTGAGACCGAATGCCTATATCGGTGAGACTGAAATGTTATGGTTTATGGCTCTGGATAAGTCAAAGGAAACTCAGTGGGACTGGATATGAAAATCGGTGAGTCTGAGTTTGGCATTTTGGTTTTGACTTGTTTGGAGTGGAGAGGTTGTGTGAGGGTTTTGGAGCATATCATCAAGCATTGTGAGCAACCAACATGTTAAGCAACACCTCATCCCCTTTTATATAGTATTGGCTTTCCCAAGGAATCAATGTGATCTTGGATCACTAAAAGTGAAAAGGTAGAGTCTTGAGCATTTGCCAAACTTGCTTCCTTAGCTTTTTGAGGGGTCCACATCTCCACAATAGCCATGCCATTCACTGAACTTTCCTGAAATATTTAGCTTGAGGAATCATTAGTTCAATGAGCTATATGTTGTTATAAATTACCAAAACCACCCAGGGATTAGTTGCACTTTCAATCTCCCCCTTTTTGGTAATTTATGACAACATATAGATCAAAGCTTTGACAAATGATAAAATAATGAAATATATCGTTGCTTTGAGATGTATGTGATAAGCAAGAGCTCCCCCTAAATTTGTGCATTATTAAAAATTGTGTTTGAATGCAAATGCACAACTATATAGGATCATGGGTCACATCTCACACATCACATACATCTTGGTGGAGCACTCAAAAGGATAATAAGTGAATAACAAGTACTCGTCACCAAGGTAATTGCAAAAGATCACATAGAGATATCATCCAATCAAAGTATGATCAACACAACCATAAATGTAGCATCTCACACACAAGTATCATCAAATAACATCACCAAACGATAGTAGCAAAAACCAAGTGTAATAAAAGGCAGAACTCTCACTCTCGAAGCCTATATGATCTATATATATTTCTCCCCCTTTGGCAACACGTTACCAAAAAGTTTAAAATATACATAGGCTATGCGTCTCTCTAGGCATCTCCTGGAGCTCCTGAAGGGGTCTTCTGGCTATTTCTCCAGTGTGCGCAGATGGCGTTGAGAGAACTCCTTCTGCAAAGATATCAACTGATGTCTGAGGGGCTGGTGGAGTTGATGCATGTGTGACTCCCTGGGCAGCAGCAGCTGGGGCAGACTGAGTGGGTCTCACATCTCCCACTAACACCGTCTCAGTCCTATGTCCTCGGGGCACCTTCTGAAACCTAGTAGCATCCTCCTCATCACTGTCAGAACTCACTCCAGCAACAACTCTTGCTATGTCTGTATCTTGCTTGAGCTTCTTCACGATGGTCTGCACTTCTGTCACCTTAGTATCAAGAGCGTGGAACTTATCTTCAATGATCCTCTCTAGGCTAGCTTGATTCTGAGTCAGGGTGGCCAATCCTTTCTCCATCCTCATTGTAGCTTCAAGAAGATATGTCATCCGGTTACTCTTTGACTTTAGGCTTGAAATGTTGACTGCATGGGTTGAAGCTTGAGCTTGCTGAGCAGCTTGTTCCTTCCTGTATGCCTTTGATGCTTGTGTAGATGAGGGGTGTGTAGGGTCCATCACCACCTCATTATCCTCAAACTCAGGTCTTAGGGGCAAGTGTCTCCTATCAAGAAGATATGTGTCTATGCCCACTCTAGAGTTGATGAGTGTCTGAATATGTGGGGCATATCCACAAGATCTCTTCTGGTTAGCAGTTTTCCTCTTGATTGTCTCTATAATCGGACTCATGAACTTGAACTTCTCTGGCCCATCATAGTGGTGAAGCAAGTTAATGGAATGTCCTCTGATCATCCTGTCATCTCCATACTTTCGCAACAAAGTGTGTCTCAGAATGGTGTTGATGGTGCCAAGTCCAGCCAATAGATAGTACACTATCCCGAACTTGAATTGCTCCTTGTATTCATTGGGGATAGGCTTGTACATATTCTGCATGGTGTCATGGCTCATTCTAGCCTTAGCATAGATATCTAGATCATCTTCTGACTTAGCTGGAGCACCTAACATAGCAACCCATTCAAAGATTGTGGACTGATACTTAGTGCCTTCAGTCATCCATGCAATTCTCCCATCTAGATAGAAATGGGTAGTGGAGTAGAATTGCATCACCATTTCATCATTCCATCTTGTCAGCTTCTTCCCAATTTTTTCTGCAGTGTATGTCATCATGAAGCTCTCATGCACATGTGGAAAGTGGTCAGCATGCTTATCAATATACTTCCAATCCACCCACTTCATGTGACATACAATGGGCTTCTTGTCAAGCAATATAGTCTCATAGAAATCTTGTTGCTCCTTTGTGTGAAACATGTAATCAACTGTTGTTCTCCTCCTTACAGCATAGGGATCTGACTTCCTCCATGCTCTCAAGCCTACATCTCTTCTGATCTTCATGTCATCAGCCTTAGGATGAGCATCATTATGCTCTGGAATCTTAGGCTTGAGTTTTCTCAGCATTTGTGACTCATCATAGTCACTATCTTCTGCCTGCTCTTCCTCTTCTTCTTCTTGAGCTTGAGGGATTGTAGCCTTGTTCTTTTCTGCAGCTGGAATGTTCCTTGTACTTCTCTTGGGTGCAGACTTGGTGGCTTGAGCAACAACTTTGGGGGCAGTTTTGGGCTTTGAAGGAGCAGCCCCTGACTTAATGGCATCCCCCATCAGCTTCCGAGATTTAGGTGCTGGTGCAGCATGCTCTTCTTCTTCTTCCTCATCATAAGTATCATTTCTCATATATGGCTTGCCAACCACTCTGGCTATGGTCTTCCTAGCCATTTTCTTAATTCCTGCTGGCTCATCATCTCTGGTTTAAAGAGTGAACTCCATGGTTTCTTGAGTTGAGGCTCTGGCTTTTGACATTGGAGCTCTCTTGGCTGGAGCTTTCTTGTTCAAACCAGTCTTGGTTGAAGCAACTGTGCCATATTCCTTCGTCAACTTTCTTCTTTGAGGTGGCCTCATCAGCTACAAAATCTTCATCCTCGCTGTCAGAAGTTTTCTTCTTCCTTGACTTGGTAGCAGCCTTTGGAAGGTCAATGGGAGTGCTTCTGCTACTCTCATAGTAGCTGGAGATATTGGAACTAGATCCCTCACTCAATTGTGCCTGCTCCTCTGACCTGTTCTCACTATCACCGCCTTCTGACATTTCTGAAACTGCAAGCTAACCCTGTGAATAGGTATATATGAGATAGAGTGGATGAGCAACAACAAAGCACAACTGGTTTTGAAAATTTTGATTTGAAAAACTTAACTTTAGTTTTCTGCATAATCCATTTCGGCGCTACCGAGTTTACCAGTTCGGTGATACCGAAGCAAAGGCAAAGCCAGAACATACTTGTTTCGGTTAGACTGAGGTAGTTTTTGATGGCTCCGAGTTTGCTAGGGTTTCACTAAGATGCTAGTTTCGGACTCACCGAGTGATACAGTTCAGCTGGACTAAGGTGTACCAGTGCAATGGCTTACGCCAACTCGGTGACACCGAGACTTGCAAATCGGTCGGATCGAGATGGGTTAGGCGGAGAACTAACCCTAAGTTTTTTGAAATCCATCTACCCTAAAAACTAGTTTTGCTGGATAAGAAGTTTGCAAACGAGGCATGATCAATGGCAAGTTGTTTTGTGCATGGATTATATTTGGAGAACACAAAACAAGCGAGTCGTACCCTAACTTGGTGATGATCTCCTACGACGGCAAGGGGCGGAGATGAATGCCCTTGGCGGCAATTGGTTCCAATAGCAGGAAGCGGTTGGAGGTGATATCGAAGATCCTTGGACCATGGCGGCGGCAGAGCTGGGGTGCGAGAATAGAACTATTGGAGAAGTTTCCAAAATTTCTGTTCGCGAGTTATATACCCAGATCTATCGGTGGGACCGAGAAAACTGTTTCGGTGGCACCGAGATGCATTTAGCACTGAGCTGTTGCAACTCCGTTGGACCGAGACGGGTTATTCGGTTTCAACGAGATACAAAAACTGATCAACCTAAATGATTTCGGTGGGATTGAATGAGATTTGTTGGTCTGACCGAAATGCATTTTGGAAGTTTTGGAAGTTAAGCCCTGATTAGATCGGTGACATCGAGTGCTCCTCACTCGGTCGGTCCGATAGAGACTTGTTCAAACTTTGTGATGTGTAGTATGAATAGAGTTTGAGACGAGGAATGCATAGATAGCTAGAGGGAGTGCTTAGGCATTCTTTTCCATCCATTTGGCAAAAGAAAAAGAGCCAAACAATCAAAGCAACAAATGGATGTCCTTGAATGATTAAAATATGCAACCCACATGCTCACACAATAAAATGGCAAATGAAATATGTGGCAAAGCATGCACAAACACTCTAGCATCTATCAAGCAATTGACGATGACTAGGTCACCTATATATGAGTATATTGACTTAGGAGTCAAATGAGAGGATTTGATCATAGGTCATACTCATCGTTTAAGCACAAGTGGGTTTACCACTTTTACATAAAGCATTGTTGCGTTCACACCATTCGAATTGCTTTAGATCAGTCTTTAGAGTAAGGCTCCCCCTAGATGTGATATACCACTAAGAGGGATGAACTAACCTTGGGTTTTGTCGATGATGACTTCATGTATGTGTTGAAGATGTGAATGCTCAATGTTGATGTAGATCATTTGGAGCAATCCATTGGAGTGAGTTGCACTTTCAATACCTACACGGGTTAGTCCCACATGGAACAAACAATGATATCCATGGACATGGAGTGAGATGCACACGAAGTAATGTCCATGAAGGCATTAGGTTACCTTGTCCCTTGTCTTACCAACAAGAGGGTTTGTGACTCCTTGAACTAGTGCAAGATATGGAAGTTGCTTGCACTTGTCCTTGCCAAGATGATATGAGTGAAGTATGTTGGCGGAGTCACCATAAAGAACTCTCTAGTTCTTCTTCTTCGGTATCCACACCATCTCGATGGGATTCCTTGGAGTTGTAGATGTGCTTGATGAAGTGGAACTTGAGGTAGTCTTGGGAACCTACTTGACCAAGGCCTTAGGAGCTTCTTCAAATGCATCAATCTCTTCTTGAAGCTTGTCCTTGCCTTTAGCTTGTGGTCTTGTGGTGGAAGATCATCTTGTGCTTGTGTCCCCTTGAAGTATGTAGGATCATACTTCTCTTGTTGGGGAACAAACTTGGTCTTGGGGTATTGATCTTCTTCCCACTCAAATCCATTAGCATTGAACTTTCGTTCAAAACCAACACCTTTCCGGTGCCTTCCTTGCTTGCTTACAATTTCCTCAAATTTCTTACTACCGGCAAGACTCTTATAAACACCTTTCTCTGTAATTCCCTTCAATAAGCTATTTCTTGCTCAAGTGTAACTTGGTTAAGAGAATCGTTAGTGGAATCAAGAGAACTACTAGAAGCAACAATATTAGATTTAGCATGATTGTTGTTACTACTAGAGGAAGAATATTTCTTGTTCTTGTTGCTAGATTTTACTTGTGGCATGTAAGTAGACAAGAGTAAACACTTGGCGATGTAAGAAGAACTTTTCTTATGAAGATCATCATTGAATGCTTTTAAGAACTCATGCTCTTGCCCTAGAGTGAGCTTTTCAAAGCATAGCTTCTCATGAGTCCTCAAAAGTTCTCGATGAACCCCTAAGGTAGTTTCATGAGCGAACTTGAGAGTCTTTAATTCTTTAGATAGATGCTCAATATTCTCCTTATCATTGTCATTCGTTTTATCTTGATTAGCATGATTAATAGAAATTTCATCGTAGTTTTCATCATAGGTTTCATCACTATTGCTACCAACAAGTAAATCATCATCTCCTAGCAAGTCATCTTCATCACTATTAAAGTCAAGATACTCGGGGTGTGATACCTTAGGGCCTTTAGCCATGAAGCATCTTCCAATTCCTTCATTTTGTGAGTCAAATATGTCGTAGGAGTTGGATGACACAGGAGCAATTCCGGCAACACCTTCATCTTGAGTATCTTCTGAGTTGGAGTGATAGCTTCTCTTGGAGTAGTTATCGGAGTCAGAACTGGATACCCATTCACCAACATGAGCTTGATGTCTTCGTCTTGTATAGCTCCTTGATGATTTGTCCTTCCTTTCTGAATATTTTCTTCTCCGAGAAGGTCTTCATTCATAATGATCATCTCTACTTCTTCTCTCTCTCTTGGTGGTGATTCTTCTCTTCTACTCCTCCTTTTAGGCGAGTCTTATCTTCTTCTGTGGGGAGACGTACACTCATTGGAGTAGTGTCTGGGTCTTCCACAATTGTAGCAATTACGCTCACGACTAGAAGATTTTTTGTCATTGTAGGACCTTGACTTGGAACTTTGCTCTTTGCTTATATTCTTGTAGAACTTGCTGAAGTTCTTCACCATTAAGCTCAATTCTTCATTGAATATTTGTTTCTCACTTGATGATGTAGGAGCGTCACATGAAGCTTTGTAAGCTCCACTAGACTTGTTGTGAAGCTCTTCTTTATCTTTGAGTGACATCTCATGAGCAACAATTCTTCCAATGAGTTCCGTTGGCTTGAGATCTTTGTAATTGGGCATCATTTGGATCAATGTGCACACGGTGTCATATTCCATCCAAGGCTCTTAGGATTTTCTTGATGATGAATCTGTCGATCATCTCTTCACTTCCTAAGCCGGCAATCTCATTTGTGATGAGTGCAAGCCTAGAGTACATTTCAGCGACACCTTCACCATCCTTCATCTTGACTTTTCAAGTTGACTTTGAAGCACATCCAACTTCGATTCCTTGACGGAGTTGGTACCTTCGTGCAAACCCTAGAAGTTAGAACACAGGGGCGTGAACAAATATCTCTCCCACTCACGTCTACCTAGCGTCTCGCCCTCGTCTGATGAAGAGATTCAAGGGAACAACAAGTAAAACACACACGAATTACCCAGGTTCAGGCCACCTTGCGGTGTAAAACCCTACTTCCTGCTTTGGTGGATTAGCCTCGGGAGGGCTTGAGTATGAACGAGTACAGTGGTTCCTGAGCTCACGAGGGTCAGGAGCCCAGGGTTCTTGCTCCTTTGTGCGAGGGCGGAGTTTCTGGATCTGATCTGAATGCCTCCATAGTGGAGACCCTAGCTACTTATATAGGCGACCAGGGTCCTCTTCCCCTGAAATGTTTAGGAGGGAAGGGATCCCACAATGGCCATTTTGAGCGGGAACACAAAGGCATTCCTATCCTGACAAAAGCGATCTTCGCCTGCAAAGGGATTTGGCGGTGACACGGTGGTGGGCTCGGTGCTGACATCCTCCCTGTCATCCTTACGGTCTTGGGTCTTGTTGCACTGAAGGGGAAACATTTGTCCCGCTCCTCGGGAACCTGCGCCTGCGTTGTCTCCTTTGCACCAAAACGACAACTGCGCCGCTGGCACGTGCTGGCACCCGCTGGCGCGGTGCGTCACTGCTTGCGTCACTGCCTCCTCCCGAGGCAGGCTTGGCCTTGGATTCTCCGCCCCTCTGGAGCAACCTAGCCGGGGCCGCTCCTGAGGGGGTCTTGACGTCGCTCTCCTCGCAAGGTCTAGCCCCCTCGCGACGGTCTTGAGCAGCTGGTCGATCAGCTGGGTCGTACTAGGCCGTAGTAGGAGTGCATCGCGGCCCGCAGACAGGAAAGTTTGGGTACCCTGGTTCCCAGGACACCGACAGTAGCCCCCGAGCCCAAGGCGCGCGCGTAGTTGGCTTCGGGGCGAAGCCTTAGTTCAGGACGAAGTGCCGCGGGCCCCAAAAGGCTGCGGGCCAGGCTGGCGCGTGACGGTTGGATGGGACGTGGCGACTCCGCTCCCCACGCAATCTTGGCAACCGTGTGACTTGACAACTCCTCGGCGCGGATGACGTTGTTATGGCTATGATGCCAGTGACTGGCGGTTGGGCTCCTCCATCCTGTAAATGGGACTAGGGGGAGCCCCAAGCCATCTTCAAGCCAGTGTCGTCTGTATCCTTGTTTGCTCCCCGCTCTTCTTCTTGCCGTGAGGTCCTCATGGCGCCACCGAGGAAGCCGTCCGCCGCGGAGAAGGGGAAGGCCCCGAAGGATTTGGCTTCACTGCCGTTGAAGAGGGGCCGCGGCCGCCCCCTCAAGTATGCGACTGCGCCCGCGGCGACTCCTCGAGGGAGCGGGCGTGGCCTTCCGGGTCCCGACGTGGTCGCCGGTGAGAGGCGCGGTGCCTCTTCTCGCGGCAAAGGTGGTCGTGGCCGCGACGGGGGAGGGGGCGCGAGGCGGCGTTTGGCGGTCGCACGTCCTCCGCGCCCGCAGCTCCACTCCTTCGATGTGTCGTCGGAGTTCGTGGTGTGGGCGGAGAAGCGTGGCGGCTTGTGGCTCCGGCCCCCCCGCTCGTTCGGCAATGTGCTACTAGCCGGAGGCCCCGGCGGCCTCTGGCTGCAGACCGACGGTTGCTGCAGCTGTGCGTCCTGGGTGGAGGTCGGCATTGCTCCCTCGGGCGACGTGTTCCTGGAGCGCGGCTGGCAGTCATTTGCGCGTGCGCGCCGGCTGTAGGAGAGGTGCACGCTCCACTTCAGGTATGATGGTGCCTCAACGCTTTTCGTCAGGGTCTTCTCGGAGGAAGGGAGGTGCCTTGGGTGCTGTCTTGAGGCTGACGATGAAGAGGATGGTGGGGACGGTGTCCGGAGGAGCAGCTCCTCCTCTGGAGACGAGCTTGGCCCTGGAGGGCACCGCAGGTCCCCCCCTCTGTGGCAGCAGTAGCTCCTCTAGCAGCGGCGGCTACAATGAACCACCACGCCGCAGAGCTCGACTCGGCGAGGGGAGGGTGTCATTGCGCCACTATGGCTCGGTGAAGCGGGAGGAGCTGGGAGACTCCGACTGAATGGGGGCAACGGTGCTGAGCCGCGGCTTGGCGGAGCTATGGCTTGGTGGGTCGGCCTCTGCTTCTTCTTTTTCTTCATTTCCTTCCTGTGTCAAAATTGTAAGTTGCCTCGAGAAGGCGTGTAATGGACTACGACATATGTATGAAGAGAGAACTTGCTATCATGTTTTTGGTCTGGGTTAGATTACTTAGCTTATGTGCTGCGATGTCTTGAGGCGAATTGCTCCTGACTTATTGGTGTCATGAGTCCCCGACGGGCCATAAGGATGGCTGAATTCGGAGGGTCCTGACCTGCGCAGCCCCCGAGTATGAGTGAGCTGCTGTGAGCTGCTGAGGGCTTGCGCCCTTGGGCTCGCTTGAGAGCGGCGAGCATGGATTAAGGCGCCAAGGCCTGAGCTGGCTCGGCAGAATAGGTCGCGCAGACTGAGAAGTCCGATGCTAGAGCCTGAGCAGGCTTGGCCAGGCGAGGACACGGGACCATGGCAGACAAGAGCCGGGACCGACCGTGTCCCAGCCCCCACGCGTGAGGCGCGCAAAGGAGAGCAAGCGGCGCAACCCCTGCTTAAAAAGCTGAACTTAAAACCGGCGAGAGAAAATCCCAAGCAAGACTTCCAACCAAATGCAAGAAACATGAGAACTTCATAGCATGGGGTAGAAGAAGGGTTGATAGCCAAGGAAGTAGAAAAGGCCGACAGCCAAACACCAAGCCAAAAAAGGAAAAAGGTCGCGTCCGACCCCTACACTACGTCTTCTTCCTAGCGCGGAGCTAAGGACTGCCACTGGGACGTGGGTGAGACCCCGTCTGATGGACCGCAGGCAATGCTTAGGAGACTCCGAGGCGTGTACAACCCCAACTCATTATTACGTGAGAGTGTCATGAGCGGAGACCTTCACGGGCACGGAGCCTTGATTACGGATAGAACCTCCTGAGGTGCTCAATGTTCCAGGAATTCTGGATAGGTATCCCATCCTGCGTCTCCAGGCGCACAACACCAGGCCTAGAGACACAGGCGATTCCCACATGGGCGAGAGCTTGTGTAACCCCTCCCTAGAGAGGACCTGCCTCAGGACCAATTCACCACCTTAAAGTGTTCTTGTGCGGACGCTACGGCAATGGTACCGCCGCAGCGCCTGCTAATATCGTGTTGCCTTGAGGGCAGCTCGGCAGCGGCCCTCCTCGCCGAGCACGAGGTCCATCCTCCAGGTGGCATCCTGGCGTTCCTCATTGAAAGCCAAAACCCGTGGGGAGCGATGCTTGACCTCATGAGGGAGGACCGCCTCCGCCCCGTAAACGAGAAAGAAAGCAGTTTCTCCCATGGGTTTGGTAGCAGTTGTTCGGATTGACCACAACACGGACTGGAGCTTGTCGATCCAGCCACTGCCGCAAGCCTCTAGCTTCTTCTTAAAGATGCGCATCTTGAGGCCACGCAAGACTTCTGCGTTGGCGCATTCGGCCTGACTGTTGATCCTGGGGTGAACCACCAAGGCGTAGCAGATCTGTGTTCCAAGGTTAGCACAATATGACCTTAAGAGATTGCTTGTGAACTACGAAATGTTATCCGTGATGATGCGGCTGGGGACCCTGAATCGCCTCACGAGGCCCTGGATGAACATGACAGCCGACCCAGCTGGGATCGCGCGAACAGGCTCCACCTCTGCCCACTTGGTGAATTTGTCGATGGCGACGTACAGGAAGCGGTAGCCCCCTGCTGCACGGGGAAAGGGACCAAGGATGACCAATCCCCAGACCGCGAAGGGCTAGGAGAGCGGGATCATTTGGAGGCCCTGCGCTGGTTGGTGGATCTTCTTGGCATGAAACTAGCATGCCTCGCAAGCTTGCACAAGCTCTGTGGCGTCGTTTAGCACCATGGGCCAGTAGAAGCCGCTACGGAAGGCCTTGCCCACGAGGGTGCGAGACGACGAATGGTGACCGCAGTCCCCACAGTGGATGTCAGCCAACAGCCCGCGTCCTTGTTTCCTCGAGATGCACTTTAGTGAGACGTCATTGGGGCGCCTCCTGTAGAGTTCACCGTCTTGGATGCAGTAAGCCGAGGCCTGTCGGACCACGCGCTCTGCGTCTTCCTCCCTGTCTGGCAAGGTGTCGTGTTGCAGGTACATCTTGAGCTCTTGGGTCCAGCAACCCTCCTAGGGCTCCGTGGCGATTAGCAGGCGGGCTCCGGAGAACGGTCCGCAGGGCGGTCCACATGGCGGAGCTCCGGCTGCAGGCGCCACAGGTAGCCCCTGCTGAGGGGACGCCGGCTCAGGAGCAGGCGGTGTTGCCGACGGCTTGAGTAGCCGCTCCTCGAAGATGCCCGGCCTCTGAGGCTCCCACTTGGAGGCTCGTTTGGCAATGTCATCCGCTTCCTTGTTCATGCCTCTTGGCACGTGTTGCACCTCCTGCCCTCGGAATCGCTTTTCCATTTTTACGCATCTCCTCCAAATATGCCTCCATGTGCTCGTCCTTGGGCTTGTATTGCTTGTTGGAGAAGTTGACGAGGAGCTGCGAATCGCCTATGATGGTGAGGCGCTTGACCCCCAGTGCAGCGGCGGCCTTGAGCCCAGCAATCAGGCCCTCATACTTTGCGATGTTGTTGGAGACCTTCTCGCCTTGCTGGAAGCAAAGCTGCATAGCGTAGTACAACCTGTCCTGAGTGGGAGATACCAACACGACGCCAGCCCCCGCGTGAAGGCGCGAGAAGGCGTCATCGAAGTATACCACCCATCCGTCCGGGGCTTCATCACTGGGGGCTAGCAAGCGATCCTCGCCAGCCCCCTGCTCCGGCGCGTCGGTCCATTCTGTGACAAAGTCTACCAGAGCCGCTCCTTTGATAGCTCGCGTGGTGCTGAACTCCAACTGAAACGCCTGGAGCTTGACGTTCCACTCGGCGACCCTCCCGACAACATTCGGGCTCCGGAGCACCTTCTCGAGAGTGTATGACAAGACAACCTTGATAGGGTGGCATTGGAAGTAATGGCGCATCTTCTTGGAGGCGACAAGGAGCACCAGGAGCAGCTTTTGAGGCATCGGGTAGTGCGAGCTCGCGTCGCGCAGTACGGTGCTGACCAAGTACACTGGGTGCTCCATGAGGGTCGGCACCGCAGGATCCTCAGGCGCTTCAGGAATCTTGGGTGCTTCTTGCTGGACGGTGGGGCCACCAGTAACCATGGTGGAATCTACCTCCGGAGCTACATCAGGGGGCGACGGGGGTCCTGAGGATGCCAAATTGCCCCGTGCCCTCGCGCTTCGGGGCCTCTCCTCGCGCTCCACCACTAACGCTGCACTGGCGGAGTGAGGCGTAGCGGCGAGATAGAGAGTCATGGGTTCTAGGGGTCATGGTGTCACCATAACCGGCAGGCTGGTGAGGTATTCCTTGAGATCCCGGAAGGCGGCATTGGCCTCCGGAGTCCACTCAAAGGGCCCCTTCATCTTCATGAGCTTGAAGAATGGGAGGGCTCGTTTACCAAGCTTAGAGATGAAGCGCCCGATGTACGTTACGCATCCCACAAGCTTATGCATCTCCTTCAGGGTTGTGGGTAGCTTCATTCTTTTGATGGCCTTGATCTTCTCCGGGTTAGCTTCAATGCCCCGGTGTGAAACCAGGAACCCTAGCAACTTGCCAGAGGGTACACCAAGCACACACTTCTCCAGGTTGAGGCACATCTTCACCTTGCGCAGGTTGGCGAACGTTTCTTCTAGGTCCTGGATGAGAGTCCTGGCCTCTCTGGTCATGACCACGATGTCGTCGACGTAGGCCGCGTTCCTCCCGAGCTGAGGGCCGAGGGTCAAGTGTGTCAGGCGCTGGAATGTGGCGCCCGCGTTTCTCAGCCCGAAAGGCATGTAGGTGTAGCAGTAGACCCCACAAGGGGTCAGGAATGCCGTTTTCTCCACATCCTCCACCGCCATCTTAATTTGGTGGCAGCCCGAGAAGGCGTCGAGGAAGCAGAGCAGGTCGCACTCAGCCGTTGAATCCACGATCTGGTCAATGCGCGGGAGAGGGAACGGGTCTTGAGGGCAGAATTTGTTGAGGCTCGTCAAGTCGACACACATGCGCTCCTTGCCTCCTTTCTTCGGGACTATGACGGGGTTGGCCAGCCACTCCGGGTGCCATACCTCTTATACGACGCTTGCTTCCTCTAGCTTATGAACCTCCTGAACGATGAAGGCCTACTTCTCCAGGGCCTATCTGCGTGCTTTTTGCTTGATAGGGCGCACGTTGGCGCACACCGTAAGGTGATGCTCAATGACATGCCTAGGCACCCCGACCAATCAGCAGCTTTCCAAGCGAACACATCCTTGTTAGCCCTGAGGAAGCTAACCAACGCTGCCTCTTGCTTAGGGTCCATGTCCGTGCCGATGGTGAAGGTGGCTTCCGAGCCCTCCTCGTCAGCGGGCAGCTGCTTCATCTCGGCCGGGTCCTCAGAGAAGAGCTGCTTCTTCTTGGCAGGCGCGGCTTCCGGCGTCTCCGGAGCCCCCTTCGTATCTGAATGAGCTGCGGCGCCAACCCTGTAAGCGCGCCCGAGGACCTGAAGGGTGTCCTTGGGGTCCCCTTTGATAGTGATGACACCGCTGCGCCCGGGCATCTTGACGGTGTTGTAGCCCGCGTGAGTCGCTGCCATGAATTTCGCCAAAGCTGGGAAGCTGAGGATGGCGTTGTAGGGCAGGTGGATGGGCGCAACATCGAAGTCGATGAGCCTAGTCCGGTAGTTAGCGGGTGTGTCGAAGGTGACCGGGAGGCGGATCTGGCCGAGCAGGACGGCCGACCCACGACCCCTGAGAAGGGCTTGGTGGGGAGGAGCATCCTATAGGACGCGGGTAGATGACCAAAGGCCTCGGGAGAGAGGATGTTGAGCCCGGCGTCGCCGTTGATGAGGGTCCTCGTGACGGACACTCCCCAGATGGTGGGAGTGCATACCATGGGGAGGATGTTCGTGCCAGCTGCAACTGTGGCGCGGTCGCCAGGGCCGAAGGTGACGACGTGCCCCTGCCGCCCTGTGCCCATGGGGCCTCCTGCGGCTGGGCGGTGGCCCCGATCAGCTGAAAGTGTGACTTGACGTGCCAGGCCGACGCCGGTGCTTGGGATCCTCCGAGGATGCAGGCGACCCCACGGCAGGGAAACTCCCCGCCGGCAGCGCCCCGCTGCTCGTCGATGCGGGGCGCTCGAGTGACGAGCTCCTCCGTGGGTGGCCGGTGCCAGGGAAGCCTCTACGCCACTAAGAGCGCCGCCGGCGAGGCCATAGGGAGCGGAAGTGGCAGAGCAGGCCGCTCTCCGGTGGCCCGGCCGGCGAAAACATCGTCGGGGAAGAAGGCGGAGCGCCCACGGGTAGCGCGGTCCATCCATGCCGCTCGGATGACGAGGACAGCGCCAGCCTCCACGCGGATGCAACAGGCCGCGGTCATCATGGCGGCGCGGAGCAGGAGAGGGGAGCCGAGGTCATTAGAGAGGCGAGATTTCGACACGCCCCCTACCTGGCGTGCCAAATGTCGAATTACGGGCTCCGCAAACCCAAGAAGTTCGAACACAGGGGCGTGAACGAAGATCTCTCCCACTCACGTCTACCTAGCGGCTCGCCCTTGTCTGATGAAGAGATTCAAGCGAACAACAAGTAAAACACACACGAATTTACCCAGGTTCAGGCCACCTTACGGTGTAAAACCCTACTTCCTGCTTTGGTGGATTAGCCTCGGGAGGGCTTGAGTATGAACGAGTACAGTGGTTCCTAAGCTCAGGAGGAGAGCTCAGGAGTGTCAGGAGGCCAGGGTTCTTGCTCCTTTGTGCGAGGGCAGAGTTTCTGGATCTGATCCGAATGCCTCCATAGTGGAGACCCTAGCTACTTATATAGGCGGCCAGGGTCCTCTTCCCCCGAAATGTTTAGGCGGGAAGGGATCCCACAACGGCCATTTTGAGCGGGAGCACAAAGACGTTCCTATCCTGACAAAAGCGGTCTTCTCCTGCAAAGGGATCAGGCGGTGACGCGGTGGTGGCCTCGGTGGTGACATCCTCCGTGTCGTCCTTGCGGTCTTCGGTCTTGTTACACCGAAAGGGAAACCTTTGTCCCGCTCCTCGGGAACCTGCGCCTGTGCTGTCTCCTTTGCACCAAAACAGCAACTGCGCCGCTGGCACCCGCTGGCACCCGCTGGTGCGGTGCGTCACTGCTTGCATCACTGCCTCCTCCTGAGGCAGACTTGGCCTTGGATTCTCCGCCCCTCCGGAGCAACCTAGCCGGGGCCGCTCCTGAGGGGGTCTTGACGTCATTCTCCTCGCGAGGTCTAGCCCCCTCGCGAGGGTCTTGATCAGCTGGGCCATACCAGGCCATAGTAGTAGCGCGTCGCGGCCTGCAGACAGGCAAGTCTGGGTACCCTATTTCCCAGGATGCCGACACGCGCCGCTGAAGCTGTGAAGGACAATGTGGAGGCCCTGCTGAAGGAGTTCCTCAGCGTCCACCCTTCTCCTCCAGCCTGTGGCACCGCCGATGCCATAGCCGAGACCGCCTACCCAGGGCACAGTGGCGCCGCTGGGGGGAAGGTCCCCTCGGGCAGCGGCGCCCAAGGCTGAGGGGAAAGCCTGCAGGTTGGTGACGGTGCTCCCCTTTTATATTCATTCTCCTACGACATGAGTGAGCCTCGTGGAAGCGTTAGAACTTATGTTTGATGCTTCGAATGACAATTTGGTTTGTAATAGTTGCTAGATGTTCACCCTTCTTTTCTTTCTTATCGTTCTACGTCGGCAGGGCCCGACCCCGCGCATACCTCAGCCGCCAGCTGGCTCGTCCAGGTTACTGGGTCAAGACCAGGGAGTGAGGGGCTACGTGGCCAGTTAGGCTCCTGAGTCGCGATGCTCAGGAGTCCCCCTTAACGTGCAAACGATACCCAGGTAGGAAGCACTAAGCAGGGCTTTGGTGTTCTGCGTCGGCAGGGCCCGACCCGCGCGTACCTCAGCCACCATTGGCCTTGACCGGAAACCAGGACAAGACCAGGGAGTGAGGGGCTACGGTTCCAGTTAGGCCCTTGGGTCATGATGCCCAAGGGACCCCTTGACATGCGTACAACCCTAAGGGAAGTGAGTACTGGACTTAGGCCTTGATGTTCTGCGTCGGCAGGGCCAGGCCCACACGTACCTCAACCGCCGCTGGCCTTGATGGGAAACCAGGACAAGACCAAGGAGTGAGGGGCGACGGGTCCAGTTAGGCCCTTGGTTCGCGATGCCCAAGGGTCCCCCTTGACGTACGAACAGACCCCATACCTGTCCTCGCCGGGCTTGCGCTCGGGAGGGTTGCGTGTCGACCAGGCCCGGTGGACCTGGTGGGGCGTGCGCCAGGCATGGCCTGGATGCAGCCCCCATGCCCAGCCCCCTCGCACTACATTCCCGAAGGGAGCGCAGCGCGGTGGTGTCGGCGTCCTGGGAACCAGGGTACCCAGACTTGCCTCTCTGCGGGCCGCGACGCGCTCCTAGAAGCGGCCTGGTATGGCCCAGCTAATCGACCAGCTGCTCAAGACCCTCGCGAGGGGCCAGCCCTCGCAAGAAGAACGACGCCAAGACCCCCTCGGGAGCGGCCTCGGCAAGGCGTTCCGGAGCGGCGGAGAATCCAAGGCCAAGCCTGCCTCAGGAGGAGGTAGTGATGTCAGCAGTGATGCACCGCGCCAGCCGGTGCCAGCGTCTGCCAGCGATGCAGTTACCATTTCGGTGCAAAGGGGACAACACAGCCGTTGGTTCTCAAGGAGCGGGGCAAAGGTTTCCTAGCAACAAGACCGAAGACCGCAAGGACGATAATGAGGATGTCACCGTCGAGCCCACTACCGTGTCACCGCCTGATCCTTTTGCACGCGAAGGCTGCTTTTTTCAGGGTAGGAATTTCCTTGTGTTCCCGCTCTAAAATGGCCGTTGTGGGATCCCTTCCCGCCTAAACATTTCGGGGGAAGAGGACCGTGGCCGCCAATATAAGTAGCTAGAACCCCCACTGCAAAGGGGGGACGAACGGAATCATCGACTCACACACTTGACCACCACACAAGGAGCAAGAACACTAGCCTCCTAACCCTCCTGAGCTCGCCTCCTGAGCCCAGGAACCCTTGTACCAGTTCATATTCTAGCTCGCCTGGAGCCAATCCACCAAAGCAGGAAGTAGGGTCTTACACCACACGGTGGCCCGAACCTGGATAAACTCTTGTGTGCTTGTTCATTGTTTGCTTTAATCCTTCCACCAAGACGAGAGCGAGGCGCTAGGTAGACGTGAGTGGGAGAGATCTTCGTTCACGCCCCTGTATTCATACTTAGTGGGTTTTGCGGAGCCCTAAATCCGACATTTGGCGTGCCAGGTAGGGGGCGTGTCGAGATCTCGCCTCTCCGACGACCTCGTCACGTTCTCGTCACCGACCCTCCTCCACAGCCATGGTGGACACACGCCGAGCTCGCGCCACCCGCCGCGCTGCCAACGTCGCTCAGACGGCGCCCGCGGGCAACGGCACACTGCTCCGCCCCAACTCGCCGGTCGCCAACTCCGCCACCGACCCGGCTGTCCACGAACATCAGGACTCCTCGCTGCCGCTGTCTGTGCGGTGGGATGGCCGCATGGCAACGCCTTCACCCTCGCCGGCCGTAGCGTCGTCCTCGCTGGTCTGTCGCGGGCTGGTCTACCAGCAGCCTGCGCTACTGATGGCGCGGGAGCTCTTGTGCTACCGCCCGACAGATGATCTCTATGACGAGTGGCTCCACTGCATCACCGAGCTCGTCAACGCCGCTGGGGAAGCGCCTACACCAACGCACTCCTCACGTCCTCCGTCGCCCCCGGTGGCGAACGAGTTCCGTGGGATCCCGGCTCCGCCTCCCCTTCACTCCGCCGGCCAGGAGGGCCGGCGCGAGGCCCCTCGACGTGAACAACCCCGCAGAGCCCACGCCCGCGACGAGGAGAGTTCTCAAGTGATCCCGCACCCACATGCAGGGGCTCATGGGCCCCCTGGCCCACAATGCCCAGACCGCGCGCCATAGGAGGTGGTGGCGCCAGCACCTCAAGAACTAGCGTCACAGGCGCAGGGGCGCCTGTGATCATGAGCATGCGCGGGTGTGGAGCCCTAGCTCCCGAGCTACGGCCTCTCATCTGGCCCGGCAAGTTCAAGCTAGACCTGCCTCCGCGCTATGACGGCACCACCGACCGCATGGAGTTCCTCCAACTCTACGAGCTGAGCATCGAGGCGTCCAACAGCACTGAGCAGGTCATGGCGAACTAGTTCCCCATGGCTCTGAAGGTCGGCATGCGCTCCTGGCTCCTGAACCTTTGGGTGGGATCCATCTCCTCCTGGGGAGAGCTTCGCGAGCGTTTCGTCGCTAAATTCCTAGGCACCCGCGACCGAGCACCGGCAGCTGCTGACCTGCGTCGCGTGTGGCAGCAGCCGGGAGAAACCCTGCAAAAGTACATCCAACGCTTCAACACCATGCGCCTTCATATCCCCAGGGTCTCAGATGAGGCCATCATCTCTGCATTCTCCGATGGAATCCGCGATGTCAGGATGAGGGAAGAGCTCGCCATCCACGAAGACCTGTGCACAGCCCTCGAGATGTTCAAGCTCATGGCAAAGTGCACCAGAGTGGAGGAAGGCCGCCTCTCCCTTCAGGAGCTGCCTGAGGCGGAGGCAGACGACAAGAAAACCAAGGCCAAGGAGTCGAAGCACAAGGGACCCGCCGTGCTGGCTGCTGAGCCGGAAGTGAAGCGTGGCTGCGGCTACGATGACCTCTCCAGAGACAACCGACCGTACTGCGTCTTCCACAACATCCACAGCCACAACACCAACGACTGTCAGGAGCTCAAGGTGATGCGCGGCGGGCGCGGCGGGCAGCGCCCTGAGCACGACAACCGCGGCTACGACCGTGGAGGAGGCCGAGGAGGAGGACGTTGGGACGGCAGGAACTCGCGCCAAGGGTGGCGTGAGCAACCTCGTGAAGACCACTGGCAGGAGCAGCCTCGTGACGCCCCCTGGCGCGACCAGCCTCGTGAGGGTCGCCCTCAGGGCAATGGAGGCCTGCCTCCGCTGCCACCACCACCAGGGAGGAACAACGACGACCGCCAGGGAGACGGGGCAGGGGGCTTCCAGGAACCGCGTACAGTCGCGTGCATTCTGGGAGGAGCCCATGCCCCGGCTTCTCACTGCATCTTCAAGCAGTTCGCCCGTGAGGGGAACGTGGCGCTTCCCAGGCCTGACGTTGCGTGCAACCTTATGTGGACCAAACAAGTCATCGCTTTCGACCCCAAAGACCAGCTCAAGTGCACTGCGGCCCCAGGCGCACTCCCGATGCTCTGCACCCCCACCATCAGCAACGTCCTCGTGACCAAGACCCTCATCAACGGCGGAGCAGGGCTCAACGTCCTCTCCGTCCAGACCTTCGAGACACTCCAGGTTCCCTACGATCAGCTCCACCCCACCAAGCCATTCTACGGAGTCACAGATGGCTCCACACTCCCGATGGGGCAAGTCCGCCTCCCCGTCACCTTTGGCGACCATGACAACTACCACACAGAGCTCATCGACTTCGATGTCGCCAACATCCACCTCCCATACAACGCCATCCTGGGGTATCCTGCCCTTGCCAAGTTCATGGCGGCAACCCATCACAGCTACAATGTCCTCAAGATGCCCGGGAGCGGCGGAGTCATCATGATCGCCTCCAACGAGAAGGAAGCGGTGCGTTCCCTGGAGCGTGCCTAACAGACTGCAGCGGTTGAGTACTCCGATGAGGATGGATCCATCCTCGCCCTGTAAATCGCCCCCAAGAAGAAGAAGAACCTACCCGTCGACGGACCTCAGGAAGCGGGGGCTCCCGACGGCCTGGCCTCAGGACTCGCGCCTGCTGACGAGGCGCCCTCCACCCTTGCATAGGGAGGCGCGCTCAACGCCCCTTTCGTGACGGGCTCAGGGGCTCTCCTCTGGAATGTCCCTGAGTTGACCCGTGCCTCGAGGGAGGTGTTCGAGCACCACTTGCAAGCGTATCTTGATGCGCATTTTTGTGAGCCCAGTGCGAGCCGTCCAATGCTGGAGGCTCAGGACTTCATCAGCCAAGTTACAGAGGAACTTCAGTACGCAAGACTCATCCGCGGTGGGCGTAACCGCACAATCCCAAGTCCACCTACTCGCAGCCCAAGCAGCTGCTTCCGCGTCTATGTCAACATCGCGGGTCTCAACCGAGCCGCTTCTCAGGAGCCCTTCTAGCCGATGGCGGTCGGCCGGAGTAGGGCCCTCCCCTGCAGCTACGTCCGCACGCTCTTCGGCTTCCGCAACGCAGCTGCCACGTCCCAGCATCTCGCGCAGCGGGCCTTGGGGGCTCGGGAGGCTCAGTGGCAGATGGTCCGGACGGAGCGGGAGCCGGACCTGCGCGACCACTGAGAGCCTCAGGAGCCCCTGGGCCTCAGGAGCCTGACGATCCTCGGGAGCGACCCGCACAGCTCGCATCTTCAGCTACCCCAACTCTCCATCGGCAAGTATCAGGTGACACTTCAGGTATCCAAACGAGGGCGCCTCTCGGGCTGCATCATCCTCGGGCCGCTAGGGCCTGTTCCCCCGCGGCTGTCTCCCTTTTTGCATGATCAAGGCCAGATATTTCTTTCCATTCACATTATCTATATGCTTGGCGTCCTCACCGCCACTAAGGTCATGAGCCCTTGTGAGCCCACTCGCGACCGCCCCATGATTAAGGACTGGCACGACGTCTGTGCCCGGATCCGTCCCTGCAGCGTCGATAAACCCAAGGGCTGAGCTCTGCCTAGCGAGCCATTTCCGTGACGGCACCTCCCATGGTCCTTGGTGCCTTGTTCTCGCATGGGCTAATCGTGGATGGGTAAGTAGGGGCCCGTGATAGGTGCCTCGCTCATGCGGGAACCGCGCGTCGGTTGTTTTTCCTTTGGATCGTGGCATGAGAAGACTGGGCACGTCGTCTATGCTCGGGTCCGTCCCTGCAGCGTCGACAAATCCAGTGGCTGAGCTCTGTCTCGCGGGTTAACCCCATGACGTCACCTCCTGGGATCGCTGGTGCTGCGGCCTTCTCATGCAATGTCCCGTGGAGATGCACTCGACGCAGGTCGACACAACACCTCTCTTTTCACATTTTGTAGAAGAAGACTCGGGCGCAACCCGCCTCAGGGTAAGGTCTCGTGAGTGATGCGTAAGCTCACGAGATCTTCCTCATAGACGTTCAGCTCGTCCTGAGGAAGGCCCATACACACCTTGGCTGTCCTACCGTGCAAGCCACGCGTCAGGAAGCTTTTCAGCTCACGACGCTCACAACTTCTCCTTGGATGGGTGTCGCGATGGGGGCTAGGCACGGGGGCTATGCTCAGGTCACACCTGGCAGACGCCACCCTACCAGGTGCCTAGACACCTGGCCTTCTCGTGCCCCCATCCCAGGTGAAGGCTCGTGGGAAAGGTATGGTGCTCGTTCTCCTTCATGAGAGCCATTCGTACGTCAAGGGGGACCCCTGGGCATCACGACCCAGGGGACTAACTAGCCACGCAGCCCCTCATCCCTTGAGCCTAGTTATGACGATAACCCCGGTCCTCTGGAGGGCTCAATGGCGATCGAGGTATGTACGGGGTTGGGCATTGCCGATGCAGAACGAAAACGGGATCACTTGAACGCCAAGGGGGACCCTTGGGCATCGCGACCCAAGGGCCTCACAGGCCACGTAGCCCCTCATCCCTTGAGTCTAGTTACTACGGTAACCCTGGTGTCCGGAGGGGTCAGCAATGAGTCTATTTACTACGGTAACCCCGGTCATCCAGAGGGCTTAGCGGCGGTCGAGGTATGCGCGGGGTTGGGCCCTGCCGACGCAGAGCACCTAAAGCAAACATGAAAGGAAGCAAGCATGGAATCATCTAGCTATTACAATAACGTCAAGTTTTTTCAAATTCAACCAAGTTCTTACGCCTCCCCGAGGCACTCGCGCTTCTCTCACTTAACAGGACGGATCAGGCATCACCAAGCGCAGCATCACGAGGCCCCACCCCTTTGGCTGCGAGGGTAACGGCCCGGAGAAATGTCTCCACCAACCACGTGGCTTATGTTCCCAGGGCCTTGGGAGCGGTCACCGCCGCCTCCTCACAAAGGCGCTTGGACACCAAACCTTGCCTCAAGGGAAGGGCAGCAGGAGTCAAGCACCATTTGACCTCACGAATTGCGAAGATAAGTTTTCAATGCTGCACCCGCTTGCATACCTACGCCACCACTTACTATAGTTATGAAGCCTTTCCCGATGGACCAGTGGGTGGCTGCCTGCACGCCAAAAGGGACCTCCTCAGCATTGCGCCTCGGGGGCTCTTACCAGATCCTGCACCCCTCGCCTCCTGGCCTTGGCCACGGTGCCGCGACTTGGCATTCCAGCACAGGCCGAGGCTGGTTCCGGGATTGGGTGTCGCAGGCGTAGGGCCTTAATCTACCGCAGGAATGAAAGAAAGGGGAAATCGTGCTCTAACAAGGGAATCATGCAGGACATAAGTTTATAACGCTAGACAGTAACAGAAGTATTACGAGAATTTATATGTCCTTGTGAAGCCCTCCATGATGTCCCGCAGGAACTAAGCTAAGGAAGACGCTCCCAAGGAACTCGGTTTGAACTCCTTCAACAACGGCGACGCCAGGAGGACACCGTTTCCCTCCGGCGATAGGGGAGGCGGCTTGGCGGCTCGTAGCTCTCGTCAGAGCTCGAGGCCGTCTCAGGGGTAGCATAACTGCTATTAGGAGAGTCGGAGATATAGCCAACAGCGAGCGCTTCGCTGCCTTGACGACATGGGGAATGGTCGCCGGCGAGCCCATTCCCTGCGCCACACGGCAGTCGGAGGCCGTCCGCCCCGAAGACTTTGAAGGTCATCGCACCCGTCGTGTCCAGAGCGAAGTGAAGAATGTGCCTCCCTGTGGAGGCGCGGGCGCGACGCACCACACCCCAGCCCCAGGTCATGAATACCTAGCTGGAAGAAACCACCTCCACGTCGGCATGCGAAGGAGGAAGGCGTCACCCTTTGTGCCTCAGCTCCATCGTCACCCGGCCATGAGCCGAGAGTACCTCCCTCAGGAACGGAGGAAGAAGGATCCAGGAATGCGGAGGGGCCCCCGCCCACACGATGAACTCGCGGGCATCATCCTCCGAATGGGACGGTAGCAGGGTGCAAGGAGACGCCCGTATCTCTGGGCGACTGGCGGCGCCACCTCTATCGCCGCCCCCGCTCAATCTACCTGCCGTTGAGGTGTGCAAGGGAAGCAGAAGTCCTAGTGGAGCCCGCGTGCACCATGTGCGAGCGTCCTCCTGCCTCACGGACGCACCCGGAGAATCACGACGCCTCTTCTTCGCGGGGAGCCGTTCGGGCTCTACCATCGGGCTCTTCCCTTTCTCCGCGGCTGAGAACCTACGAATCGGCGCCATGGAGCCCTGGGAGCAATGGAAACGTGGGGATCGGCATGCAACGGTCCAGTGAGCGGTGTTGAGCCTCACCCCCTTATTTATAACCCAAGAAGACCAACCGGCGGCCACTCGCGCGCACCCATAATGGCCCCGCTGCCCGTGCCAAGGAGTTGTCAAGTCACACGGTTGCCAAGATTGCGTGGGAAGTGGATTCGCTCGCGTCCCATCCAACCGTCGCGCGCCAGCCTAGCCCGCAGCCTTTTCGGGGCCCGCGACGCTTCATCCTCGACTAAGGCTTCGCCCTGAAGCCAACTCCGCGCACGCCTTGGGCCCGAGGGCTACTGTCGGCGTCCTGGGAACTAGGTTACCCAGACTTGCCTGTCTGCGGTCCGTGACGCGCTCCTACAAGTGGCCCGGTACGGCCCAGTTAATCGACCAGCTGCTCAAGACCCTCGCGAGGGGCCAGGCCTCGCGAGGAGAATGACGCCAAGACCCCCTCGGGAGCAGCCTCGGCAAGGCGTTCCGAAGGGGCGGAGAATCCAAGGCCAAGCCTGCCTCAGGAGGAGGCAGTGATGTCAGCAGTGACGCACCGCGCCAGCGGGTGCCAGCGTCCGCCAGCGGCGCAGTTGCCATTTCGGTGCAAAGGGGACAGCACAGCCGTTGGTTCCCAAGGACCGGGGCAAAGGTTTCCTCTTTGGTGCAACAAGACCGAAAACCGCAAGGACGATAAGGAGGATGTCACCATCGAGCCCACCACCGTGTCACCGCCTGATCCTTTTGCAGGCGAAGACTGCTTTTGTCAGGGTAGGAACGTCCGTGTGTTCCCGCTCAAAAATGGCCGTTCTGGGATCCCTTCCCGCCTAAACATTTCGGGGGAAGAGGACCGTGGCCGCCTATATAAGTAGCTAGAACCTCCACTGCAAAGGGGGGACGAACGGAATCATCAACTCACACACTTGGCCACCACACAAGGAGCAAGAACACTAGCCTCCTGACCCTCCTGAGCTCGCCTCCTGAGCCTAGGAACCCTTGTACCAGTTCATATTCTAGCTCGCCTAGAGCCAATCCACCAAAGCAGGAAGTAGGGTCTTACACCACACGGTGGCTCGAACTTGGATAAACTCTTGTGTGCTTGTTCGTTGTTTGCTTGAATCCTTCCACCAAGACGAGAGCGAAGCGCTAGGTAGACGTGAGTGGGAGAGATCTTTGTTCACGCCCCTGTGGTCGAACTTAACGGGTTTTGCGGAGCCCTAAATCTGACAGGTGGGGCTGGCCACTGAGCCGAGGGGCTCCCTGAGGTTAATGCGGCCGTAAAGCCGCCCCCAGTTGTTTATCACCAGTACGGAGGATAGTGCTGCCGCTCTTACATGATCGTAGCCGCTCCTCGACCATGTCGTCAGCCAGCGCGGAGCATGGTGCTTCCACTAGACCGTGGGAGCGGACTCCCTATTGCGGAGAGCCCCCGGGCGTATACAGCCCAGCCCGGACACGTGGCTGGCACGGTGGGGCTTAGACGAGGTGTATCTGGGCACCCATGAGCCAGCACGGGACTCACGAGGCCCTACCCTCAAGGCGGGTTGCACCTCGTCTTGGGTGGAAGCGCTCGAGATGATCCTGCAAGGTGGTTAGACAACCCGCGCCGCGTGAATCCCTCGAGGCTACCCTGTGAGAAGGCCGGGCACCAACGACCCCAGGAGGTGACGTGAACAGGGCTGACCCGCCAAGCCATTGGATTTATCAACGCTGCAGGGACGGACCCGAGCACAGACGCCGTGCCTAGTCTTCTCACGTGGATGTCCTAAGGGAAGCCACCCGGCGTGCGGCTCCCAAAGTGGCGGGACTTGGTACCGTGCGCCCCAACTCAACTGCTGGCATCCGGTTCGAGCTTGGGCGAGGCACCAAGGGCCACCGGAGGTGACGTACACGGGACCTGCCCGTGAGCCAGAGCTTAGCCGCTTGGATTTGGCGACGCTGCAGGGACGAACCTGAGCACATGCGTCGTGCCAACCCCAAGCCATAAGACAGATGCAAGCGAGTTTGCGGGGGCGCAGGATGTTCAAGGCATGAGAATGGTGGTCATACAAATGATTCAAATGCAACAAGACAGGGATGGTAGCACTAGCTTTGGTAAGATGCAAGGGAGGTACATGCCACCAGGGTAAACCTGTGCGGCCTGCGGATAGTGCAGCCCGAGGGGCACCCCCAAAAGGTGACCTGAGAAGCAAATGGATGCGCGTCGCAGGGACAGACCCATGCGACCTAGGAATAATGCTGCCCGAGGGGCACTCCCAGTTGAACAGAAATCAAAAGATGTCACATGACATAGTTGCTGAAGTAGTGTTGGTGTAGCTGAGGGTGCTCGATGAAGGCGCCGCTCCTTACGTGTCGTCTGGCTCTGGCCCCTCGAGATGCTTCGGGGCTCCCTAGATCTCGTGGAGGGCCGAGTCCAACTCCTCATTGATCTCCTTGTGCCCGGCCTCGCGAGCCGCCAGGACTTCCCGCATGTGGTGTTGGTGCAGGGTCGCCTGGTTCGGCAAGCCGAAGGGCATGCACACGTAGCTGTGAGGGGGACCCTGACACCGGCCCACTTGGGAAGGCCAGTAGAGCTCCTGAGATGCGATCATGTTGAGTGCCGGGATGTTGACGCAAACACGCAACCCGTCTCCTGAGCCTAGATCGACAACAGCCCTTGGAGGAGCCGGGCGGCGCTCGCCTCGCTTGGCTCTTGGCTCCTGTAGGTCTTTGATGGTCTGGCTGATGAACTCCTGAGCGGTTGGTGCCTCACGCCTTGAGGCCTCCGGAGGGAAGTGTGCAGCGATCACTCTTCCACGCGGTGCCCGAGCGCCTCCCTCGTGACATTGGCTAGGTCTAAGGCCCTCCAGAGGAGAGCCCCCGAGCCCAGCCTGAGAGGGGTGTGGGGCACAACTTCCTATGCGAGAGGGGGAGGAGGCCCTGTGGTGTTGCCTCCCTGTGCTGCGTCCTCATGAGGCTCTAGATCCAGCAGCTGCTTCTTTTTCTTGGGAACGACCTCCAGTGGGTAGATGATGATGTTGCTGTCCGGATCTTCGAGTGCTGCTGCCTGGTAAGCACGCTCGAGTGAGCACACTGCGTCCTTCTCCTCGCAGGCGATGGTGATGACGCCGCCGCTTCCAGGCATCTTGAGAACATTGTAGCTATGGTGAGTCACTGCCATGAACTTGGCCAGGGCCGGATACCCGAGGATGGCATTGTAAGGGAGATGGATATGGGCGACATCGAAGTCGATGAGCTCAGTGTGGTAGTTGTCACGCTTGCCAAAGGTTACAGGTAGGCGAACTTGCCCCATAGGAGTGGTGGAGCCATCAGTCAGTCCAGAGAAGGGCCTGGTAGGCAGTAACTGTTCGTAGGGTACTTGGAGGTTGTCGAATGTCTCGATGGACAAGACACTTAGCACTGCGCCACCGTCTATGAGGATCTTGGTAACTTGGACGTTGCTGATGATGGGAGAGCAAAGCATTGGGAGGGTGCCAGCCGTAGCTGCGCACTTGAGCTAGTCTGCCGAACTAAAGGTGATGGGGCACCTGGACCACCTGAGTGGACGGGTAGCCTCGAGCTTGGGGAGAGCCGCGTTTATTTCGCGGGCGAACTGCTTGAAGAGGCGCTGAGAAGCTGGGGCCTGTGCTCGGCCTAAGATGCAAGCGATAGCACACGGCTCTTGGAAGCCCCCAGCCCCCTCGTCTTGGTCGTCGTTTCTCCTTTGCGGTGGTAGAGGTGGTAGGCCGGCACTGCCCTGAGGACAGTCCTCTTGGGGCTAATCCCTCCAAGCGTCCTCGCGGGGATGGCCGCGCCAACGGTCTCCCGAGGCTAATCACACCACTCTTGACGGGGTCCGCGGTCGTCCGAGCGTCCTTTGGTCCGACCTCCACCGTGGCCGTAGCCACGGCTGCTGCGCTCGGGGCGTTGGACGACGCGTCCTTCGTGGAGGGCTCTGAGCTCCTGACAGTCATGGGTGTTGTGGCTGTGCACATTGTGGAAGGCGCAAAATGCTCGACCGTTCTTGGGTGGCTCCGGGTAGTCGCTGTCGTGCTTCATTTCTGGTTCGGCTGCAAGCACTGCCGCTCCCTTGCGCTTCACGTCCTTGCCTTTGGCCTTCTTGTCTTCGGTTTCAGCAGCAGGGAGCTCGACGAGGGAGAGGCGCCCCTCCTCTGCCCTGGCGCACTTGGTTGCGAGGTTGAACATATCCAAGGACGTGCACAGATCTTCATGGATGGCGAGCTCTTATTTCATCTTGACGTCACAGACACCATCTGAGAACGCCGAAATGATGGCGAGCTCTTCTTTCATTTTGACGCGGACACTGTTGAAGCACTCGATAAACTTCTGTAGGGTTTCTCCTGGTTGTTGATTGATACGCCGCAGGCCGCCCATGGTCGGGGGACGGTCTCGAGTGCCCTGGAAGTTGCCGATGAACTGGTCGCGCATCTCGCTCCAGGTGGAGATCGATCCCGTCGGTAGGTTTAAGAGCCATGAGCATGCGCCATCCTTGAGGGCCATGGGGAACCAGTTCACCATGATCTTCTTGTTGCCGCCGGATGCCTCGATGCTCAGGTCGTAGAGCTGCAGGAACTCCGCAGGGTCAGGGGTATCGTCGTAGCGTGGAGGTAGGTCGGGCTTGAACTTCCCAGGCCAGTCGACGTTGCGCAGCGCGGGATCAAGGGCCTTGCATCCTGTTGTGAACACCGGAGCTTCCTGGGGTGGTGGGACCTGGTCTTGGTCTTCGCATGCCGCCGCAGCGGGGGGCGCGGTCTCAACGCTGTGGTGGAGGGAGCGCAGGTGCTCCGCCACGGGACCGCTGGATCTCGTGGCAGCTTCCTTCTTTGCACGCTCGCACCGAGCGTGGGCGGACACACAGCAGGGCCAGATGCCTTGGGTCTTGGACAATGCCTTGACACTGGGGTAGGAGTGGAGCTTCTTGGGCCTCGTCATCGTCATGGGGAGGCGGACGAGGCAGGGAAACGGACGACGCCGGAGAGCCCTCAATGGCGCTGAGACGCTCGGCGATGCGGTCGAGCCATTCTTCGTAGAAGTCATCGATGGGCCGGTAGCGCAGGAGCTCACATGCCATGAGCAACGCAGCCTGCGCATCTGCGGGTCCGTGGCGAGCATGGGACGAAGAGATCACCGAAGTCAGCGACGGGGTAGCGGTGCGTCCATCACGCCACACGGATGGGTGCAGAGAGGATGCCTTCTGTTCTTGTGCGCTGGACCGGTGGCGGCGTTGGCAGTAGGCGATGGAGAGCGACGGGGTGGCCCGCCGGCAGGAGCGGTCTGAGCAACGCATGGCGGAAAGGGCAGCTGCCTCTCAGCACGGGCTCTGCAAGCGTCGGCCATTGACTGCTAGAACGACGGAGCACTTAACAACGGAAGGGAAGTTTCAGCGCACCCCTACCCGGCACGCCAAAATGTCGGATGTGGGGTTCCGGCAAAACCCTTAAGTTTCGAACTCTGCGTGCGCACTAAGATCTCTCCTTCCGCCCTAGCTCGTCTACTCAACAGCCCTAAGCATAGCTCGTCAGATCCAATGAACAAGACACACAAGATTTATACTGGTTCGGGCCACCGTTGTGGTGTAACACCCTAATCCAGTGTGGTGTGGTGGATTTCCTTGTAGGCAGAGAAAGAACTAGTACATGGATGAACTGCCTCCTGGGGAGAGGTGTTCTTGAGCTCGGGTGAGATTGTGGTGTGTGACCTTCTATCTGATCAGCTCAAGATGAGATTATCCCAATGGTGGTGGCTAGTCCTATTTATAATGGCCCGGGTCCTCTTCCCAAATATTGAGTGGGAAGGAATCCCACAACGGCCAAATTTGAAGGGGGACAACTAGTACAAGCTATCCTGACAAAAGGTGGTCTTCGCCTGCCAAAGGCTCTGGTGGTGACACTGCCGTTGGCTCCGCGATGACCTCCGTCCAGCTGCCCTGCTAGTCCTGGCCTTGTTGCACCGATATGAAAACCTTCGCCTAATGCCTCGGGACTCCTCGCCTGCACCTGCTCCTTTAGCACCAAAGAGGAAACTGGCACTCTGCGCCCGCTGGCGCCCGCCTAGCCTTGGTCATCACTGCTCGCGTCACGAGGACCTCATGAGGAGTCCCTCGCCTTGATATCTCCGATCCTCACGAGCCGGCCTAGCGAGGCCGCCCTAGGGGATGTCCGGTGTCATCCACCTTGTGAGGTTTGGCCCCTCGCGAGGGTCTTGAGTGTTGCTGAAGATGCTGGGCCACACTAGGCCGCCTTACGAGCCACGCTCTGGGCCGCAGGCAGGCAAGTCTGGGTACCCCCGTTCCCAGAACACCAACAACGCTCGCGGGGCAACATCCGAACCAAACGCGCTGGCGCGGAGCCCTTAGGAGCCCCGAGGCCGGCGGGCTCCGGAGGAACCTGGAAAATCGCGGCAGGGGCTACTCATGCAAGTATGCCCCGCCTGCCCAAGATGAGGGATTGCTCCCCACAGACCTCGGCACCCGGCGAGGCACGCTAGGATGCCATGCGGGGGCCAACCTCGCAGTCGGTAGGAGAGCCTGGACGCCGGGCGTTCCGAGCGCCATGAGACGTTGCAGCGCTGCCATCACAGTGGCATCTACCTCCAGATCATCAAGGTCGGAGACCCCGTCCTGGAGCAGGCCCTACCCAGAGAGGGCACCTGTGGGCTCTCGCCCATGCGGGAGGGCCTGCCCAGAGTTGTCCGTGTCACCAGGCCTACTGCCGCATGCCTAGGGACGAGGGATAGAGTCTCCGTCTAGGAGGAAAGGAGCACCTCACATCTTCGTGAGTTCTATCCATGACACACTCATGTAATAATGAGTGGGATGTACATGCCCCGGAGTCTCCCGGTGCGCAGCTCCTCGGCCCCGCGGGGACTCCCACCCACGCCCAAGTGGAAGCCCCATGCTCCGCGCTAGCGGACGACACCTTCTTACAGCGACTATGCCCATGCCTAGTGGAGGCCCCATGCTCCACACTGGTGGGAAGACTAGTACGGGCGCTGGGCACAGCTGGTTATTGCCCTCTCTTGTAACCAAATTTTCCATTTCTTGGAATGAAGTTTGTCACATCTTTATTCGAAAAGGGGTGGGAAGTTTTTCTCCTTGCAGCGTTTTCTATCTTGAGTTGTCTTTAACAGGTTGGTAGTTGCCAACTCTCTCCCTATCGCGCGCCCCGCGAGTGGGGTCTGGGCATGCTGTGTATGCTCGAACCAGCCCCAAAGGCGTTGAGACCCCACCCGACGGCCCAGCTCTCAACAGTCACGAGCCTGCCCATGCGCACACATTGCGAAGCCTTTGGCACCCGAGTCCTCGCGCAACACTCTCGAGCGAGCCATCAGGCGCATGCGGCCCGAGGTCCTTGGCAAACATCCGCTTCCTGACCTTGGCCAGGCACCGTGACCCAGTATAACGATAACGATCCACCCCCACCCGGGGCTGCTGATGCACAGTAAGCAAAGGGAAGACAACTAAGGGAGTACGACGTTACTTCATACATTTCCAAAGTAACTTCACTTCCCCACGGGGTCATATTCAAAAATCTTGACAGGCAAACAGGAAAAAGGCAATCTAGGGAGATGCGACATCGCCATCGTTGTTGTCGCCGTCGCCACTATCAACCCCACACTCTTCGATTATGGGATGGCCCTCACCTTTAACAGGAGTAAAATCCGCAATCAGGTCTTCCGCTTGATCCTCTACCCAATTCCCAGGGTGCCTCGAAACACCTCAGGAACAAGGGATGTCATGGCCTCGAAGTCGATGTCGAAGTCGGGGTCGAAGCGAAGAAGGTGGCTGAAGACACGTGAAGACGCCCGCGTGAGGAGGTCACGGCTCTTCTCTTCAGCAAGCTGGCAGACCTTCTCTGCGCCCCCCTTCAAGACACTCCACAATCATCGTGAAGATGCCGAGATAGCCTGCGTTGTCAGAAACTAGCGGACTTGAGACGCTCTCATTGTAGAAGCTGCTCAGGGCCTGGCGGTCCCTCCCCTCGAGGGTCTAGAACATCTGGGAGTGCGTGTGCTGCAGCACCTGAGCTCGGTCTGCCTCGTCCGAGGCCTTCTTCACGAGGGAAGTAACATCCTCCACCTGCTTGTAGAGGAATGACAGCTTGGCCTCGGCCACGGCATGGGCATATATTGTGGCTTTCTCACATCGCTCTACTGTAGCTAACTTCTTGAGGCCAACAACCTCACCTTTCAACTGATCGCGCCGTTTGCAGAAACGCGACTCCTGAAGCTTCAACTTTTGATGGTAGTCCTCGGCAAGGACCCCGCGGACCCTACTACCCTCACGTCGACCTATCCCTGGATCATCGCCTCACGGGAAGTGAGGCAGTCCTCGTCGGCGGCCACTTGGTGTTCCATCACCTCTAGCCGCTCACGCTCTAGGCTATGCTCCAGTGCCTCCAACGCCAGCGAGTCTTCGAGTATGCGGAGCCCCGCTTCACCCGTGGACGGCCCACCCGCCGAGGTGGTCAGGCTGGCCTTGGGCTCTTGGACTTATTGCTCGAGGGTGGCATTCGAATTTTGGAGCTCCTTCCCGCGCTTTTCTGCAGCCTCGCGCCGGCAGTCCGCAGCCCGGGCCTCCTCAAGCGCACGATCGGGGTCCTCCCTCGCCGCACCAAGGGATTCCTCAACTTCCGTGCGAGCGTGCTCGTGCTACAGCAGACCAAGGTTGATGGCGACCCCGAGCCGGTGCCATTCGCATGCCAGGCGCAGGCGCTCCGCTTCAAGGAAGGCGTCAACGCTGTTGAGCTCTACCCCAAGACGGCCTAGCAGGCTCACTGCACCCTAAAGAAGGCCATGCCTAACGGTGCTGCGGCCACACGTGAGCTCCAGCACACGACCAGGGTTTTCCTTCATGCCACGGTCAGCAGGGAAGGCAGACGAAGTATCACCCGCCTCAGACTAGTACCCGAGGCTGGGGTTCCATCGCCCGGTCCTCCAGCTCGAGGCTTTACCCGATGCGAACTCACCCCCTCCCGCGCTGAAGGAGGCACCGACGCCTGGGGCATCCAATCTCCTGGAAGAATCTGCAAGATGGGCCTTTGCACGGACCCTGCGAGCTGGAGGCCGCGCCAGAAGAAGGACGCCCAAAGCACCGGCAGTGGCGGATCCAGGATTGGAGCAAGCCCTGGGCCCAAAAAAAATTTGTCGCGAGAGAAAAACTTAAAATCCATCAAGCTATAGCTACCTCAAAAGAATACCTCAAATATGGCTCAATTGCACCAAAAATTTAGAATTTAATCTCAATGCGTAAAGATACAACAAAATATAGATAGAAAGATGACAAGAACTACGAACAGTACGTGCAGTAAAAAGAGTACCAAATCAATGGTTTGCTTCATCAGTGTCTTCCATAACTTGATCAACGGTGGATGAAGAGCCAACACCTTAGAGAAATCAAAAGCATAATTTCATAAGAGAAAACATAAACATCAAGTGAAACAATTAACATTGTACAAAGTTGAAAACTTACTACTACGATGAGGTAAAGCTCCTTTGCAGAATCTATAGGCTTGAAAGCGATATATAATAGCATCATCATCAACCTTGGCAAATATTTCTCGCTCAATATTGCACACCATGGAATAATTCAACCAATCATCACCCATCTTATTCCTCAACTCAGTCTTGATAATACTCATAGCAGAGAAAGCTCTTTCCACTGATGCGGTTGCAACAGGCAAAATCAATGCCAACTCAATAAGACGATATACCAAAGGAAAGACTATGTGTCTATCAGTTTGAACCATCTTCACAGCAAGACCACCAAGGTCATTACAAGTAACAAAACTTGAATCAACTCTCACATCAGCAATGAAGTTTTCAAGTTGGTTTCTAAGGACAAAAGAAATCTCATATATGGAGAAGTCATCAGCATACATCTGAGCAAGTTGAACAAGTTTGTCTTCATCAAAATTAGCAAATGAGTTCCTTGGATCAAGGCAAGCAATGCATCTCAACAATTGAGTAGATCTTTCAGCAAAGCGGTTATTTAACTCAGTAGTTATTTGGTCAAGCAGAACATTGAATATTTCATATCTGAAGTGTTGATAGAAAGTTACCATTTGACCACGACGCCCCCTTGAACGACCCCGAGCGGGTATTGTATCATCCATGTTAGGCAATATAATGTTATGTTTGACACAAAAGTCAGTTGTGTCCTTCAAGAGCTGATCCCAACCATTATCTCTTATATTTTGTAGTTGCCGCAATGTGATCCCAATCAAACTCACTTCTAGAACGATGTTTTGATCTTTCCTTTGCAAACATTGTGACAACTCATTAGTCTTGCCCAATAGTTTAATCATAACATGCAATATGAAAACAAATTCAAAACTTTCCATCTGAGATATCAAGCCTCATGTTGTGGTTCTTTGTGTTAAATTTTCAGAATCATCATGAATGTTCTCTAATACATGCAAAACAGATGTCCACATCTCAATAAACCGACACAAAGTTTTATGATGTGTGCCCCACCGTGTATTCCCTTGTCTTACAAGGTTGGTTGCTTGGTTTTTCCCTCTTCCTGAAAAATTTCCTTTATTGATGCATCTCTGGACTCATCAACAAGTAAAGGAAAATTCCTATCTCCAATATCATCAATAATTGCTTTGGTGGTCTCTTCTGCACAAGCTTGAAACAGTTGCAATTGTATCCCATGTGAAGTCATCAAATGGTTCCCGCCCTCACTATCAAGCAAAGTCTTAGCATTTGAATCCTTCTCCCTGTACCAACTCATCATCTCCAAAAAATTCCCCCTATTCTTTGAGCTCGATCTCTCATCATGACCACGAAAAGCAAGAGCTTGTAATAGAAGAAATCTGATAACACCCAAAATAATGACAAGACGAGCTCTATATTCTTCTTCGTTCTTTTTGGTGCCACGGTCGAGCACATTTTCCATGGATTGTCTTTGATTTTTGAATGCCACATATTGTTGTCTTGCTTTATTGTGAGCACTATCATGTTTACCAACATGTGTATCAATAATACTAAGTCCATCCTTCCAATTTTTAAACCCAACTATTGTGAATGCCTCAACACCGTAGTTTTCTGCTCTAGGTTGCTTAAAAAGAAAGCAATAGAAACAAAAGGTCGCCTCCTTAGCAACACTATATTCCAACCAATCCGAATGCTTCCCGAACCATTTAGCTTGAAACGATCTCTTTTTCAAAGATGTTCCTCTAGTTTCTTTTTTAAATTTATGTCCAGTTGGTTGACATGGACCCATATTTACATACATCCTTCTAGCTACATCTCTAATGTCCGGATCTAAGCTTTCAATGGGTTTTCTAAGACCAGGATCAGGTTGAATATCACCTTCCCTCAGTTGACCACGAGCAGAATCTGGAATATTACTTTCTCGAGTTGAGATTGAAGGCGGGTTGTTTGAAGTCAAAGGCGGTGGTCCCATTTCTGCATTGCTTTCATTTTCTGGAGTTGCTTCAGTCCTCTCATCCCCTTCATTTCCTCTGGCTAAATCCTTGGGTGTAGACACTTCTGTTGCTACCATGGATGAGAAATATCTCTTCATCTTGTATTCTACAAAATAAAATGAAATTGATATTAACAGTAGCAACAACAACATTCACATTCACACACTACACACTACATCATCTACAATTCTACATGCACATATTTCTACTACACACTACACAGACACTACAACTACATCATCAACTGGTCCTAAACAGCCATTATTTGTATTCGGTCCACTGGCCTGAACATAAATGATACAACTACATCATCAAGTTTATGCTAGCCTGAACATCATCAACTGGTCCTGAACTGGTCGTGAACAGCACTACAGCAGCCATTACCCTTTCAAAAAAAACACCAGCCATGACCACTAGACGGAGAGGAGCAGCAGCAAAGCAGCAGTGCTAGTGGTGACTGTGGCGGATGTGCAGCGAAGCAGAAGCTGAGAAGCGCCAGACGGCGGCGGCACGAGCCGACGAGCGGCGGAGGCGGGAGGCCGGAGGGCGGAGGGCGCAGTCCTGGGAGGCCGGAGGGCGGAGGGCGGAGGTGCGGCCGCGTGGGCGAGTGGCGGCGGAGCCGGCGAGCCGCAGAGGTCCGACCTGGGGAGCGGGGGAGGCGGCGAGGCGCCGGACAGGAGCGGAGAGGGGGGAGGAGTCGGACCGGAGCAGAGAGGGGGGAGGACCGGAGCGGCGGCGGCTAGGTCTGAGGCTTGGGGGCGGGGGCGCGGGGCGGATTCCTTCTGGGTTCTGGCGTCTGGTTGGGGGTCAAGCGCAGGAGCGAGATGAGAGTGAGTTGGGCGTGACGGTGAGTTGGGTTGGGCCTGGGCGCCTGGCTGTGTGTTGGGCTAAGCCCCGGGCCCAATTAAAAAATATGGATAGGTAATAACTAAAAAAAGGCATGCCCCGGGCCTGGGCCCTGGGGGCCTGGGGCCCAGATCCGCCCCTGAGCACCGGCATGGGCCCCCCCAGGAGTGGCCTTGGCCCGAGTACCGGTGTCCCCTTGCGCGCAGTAGTGTGGCTTGCGAGGCAGGAGACCGCTACGAGGTCGGTGCCCTCGGAAGATGGTGGCGGAGGGGCACTCGTTCCTTCTCTGGGAGGGGACCTGAGGAACCAGGGTCCAGAAAGGCACACCATGCGGAAATCAAGGGAGACCGGGCACTTAACTCATCCATGGTGATCCACTTCTTCTCTAGGGCCCTCGGGGCAAAGCTGCTGCGGCCCTCAGGATCCTTCCTCCTCCGGGGCGCGTGGGGACCAGAGGAAGCACGCTGGAGTCCGGCCCCCCCCCCCGCAGTAGGGGTGGTGGCCGTGCCTCCGGACGAGGCATTTCCCCCGCTGCTAGGAGGGGCGAAAGCGGACGCTTGAGCGGCGCATGAGGGGCCAACGAGGGTGGGGGCCCGCCTACCCCCTGGGCGCGCCCTTCTGCCTCGTGGCCGCCTTGTGGCATTCCAGACTTGTACTCCAAGTCTCCTGGATTGCGTTTGTTCCAAAAACGATCCTCGCAAAGGTTTCATTCCGTTTGAATTCCGTTTGATATTCCTTTTTTGCAAAACACTGAAATAGGCAAAAAATAGCAATTTGCACTGGGCCTTTGGTTAGTAGGTTTGTCCCAAAAAATATATAAAAGTGCATATTAAAGCTCATTAAACATCCAAAACAGATAATATAATAGCATGGAAGAATCAAAAATTATAGATACATTGGAGACGTATCAAGCATCCTCAAGCTTAATTCCTGCTCGTCCTTGAGTAGGTAAATGATAAAAACAGAATTTTTGATGTGGAATTCTACCTAACATAATTTTCAATGTAATTCTCTTTATTGTGGCATGAATGTTCAGATCTAAAAGATTCAAAACAAAACTTTAATATTTATATAAAAATAATAATACTTCAAGCATACTAACAAAGCAATTATGTCTTCTCAAAATAACATGGCCAAAGAAAGCTATCCCTTCAAAATCATATAGTCTGGCTATGCTCTATCTTCACCACACAAAATATATAAATCATGCACAACCCCGGTTTCAGCCAAGCAATTGTTTCATACTTTAATTTTTTTCAAACTTTTTCAACTTTCACGCAATACATGAGAGTGAGCCATGGACATAGCACTATAGGTGGAATAGAGTGGTGGTTGTGGAGAAGACAAAAAGGAGGAAGATAGTCTCAGATCAACTAGGCATATAAATGGGCTATGGAGGTGCCCATCAATAGATATCAATGTAAGTGAGTAGGGATTGCCATGCAACGGATGCACTAGAGCTATAAATGTATGAAATCCCAACTAAAGAAACTAAGTGGGTGTGCATCCAACTCGCTTGCTCGCGAAGAACTAGGGCATTTTGAGGAAGCCCATCATTGGAATATACAAGCCAAGTTCTATAATGAAAATTCCCACTAGTATATGAAAGTGACAAAACAAGAGACTCTCTATCATGAAGATCATGGTGCTACTTTGAAGCACAAGTGTGGAAATACTATAGTAGCATTGCCCCTTCTCTCTTTTTCTCTCATTTTTATTTATTTTGGGCCTTCTCTTTTTTTATGGCCTCTTTTTTTCGTCTGAAGTCTCATCCCGACTTGTGGGGGAATCAGAGTCTCCATCATCCTTTCCTCACTCGGACAATGCTCTAATAATGAAGATCATCACACTTTTATTTACTTACAACTTGATGCTAGAACAAAATATGATTCTTTGTGAATGCCTCCGGCGGTGTACCAGGATGTGCAATGAATCAAGAGTGACATGTATGAAAAATTATGCATGGTGTCCTTGCCACAAATACGATGTCAACTACATGATCATGCAAGGCAATATGACAATGATGGAGCATGTCATAATAAACGGAACAGTGGAAAGTTGCATGGAAATATATCTCAGAATGGCTATGTTAATGCCATAATTGGTAGGTATGGTGGCTGTTTTGAGGAAGATATATGGTGGGTGTATGGTACCGACGGAAGTTGCGCGATACTAGAGAGGCTAGCAATGGTGGAAGGGTGAGAGTGCGTATAATCCATGGACTCAACATTAGTCATAAAGAACTCATATACTTATTGCAAAAATCTACAACTCATCAAAACAAAGCACTAAACGCATGCTCCTAGGGGAAGGGTTGGTGGGAGTTAACCATCGTGTGATCCCGACCTCCACACAAAGGAAGACAATCAATAAATAAATCATGCTCCAACTTCATCACATAACGGTTCACCATACTTGCATGCTACGGGAATCACAAACTTTAACACAAGTATTCATCAAATTCACAATTACTCTACTAGCATGACTCTAATATCACCATCTTCATATCCCAAAAAAATCATCAAGTATCAAACTTCTCATAGTATTCGATGCACTCTATATGAAAGTTTTTATTATACCCACCTTGGATGCCTATCATAATAGGACTAATTTTATAGCCAAAGCAAATTACCATGCTGTTCTAATGGACTCTCAATATAATATAAGTGAAGTATGAGAGATCAATAATTTCTTTAAAATAAAACCACCACCGTGCTCTAAAAGATATAAGTGAAGCACTAGAGCAAAATTATCTAGCTCAAAAGATATAAGTGGAGCACATAGAGTATTTTAATAAATTCCGATTCATGTGTGTCTCTCTCAAAAGGTGTGTACAGAAATGATGATTGTGGTGAACTTAAAAGCAAAGACTCAAATCATACACGACTCTCCAAGCAAAACACATATCATGTGGTGAATAAAACTATAGTCTCAAGTAAAGTTACCGATAGACGAAGACGAAAGAGGGGATGCCTTCCTGGGGCATCCCCAAGCTTAGGCTTTTGTTTGTCCTTGAATTTATATTGGGATGCCTTGGGAATCCCCAAGCTTAGGCTCTTGCCACTCTTTATTCCATAGTCCATCAAATCCTTACCTAAAAACTTGAAAACTTCACAACACAAAACTTAACAGAAAATCTTGTGAGCTCCGTTAGTATAAGAAAACTGACCATCACTTTAAGGTATTGTAATGAACTCATTCTTTATTTATATTGGTGTCAAACCTACTGTATTCCAACTTCCCTATGGTTCAGACCCCCCAATACTACTCATAGATTCATCAAAATAAGCAAACAAAACATGAAAAACAGAATCTGTCAAAAACAGAGCAGTCTGTAGCAATCTATAACTTTTGAATACTTCCGTAACTCTAAAAATTCTTGAATAAATTGGTGGATGTGAGGAGTTTTTCTATTAATCATCTGCAAAAATAATCAACCTAAAAGCACTCTCTAGTAAAAAATGGCACCTAAACTCGTGAGCGCAAAAGGTTCTGTTTTTTACGGAAAGATTGGAAAGACATCACCCAAGTCTTCCCAAAAGTTCTACTTGGCACAAACACTAATTAAAACACAAAACCATATCTAACCAGAGGCTAGATGAATTATTTATTACTAAACAGAAGTAAAAGCAAAAAAAAAATGGGTTGCCTCCCAACAAGCGCTATCGTTTAACGCCCCTAGGTAGGCATAAAAAACAAGAATAGATCTAGTTATTGTCATCTTTGATAGGCAATTCTTCAATTGAACACTTATAACCTTTAGGAGTTTCTTTATTTTTATTGATGATCAAACTCCTAGGTAAGAAATCAAGAAATTCAGTTTTAGCAAAAGGTTCCTTGATGATAGCGAAAAAGTTGGGGTGAACAATAATTGATTTGAGATCCCCAGTTTCCTTACTAGAAGATTCACCCTTATTTTTAGGAACATACATAAACTTGGCAACTTTGGTAGGAGGACGGTTCAAAGTGCTTCTAATGACAGAAAAGGCAGACCCCAAGTTGGTAATAACATCCTCAAGTTTATCAGTTCTAGTGGAATCTTGATCTATCTTTTCATTAACTATGGGTTCCTTTTCTCTCAAAATTTTCAGAGTAACTCCTACCTTAGATCCATATTGTGTAATGTGGTTGTGGATCTTTTTATCCAAATCCTCAATCAACTCTACAGTGGCAACTTTACTTTCGATAGTGTCAAGCCTTTGTATTGCATGCTCCAAAGTCAAAATAGTTCCATTAACCGAAAGAGGTGGGGGGGGGGGCAAACAGATCTATCGTAGTATTATAAGAATCAAAAGTATGGCTACCTAAGAAATTACCTCCGGTAATGGTACCAAGAATATATCTATTCCAAGGAGTGATGCTTACATAAAAATTGCGAAGAAGAACGGAAGTAGATTGCTTCCTAGTGGATCTATACTGAGCATTGCAAATTCTGTACCAAGCATCTTCTAAATTTTCTCCCTACCTTTGTTCAGAATTAAGAACTTCATTCTCGGGAGTACTAACAATGATAGAAGGACTGGCCATGACGGAGAAACAAGCGATCTAACACACGAAGGCACAAGAAGCAAACAAAAAGAGGCAAACAGAAAAGGGCGAATAAAACAGCAAAGGTGAAGTGGGGGAGAGGAAAACGAGAGGCGAATGGCACATAATGTAATGCGAGGGATAAGAGTTTGTGATGGGTACTTGGTATGTCTTGACTTGAGCGTAGATCTCCCCAGCAACGGCGCCAGAAATGCTTCTTGCTACCTCTTGAGCATGCATTGGTTTTCCCTTGAAAAGGAAAGGGTGATGCAGCAAAGTAGCGTAAGTATTTCCCTCAGTTTTTGAGAACCAATGTATCAATCCAGTAGGAGACTACACGCAAATCCCTAGTACCTGCACAAACAATTAAGAACCTTGCAACCAACGCGATAAAGGGGTTGTCAATCCCTTCACGGCCACTTGCAAAAGTGAGATATGATAAAGATAATAAGATAAATATTTTTGGTATTTTTGTTGTATAGATTGAAAAGTAAAGATTGCAAAATAAACTACGACAAAAATAGCTGGTTGATGGGAGATTAATACGATGGAAGATAGACCCGGGACCATAGGTTTCACTAGTGGCTTCTCTCAAGATAGCATATTTTACGGTGGGTGAACCAATTACTGCCGAGCAATTGATAGAAAAGCGCATAGTTATGAGAATATCTAGAGATGATCATGTATGTAGGCATCACATCCGTGACAAGTAGACCAAAACGATTCTGCATCTACTACTATTACTCCACACATCGACCGCTATCCAGCATGCATATAGAGTATTAAGTTCATAAGAACATAGCAACACATTAAGCAAGATGACATGATGTAGAGGGATAAACTCAAGCAGTATGATGTAAACCCCATCTTTTTATCCTCGATGGAAACAATACAATACATGCCTTGCTGCCCCTGCTGTCACTAGGAAAGGACACCGCAAGATTGAACCCAAAGCTAAGCAGTTCTCCCATTGCAAGAAAGATCAATCTAGTAGGCCAAACCAAACTGATAATTTGAAGAGACTTGCAAAGATATCAAATCATGCATATAAGAATTCAGAGAAGAACCAAATATTGTTCATAGATAATCTTGATCATAAACCCACAATTCATCGGATCTCGACAAACACACCGCAAAAAGTATTACATCGAATAGATCTCCAAGAAGATCAAGAAGAACTTTGTATTGAGATCCAAAGAGAGAGAAGAAGCCATCTAGCTAATAACTATGGACCCGAAGGTCTATGGTAGACTACTCGCACATCATCGGAGAGGCTATGGTGTTGATGTAGAAGCCCTCCGTGATCGATTCCCCCTCCGGCGGAGCGCCGGACAAGGCCCCAAGATGTGATCTCACGGGTACAGAAGGTTGCGGCGGTGGAGATAGGATTTCGTGGTGCTCCTAGATGTTTTCAGGGTACATGAGTGTATATAGGCTGAAGAAGTACGTCGGTGGAGCTACGAGGGGCCCATGAGGGTGGGGGGCGCGCACCTACCCCCCTGGGCGCGCCCTCCTGCCTCGTGGCAGCCTCATGGCATTCCATACTTGTACTCCAAGTCTCGTAGATTGCGTTTGTTCCAAAAACGATCCTCGCGAATGTTTTATTCCGTTTGGATTCCGTATGATATTCCTTTTCTGCAAAACACTGAAATAGGCAAAAAACAGCAATTTGCACTGGGCCTTTGGTCAGTAGGTTAGTCCCAAAATAATATAAAAATGCATATTAAAGCCCATTAAACATCCAAAACATATAATATAATATCATGGAACAATAAAAAAATATAGATACGTTGGAGACGTATCACATCTTCTTGGCAAAGGCTTCCCCGTTTTGATAATTGTACAAGAGAAACCCCTCTGAAGGAAGCGTGACGGGCTCGCTGCCGGTCAGAAGGCGGAGCATCCCGCACAACACGCTGGAAGGAAGGGAAGGCACCTGAAGCCTCATGGTATCCTCGGGGCCGGTGAAGGCCCACATTGGGCGGGAATGGCGCTGGAGGGGAGCAATTCACTGCCGAACGAACTCCCTCACTACCATCGCCATTGTCACACCGCATTCCTCAGGACGACCATCTTGGATATAACTCGCGCCAGCCGCGGGTCGACAAGTTCTACATGCCCCCAACCGGAGCTCGGTTCCATGGGGTCGCCGGAATCTGGAGGAGGGGGCTGAAGGCGGCGGCGTCAACATACACCCATTGCCTCTGGAATCCCTCCGAGTTCAGGTGAAGCTCGACATCGAGGGTCGCGTCAGCCGTCGTTCCCACCGCCCGGAGCGACACGCACCCCGAGTGCTGCCCGCTGGCGACCATCTAGAGGGAGAAGAAGTGGCGGAGCAGAGCCACGGACGGGGCGACACTCATGAAAGCCTCGCACAAAAACGCGAAGGCAAAGAGGAGGACGATGGACTCGGGGTCGAGATGCAATGCGTGTACTTGGTAGTGCGTGAGCACGACATTGAATAAATCTGAAAACGGTGGCGTCAAGCTAGAGAAGATGACCTGAAGGTGAAGAGGGATGTTGGTGGCCTCCAGCTCGGCCGGAGACTGAGAGGCAGGCCAGATCTTGTCACCTTCCACACGTTGGAGTCGGCGGCGGCCGCTTGCCTGGCCTTGTCGAGCCCTTCAAGATTGAGCATTGTGGACCAGTCCATTGCGGGTTCTGGCCTGGCTTGGAGCACCGCTATCGTTGAGGCCTTGCCACTTTTCTTATTGGAGGGCCATGGTAGTGAGGCGGATCGGAGCAGGCGCGAGACTCATTAATGGAGGCACGAGCTTGCGAAGGAAGGAAGAAACAGAAGGCGGGCCCATGACGGGACAATGATGGACCCGTGGTGCGCGCCAAGATTTTTGTTAGCAAGTGCAGTTGCCAAGGCAACGTGGGGGATTGGAGACATTTGCGTCCCATCATGTGCCACACGTCAAGCATGGCCCGCAGGCGATTGGGCCCCGCGGAATTTCGACCTTCGCCCCTCGTCTTCGCCTCAGGGCTGGGCCTAGCACACCATGGGCCCGGGGGCTACTATCTGCGTTCTTGGATCGGGGTTACCCAAAATTGAATTGCTTGCCTGTGGCCCAGCACATGGGCTCAACGACGGCCTGGTGCGGCCCAGCTACAAGGACCTCAAGACAAGACCCTCGTGAGGGCCCATGGCCACGCGAGGCGAGCAACACCAAGACCTCATGGGGAGCGGCTCCTCAATCCTACCTCCCGAGGAGTGGAGATTTATATGCAAGTACTGAGCTTCACAAGGTTCCGGATGACGTGAGTCATGATGAGTAAGGCCAGGCGGGCGCCAGCGGGCACAAAGGAGGACCGTTTCCTCTTTGGTGCTAAGAAGGCAAGGACAGGCGCAAGTTCCCAAGGTAGGCCCCAAAGGTTTCCATTTTGATGCAATAGGACGAAGACCACGAGCTCGGCAGGACGGATGTCATCGCCGAGCCTACCGATGCGTCATGGCGAGAAGCTTTGCATGCGAAGACCACCTTTTGTCATGATAAGATGTACCTCTTGCCCCCCTTCAAAATTGGCCATTGTGTGATCCCTTCCTGCCTAAACGACGGGGGAAGAGGACCAAGGACACTATAAATATAGTCTAGTCTCCACCGTAGAGTGGACGGCTCCCAGATCGATTGATCCTACCCAACAGAGCCTTCACGAGGCTGCTCATCCATTGTACTAGTTCATCCTCAACCTCCTCATGAGGCCAATCCACCAAAGGCAGGAGAAGGCTTTTACACCGCAAGGTGGCCCAAACCTGGGTAAATCTCTCTGTTCTTCCTTCCCCTTCGATCATCCTACACGGCGAGATTGGGCCTTGAGTATAGCGAGCAGAGCGCTTAGGTGGAGGAGAATCCTTCGTTCATGTCCCAGAGTTCGAACCTCTTTGGGTCCGCGGAGCCCTAATTCCGACAAAAACATGGTCATCTAATACATCAACATATATCACATCACGTTTTGGCCATACCACATCACAACATGCCTTGCGAAAACAAATTAGTCGTCCTCTACTTTGATGTTGCAATTTTTACGTGCTTCCTAGGGCAAACTATAAGAAACGTTCTTATCTACACAAAGCCACAATGGTGATGATCAGGTTGCCTTTTGACCTTCTACAAGGACCTCCTTTGTTAAATCAGATTCAAGTAAAGTAGGAGAGATAGACACCCACTGGCCACCTTATGCAATACAAGTTGCATGTTAGTTGGTGGAACCAGTTTGTTGTGGGGGATGCACGATCGCCTATGGGGCAGAGCCACCCCTTGGTGGTTCGGTGAGGGGGTGTCCGCATTGGACAAAGAGTAGAAATGATAGGGCAACACGACGAGGGACATATCTCTTTTTACACAGGTTTGGGCCGCTTTGCAGCGTAAAACCCTACTCCTGCTTTGGTGCATTGATCTCGAGAAACATGAAGACACGGAGCCCTCTAGCCTGGCAAGGGTGCCTCGGGAAGAGAAGCTGCGCGCGTACAAGTGTTGAGGGGTCAAATGTTCGATCCCTTTGCTGGGTTACCTTGGGCCTCCTTTATAGGTTAAGGGGTCACCACATTGGCAAAATAGTCATTTCAGTGTGATTAGATGGCCAAACAGTGCTATCATACCTAACTCTGGTAGTTAGGACAAAGCGCATTAAATACGCTGCTAGGTGTCGCGTGCAGGTTGAATCCCAATAAGGTTGTCGCGCCGCTTATCTAGCTACCTCTTATTAGTGTGACACGCCTCCTGGACGGGTTTTAATAAAGTTAATCTTCTCTCCAGCAGGCTGCCACTTACCTGACGGGATCCACCTAGCCATCTGAGAGCTCGACACTGCATTGATTAGTGATTTTCATATGATGAGGTGGGGCGGTGGCGTTCTGGTGAAGGTTTGCGGTGTGGAGCTCGCCGGGGGTTGCCTTGTGTCTTTGCTTCGATCTTGGCGGACCTTGGAGGCCTTGTTGGGGAGGGGCCTGGCCTCAGACCTAGTTCCAGTCTTAACCCCACAGGGCTCGCCTGCCTGGCAGAGGAGACCTTCCTGGAGGATCCTCTGGTCGCCTTTGTCTTCTTAATTCACTCTTTGATCTCACGAAGAGCGGTTTCTCTGGCTTGCTCTGCATCAAACATTAATGCTTGAAGTATGATACATTGGGTGCATGTGTGCAAGTTCGGGTAGTGAACACGATCGTTCGCTACACCGACATGAGCCCTCGTGCCTGGCTCATATGTGCCGCCGGGCATCATTGGGGTAGTCCCAACAAGTGCACATGCATTCACATTGGCCTTGCCGCGGTTGGGCGTCGTGTTTTTTAGATCTTCTATGCTTCTTCATTAACCTTGACCGAGTCAGTCCCTAGGCTCCCCGTAGTGTTCATGGGATCCTCAGGTGTTGCGTGCCGTTCGGATTGCAAGTCAGAGAGCACTCACTTTTTACGAGATGCCACTAAGGCACTTGTGCGTTAGGTGGGGGAAACTGTCATTTACCTTAAGTCCACCTACTACCTCTACCATTCCTCCATGCGTGCCGCATGCTCTACATGGGATAGGCAGTTGGTGGGCAAGGCGTGGTGATGCGCGCTTCGGCAGGTGACGCAGCGCCGCAGATTGGCATAGTAGGGCAGTTGCTGGAGTGACGCGCCTGCCTGTGATCCCTTGCCACGGGATTGGTGGAGCAAGGTGGTTACTCCGAGGCAGCAGAGAGCCAGCCCCCACGCCCTCGCTATAAAGAGGAGAGGGACGCGAGTGGTGATGCTCATCCTTCCTCCACTCCTTTCCTTCCATTACGCTAGTTGCTGCCATGCCGAGAGGACGAAGTAGCCTTCCAACCCCCACTATGGCGAAAAGATCTTCCATTCAGAATCATGCAGGTGCTTAGGCCATTGCAACGGAGGCTGGCCCAAGTGCGCGAGGCGTAGGTGCAGGGCGGGGCCAAGGCCGGCGTGGAGCTCGTGGTAGGGGTAGGAAGATCGGCGTGCTTGACGCCCCTCCTCCGACAGTTCCTCCCATGAGGGCAGGTCATACAGAGGGCACAACGTTGGAGTTCGTTGTCAAGCTGCGCAGCCCTCCCCGCAGTCGTGCGGCTCTCTCGCCCTTTCTCCAGGGTGATGGAGGTGGACAAGTCGTCCGAGATATGGCTGCGTGTGCATGGCTGCTGCAACGGCGCCGTGTGGGAAGACGCCAAATTTCCCGCGCCCCACGTCATGCTTCTCAGGAGCGGGTGGATGACCTTCGCTCGTGCCCATTATTTCGTGGATGGGCATGTCCTCCACTTCAAGTTGGTGGAGGCCGACATGATCTTCATCAAGATCTACGGGCATTCGGTTGCTCGTCTTGGCTGTTGCGAAGAGAGCTCAAACGATAACAAAAGCTCCTCCTCGAGAGACATCAACGAGGAGGACAGTGTCGGTGATGACAATGACAGTGAGCCCCCAGGCATCAAGGTGGAAGACGACGACTCAAAATCCAATTGAGCACTAGGAGCATCATCACCGTCACCAAGGCGCCAGCAGCACAATCATCTGTAGCCGGACCCCCAGTAGAGCGATTTGCTGGGGGGTTGGGCATGGACGACACCGCTTCCCCTAGTTGGGCCCCGCAGGCTCGTGGACTCCGGCTTCGTCGTCCCTGCCGGTGTCTTTGTCGAACCGCGTCCTTCTGGCCCTGGCGGTGGTGGCCAGGGCATCGCCTAGCCGCTCTCCCCACCCTCAGTTGTCGGCGTTCTGGGAACCAGGATACCTAGACCTGCCTTCCTGAGGCCCGATGCGCGGCCTCACGACGTCCCAGCTGAGCACAGTTTGAAGACCACTCGAGGAGAGACCTCATGAGGGCCCCCTTCCCTCATGAAGGAAAGCGCGCCAAGACCTCCTGGGAAGCAGCTTCGTGATGTCTACTACGCAACCTTCTTCTTGTAGATGTTGTCGGGCCTCCAAGTGTAGATGTTGTAGGACAGTAGCAAATTTCCCTCAAGTGGATGACCTAAGGTTTATCAATCCGAAGGAGGCGTAGGATGAAGATGGTCTCTCTCAAATAACGCGGCAACCAAATAACTAAGAGTCTCTTGTGTCCCCAACACTCCCAATACAATGGTAAATTGTATAGGTGCACTAGTTCGGCGAAGATATGGTGATACAAGTGCAATATGGATGATAGATATACGTTTTGTAATATGAATATATAAAAACAGCAAGGTAACTATTGATAAGAGTGAGCGAAAACAATATAGAAATGCATTGAAACAAGGCCTAGGGTTCATACTTTCACAAGTGCAAGTTCTCTCAATAAGGATAACATAATTAGATCATATAACAATCCCTCAACATGCAACAAAGAGTCACTCCAAAGTCATTATAGCGGAGAACAAACGAAGAGATTATTGTAGGGTACGAAACCACCTCAAAGTTATTCTTTATGATCGATCTATTCAAGAGTCTGTAGTAAAATAACACGAAACTATTCTTTCCGTTCGATCTATCTTAGAGTTCATACTAGAATAACACCTTAAGATACACATCAACCAAAACCCTAATGTCACCTAGATACTCCATTGTCACCTCAAGTATCTGTGGGCATGATTATACGATACATATCACACAATCTCAGATTCATCTATTCAACCAACACAAAGAACTTCAAAGAGTGCACCAAAGTTTCTACCAGAGAGTCAAGACGAAAACGTGTGCCAACCCCTATGCATATGTTCACAAGGTCACTAAACCCGCAAGTTGATCACCAAAACACACATCAAGTGAATCAATTGAATACCCCATTGTCACCACGGGTATCCCATGCAAGACATACATCAAGTGTTCTCAAATCCTTAAAGACTCAATCCGATAAGATAAGTCCAAAGGGAAAACTCAATCCATTACAAGAAAGTAGAGGGGGAGAAACATCATAAGATCCAACTATAGTAGCAAAGCTCGCGATACATCAAGATCGTGCCATGTCAAGAACACGAGAGAGAGAGAGAGAGAGAGAGAGAGAGAGAGAGAGAGAGAGAGAGAGAGAGAGAGAGAGATCAAACACATAACTACTGGTACATACCCTTAGCTCCGAGGGTGAACTACTTCCCCCTCATCATGGAGAGCGTCGGGATGATGAAGATGGCCACCGGAGAGGGATTCCCCCCTTCGGCAGGGTGCCAGAACGGGTCTAGATTGGTTTTCGGTGGCTACAAAGGCTTGCGGCGGCGGAACTCCCGATCTAGGTTTCTTTTCCGGGGTTTTTGTATTTATAGGAATTTTGGCATTGGTCCCATGTCAGGGGGTGTCTCCGAGTCGTCCATGAGATAGGGGCACACGCCCAGGGGGTAGGGCGCGCCCTCCACCCTCGTGAACGGCTCGGGACTCTTCTAGCCCAACTCTTTTACTCCGGGGGCTTCTTTTGGTCCATAAAAAATCATCAAAATGGGCACGTCAATTGGACTCCGTTTGGTATTCTTTTTCTGTAAAACACAAAAACAAGGAAAAAACAGAAACTGGCACTCGGCTCTAGGTTAATAGGTTAGTCCCCAAAATCATATAAAATAGCATATAAATGCACATAAAACATCCAAGATGGATAATATAATAGCATGGAACAATCAAAAATTATAGATACATTGGAGACGTATCACTCCGGAAGCTGCCTCCCGAGCGGCGGAGATTCCTATGCAAGCGCCCCTCCTCATGAGGGCGCGGTGACGCCAGCCATGACCAACAAAGCCAGGAGGGCTCCATCAGCGCAGAAGGGACTTTTCCTCTTTGGTGCTTTGGAGACAAGGACGAACGCAGGTTCCCAAGGAATCCCCCAAAGGTTTCCATTCTGGTGCAACAAGACCAATACCACGAGCTCGGCAGGACGGATGTCATCGTCGAGCCCACCCCTGCATCACGATCAGACTTTGCAGGTGAAGACCACTTCTCGCCAGGATAATATGTACCTCTTGCCCCCCTACAAAATTGGGCATTGTGGGATCCCTTCCCGCCCGTATTATGCGGGAAGAGGATCAAAGCCACTATAAATAGGGACCAGTATCCACTACAGAGAGGGAGGGGGGAGATCGAACCCGCATACACCTCTCGATCCCTCCCGAGGCAGCTTGTCCATTGTAGCAGTTCATATCCAACCTCCTTGTGAGGCCAATCCACCACCAAGAAGGAGTAGGGTTTTACACCGCAAGGATGCCCGAACCTGGGTAAATCACTGTGTCACTTCTCTTCCTTTGACCATCCCGAGCAGCGAGTTTGAGCCTAGAGCATGGCTGGTGTAGTGCTTAGGTGACGCAGAAATCTTCATTCACGCCCTAGAGTTCGAACCACTTTGGGTTTACGGAGCCCTTGAATCCGGCATTTGGCGCGCCATGTAGGGGCATGTGGAAGCTTCGTTCTTCATCGACCACCTCCCACCCACGACCCACAGTGTTGTCCGCGCCAAGCGCAGGGCCGCCCAGATCGCCCAGACGGCCCCGGCGGGCCGCCGTGCCCCTCGTCGCTCTGCTTCGCCGGTGGTCAATGCCACCACTGACCCGCTCATCCAATAGCAGCAGGACTCTTCGCTCCCTCCCTCCATCCTACGTGACGACCGCACCACCACGCCCTCCTTCACCCCCATCGCGGGGTCGTCTTCTCATGTTCCCCATGGGCCGGCGAGCACGCAGTCCGCTCTCCTCATGGCGCGGGAGATGCTACGCTATCATCCCGCCATTGAGGGCAACGACGACTGGCTGGGCCGCATCACTGTGCTTGTCAGTGTCGCGGGCGAGGCCCCAGCGCCCTCCTTTCGCTTCGCCCTCCCCCGCGGCAGGTGGCGCACGGCGCGCCCCGCCCCTGTTCCGGGGCGACGTCAAGGGCAACCCAAGGCGTGATGCGCGAGACGAGGCCCCGATGCATGCGTATGACGAGGTGAGCTGTTAGGTCATCCAACGACCATAGCACGACAGTCGCGTGCTCCTCACACAGCCACGCCAGCGCGAGAACTGGGCCGTGCAAGAAGACCTCGTTGCTGAGCAAACTGTATCGGTGAGCGTGGCGGGCTGCCATGCTTAATCTTGTGAGTTACGCCACGTCGTCTGGCCGGTCAAGTTCAAACCCAACCTACCCAAGTGCTATGATAGCACCCATGATCCAGCGGAGTTTCTCCATCTCTACACACCGAGCATCGAGGCGGCGAATGGTAACGAGAAGGTCATGGAGAGCTGGTTTCCCATGGCCCTCAAGGACGGCGCACGTTCCTGGCTCATGAACCTCCTCGAGGGGTCCATCACCACATTGGACGAACTCCGCTAGCGCTTCGTCGCCAACTTCCAAGGGACTTGTCGTGGACTTAACATGCCAGATGCCCTAGTGAAAGGACTTAGGTGTGGAGCCATCACAACTATGTTAGCTTAAAGGGGTTGAACAGGACAAAGGACACAAGGAGTTTAACCAGGCTAGGCCCCCTCTCAACGAGGTAAAAGCCTACATCCTGCTTCTAGTTATATTGCTTGAGTTTCGATTACAAGGGAGCGAATACGCTTGAACTAGTTCTCGATTGGTTGTGTCTTGAGTTAACCCGCTGCCGGGTCACCCCTTTATATACAGGTTGATGCCCGGCGGTTTACAGAGTCCCTGCCAGCACACACAAACGTAACCGGCTTGGTTTCTAACTAAACTTGTCTTACAAAACAAGTTTAATACATAGCAGCTCACACCCTTGGGCCTCGAGCCTGCTCCGGGTCTTGGGCCTTCAATAAGTTTACTCTATAAACCGCCATCTGTATTTTTGGACCCCATTGGGCCTTCTCATCTTAAGTCGCCAACGGTGTGACCTGGCCCCACTTGGGTGGATCATACCTAGGAGTTATATCCCCAACATTAGGCCCCAGATTGTTGTGAACAAGTTCAAACCAACAGGGGCCTAATGTTGGGGATATAAGTCCTAGGTATGACCCGCCCAGGAGCGGCCGGGTCACACCGTTGGCGACTTAAGATGAGAAGGCCCAATGGGGTCCAAAAATATAGTTGGCGACTTAAGAGTTAACCGCCATCTGTATTTTTGGACCCCATTGGGCCTTCTCATCTTTAGTCGCCAAGGTGTGACCCAACCCCTTCTGGGCGAGTCATACCTAGGAGTCTATAAACCGCCATCTGTATTTTTGGACCCCATTGGGCCTTCTCATCTTAAGTCGCCAACGGTGTGACCCGGCCCCTCCTGAGCGGGTCATACCTAAGATTTATATCCCCATCATTAGGTCCCAGATTGATTTGAACTTGTTCACATCAATCTCCACTACTTGACTTAGCAGAATTTTCCATTGTCAATCCTTTACCAGCTCACTATAACCCGCCATGACATCACATAGCAGAACCATTGTAACCCGCCATGACATCATGCATATTAACTACGCACAAGGCCCAGGATACCTCAACGGATCTTTATCTTAATGGACCTCCCAAAATCGAGGCTTCCGCTTTGCCAACATAATCATTTTTGTCTCCTCGATTTCTGCGGATACCGTCTCGTTACCTCCTTATAAATAGGGACATGGGTCATCCTTTTTACTCTTTACCCCTGCCTCCTCTTCTTTGGCTCCTTCCTTGTGACGCCACTGAAACCCGAGCTCTACCGCCGCCGTCTTCCTCCAGCAACGCCAGCTTCGACTGCTGCATCGACCTGAACGGACTAGAGAAAACACAGCGCACATCCGCTCTCCATCTTCATCGCTAGGAACGCACACCCTTCAATTATAGATCTGCATTAGGGTTTGCCAAGTTCCTTTAGGTTCGTCAGCCATTCCTTGGAGTTCTTCGCAATACTCCCATTCATGCCTTATGCGATCTCTCAATAGCACATGAACTGCGTGATTCTTGTTGGTAACGCCCACATGTACTCGTAGATGCCTCCCCTCTGTTTCTGATTAAACTTTAGTGTAGTAGTTCATCCACTATGCGCTAGGTTTAGCAATTTCTTTCTATTTTTTGAAATGTAGAAGATCCAAAATCGTAGAACTGATCTGCAAAACTTGTTTGTTCATTACTTAGCAAAATTTTACTTATAGATCTACAGATACCTGTGAACTGCAGCCGTACGGGCGGCTTATATGATATGTCGTAACCCACCAAACACCATTAGGCCCACCTTAAACCGCCAATATATATCCAGAGTCTGTATAACCCGACATTGTCTTACCGGTTTAATCATGCCAACCTTTATAGCACGTATTCTCTGCATACGAATTGACCTTGCATGATGCACTTGTTTTCTGATCACTGGATGGCTTTAACATCATAAACTTAACCCGGCAATATTTCCCTTTCTAGGCTTTTCATTGATAAAAATGACCAAAACCATCACCTCATGCAACTGGGTCATCTCCACTGTTACGGAGCAATCTCTCAAAGAATATGTTCAAGTAGGCGTTTTAGCTGCCAAAGATATTATTCACTTGAGAGCTCCGGGGAACGAGGCCATACCCCCCAAAGGAAGGCGAGGTCATAGTTTTTGCTGATCATATGCTCCGGGGCTTTTCCCCACCCGACTGAAATTTTTTTCATGACGTGTTGCATTTCTTTCAACTCCACCCTCAAGACATCGTACCCAATTCCGTTTCCAATATCTGAAACTTCAAAGTTTTTTGCGAAGTATACCTTCAAGAATAACCCACTGTGGATTTGTTTAGAGAATTTTATTACTTGAACCGCCAGACTGAATTCACAGACGGACCCAGCCTAGCACTTGGCGGAATTTCTATTCAAAGACGAAAAGAAGATGTCTTCCCTGCAACCGCACTTCCCAGCCATCCGAAGGACTAGAACCGAACTTGCTTTTACTGCCAAGACACATCTCCGGCTGATGAAAATCCTCTGTCGGGTTTCCGTGAAAACCGGCTTAGTTCAAGATATCCCCTCCCAGACCGGATCAGCATAGAAGAATAGGCTAAATATACGCCCATCTTTTCAAAGACAAGGGCCTTAATGGACAATGGGTTGACCGGAGTTGATTTAGTCCAATGCTGGGTCACTTGGAGAATTTTGCCCTTGAGCCATCGACCCGGTTTAATGTGCAAATATATCGGCGATGCCAAAGATCCATAGCACCACATCCAAGTGCAATTGGACGATGATACAATTAGCATGATGACGAAAACACTTCTTAATGAGAGCTTAGAAACTTGTAGCAAGACGGTGTTGAATCCCTTCTGCACCCTTAACAAGCCTCTAGCTGTAAGTATTTTGAGCAATTTGTAACTTACTCATTATCTGCATAGACTGTCTTCTTCTCTTATCACTTGATTTCTACAGGCTGACTCCCCCTTTTGGAATAAGAAACTGCAGGAAAAGTCGGCCAGAAAGGTCAGGACAAAGAACAAGGCCCCCATAAAGCCTGCCAAGAAGAAGGCTGATGCAATTGATCCATTTACTCTGGATGATTAGTCTGAGGTAGAACTTGATTCCCTTGGCTCCTTTTTTGTACATCTTATTGATACTGATTGCTATCAGGATGACATGGAGGCCAGCCATGCAGATGGTGAAGAGATAACTATCCTTTCCTCCGACTCAGAACCTCCGGCGAGACAGAAACTTCGGCGAGCAAGCCGAAAAGTAAGGTTTTCTCACCCTTTAGCTTACTTGGATCCCAACTTTTATTTGAAGAAACAACAACATGAAGTTCACCGCACAACCCGGAATAGTGGGTGTGTAAATCTTTCTTCCGGCTTACCAAACACTCCTGTTCCTCGAAAGCGCCGAAATGAGGTGCCACAAACTTCAAACCTCTCCTTTCCTAAGGTAGGTCTTATCTGCCAATCACTTAATCCGTCCAACTCAAATTATCGGGGAACTTCTTACGCCTCTTCCGGTGATTCAAGGCTAAATATGTTGTGGTCACTTGGACTGGTTATACAGAGCCATGCAATCCCGCCGTGTTATCAGAACACAGTGCCAAAGTCACGCCCAAGATGCGATTCTAACCCGATCAGACTTGGAACCCCGGTGCACAGGACATTTCGACAATGGTAAAACAAGTCCAGCAAGACCTCCCGGCGTGCCGACACCTTGATAGTAGCTGTGCGTATCTCGTCTCAGGCCACGACAGATGAGCTACGCGTACAGGTGCCAAACCCCAAGTTGCCAAGGGGTGGCCCTGCATAGTCCTCTAGTTTGGACCAACACTCATGAGGAGCACTCGCCCGGGGGTTGATTAAGTAGAGATCCACGGGTAGCACTAACTCCCTATGCAAGTTTTAGTTGTTATTAGGCAAATGGTAAAACCAACATTGGGCCTTGCTGGAGGAGTTTTATTGAAAGCGAACTATCAAGGGGTCCCCATAAACCCAACCGCGTTAGGAATGCAAAATCAAGGAACATAATACCAGTTTATCGGTTCTTAAGGCGGCATGAGTGGATAAAACACTGAGCAAAAGGCCAAGCCTTCCACCCATTTCCAAGTATATAGGTGCATTAATTATAGTAATAGATATTGTGATATTCCCAACTATCCCAGTTCCGATAGGGAGCAATCTTCATCTTTTCACCTGCAACTAACAACGCTATAAGAGGGGCTAAGTGAGCGGTAACATAGGCATACAATGGTTTGCTGGGATGGTGTCACAGGTTTGAGGTTTCATGGCAACAATGAGAGGCTGACAACAATATATAGGTAGCGCGACATATAGCGATAGCATCAAGACAACTAGCATAGCAATGATAGTAATGAGATCCAAGGGGATGGTCATCTATCCTGAGATCCCGCTATGAAGAAGAACGAGTCCATGAAGAAGAAGAAGAAGAAGCCGCGAAGACGAACCAAGCGTAGTCAAACGAATCCTCACGATCGCAATGAAACAGGAACTACCAAGAAGAAGCAAACGACATGGTAAACACACCACACATAAACAATACAAAATGCTCATCCAAGTACGATGCATGATAAGGCTACATGATGCTAATCATGGCAATAGATGATGCATACAAGAACATCACACAAAGCGAGTTTAAACGAGGCCTAATAAAATATAACAATTTCGTGAAGTCCTCATATGCAAATTTCAAAATTGGTACAGATCTGAACAAACCTTATGTTAATGTTGTTAAACATCAAGTTAACATGCACCATGATGATCTACTCAAAATTCTAGTCAAGTTACATATAAAGTTCATTTAATTCGGAGCTACGGCTTAGAAGATATGAACAAAACAATTCAAGCATGGCAAAGATGCAAGATGCATTCAAACATCAAGCAAACACACTCCAAACATGTATACAACATGATATGATGCATCTACATGAAAAAAGCAAGTTTCATATAGAGCATGCCCAAAACGGAGCAATGGTTCAACACATACACACGAAACAAGATATAACAACAATCTGTCCCAAAACAGCAACTAAGCACTTTGCAATTATCAAAACAACATGCTACAGGAACATTTCATGGCATCAAAGGGCATGGCAAGCATGTACATGTCAAGAACTACAAACATGATCACTGAGCTACTGACAAATACCACTAGAGCATGCTCAAAACATCATGGCAAGATTGCAAATGATAACAGTTTCACATACTTAGTGAAATAAACTGAACATGGTAGCAACAACGATAAGTAGGCATGTTTGCAAGCTTGTGCAAATCATCTCAAAGAATATCATGCCATGTGAATATAACCAACAGCAAGAAGACATGTTTATGCTGCTACTCATTGCAAGAACAAGGTCATATGATGTATAGAACAGTAGTTATTCACATGGTAAAACTGAACTTACTGGTAACAGGCTGACAGAAACATTGTATAGCAATTTAAGAGCAAGTAAGAGACATGCTACATCAACTTATAATTGCAAACAAGGGCATGGATGGATAGAGCATAACATGTACTTCAAGACATGGTCACTAGACATACCATAACATCCATGGATATGACTGTAGCATCAAGCAAACATGGCATCACAATATAACAGTTCTAGACTTAACAATTTTCAACAAGTCTCAGGAAACAACAAACAGCGAGTAGGTCACTTTACAAGCTTGTTTCACTCACCACAAGGCATATGATAAAAAGTGGACTGCACGACAGCAAAGATGACATTACTCTGCTCCTAACACATGTTGACATGATGCTAAAAAAATCACACAAAATATGAAAATGACAAAACAACAAGTTATAACAAGTTTCAGCAGTTAACATCACTTAGCACTTTTGCAACAGATATTATGACACCTATATGAACATTAACATGCATGCAAACTACACCATCATCTAGATCATCACGAGACGAACATTTTGATATATAAGACACCCCAATCGGACACACATGCACAAAGTTACAAGATGCACAAGAATGCAACAAGTTAACACTAAACAGGGACTTAGTAAAAAAACAGACGGGCACTGGATAACTAAACAATGCAGAGGTGGAGGATAGTGTCTGGGTGCTCACATTGGGCCCACTGGGCCGGCTCGGGGTTGACTCAGGAAAACCAAGGCGCGGTCCAGGCGGTTCTCCATGGTCTAGCCCAGTTAAGAGGAACCGGTCGGTTTGTGCGGTTCGAAGCGGTCCGGAGGTGGCGATACGGTCCCACACGTCAGAGGCTCAAATGGTGGCTGAGGACAACGGTGACAACTGCGCAGCGGCCAGCGAGCTCCTGTGGCCGGAGGGAGGCGGCACCGCCGGGAATGGAGGGATCCGGGCGTTGGGACCTCGGATCCGGCGACGGACAAGGCGGTGGAGCGGTGAGGAGGAGGCCGGCGGCAAAGGTGCGGCAGGCAGCTCGGGGCAGGGCGTCGAGGTGTTGGCATGGCGGATCCGACCCCTCTGGCGCCAGATCTGGTCGGGGCGAGGTGCGGGGACGACGGGCGCGGTCCCATCCGGCGACGCAGGCGAGCGCGACGGCGGTGATTTGGAACGGCGGCGAGGAAAGCTCGGGCAGGGAGTGGGAGCAGGCGGCGGGGAGGAGGAGCGGGGAGCTCGAGCTACAGTGCGGGCTCGTCCGGGTGGCTGCGGGCCGCGGCGGCGGAGGCTCGGGCCCAGGTGGTCCTGGCTCGGGCCTCCAGGGCTAGCGGTGTAGCGAGCTGAGGGAGGAGGACATGGCGAGGCCAAGTGGCGTCGTGGGATTGGAGGAGGGAGGCGGTTGGCCACTCAGGTGGCGCCAAGTGGCGGCGGCGGGCTCCTGGATGGGTTGGCGGCGACAAGTGGCGTCCGGCAGCTGGCCGGGCACGGATTTTTAGGCGAGGGAGGTGGCTGGAGGTTAGGGTAAGAGTAGGGGATGCCAATTTTGGAAGGAGGAGGTGTATATAAAGGGTAGGGGCTAGGGTTTAGGGAGGTTTAGCTCTGTTTCAGACGCTCGGATCGCGATCCGACGGTCCGAAGCGAAGGGGGAGTTTAGGTGGGCTAGTGGGTTGGTTTAGTGGGTTGTGAGAGGCCGTGGGCTGTGGGGAGAGAAGAGAGAGAGAGGCCCGCGTGAGATTTTTGGAGACAAAAAACGTCCGACGTCAGACCGGCAACGATGTCACGATATGTTTAACGGTTGGGCAATCAAGCGAGCTCCAAATGTGACGAAATTTGGCAGGCGGTCTGTCTACACTATAATAAGACCACACACCAAGTTTCGACTCATTCCGAGAACATTTTTCGGCCACATATAAAATAAATATGCGGAGGTGCCGCGGGCGCGTGCGAGTGTGTCTGGGCTCAGAACAGACAACAGAGAGAACTGGGAGACGGCAGCTACAAACGGATGCAAGTTTTGAAAACGATGCCGATGAAATCGATATGATGACATGTCAAAGTGCAACACGCAAGCAGATGACATGGCAACGACGACGAATAACTGGAAGACACCTGGCGCATCGGTGTCGGGGTGTCACAACACTCCCCTACTAACAAGAGATCTCGTCCCGAGATCTTAGAAACGAGACGGAAGAGGAAAGGAAGAACAAATTTCTTCTTGGACAAACGAGTGAAACTTAAGAATCTTGAGAGGTTGAACAATTTGAAAGAAAGAACACAATGGAGATGAAAGAGATTTGAGAAGCTCCGGTAAATAGAGGAAATAAGGCATACAACTAGAATCAAGAGCTGAAGTGACAAGAGAGACATTAAAACCACTCTGGTTAAGCGAGATAGACAAGGAATAAAAAGAATAAAATTTAGATAGCACTCTGGTTGAATATGAATGGAATAGAACAAGAACTTGACAAGATGTAACAATACATGACAAGATGAATAAGACAATGCCCCCAAAATAATTGAAAAAATGGAATGAAAAGAACAGAGAAGAAGATGATAACTTCCACCACGAAAGAATTCGAAAGAACATCTTTAGGGTAAAGGCTTGAACGGAGTTGTTGCGAAAATCAACAACAGAAGAATTAGCTTGATGTGGGCTTGTTTAAACACCTCAAAACTTGAGATGAATTTGTGCCAACACCAAAGATTGAATAGCTGAGGATGAAGAAATGCAATACCCCACTTCAAAAGAATATGGCGAATTATTTGCACTTCGAGACACGAGAAGAAGAATACTTGAGCTTCTCCACAAGAATTTGATGAACACTTTATGAATGAGTTAAATCATGAAGAAGCACCAAGAAGAACTCCGGTAACAAAAGGATGATGATATCGAAATGAGGATGAAAAGAATAAGATTAAAGCCTTGCGATGATTTAGAAGGAGGTTACCAACGAGGTAGTCGAGGAAACTTTGAACTCCGAAAAAGAAAAGATGGAAAACACTTGAAATTAGAATTTATTCCTCATGAACAAATTCTAAAGGAAGGGGTCAATCAACTTGATGGAAGAAGAATAAGAATTATGTTATGCATATCCTTCATCAATTAAATTGATGAGAAGCAATGGATTTGCATATTACTTATTCGCGTTGAGGGGATATAGCGCAAAACTTGCGAAAGTCTTCATGTACCACCGATAGGATTGGAAAGAACGAATGAATTGATGCGATGATAACGGAAGTGAAAATCTTGAATGAATCACTGTAAAAATTGCAACCGAGTGAAGAAAAGGAACAAACCACCGAAATAATTGAAATTGGATGAAGAAAAGAGAATGAATCTCCGGAAAGAATAAAGCACTTGAGGTAATTTAGATACAAGAGAATGAAGAGATTAAGAACTGATTAGAGAAAACTTGAACGAAGCGCCGAAAGAATACAGAGACGAACAAAGAGGCATCAATGAAGAATAGTTGGAGGACGAAGTTGATAACTGAGCACGAAGAAATCTTCTGAAATGATGGCCTTCGGAGGATCTCAAATGGGAAGAATTCATGAAATACTCCGGATGGGTAACAAAAGATTTATTGACAATTGGAATAATTCGAGAGGATGGCATTAAACTAGAAGCACAAATCTTCAAGAGAATGGTCAAGATTTAGAGAAAACCCTGATTTAGTCTTGAAATGATGAAAATGATGATGAGGAACACCACCAGAATTGTTGAGATACTCCAGAAGAATAAAAAGAGGAAAGGTTGAAGCAACGATGAGAAGAATTTAAAGTGATCTTGGAGAAGGCATATGACTGATGGAATCCATACTTACGTTACACTTTGAAAAGAATTTGAGAATAACTCCAGAAATAACTAGAAGAGTCAGGTAAGATCCTGGGAAAAGACCTATGGGTTATGAGTCCACCGAAAAGAAAACCACCGTTGAAAAGGATTGAAAAGGAGATGATGCACCGGAACAATTAAAAGACTCGAAGGAGGTGACAACCTCAAATTAATTGGAACACAAACGAATCTCCTGAGATGTCTTTAGAACTCCGGAACAATTAAATGGGGAGAGTCGAACGAGCAAGGGAAAACATCTGAGCAATGAAGAGAATAAGATCAACACCGAAAACTAGAAATGGATGCACCGGCGAAGGAAAAAAAAAGAGATGAAGAATGATGAACTAGATGATAATTCACCAGTTGAAATAATTAAAGAAAGAAAGCAAAGGCTTCACAAAGATAAAATGGATACTCGATTAAGGACTCTGGTTCCAAGAAGAAAAAAGGGTGGGCGGGTGGGAAAAAGAAAGACCACTTTGGATGGGGAAAACGGCGCCGGTTGGAAAGAACTGAGGATTGAACTTGCAAAGATGAAGATGATCGAATCATCGAAGAGAATTGCACCGGATGAAAAAGGCTGACATCAGAATAACCAAAAACTAACTGCGTGATACTAAGAATTTTTGAAGGGGAAGAGGAGTAATTCAAAACACATAGGTCAAGATTCCTCACCAGAGCGACGAAGGGACTGAGGAGTAAAAGAATTCCTACTCTTCGAGATAACTAGAATCCGAAAAGTTTTCTTCTAGACTCGACAACGACCAAACTACGATCAATCAAGGGGGCTCCTATGGTCGGTCGAGGTTCTGATACCAACTTGTCACGCCCAAGATGCGATTCTATCCCGATCAAACTCGGAATCCCGGTGCACAAGACATTTCAACAATGGTCAAACAAGTTCAGCAAGACCTCCCGATGTGCGTATCTCGCGTATCTCGCCTCAGGCTACGACGGATGAGCTACGCTTACAGGTGCCAAACCCCAAGTTGCCAAGGGGTGGCCCTGCATAGTGCTCTAGTTTGAACTAACACTCATGAGGAGCACTCGCCCGGGGGTTGATTAAGTAAAGATCCACGGGTAGCGCTAAGTCCCTATGCAAGTTGTAGTTGTTATTAGGCAAATGGTAAATCAACGTTGGGCCTTGCTGGAGGAGTTTTATTGAAAGCGAACTGTCAAGGGGTCCCCATAAACCCAACCACATTAGGAACGCAAAATAAAGGAACATAACACCAGTTTATCGGTTCTTAAGGCGACATGAGTGGATAAAACACTGAGCAAAAGGCCAAGCCTTCCAGTCATTGCCAAGTATATAGGTGCATTAATTATAGTAATAGATATTGTGATATTCCCAACATATCCCAGTTCCGACAGGGAGCAATCTTCATCTTCACCTGCAACTAACAACGCTATAAGAGGGGCTGAGCGAGCGGTACATAGCCAACGGTTTGCTGGGATGGTGTCAAAGCTTTGAGGTTTCATGGCAACAATGAGAGGCTGACAACGATAAATAGGTAGCGCGACATATAGCGATACCATCGAGACAACTAGCATAGCAATGATAGTAATGAGATCCAAGGGGATGGTCATCTTGCCTGAGATCCCGCTAGGAAGAAGAACGATTCCATTAAGAAGAAGCCACGAAGATGAACCAAGCGTAGTCGAACGAATCCTCACGATCAAAACGAAACAGGAACTACCGAGAAGAAGCAAATGACATGGTAAACACACCACACATAAACAAGACAAAATGCTCATCCAAGTATGATGCATGATAAGGATACATGATGCTAATCATGGAAATAGATGATGCATATAAGAACATGACACCAAGCGAGTTTAAACGAGGCCGAAAAAATATAACAATTCTAGGAAGTCGTCATATAAAAATTTCGAAATTGGTCCAGATCTGAAGAAACCTTATGTTAAAGTTGTTAAACGTCAATTTAACATACACCATCATGATCTACTCAAAATTCTAGTCAAGTTACATATAAAATTCATTTAATTCGGAGCTACGGCTTAGAAGATATGAGCAAAACAATTCAAGCATGGCAAAGATGCAAGATGCATTCAAACATCAAGCAAACACAATCCAAACATGTATACAACATGATAAGATGCATCTACATGCAAAAAAAAAGCAAGTTTCATATAGAGTATGCCCAAAACGGAGCAACGGTTCAACACGTACACACGAAACAAGATATAACAACAATCTGTCCCAAAACAGCAACTAAGCACTTTGCAATTATCAAAACAACATGCTACAGGAACATTTCATGGCATCAAAGGGCATGGAAAGCATGTACATGTCAAGAACTACAAACATGATCACTGAGCTACTGACAAATACCACTAGAGAATGTTCAAAACATCATGGCAAGATTGCAAATGATAACAGTTTCACAGACTTAGTGAAATAAACTGAACATGGCAGCAACAACGACAAGTAGGCATGTTTGCAAGCGTCTGCAATTCATCTCAAAACATATCATGGCATGTGAATATAACCAACAGCAAGAAGACATGTTTATGTTGATACTCATGGCAAGAACAAGGTCATAGGATGCATAGAACACTAGTTATTCACATGGCAAAACTGAACTTACTAGTAACAGGCAATTTGAGAGCAAGAAAGAGACATGCTACAACAACTTATAATTGCAAACAAGGGCATGGATCGATAGAGCATAACATGGACTTCAAGACATGGTCACTAGACATACCAAAACATCCATGGATATGACTGTAGCATCAAACAAACATGGCATCACAATATAATAGTTCCAGACTTAGCAGTTTTCAACAAGTCTCGGGAAACAACAAACAGCGAGTATGTCAGTTTACAAGCTTGCTTCACTCACGACAAGGCATATAATAAAAAGTGGACTGCACCATAGCAAAGATAACATGATTGTGCTCCTAACACATGTTGACATGATGCTCAAACAAAAATCACACAAAAAGATATGAAAATGACAAAACAACAAGTTATAACAAGTTTTGGCAGTTAACATCACTTAACACTTTTGCAACACAGATTATGACACTTAGAAGAACATTAACATGCATGCAAGCTACACCATCATCTAGATCATCACGAGACGAACATTTTGATATATAATACACCCCAGTCGGACACACATGCGCAAAGTTAGAAGATCCACAAGAATGCAACATGTTAACACTAAACAGGGACTTAGTGAAGAAAAAAACAGAATGACACTGAATAACTCAACGATGCACATGCAGAGGATAGGGTCTGGGTGCTCACATTGGGCCCACTTGGCCGGCTCAGGGTTGGCTCAGGAAAACCGAGTTGCGGTCCAGGCGGTTCTCCATGGTCCGGCACGGTTCAGAGGAACCGGCCGGTTCATGCGGTTCGAGGCAGTCCGGAGGTGGTGATGCAGTCCCACACGTCAGGCGCTCAGATGGCGGCCGAGGTCAACAGCGGCAACTGCGCAGCGGCCGGTGAGCTCTGGTGGCCGGAGGGAGGCGGCGCCGCTGGGAATGGAGGGATCCGGGCATCATGACCTTGGATCTGGTGACAGATAAGGCGGTGGAATGGCGAGGAGGAGGCCGGCGGCAGAGGTGCGGCGGGAAGCTCGGGGCGGGGCGACGAGGTGTTGCCGCGGCGGATCCGACCCCTCTGGCGCCAGATCTGGTTGGGGCGAGGCGCGGGGCCGACGGGCGCGGTCCCATCCGGTGACATAGGTGACCGCGGCGGCGGCGACGTGGAACGGTGGTGAGGAGAGCTCAGGCAGGGAGCGGGAGCAGGCGGCGGGGAGGAGGAGCAGGGAGCACGGGCTGCAGCGCGGGCTCGTCTGGGCGGTTGCAGGCCACGGCGGCGGAGGCGAGGGCCCAGGCGGGCCTGGCTCGGGCCTACAGGGCTGGCGATGCGGCGAGCTGAGGGAGGAGGACATGGCGAGTCCAAGTGACATCATGGGATTGGAGGAGGGAGGCGGGTGGCCACTCAGGTGGCGCCAAATGGTGGCGGCGGGCTGCTAGATGGGTTGGCTGCGACAAGTGGCAACGGGCGGCTGTCCGTGCATGGATTTTGAGGCGAGGGAGGTGGCTGGAGGTTAGGGTAAGAGTAGGGGATGCCAATTTTGGAAGGAGGAGGTGTATACAAAGGATAGGGGCAAGGGTTAAGGGGGGTTTAGCTCTGTTTCGGACGCTCGGATCATGATTCGACGGTCCTGAGCGGAGGGGGAGTTTAGGTGGGCTAGTGGGTTGGTTTAGTGGGCCGTGGAGAGGTTGTGGGCTGTGGGGAGAGAAGAGAGAGAGATGCCCGCAGGGGATTTTTGGCGACCAAAAACGTTCGACGTTAGACCGACAACGATGCCGCAATATGTTTAATGGTTGGGCTATCAAACGAGCTCCGAATGGGATGAAATTTGGTAGGCGGTCTGTCTACACTATAATAAGACCACACGAAAAGTTTTGACTCATTCCGAGAACACTTTTCAGCCACTTATAAAATAAATATGCGAAGGTGCCGCGGGCGCGTATGAGTGTGTCTGGGCTCAGAACGGACAACCGAGAGAACTGGGAGACGGCAGCTACGAACGGATGCATGTTTTGAAAACGATGCCGATGAAATGGATATGATGACATGTCAAAGTGTAACACGCAAGCATATGACATGGCAATGACAACGAATAACTGGAAGACACCTAGCGCATCGGTCTCAGGGTGTCACAGCCAAGGAGGAATTCTCCGCTGCTGACAAAGCAATATGGAAATTTGACCTGGAGAGCTATGTCAGCTTCAGTGCCAGCGAGATTCATTCGGGCTATTGAAGCCGCATGCATACTAGCTAAGACATGGAAGCCGACTTAGTCAATCTGATGAAAGAGCGCTTTGAGGTAACGATTGGAATTCTTCTCATATTAATATATATGTCAGCCTCCAAGTCTATAAGATACGAAATAATTTGAGAATACTATAGACTTAAATGACAGCTTTCTTGCAATCCTTCAAAATTACCCTATCCGCATTGGATCCAAATGAGTAGCCCCCAAGCGCCGACTTAAACTGAATAGTTAAGCTGGGACTTAATATCATGTTTGTAAATTTTTTGAATATGTAGCTCCCATGAGCCGTCATAATTTGAAAGATGTAGCTGGGTCAGTAAGGATTCGTGTTAAAAAAGAATGACCAACATTAGCCCCGAAGTGCCAAGTAGAGTACTTTGTAATGTTCTTGGGACTTCAATAGAATGATTATTACGATTCCTACGTACTGCTTGATTTGTCCTTGCAGGCTGAGCTAAGCATGAAGGAATCTCAGGTGGTCGATCTGCAGATGAACATCACCTTACAATAATCAGAAACATCGATGGCCAAATCAGAACTAAAAGCCGCCTTAGAAATATCTAAAAAACTGAAGACTGACTTTGACACGCAGAGAGTCGGCTGGGAAGCCGAAAAAGCAGCTCTTGTGAAAAGAGGTGAAGATGCTGAAGCTGCCTTTATATCGGTGACTGAAGAGTTATCCAGTTTAAAGCAACATGTAAATCAAATGACAGCCGCCATCTTTGGTAAGTGTTACTGCATTGCAACTTTGCACCAGTAACTTTCTTTAACATGCCTGCCGACTTATCATATGTTATGCACGCAGGCACCAGAAGTTTTAACCTTGGCCAAGACATGTTGGTGAAGCTGAAGGCGGTTTATACTCTGGTGGAACAGCTGTACACAGGCACGCAACTTTCCTTAGTAGATATCTCGCATAATAAGAAGCCACCTTCACTCCTCAAGGATGTATTAGACAAGTTATCTGTCATACCTAAGAGGATTGAAGAGATCAAGCGATCTGCAGCTTGAGCCGGCGCCATCACTGCCTTGAGCCAGGCCAAAGCATGCCAGGCGGAACTACACCCGGAGGAGCTAGCAACTGGCTGTTCGAGCTTGAAAGAGGACAGGTCTCCCTTTGATGCCAGCGACTTTACCAAATGTGTAAAGAGGATGCGCCCTTTGGCAGCCAAGCTGGCAGAAGAAACTGATTTGTCTAAATATCAGCCAGCTTACACAAAGGAGAATGCAAAAATGAAAGCGTCGGCTTATGAGATTGTAGAGCTCATTCCTTTGATACATAAGCACACCTTTGCTCCTAATGTTGATCTGTCTGGTCTTATAGATGATTAAACTGAATTCAAAGCTTTAACCGGCATCGACTGGACATCATCTGACTTCCAGACAATGGAGGGAGAAGAAGAAGAACCAGCGCAGGATAACCCGGAAGACTCAACTCGCCAAGACCAGGACAACAGATCCACGAGGCGGCTCTCAAACTGCAGCACGTCATTTCTTCTTGAAAAAACTCTTAATCATTTGGGCTTAGAAAGCCGTGTAAAAGGTTAGTGAAAACAATGATTTGTCATGCCGTCATACATGTTTTAGCCTCAAAAACTGCTGATGAACTTTCTATGCGCCATTGATGAGCTTGCAAGGAATATCATATTATTTTGCAATGTTCCTGCACACATAATGAACAACATATTCCATATAAACCAATATCATAATGATGCTGTAAGGATGTAAGTCTGTAGACCAAAGGAGTCAAGCTCTATTTATTTTTTAAATTCAGTTTTTATCCCATAAGCCGGCTCTCACGTGACTTAAATCCGTCATTTTAACCATCACTAATTCAGGGTCTTATTGAAAAGTTTGACTGTTAAGAGTACAAACGTGCCACATGGCGGAGAGACTACGACAACAAGTGAGTTTATCCTAGCTCTCTATAAGTCGACTCTCTCGTGACAAAGGCCGCCGTTTTAACCTTGACTAGTTTAGGGTCTTATTGAAAAGAGTAACTATCAAGAATTCGGCAGGTCGCCTGGTGGAGTAGCAAGTTGCAAACAGGAAGGTTTAACTGAAATTCGGCTTGGAAACCGGATCAAGAGGGTATGAACAATTTTGCTCAGTGAGCAGGAAGCCCCCAAGTGACCAATGATACAGCTTGAAAACCGGATCAAGAGGGTATGAACAGCTATGCTCATTGAGCAAGAAGCCCCCAAGTGACCAATGAGACGGCTTGAAAACCAGATCAAGAGGGTATGAACAGCTATGCTCATTGAGCAGGAAGCCCCCAAGTGACCAATGAGATGGCTTGAAAACTGGATCAAGAGGGTATGAACAGCTATGCTCATCGAGCAGGAAGCTCCCAAGTGACCAATGAGACGGCTTGAAAACCGGATCAAGAGGGTATGAACAACTATGCTCATTATGCAGGAAGCCCCCAAGTGACCTTATGAACAGACAATAAAGACTCAAATACTTTGAAATGAAACGACAGAGGCCCTGAATTATAAGGGATGCCGGCTTTATTATACTGATCAAAATATATACATTGATGAAGGTATGTACAACACAAAAGCCGGTGACTCAAGTGTAATGGTCGCAGATGAGCAATGTTCCACCACCGGTGGGTCTCCTCGTCCGATGTGCCTGAGTCCTTGTTTTCTCGAATATCAATGAGGTAGTATGACCCGTTGTTCAAATTTTTGCTGACCACAAAAGGCCCTTCCCAAGGTGGGGATAATTTCTGCATATCTGTTTGATCCTGGATGAGCCGAAGCACCAAGTTGCCTTCTTGAAAGGTGCGGGTTTTAACCCGACGGCTATGATAACGACACAGATCTTGCTGATAAATCACCGAACGAGCTACCGTGAGGTCCTGTTCCTCATCCAACATATCCAGAGCATCTTGATGTGCTTTTTCGTTGTTAGCTTCAACATAAGGCCGCCTCCCAGGGCGAGTCGTGACGGATATCGCTTGGAAGAACCGCATCTACCCCATAAACCATAAGGAAAGGCGTGCAACCTGTTGATCTGTTGGGAGTGGTATTTATACTCCAAAACACTGAAGGTAATTCCTCAACCCAACAACACGATGTCCTCTGCAAAGGGACCATAAGCCGGGGTTTGATGCCTCTCAAGATTTCTTGATTCGCCCTTCCAGCTTGACCATTGGACTGGGGATGAGCCACCGATGAAACATCAAGATGAATATGCTCTCATTGGCAGAATTCTTCGCCCTTAGACAAATTAGTGCCATTATCAGTTATGATACTATGCGGGTAGCCAAAGTGGAAGATCACCTTCTTAAAGAATTGAACCGCCGTTGCCACATCACAGTTGCTGACCGGCTCTGCCTCAACCCACTTTGTGAACTTATCTACCACCACCAAAAGGTGGGTCTTTTTGTCCTTGGATATCTTCAAAGGTCCAACCATATCCAGCCCCTAGACTGCAAACATCCAAATGATTGGAATCATCCCCAACTCTTGAACCGGCACATGAGCTCGCCTAGAAAATTTCTGACAATTGTCGCACTTGCTAACCAGATCTTCTGCATCAGCATGAGCCGTCAGCCGATAAAATCCATGACGAAAAGCCTTAGCACGAGAGACTTAGAACCAGCGTGATGGCCATAATATCCTGCTGAATTTCTCTTAGAATCTCACGGCCTTCTTCAGGGGAAACACAATGCTGGAACACACCTGTGACACTTCATCGGTGCAACTCACCATTGACAATGGTCATCGACTTAGACCTCCGGGTTATTTGCCTGGCCAAAGTCTCATCCTAAGGCAACTCTCCCTGGGTCATATAAGCCAAATAAGGAACTGTCCAATCAGGAATAGCATGAAGAGATGCCACCAACTGTGCCTCCGGGTCAGGGATTACAGGATCCTCCTCTGACAGTAGCTTGACTGAAGGGTTATGCAATATGTCAAGAAAAACATTAGGTGGCACCGGCTTACGCTGAGACACCAGCCGACCTAAAGCATCATCCGCCTCATTTTTATTACGATCAACATGTTCCACTTGATAACCTTTGAAATGGCCAGCACTACTGTCAACCGCCTGGCGATAAGCCGCCATGAGCAGGTCCTTATAATCCCAAGTTCCTAAGACCTGCTGAGCCACCAAATCTGAGTCGCCAAAGCACCTCACCCCGCTTAAGTTCATCTCCTTAGCCACCCGAAGGCCATGGAGCAGAGCCTCATACCCAGCTGCATTATTAGTGCAAGGGAACATTAATCGTAACACATAACAAAACTTATCACCTTGTGGAGAAGTCAAGATAATCCAGCCCCCGAGACTTCCAACTGCCTGGATTCATCAAAATGAATAGTCCAATATGTGTTATCAGGCTTCTCTTCAGGTATCTGGAACTCTGTCCAGTCATCGATAAAAGCCACAAGAGCTTGAGACTTGATAGCCGTCCTAGGCATATACTTCAAACCGTGAGGTCCAAGCTCAATGGCCCACTTGGACACCCGGTCTGTGGCTTCTCGGTTTTGACTAATGTCCCCTAAAGGAGCAAAACTGACCATCGTAATAGGATGACCAAGGAAATAATGCTTCAACTTGTGACTGGCCATGAATACTCCATAGACTAGCTTCTGCCAATGTGGGTACCTCTGGATAGACTCAATTAACACCTCGCTGACATAGTAAGCTGGCCTTTGAACTGGATATTCCTTGCCTGTTTCCTTCCTCTCCACAACGACTGCTATGCTCACGGCTCTGCTGTTAGCAGCCACATATAAGAGCAAGGGATCCTTCTCGACAGGAGCTGCAAGAACTGACAGCTCAGCCAACTGTTTTTAAGTTCCTCGAATGCCTTATTGGCAGCATCACTCCAGATAATGTGATATGTTTTCATCATCATCTGGTATAGAGGAATAGCCTTTTCTCCCAGGCGGCTTATAAACCGGCTTAAAGCCGCAATACAACCTGCCAAATGCTGGATGTCACTAATACACGCCGGCTTAGCCAAAGAAGTGATAGCCTTGATTTTCTTTGGGTTAGCTTCAATACCTCTCTCAGAGACCAGAAAACCCAAGAGCTTGCCTGCTGGCACAACAAAAACACATTTGGTCGAGTTAAGCATCAACTTGTAGACGCGGAGGTTGTCAAAGGTCTCCTTTCAATCATCTAGCAAGGTCTCCTTTTCCTGGATTTCACAACGATATCATCCACATAAGTATGAACATTGCGTCTTATCTGGCTGTGAAGGCAATTCTGAACACAATGCTGGCACTCTTGAGCCCAAAAGTCATAGACACATAGCAGAAGGATCCAAAAGGAGTGATGAAAGATGTCTTCTCCTGGTCCTTAACTGCCATTTTGATGTGATGATAACCAGAATAAGCATCTAAGAAGCTCAAATGCTCACAACCCACCATAGCATCAATGATCTGATCAATACGAGGGAGAGCAAAAGGATCAGCCGGACAAGCCTGGTTAAGGTCTGTGTAATCCGTAAACATACGCCAACTACCATTTTCCTTAAGCACCAGCACCGAATTAGCCAACCACTCAGGATGAAAAACTTCAACAATGAACCCGGCCACTAAGAGCCGGGCTACTTCTTCTCCAATGGTCGTGCGCCTCTCTTCATTAAAATGACGAAGGAATTGCTTGATCGGTTTAAATTTTGGATCAATATTGAGAGAGTGCTCGGCGAGTTCCCTCGGTACACCCGGCATATCTGAAGGTTTCCATGCAAAGATGTCTCGGTTCTCACGGATGTGCTCGATGAGCGCGCTTTCCTATTTTGGATCCCTGTTGGCATTGATAATGAACTGTTCGGATGAGTCGCCAGGGACAAAATAAACATGCTTGGTGTCGTCTACCAACATAAACTTCAACAAAAGGGTCATGCTCTGTTGTTAGCTTCTTCAAGGGGGTCATATCCGCCGGGTCAGCATTATCTTTATAGAACTTCAGCTCCTCTGTTGCACAAGCAGACTCAGCATAGGCAGCATCGCTCTCTTCACATTCCAAAGCTATCTTTCTGTCACCATGCACCGTGATAGTACCCTTGAGACCCGGCATTTTAAGATGCAGATAAACATAACAAGGTCGTGTCATAAATTTGGCATAAGCCGGCCGTCCAAACAAGGCGTGATAAGGGCTCTTGATCTTGACCACCTCAAAATTCAATGTTTCGACCATGTAATCATGCTCATTGCCAAAAGCTACTTCCAAGCTCTTTGTCAGTAAAATTCACGTGGCGAAAAGTATCATAATAAAGGATATTGATACTGCTGCCTCCGTCCATAAGCACCTAAGCGAAATCTTAACCTCCAACCTGAGGAGAAACCACCAAAGCTAGCTGACCGGGTTGTCAATCCGGGGCGGGTGATCCTCACAGCTCCATACAATGGGCTGCTCCGACCATCGTAAGTATTAGGGGGTTGCCGACTCAACCGTGCTCACCGCTCGTTTACGAACCTTCTGATCTCGTTTGCAAAGGCTCATGGTAAAAACATGATATTGGCCACTATTCAGCTGCTTTGGATTACTCTCATACCCGGACTACTGCTGCCGATTGCTTTAAATGGGCTGCTGATTAAAACCGCCTTGATTGCCTTGGCCTTGAATACCGGAGTTTGAGCCGCCACCTCCAAAGCCGTGCCTGTGAGAGCCGGAGCCTGACCCGCTGTGTGGGCCATTACCATTATTATGGTCCTGTTGAAATGTCATGCCCAAGATGCGATTCTATCCTAATCACGTGATGAACTCGTGATTGGGGCACAACCGCATTTCGGCCACTTAGCAAGATGGATATCATTACATCGTACCATTACATAAATAGATGGGGATACATACGAGTCATACAATATCCACATGGATACATCAACATCATACATGAGGCATCCGACTACGGATGAAAAACATGAAAAGCACAACGACATCCATCCTGCTATCCCAGGCTACCGACCAGGAACCTATCACAAGATCAACGAAGAAGAAGAAGAAAGAACTCCAACACAAGTAAACATCGCTCTCACGTTAAGTCATCGGAAACTTCACCAGCAACTGTTGTTGTAGTATCTATGAGCCATGAGGACTCAGCAATCCCATAACCATGGGTATCAAAACTAGTAAAGCTTAATGGGTAGAAAGAAGGATAAGTGGTGAGGTTGCATGAGCGGATAAGGATTTGTATTGTGGCTAACTTACGAGTACAAGATTATGGAGAGCATCTACGCAAACGATCGCAAATTAGTAATGATCACTAAGTGATCCTAAACTACCTACGAGTCAGACATAACCCCACCATGTTGTCTTCTTGAAATGAAAAGAGACGATCACGATTACTCATGCGGTTGGTGTATTTTATTTCAGGTTTAGTGTCAAGTTCTCTACTACCGGGTATTAACAAATTCCAATCTGCCACATAACCATGGGCACGGCTTTCGAAAGATCATAACCCTGCAAGGGTGTCCCAACTTAGCCCATCACAAGCTCTCACGATCAGCGGAGTAACAACTCCAAATTGGGAAGACCCTAGTGTTCTCAGAATCCCGTGCTCAAGATATTTTGACAATAGTAAAACTAATCCAGCAAGAACGCCCGATGTGCTGACAAATCCCAATAGGAGTCGCACGTATCTCGTCCTCTGGGCACAACGGATAGGGAAGATGTCGGGTTGGTTGAGACCCTGGTTGCCCAGGGGGCGCCGGGTATCGCTCAGTTCATACCAACACTCAGAGGAGCACTGTCCCGGGGGTTGATTAAGAATCCTCGGGTGCTAGACGGTCCCCATGCAAGTTTTAGTTATTAGGCAAATGTAAAACCAAGGTTGGGCCTTGCTGGAAAAGCTTTAAACAAAGCGAATTATCAAGGGGGCACATAAACCCCTACCGTGTTAGGAACGAAAAATCAAGGAACATAACACCGGTTTATCGGATCTAAGGCAGCAAGAGAGGAACAAAACACCAAGCAAAAGGCCAAGCCTTCCACTCATTACCAAGTACTAGTAAATATGCCGGTGCGTTGCTACAGGAGAAACAAAATAATTTTACAATGGGAGAAAATTCACTTGATTTTATAATTTCATATATATCTTTGTTAATTTACCCCGCTTCCGTCTACCGCCCAATGCCATAGGAGGCCAGGGAGTCTTGCTGCAAGCCCACACCTGACACAACCAAACCTATTCCTAGCAACGCTAATCCACCGCGGCCTCTCACTCGGCAACGCTGATGCCGCTTTCTGGTGCACCCGTGGATTGGTGTTTGCGCTTGTTACTTTAATTAGTACAAAAATACCAAGTGTGCAATGTTTATCAACTTGTTCATAACCGATTTTTAGGTGTTTGACATGAACAAATCATGTCTTATACATTCATTATGTTATAATTAGTCTAGCATATAACTTGACATGAATATCAAAAATATCCAAACTGAGGGAAGTACTTGTCCTGCTAGGTGACTATATTGAGAAACATTAGTCCAGTTTACAACTCGTCATGCCTTAAACAGTGATGTGCACAACAAGACCACAATCCAACTCATAACCACCAAACACACTGATTCATATTGAATCCAACACAACCATTGTAGGTAACTGGGGATTCAGTGTTCATATGCCAACACCTGCCAACATATTCACAAGCATCGTAGATTTCAGAGCACATACATCGCCGAGTCCCTTATTCCTTCTTCTCCTGCCCAAAAAAATACGATGGTGTTTAGTTCTACGGGATCAGCAGTATGGAGCCCGCCGTCTTCCGGGCCTCGAGGTCAGCGTGGGTGCGGGCTGCCTCCTGCAGTGTGTAGGTGTGCTTCACGCGGATGTAAATATATGGAGAAAAGTGTTACATTAATAGACGCATTGTACATGTACCATGGCTCACATATGCAAACTAATATGAAGGGGATTCATACCTCCGGTGTAGCTGCCACAAGCAACATTGGATGGCTCAACGGATGTTCATCACTCATCTTAAGGGCCTGGAAAAAAATCAAATCCAAATCAGAATAAGCTTTTTGCAGACGGACATCAATATTGACTAAATCATAACCGTGACAAAAAATATCTGATCATTCTTTTATTCTCTCAAGTGGCACCAGGCACTTAATTCTACTGAAAAATATGCAGATACACACTGGCCACATGCCCAGAGAAGTTAGCTCCACACAAATATTTGCATATCAGTTCTTGTGCAATTGTAATGCAGTTTTGAGAGATTAAGACATTGATTTAACACAAAATATGTACATAGACTTTATATAGGGCACTTATAAACATGCTACCAGGACAAAAACAAAAATTGTTACTAAGGAAAAATCATGGGTCTGTAACCCCGGAAACTATAGAGATGAAAGTTGTTTACACATCCTAATCATGTATTGCTAGGTGCAGCTAGCATATCTATTCTGCAAAGCTAATTCTTAACTAAAGAAAACACAAAACCTAGGTGCAGTTAGCATATAATTATTCTGCAAAGTTAATTGTTAACTGAAGAAAAAGCATAATCGAGCAAGGGGACAGAAATAATAACTACAACAGCGGAGTCGAAAACATTTTAACATCATAAAAGCATGAAAAAAATATGGTCTTTGATATCGTCATCCTAGATACACAAATTTATGAGCCATACTGAGATACATAAGCATGATTTGTACACAATAGTATCGATGCATGCATTAGCAAAGTAGCTTATGAAGGCAGTTAAAATTAAGTGAAGCAAGTTCATACAATAATTACAAGGTTCACTAAAGCTCTTTGTTTCAAATTGTTTTTCTTGTGATGCGGCAAAGAAATTCTCTTGCAGTTGCAAAAATCATTATTCATAGTTTAAGGGTAATAATGTTCCGGCAGGCACAAATTTAGGAAAAATATCGCATGAATCTGAATTGAACCGTACATGATTCAGTCACATCTAAGTACAAAACCAAGAGTGGTCCTCCATCTAAGCAATCCACGAGTACACGATAAACTGGAATTGTATATCATTTTCATTCAACTTTATATAGCACGGAGAAATTCTGAAGATTGAATTTCAGAAACAACAATGTTTACAAATGTCAGTCGTGTGTTTATGGGTGAAGTGTGCTTTCATGTAGGTCAGAGTGGAGAAAGAAATCAGTGTAGGTAAGAGTGGTTCACTCTTAGAGTGGTTTGTTTTAGTACATATGAATACCTTACATTTAAAAGTAGATTAAATTGTTTATTAGGCCTTCAAGAAGCAACACAACATCAATAGCTCCTGGAGACACACACACAATGTGTTTTATCTATCTAGGTATTCCGACTGACATACACACAGTTCTTAACTTTAGGACTTCAGTATGTCACACAGCAGGAACAAGAAAGAACGTACCTTAAATATGCGGCTAACCAGCATATGGACATTCATCCCCTTGAGCACGGAAAATGTCATTTGCCCAACCGCTATGTTCCTACACGCGCAGAGCAAGTTATTTTCCAAATTAAGGAATTAAGTAGAAAGAAGAATACCATGATGTTCGTGGCACTTACCATGCTACTCTGGCATCATCTTTATAGTCTCTAACCCCATGCCGAGTTAAAAAATAATCTTCAGACATACCCATTTCTAACACACTAACGTACATAAGGTCCCTTGCCTGATTGATTTGGCTAGCTGTAAACACAAACACACAACACACACGAAATCAGTCAATGGCCACACGTATTTTTTGTTTACTTTATTCCAATTGTGATGCAATCGTGGCACCTACTCGCCCCATCCGCTCGCCCGTCGCAGTGCTTGCCTAAATGCCGCAGGTGCAAACCGCTCGAGGTCGCCACAGCCGCTCACCATTCAGTCTCCACCGGCTCCCCATTGCCTCTTGTGCCACCCGCGCGCTCGCTGGTTGCCGGCCGCCCCTTCGGATCTCTGCCCAATGTTGTTGATTGGAATGCGAGACTGAAGGTAATCCATGGACAGGTTTTGGTTCTGTTTGGCATCAATCTTTGGTACTTATGGATCCATCTAACACAGAAAAAACCAACTCTTGGATAGAGAAGTGATCTAACTCATTTACCAAGTACCCTGCACTAGAAACTCCTGTGACAAATGAATGTAGTAGAAGTGGAAATTAGTAGCAGTAAAAATTGTAAGAAGCCCTTGGCTCAAACTGTAATATAGCTAAAAATAATTAATTTAACAATCGTGATTCAATAGTTGGAACACTACAATTTTCTTTATATGGAGATATATACTAATGAAAATTTAGGCATGGAAGAGAAAAACATCACCTCCAATCATTAACATCCCAGTATTCTGACGTAGATTTGGCACTGACTCCTCTAGATTAACAATGATCCTAATGTCCCTCTAACAGGATATCAAGTCCGATGTCAGCGGCAATATACAATAGGGAGCGACATCTAAAATCTTGTGGTCCATAGCAATTAGAGTCCTTCTCAAGAACTTCTGCTGCTAAGATAACCACATATGAGCCAACCCTAGAAGCGTGAAAAGTGAATGCATTATTGGTGTATTAATTCAAAGATCAATCTGATTAGCATTAGCAGAGTTCTACAAATTGAACATAACTCATATGTATTATTATCTTCTAAACAGCTCTACAATCTGCAAATCTGTGGTATGTTGCTCATGTACAACTTAAGAAGTCAACTTAAACATCACTGAAGCATTGGACGGTTCAAAATAATTTTGTAAGAGTTAGTACCGCGCCCCGTTAGATGCACGAGGCATGAGGAACGCCAACGATGTCCTGGCACGAGATGGCCGTTCCAGGTGCGAGCTGAACACCGTCAAGCAGCTGAGGCATGAGGCAGCATCGCCGCTTGTAGGCAGCAGTGAGGAGGTGGGGGAGGCGGGCAACCTTCTCCTTCCCCAGCTCATCCCGCTGGAACGGGGCAATGAGCGGGGATGGCCGCATGAAGGTGCTCTTGCAGGTGGCGACGAGGAAGCTGGGGGAGGCCACGAAGGAAGGAGGGACGAACCTGGGACCGCAGGAGACGCACCAGCGAAGCCCTACCCGAAACCCTAGCCATGGGGGTGGGGTTGCGAGCGGGCGGTTGAGGACCGGAGTCGAGAATCTGGACCGAGGGGAGGGAGGCGCGGACAGTAGGGAGCTCGGGGGCATGCCGCACGTCGCCGGAGGTCACCGGAAGCGGCCGGCGTGGGTGGGTGGTGGCGGCGGCGGCGATGTCTATGTGGGCGAGAGGGAGAGGAGATGAGCCCATGCACCTTCTGTGGTATTTATTTTCTTTACAAATCTGCTCGGACAGCGGCTCGAATACTCCAAACGATAGGGTGGTTTTTGCAAAAACAAAGCGTTTTGCAAAACTACAGGGACAAAGCGTTTTAAAAAGGGACCGCCGTTTCAATTTCCGAAAACTACAGGGACTTTTTTGCAAAAATTGTGCGACGGTGAACCCGACAGACTCAATCCGTGCTTTATTATTAGGTAAAGATATATCTGCATTAATTAAACATAAGATATATTGTGACATTCCAAGATATCCATGTTTCGACATGGAGCAAACTTCATCTTCACCTGCAACTAACAAAACCATAAGATGGGCTGAGCAAGCGGTAACATATCCAAACAACGGTATGCTGGGATGGTGAAAATGTTAGAGGTTGTTTCATGGCATATTGGGAGTCTTGATAAACAAGTAGTGGGTTGCGCGGCATATAGCGATAGTATCGAGACAACTAGCATAGCAAGATAGTAGTGAGATCCACGGTGAATGTCATCTTGCCTGAGATCCCACTACTAATAAGAATGAGTCCATGAAGAAGACGAGGCCACGAAGACGAACCGAGCGTAGTCGAACGAATCATCACGATCGCAACGAAATAAGAACTAACGAGAAGAAGCAAACAATATGGTAAACACACAACACATAACATGACATGATGCTCAACCAAGTATGATGCATGACAAGGCAACATGATGCTACTCATGGCAAGGGATGATGCATACAAGACCACACATCAAAGCAAGTTTAAATGAGGCCGGAAACAACATATAACAATTTCGGTAAGTCCTCATATGCAAATTTAGAAATTGATCCAGATCAGAACAAACCTTATGTTAGAGTTGATAAACAGCAAGTTAAGATGCACCATGATGATCTACATGATTTTCTAGTCAAGTTATATATAAAGTACATTTAGTTCGGAGTTACGACCTAGAAGATATGAACAAAACAAATTAAGCATGACATTGTTGCAAAATGCATTCAAACATCAAACACGCACACTCAAAACATGGATGCAACATGACATGATGACTCTACATGCAAAACCAAGCAAGTTTCATATAGAGCACACTCAAAACGGAGAAACGGATCAACACATACACATGAAACAAGTTTGAAACACAATATGTCCAAAATAGCAACTAGGCATCTTACAAGCATCAAAACAACATGCTACAAGTACAATCTAGGCACAACCATGGCATGAACTCAAAGTACAAATTACATGCTTCCAATATCATCAAGTATCAGGTTCATAGGCATCCACAATAAACCAACATGATCAAGGCAACAAGCAAACTTTATATCACAGATTATGACTTAGTGGAAAACAGGGCATATACATGAGCAGAGTTAATATGTTGACATGTTGGAGGCAAGAAATAATTAAGCTACAGTGCAAGAACATGGCAAAGAAGAGCATGGCGTGCTAGTACATAACATGGAGCTCAAGGAACACACCATGGCATATACATGGGAGCAACAGGTTCATGGCATTCGTCAAAACAATATGCAAACATGATATAATAGATTCTCAGACTTGGTGAAAATCTGGGAATGCAAACAACAACATCATGATGCTGCCTTTGGACGCACATAACAGCAAGCACATCAATTCTAATGAACATGCAAAGGTCATCAACATGCAGTGGGCATGACATACTCCAAATAACTCCATTGGGATAACTCCACAAGATGCATAGATTGATTACAATGAGCTTTGCCAAATGGAACATGCTGTTGACAGGCTAGCAGATTTATTATGATGACAACTTGAGAGAAAGAAAGAGACATGCTACAACAACTTATAATGGCAAACAAGGGCATGTATGGATAGGGCATAACATGGACTTCGAAACATGATCACTAGACATCTCCAACAATGCACAGATTTGACTGTAGCATCAAGCAAACATGGCATCACAATATAAAAGTTTCAGACTTGGTAGAAATCACTAAGTCTCTGAAAACAGCAAACAACGAGTAGGTCACTTTACAGGCTTGATCCACTAATCACAAGGCATATCATGAAAATGGATTACACCATTGCAAAGATGACATGATTGTGATCCTAACACATGTTGACATGATGCTCAAAAGAAAATCACACAAAATTCTATGAAAAAGACAAATGAGCAAGTTATATTAGTTTTCAGCAGTTTATATCACTTAGCACTTTTGCAACAGAGATTAACATGTCAATATGCAACCTAACATGAGTGAAAATGCAACCATCATGTAGAGCACAGAGATATGAACATTTTGTCATATTACACACCCAAATCGGAGCAACAAGCAAAAAGATGTGATCATCCAAACATGCATACATGAAACAGTTTTCTCAGGGACTTAGTAAAAAAACGACCTCGTGAAAAGTTGGAAGGGGAGATTCCGGGATGGAGAAAAGCGGGACGGTATGGCGTTTGGTTGGAGGAGCGCCGAGGTAACGGGACGAAGGGGTCCAGACCGATCGGATCCGGCGACGAGATCGCCGGCAACGACGATGCCGGTGGCGGGGCGACGAGAGGTGCAGGGAATGGACGGATCCGGGCATCAGACCCAGATCTGGTGGTGGACGGGATCCTTGGGCCCCACATGGCCAGTGACGAGCTCGAGGCCGGCTCGAGCTCGCGACGACGCATAGTTCAGTGGCGGCGTTGAGGCCATGGCGTGGGGTGAGGCGAGGCAGCGGGGTCGAGTGCTGGCGCTTGGGCAGGAGCGGCGCGGGGAGTGGGGTCGGGACGGCGCAACGCACCGGCGGTGGGGCGGAGGTACGGCGGCGGCGACGCTCGGGAGCGGGAGGCGTAGGTGGCGGGCCGCGGGAGGCGGGAGGTGCAGGCTGGTCGGGGCTCGGTTCAGCCAAGGGGCGGCCTGGATGCGGGCTTCAGCGTGCCGCGGCGAAGTGGGGGCACTGTGGAGGCAACGTGGATGCCGTGGAGTGGCTGGAGACAGCCAGGGGGCGACGTGGCGCGCCTGGATTGGTCTGGGGCGTGCCGGCGGTGGCGCCAAGTGGCGATGGGCGACTAGGGCAGCACAGAATGTGAGGAGGAGGGTGGAGGCTGCTGCAAGAGGTAGGTGGAGGGTAGGGTTAGGCTAGGGGATGCCCAAAATTGGCATGTGGGGGTGTTTAAATAGGGTGGGGGTGTAAGGTTAGGGTATTTAGTCCATTTCGAGCCCTCCGATCGCGATCCGACGGATCTGATCACGAGGGGGTGGGGTTAGGCATGCCCAGTGGGTAGTAGTGGGCTATGTAGAAGCGGTTGGCTGCGGGGAGACTGAAGGAAATATGCCCTAGAGGCAATAATAAAGTTGTTATTTATATTTCCTTATATCATGATAAATGTTTATTATTCATGCTAGAATTGTATTATCTGGAAACTTAGTACATGTGTGAATACATAGACAAAACAGAGTGTCCCTAGTATGCCTCTACTAGACTAGCTCATTAATCAAAGATGTTTATGTTTCCTAACCATAGCCATGTGTTGTCATTTGATGAACGGTATCACATCATTAGGACAATGATGAGATGGACAAGACCCATCTGTTAGCTTAGCACTATGATCGTTTAGTTTTACTACTATTGCTTTCTTCATAACTTATACATGTTCCTATGACTATGAGATTGTGCAACTCCCGAATACCGGCGGAACACCTTGTGTGATATCAAACGTCACAATGTAACTGGGTGATTATAAAGATGCTCTACAGGTGTCTGCGAAGGTGTTCGTGGTGTTGGCATAGATCAAGAATAGGATTTGTCACTCCGAGTGTCGGAGAGGTATCTCTGGGCCCTCTCAGTAATACACATCATAATAAGAATTGCAAGCAAATGACTGATGAGTTAGTAACGAGATGATGTATTGCGGAACAAGTAAAGAGACTTGTTTGTAACGAGATTAACTAGGTATACTGATACCGGCGATCGAATCTCGGGTAAGTAACATACCGATGACAAAGGGAACATTGTATGTTGTTATGCGGTTTGACCCATAAAGATCTTCATAGAATATGTAGGAACCAATATGAGCATCCAGGTTCCTCTATTAGTTATTGACCGGAGATGAGTCTCGGTCATGTCTACATAGTTCTTGAACCCGAAGGGTCCGCACGCTTAACGTTCGATGACGATCAATATTATGAGTTTATGAATTTTGATGTACCGAAGGTAGTTCAGAGTCCCGGATGTGATCACGGACATGTCGAGGAGTCTCAGAATGTCCGAGACATAAAGATTGATATATTGGACGACTATATTCGGATATCGGAAGTGTTCCGGGTGTTATCGGATAAAACCGGAGTGCCGGAGGGGTTACCGAAACCCCCCGAGGGAGTATGGGCCATAGTGAGCCTTGAGGGAAAAGAGAGAGGCAGCCCATAGGACTGGTCGGCGCCCCTCTAGGGAATCATAGTTGGACTAGGAGTGGGGGCGCCACCTCTCTCCCTCCTTCTTCTTCTTTCTTCTTCCTTTCCTACTCCTAGTAGGAACATGAAAGATGATTCCTACTCCTACTAGGAGTAGGAAACCTACTCCTGGCGCGCCCTATAGGTCTGGCCGCACCTCCACCCTTGCTCCTTTATATACGAGGGCAGGGGGCACCCAAGGACACACAAGCAACCTTATTTTAACCGGTTCGGTGTCCCCCTCTACAGAAACACACCTCAGTCATATCGTTGCAGCGCTTAGGCGAAACCCTGCGTCGGTTGCTTCATCATCTCCGTCACCACGTCGTCGTGCTGACGAAACTCTCCCCTGAAGCTCAACTGGATCAAGAGCTCGTGGGACGTCATCGAGCTAAACGTGTGCTAAATGCAGAGGTGTCGTACGTTCGGTGCTTGGATCGGTTGGATCGCAATGACGTTTGACTACATCAACCGTGTCACTAGACGCTTCCGCTTTTGGTCTACGAGGGTACGTAGACACACTCTCCCCTCTCGTTGCTATGCATCTAGTAGATAGATCTTGCGTGATCGTAGGAAATTTTTAAAATACTACGTTCCCCAACAATGGCATCATGAGCCAGGTCTATGCGTAGATGATATGCACGAGTAGAACACAATGAGTTGTGGGCGATAATAGTCATACTGCTTACCGGCATGTCATACTTTGATTCGGCGGTATTGTGAGATGCAGCAGCCCGGACCGACATTGCACGTACGCTTACGCGAGACTGGTTTCACAGTTGCGAGCACTCGTTGCTTAAAGGTGACTAGCGGGTGTCTGTCTCTCTCGCTTTAGTTGAATCGAGTGTGGCTATGCCCGATCCCTGTGAAGGTTAAAACAACACATACTTGATGAAAAATCATTGTGGTTTTTGTATGCGTAGGTAGGAACGGTTCTTGCTAAGCCCGTAGCAGCCACATAAAACTTGCAACAAAAAAGTAGAGGACGTCTAACTTGTTTTTGTAGGGCATGTTGTGATGTGATATGGTCAAGACATGATGAGTTATACGTTATAGTATGAGATGATCATGTTTTATAAAGTTACCGGCAACAGGCAGGAGCCTTATGGTTGTCTCTTTATTGTATGAATTACGAAGGCCATGTAATTGCTTTACTTTATCACTATGAGTTAGCGATAGTTGTAGTAGCAATAGTTGGCGAGATGACCATGATGCTACGATGAAGGTCATGGTGTCAAGCCGGTGACAATGGAGATCATGACGGTGCTTTGGAGATGGAGATCAAAAGCACAAGATGATGATGGCTATATCATGTCACATATTTTGATTGCTTGTGATGTTTATCTTATTATGCTTCTTATTTTGCTTAGTACGGCGGTAGCATTATAAGATCATCCGTTACAAAACTTCAAGGTACAAGTGTTCTCCCTAAGTATGCACCGTTGTGAAAGTTCGTCGTGCCGAGACACCACGTGATGATCGGGTGTGATAAGCTCTACGTTCAAATACAACGGGTGTAAGACAGTTTTACACATGCAGAATACTCGGGTTAAACTTGACGAGCCTAGCATGTACAGACATGGCCTCGGAACACTGGAGACCGAAAGGTCGAGCATGAATCATATAGTAGATATGATCAACATAAGATGTTCACCATTGAAAACTACTCCATCTCACGTGATGATCGGACATGGTTTAGTTGATTTGGATCACGTGATCATTTAGATGACTAGACGGATGTCTATCTAAGTGGGAGTTCTTTAGTAATATGATTAATTGAACTTTAATTTATCATGAACTTAGTCCTGATAGTATTTGCAAATTATGTTGTAGATCAATAGCTCGCGTTATAGCTCACCTATGTTTCTCATATGTTCCTAGAGAAAACTAAGTTGAAAGATGTTAGTAGCAATGATGCGGACTAGCTCCATGATCTGAGGATTATCCTCATTGCTACACAGAAGTATTATGTCCTTGATGCACCGCTAGGTGACAAAACTATCACAGGAGCAGATGTAGACGTTATGAACGTTTGACAAGCTCGATATGATGACTACTTGATAGTTTTGTGCACCATGCTTTACGGCTTATAACCGGGATTTCAAAAACATTTTGAATGCCACAGAGCACATGCGATGTTGCAAGAGTTGAAAATAGTATTTCATACTTATGCCCGTATCAAGAGGTATGAGACCTCTGATAGTACTTTGCCAACAAGATGGAGGAGAACAACTCAACCAGTGAGCATGTGCTCAGATTGTCTGGGTACGACAATTGCTTGAATCAAGTGAGAGTTAATCCTCCAGATAAGATAGTAATTGACAAAGTTCTCTAGTCACTATCTCCAAGTTACTAGAACTTAATTACCGAGCTCTTCATTATGCTGAAATCGTCGAAGGTAGAAATCAAGAAAGAGCATCAAGTGTTGATGGTTAACAAGACCACTTGTTTCAAGTAAAGGGTAAATGGATAAAAGGGGAACTTCAAGAAGAATGACAAGCAAGTTGTCACTCCCGTGAAGAAACCCAAAGATAAACTCAAGCCTGAAACTAAGTGCTTCTACTACAAAGGAAATGGTCAGTGGAAGTGGAACAACCCTAGATACTTCGGGAATAAGAAGGATGGAAAAGTGAAAAAAGGTATATTTGATATACAGATTATTGGTGTGTACTTTACTAGTGTTCATAGCAACCCCTGGGTATTTGATACCGGTTCAGTTACTAAAATTAGTAACTCGAAACGAGAGTTGCAGAAAGAACATAGACTAGTTAAAGGTGAAGTGAAGATGTGTGTTGGAAGTGGTTCCAGGATTGATATGATCATCATCGCACACTCCCTATACTTTCGGGATTAGTGTAGAACCTAAATAAATGCTATTTGGCATTTGTGTTCAGCATGAATATGATTTGATCATGTTTGTTGCAATACAGTTATTCATTTAAAGTCATAGAATAATTGTTGTTCTGTTTACATGAATAAAACCTTCGATGGTCATACACCCAATGAAAATAGTTTGTTGGATCTCGATCGTAATGATACACATATTCATAATATTGAAGCCAAAAGATGCAAGGTTGATAATGATAGTGTAACTTATTTGTGGCACTGCCGTTTAGGTCATATTGGTGTAAATCTCATGAAGAAACTCCACGCTGATGGGCTTTTGGAATCACTTGATTATGAATCACTTGGTGCTTGTGAACCATGCCTCATGGGCAAGATGACTAAGACTCCGTTCTCCGAAACAATGGAGCGAGCAACAGATTTGTTGGAAATCATACATACTGATGTATGTGGACCGATGAGTGTTGAGGCTCGCGGTGGGTATTGTTATTTTCTGACCTTCATAGATGATTTGAGCAGATATGGGTATATCTACTTGATGAAACATAAGTTTGAAACATTTAAAAAGTTCATAGAATTTCAGAGTGAAGTGGAAAATCATCGTAACAAGAGAATAAAAGTTTCTACGATCAGATCACAGAGGCAAATATTTGAAGTTACGAGTTTGGCCTTCATTTAAAACAATGTGAAATAGTTTCACAACTCATGCCACCTGGAACACCACAGCGTAATGGTGTGTCCGAACGTCGTAACCGCACTTTATTAGATATGGTGCGATCTATGATGTCTCTTGCCGATTTACCACTATCGTTTTGTGGTTATGCTTTAGAGAAATCTGCATTCACGTCAAATAGGGCACCATCTGAATCCGTTGAAATGACGCCTTATGAACTGTGGTTTGGCAAGAAACCAAAGTTGTCGTTTCTTAAAGTTTGGGGCTTTTATGCTTATGTGAAAAAGCTTCAACCTGATAAGCTCGAACCCAAGTCGGAGAAATGTGTCTTCATAGGATAACCAAAGGAAACTATTGGGTACACCTTCTATCACAGATCCGAAGGCAAGATATTCGTTTCTAAGAATGGATCCTTTCTAGAGAAGGAGTTTCTCTTGAAAGTAGTGAGTGGGAGGAAAGTAGAACTTGATGAGGTAATTGTACCTTCTCCCGAATTGGAATGTAGTACATCACATAAACTAGTTCCACTGATTCCTACACCAATCAGCGAGGAAGCTAATGATGATGATCATGAAACTTCAGATCAAGTTACTACCGAACCTCGTAGGTCAACTACAGTACGTTCCACGCTAGAGTGGTATGATGACCCGGTTCTGGAAGTCATGTTACTATACCATGATGAACCTACGAACTATGAGGAAGCGATGATGAGCCCAGATTCCACAAAATGGCTTGAGGCCATGAAACCTGAGATGGGGTCGATGTATGCAAACAAAGTGTGGACTTTGGTTGACTTGCCCGACGATCAGCAAGCCATTTAAAATAAATGAAATTTTAAGAGGAAGACTGACGCCGATGGTAATGTTACCGTCTACAAAGCTCGACTTGTTGCAAAAGGTTTTCGACAAGTTCAAGGAGTTGACTATGATGAGACTTTCTCACCCGTAGCGATGCTTAAGTCTGCCCGAATCATGTTAGCAATTGCCGCATTTTATGATTATGGAATCTGGCAAATGGGTGTCAAAACAGCATACCTTAATGGATACCTCAAAGAGGAGTTGTATATGATGCACCCAGAAGGTTTTGTCGATCCTAAAGATGCTAACAAAGTGTGCAAGCTCCAACGATCCATCTATGGACTGGTGCAAGCTTCTCGGAGTTGGAATATACGCTTTGATGAAGTGATCAAAGCAAATTGTTTTTATATAGACTTGTGGTGAAGCCTTTATTTACAAGAAAGTGAGTGGGAGCACTACAACATTTTTGATAAGTATATGTGAATGACATATTGTTGATCGGAAATGATGTAGAATTTTCTGGAAAGCATAAATGATTGTTTAAAATGAGTTTTTCAATAAAAGACCTCGATGAAGCTGCTTACATATTAGGCACCTAGATCTATAGAGATAGATCATGATGCTTTATAAGACTTTTTCAATTAGTACATACCTAGATAAAGATTTTGAAGTAGTTCAAAAAGGATCAGTCAGATAAGGAGTTCTTGCCTGAGTTATAAGGTATGAAGTTGAGTAAGACTCAAAACCCGACCACGACAGAAGATAGAGAAAGAATGAAAGTCATTTCCTATGCCTCAGCCATAGGTTCTATAAAGTATGCAATACTGTGTGCCAAACCTGTTGTGTACCTTGCCATGAGTTTGGCAAGGAGGTACAATAGTGATCCAGGAGTAGATCACTAGACATCGGTCAAAATTATCCTTAGTTACTGGATGACTAAGGAAATGTTTCTCGATTATGGAGGTGATAAAGAGTTCGTCGTAAAGAATTACGCCGATGCAAGCTTTGCCACTAATCCAGATAACTCTAAATATGAATCTGGATGTGTATTGAAAGTGGGAGCAATTAGCTAGAGTAGCTCCATGCAGAGCATTGTAGACATAGAAATTTGTGAAATACATACAAATCTGAATGTAACAGACACGTTGAGTAAACTTCTCTCATGAAGCAAAACATGATCACACCTTAGTACTCTTTGGGTGTTAATCACATGGCGATGTGAACTAGATTATTGACTCTAGTAAACCCTTTGGGTGTTGGTCACATGGCAATGTGAACTATGGGTGTTATTCACATAACGATGTGAATTAACAGTATTAAATCACATGGCAATGTGAACTAGATTATTAACTCTAGTGCAAATTGGAGACTAAAGGAAATATGCCCTAGAGGCAATAATAAAGTTGTTATTTATATTTCCTTATATCATGATAAATGTTTATTATTCATGCTACAATTGTATTAACCAGAAACTTAGTACATGTGTGAATACATAGACAAAACAAAGTGTCCCTAGTATGCCTCTACTAGACTAGCTCGTTAATCAAAGATGGTTATGTTTCCAAACCATACACATGTGTTGTCATTTGATGAACTGGATCACATCATTAGGAGAATGATGTGATGGATAAGACCCATCTATTAGCTTAGCACTATGATCGTTTATTTTTACTGCTATTGCTTTCTTCATAACTTATACATGTTCCTATGACTATGAGATTGTGCAACTCCCGAATACCGGAGGAACACCTTGTGTGCTATCAAACTTCACAACGTAACTGGGTGATTATAAAGATTATCTACAGGTGTCTCCGAAGGTGTTCGTGGTGTTGGCATACATCAATAATTGGATTTGTCACTCCGAGTGTCGGAGAGGTATCTCTGGGCCCTATCGGTAATACACATCATAATAAGCCTTGCAAGCAAAAGACTAATGAGTTAGTCATGAGATGATGTATTACGGAACGAGTAAAGAGACTTGCCAGTAACGAGATTAACTAGGTATAGTGATACCGACGATCGAATCTCGGGCATGTAACATACCGATGAGTCTCGGTCATGTCTACATAGTTCTCGAACCCGTAGGGTCCGCACGCTTAACGTTCGATGACGATCGGTATTATGAGTTTATGAGTTTTGATGTACCGAAGGTAGTTCGGAGTCTCAGATGTGATCACGGACATGACGAGGAGTCTCGGAATGTCGGAGAGATATAGATTAATATATTGAATGACTATATTCGGACATCGGAAGTGTTCTGGGTGTTGTCGGATAAAAGCGGAGTGCCGGAGGGGTTACCGGAACCCCCCGAGGGAGTATGGGCCATACTGGGCTTTGAGGGAAAAGAGAGAGACAGCCCATAGGGCTGGCCGGCGCCCCCTCCAGGGAATCCTAGTTGGACTAGGAGTGGGGGCGCCACCTCTCTCCTTCCTTCTTCTTCTTTCTTCTTCCTTTCCTACTCCTAGTAGAAATAGGAAAGAGGATTCCTATTCCTACTAGGAGTACGAAACCTACTCCTGGCGTGCCCTATAGGGCTGGCCGCACCTCCCCCCTTGCTCCTTTATATACGGGGGCATGGGGGCACCCAAGGACACACAAGCAACATTGTTTTAGCTGTGTGTGGTGCCCCCCTCCATAGAAACACACGTTGGTCATATCGTTGCAGCGCTTAGGCGAAGCCCTGCGTCGATTGCTTCATCATCGCCGTCGCCATGCCGTCGTGCTGACGAAACTCTCTCGTGAAGCTCAACTGGATCAAGAGCTCGTGGTACGTCATCGATCTGAACGTGTGTTGAACATGGAGGTGCTGTACGTTCGGTGCTTGGATTGGTGGGATCGCGAAGACGTTCGACTACATCAACCGCGTCACTAGACGCTTCCGCTTTCGGTCTACGAGGGTACGTAGACACACTCTCCCCTCTCGTTGCTATGCATCTAGTAGATAGATCTTGCGTGATCGTAGGAAAAAATTAAAATACTACGTTCCCCAATAGAAAGAAGAGGGAGAGAAGTTCGACAGAGGTTTTCGGAGACTGAAAATGTCTGACGAAAATACCGGCAATGGCGTCGCTAGAGTTTAATGGTTGGGCTATCAAACGAACTCCGAATGCGACAAAATTTGACAGGCGGTCTACCTATACTATAATAAGACCGCGCGCTAAGTTTGAACCCATTATGAGAACATTTCTGGCCATTTATAAAATAAATATTCAGAGGTGCCGCGGGCTCGTGCGAGTGTGGTTGGGCTCAGAATGGACAATGGAGAGAACTGGGAGACCCAAGCAGATGCAAGTTTGAAAAACATGGAGATGAAATGCACATGATGACATGGAAAAATGCAACACGCAAGCAGATGACATGGCAACGATAGGGAATAAGAGGAAGACATCTGGTGCATCGGTCTCGGGGTGTCACAACACTCCCGTACTAACAAGAGATCTCATCGCGAGATCTTAGGAGCGGGACGGAATTTAAATAGGAAGAACAAACTTATCCCTGGAGAAATGAGTGTAGCCAAAGGATCTTGAGAGGTTGGACAATTTGAAAGAAAGAACACAACGGAGATGAACGGGATTGAGAAGCACCGTTACAAAAGAGGAACAAGGAACCTTACGAGAATCTTGAAGGTTGAAAGGAATGAAACAAAAGCTTAACGAACCAAAAGAATTTGAACTGCACCGATACAACGAGATAGCCAAGGGACAAGAATGAAAGAATTTGGATATAATTCCGGTTGAACATGGAAGGAAAAGAACATAAACTTGACAAGATGGAATAATACTTGATGAGAGAAAACAACACAGTGCCTCCATAAGAATTGAGAGTATGGAATGAAAAGAACGGAGAAGAAGATGACAACTTCTACCACAATTGAATTTGAAATAGAATCTTCAAGAGGAAGGCTTGAACGAAGTTGTTGAGAAAATCAAGAACAAAAGGATAAGCTTGTTGTGGGCATATGTAAAACATCTCAAAACTTGAGCTGAATATCTGCCAGTACCAAAGATTGATTAGCTGAGAAGAACGAAGAAATGCAAAACTCCACTTCAAAAGAATACGGAGAATTAATTGCACTTCGAGACGCAAGAAGAAGAATACTTGAGCTGCTCCACAAGAATTTTGATGAACACTTGAAGAATGAAATAGTTCATGAAGAAATGCCATGAGAACTCCGGTGACAAAGGATGATGAAATCTTAATGAAGGATGAAAAGAGTAAGATTAAAGTGCGACAATTTGATGGGGGGGGGGGTTCCGATGAGATAGCCGCGAAAAACTTGAAATCTAGAAAAGAAAAGATTAAAGCACTTTGGATTAGAATTTATTCATCAACAACAAACTCTGAAGGACATAATTAATCAACTAGATGAAAAGAATAAGAATTATGTTATGCTTATCCTCCACCAATTAAATTGATTGGAAGCAATGGATTTGCATACTACTTATTCGCGTTGAAATTGATTAAAGAGGGATATAGCGCAAAACTTGAGAAAGTCTTCATGAACCACCGGTAGGATTGAAGGAATTAATGAATTGATATGATGACAAAGAAAAAGGATTTTTGAGCGAACCACCATGAGAACTGAAACCGAGCGATGAAAGAGAATAAACCATCATGGAGAATTTGAAGAAGAGCGAATAAAAGAGAAGGAATCACTGGAAAGACCTAGAATACGAACGAAGAAAAAGAACGAAGATATCGTGAACGGATTAAAGACTACTTGAACGAAGCACCGGAATAATATGGAGATGAACGAGGAGGCATCAATGAAGAATAGTTGGAGGACGAAGTTGAAAACTGAGGACGAAGAAATCTTCTGAAATTATGGCCTTCGGAGGATCACAATGGAAACAATTCATGAAATACTTTGGATGTGTGTCAAAAGAATTTATCACGATCCGAACAATTTGAGGGGATAGCATTTACACTTGAACGGCGAATAGTCGAGATAACGAACAAGATTTAGAGGAACTCTTCTTCGATCTTCAAATGACGACGATAAATACCATGAAGAATTCTTGAGATACTCCGGAAGATTGAAAAGAGAAAAGGTTGAACCAAACATGAAAGAATTTGAAAGAGATCTTTGAAAAGACATATGCTTGATGGATTCCGTTCTTAATTACGTCACACTTTGAAAAGAACCTGGGAATAAATCAGGAAATATTAGAAGAGTCAGGTAAGATCCTGGGAAAAGACCTGTGGGTTATGAACCCACCGAAGAGAAACACCGTTGGAAAGGACTGTTGAATGAGAAATGATGCACCTGAACGATTGAAAGACTTGAATGAGGTCACAACCTCAAATTAATTGGAACACATACGAATCTCCTGAGATGTCTCCGGCACTCCAGAATGATTAAATGACGAGAGGCAAACGAGGAAGGGGAAACATTTCAGCAATGTGAAAGAATATGATCAATACCGAAAACATGAAGTGAATCCACCGAAGAAGAAAAGAGATGAAGGATGCCGAACTAGACGAGAATTCACGAGTTGAAGTAATTGTGGAAGGAAAGCAAAGGCTTCGCATGAGTAGGACGGATACTCGATTAAGGACTTCGGCTCCGAGAAGAAAAGGGTGGGCAGGAGGGAAAAGAAAGACCACATCGGACGGGGAACAACGTGGTTGAGAAAGAACTGAGGATTGATCTTGCAGAAGGCGAACAGGGTTAAATCAACTTGACGAGAATGCATCGGGTGAAAAAGGCTGACATCGCAACGATCAAAAAACTAACTGCGTGAACCTAAAATAAATTTGAAGGGGAAGACGAGTAATTCAAAACACCTATGTCAAGATTCCTCACTAGAGCGATGAAGGGGCTGAGAAGTAAAAGGAATTCCTACTCTCCGATATAACTAGACTAGACAACGGCCAAACTACGATCAATCAAGGGGGCTCCTATGGTCGGTCGAGGCTCGGATACCAACTTGTCATGCCCAAGATGCGATTCTATCCCGATCATGTGATGAACTCATGATTGGGGCACAACCGCATTTCAGGCGCTTAGCAAGATAGATATCATTGTTGATGATCGTTGCAAAAATTAAAAAAATTCTATGCATCAGCAAGATCAATCTATGGAGTGACTAGCAATTAGAGGGGAGTGCATCTTCATACCTTTTAAGATCGCGATGCGGAAGCATTGCAAGAACGTGGTTGACGGAGTCGTACACGAAGCGATTCAGATCGCGACTGAATCTGATCTATGCGCCGAACAACGGCGCTTCCGCGTTCAACACACGTGCAACCCGGTGACGTCTCCCGCGCCTTGATCTAGCAAGGAGAGAGGGAGAGGTTGGGGAAGACTCCGTCCAGGAGCAACATGATGTCATGGTGGTGGTGGAGGAGCATGGGACTCCAGCAGGGCTTCGCCAAGCACTACGAGAGATGAGGAGGGGAAGAGGTAGGGCTGAGCCGAGATAGAGATGAACTCACGTGTCTAGCAGCCCCAAAACCCCCAATATATATATAGGGGAAGGGCAGGGGGTGCGCCCCCATCTAGGGTTTCCCCTAGGGGGTGCGGCCAACCCTAGATGGGTTTGGGGGGGGGGTGCGGCCAGAGGGGGATAGAGGGGGGAGGGCGCCCTAGTTGGGCCTCAGGCCCATCTGCGCCTAGGGTTCCCCCCTCTTCTCTACCTTGCGCCTTGGGCCCTTGTGGGAGGCGCACCAGCCCACCTAGGGGCTGGTCCCTTCCCACTCTTGGCCCATGCAAGCCTCAGTGGCTGGTGGCCCCTCCCGGTGACCCTCGGAACCCTTCCGGTGGTTCCGGTACATTACCGATCATGCTCGGAACACTTGCGGTTGCCAAATCCTCACTTCATATATATAATTATTTACCTGCGGACCATTCCGGAACTCCTCGTGACGTCCGGGATCTTATCTGGGACTCCGAACAACATTCGTAACCACATACATACATTCCCTTTAACCCTAGCGTCATCGAACCTTAAGTGTGTAGACCCTACGGGTTCGGGAACCATGCAGACATGACTGAGACATCTCTCCGGCGAATAACCAACAGCGGGATCTGGATACCCATGTTGGCTCCCACATGTTCCACGATGATCTTATCGGATGAACCACAATGTCGGGGATTCAATCAATCCCGTATACAATTCCCTTTGTCTACCGGTATGATACTTGCCCGAGATTCAATCGTCGGTATCCCAATACCTTCTTCAATCTCGTCACCGGCAAGTCTCTTTACTCGTTCCGTAACACATCATCCCGTGTCCAACTCCTTAGTCACATTGAGCTCATTACGATGATGTCTTACCGAGTGGGCCCAGAGATACCTCTCCGTCATACGGAGTGACAAATCCTAGTGTCGATTCATGCCAACCCAATAGATACTTTCAGGGATACCCGTAGTGTAACTTTATAGCCACCCAGTTACGTTGTGACGTTTGGCACACCCAAAGTACCCCTACGGTATCCGGGAGTTGCACAATCTCATGGTTTAAGGAAAAGATACTTGACATTGGGAAAGCTTTAGCAGACGAACTACACGATCTTGTGCTATGCTTAGGATTGGGTCTGGTCCATCACATCATTCTCCTAATTATGTGATCCCCTTATCAATGACATCCAATGTCCATGGTTAGGAAACCATAACCATCTATTGATCAACGAGCTAGTCAACTATAGGCTCACTAAGGACATGTTGTGGTCTATGTATTTACACATGTATTACAATTTCCGGATAATACAATTATAGCATGAACAATAGACAATTATAATGTACATGGAAATATAATAATAGCCATTTTATTATTGCATCTAGGGCATATTTCCAACAGTCTCCCACTTGCACTAGAGTCACTAATCTAGTTACATTGTGATGAATCGAACACCCACAGAGTTCTGGTGTTGATCATGTTTTGCTCGTGGAAGAGGTTTTGTCAACGGATCTACGACATTCAGATCTGTATACACTTTACAAATATCTATGTCTCCATCTTGAATATAACCATGAATGGAGTTGAAACGGCGCTTGATGTTCTTGGTCTTCTTGTGAAACCTGGGCTCCTTGGCAATGGCAATGGCTCCAGTGTTGTCACAGAAGAGAGTCATCAGTCCCGACGCGCTTGGAGTAGCTCCTAGGTCGGTGATGAACTCCTTCATCCAGACTCCTTCCTGTGCTGCTTCGGAAGCAGCTATGTACTCCGCTTCACATGTAGATGCCGCTACGACGCGTTGCTTGCAACTGCACCAGCTGACTGCCCCACCATTCAAAATATGGACGTATCCGGTTTGTGACTTGGAGTCATCCGGCCACTGTCGAAGCTAGCATCGACATAACCATTTACGACGAGCTCTTCGTCACCTCCATAAACGAGAAACATATCCTTAGTCCTTTTCAAGTATTTCAGGATGTTCTTGACCGCTGTCCAGTGTTCTATTCCGGGATCACTTTGGTACCTCTCCACCAAACTTATGGCAAGGTTCACATCAGGTCTGGTACACATCATGGCATACATAATAGAACCTATGGCCGAGGCATAGGGGATGACACTCATCTTTTCTCTATCTTCTGCTGAGGTCGGGCATTGAGCTGTGCTCAATCTTATACCTTGCAATACAGGCACGAACCCTTTCTTGGACTGATCCATATTGAACTTCTTCAATATATTGTCAAGGTATGTGCTTTCCGAAAGACCAATGAGGCGTCTCGATCTATCTCTATAGATCTTGATGCCTAATATGTAAGCAGCTTCTCCAAGGTCCTTCGTTGAAAACACTTATTCAAGTAGGCCTTTATGCTTTCCAAGAGTTCTACATCATTTCCCATCAACAATATGTCATCCACATATAATATGAGAAATGCTACAGAGCTCGCACTCACTTTCTTGTAAATACAGGCTTCTCCATAGGTCTGTATGAACCCAAATGCTTTGATCACTTCATCAAAGCGAATGTTCCAACTCCGAGATACTTGCACCAGCCCATAGATGGAGCACTGGAGCTTGCATACATTGTTAGCATTCTTAGGATCGACAAAACCTTCCGGCTGCATCATATACAATTCTTCCTTAAGGAAGCCGTTAAGGAATGCCGTTTTGACGTACATTTGCCTTATCTCATAATCATAGAATGCGGCAAGGAATGCCGTTTTATCATTTGCCATTTTAATCACTTCAACATCGCTACAGGAGGGAAAGTCTCATCATAGTCAATCCCTTGAACTTGTCGATAACCCTTAGCGACAAGCCGAGCCTTATAGATGGTCACATTTCCATCCGCGTCAGTCTTCTTCTTAAAGATCCATCTATTTTCCATGGCTTGCCGATTGATAACCCACAAGTGTAGGGGATCAGTTGTAGACTCTTTCGATAAGTAAGAGTGTCGAACCCAATGAGGAGCTCAAGGCAGAACAAATATTCCCTCAAGTTCTATCGACCACAGATACAACTCTACGCATGCTTGACATTTACTTTACCTAGAACAAGTATGAAAATAGAAGTACTTTGTGGTTTTTGTGGGATAGGTTTGCAAGAAAATAAAGACCTTGTAAAGATAAACTAGGGGCTATTAAGATAAAGAAGCAATAAAGTTAGTGATAGCGAGTGTGGAAAAGTGGTGGTAGGAGTTGCGAAATTGCCCCTAAGCAATTGACTATGTTGCTAGACCGATAGCAAGTTTTATGTGGGAGAGGCCACTTCTAGTATGCCATCCCTTACTTGGAATTCTATGCACTAATGATTGGAACTATTAGCAAGCATCCGCAACTACTAACGTTCATTAAGGTAAAACCCAACCATAGCATTACGATATATTGGTCCCCCTTCAATCCCGTATGCATCAATTTCTACGCTAGGTTGAAGCTTCTGTCACTCTTGCCCTCCAAAACATAGTCCTATCAACATACAACTAACCCTATGGTGTGATCCACATGCGCGCTCATATGATGGGCACCAAAGGACAGCAACATAACCACAAGCAATTTAAATCAATAATAGCAATTCACCAATCACCGATAGGACAACGATAATCTACTCAAACATCATAGGATGGCAACACATTATTGGATAATAATATGAAGCATAAAGCACCATGTTCAAGTAGAGGGTACAGCGGGTTGCGGGAGAGTGGACCGTTGTAGATATATGGGGGGAGGTGATGGAGATGTTGGTGAAGATGACGGCGGTGTTGGTGTAGATAGCTGTCACACGATGATGGCCTCGGTGGCACTCCGGTGCCACCGGAAGCGAGGGGGAGAGAGCTCCCCTCCTTCTTCTTCCATGACATTCTCCCTAGGTGGGAGAAGGGTTTCCCCTCTTGTACATGGCATCCATGGCAGTGGAGGGTCGAGAGTCCCTCCGAGATTGGATCTGTCTCTCGGTCTCTCTCTGTTTCTGCGTTCCCAGATTCTGGCCCTTCACTGTTTCTTAAATTCCCGGAGATCCGTAACTCCGATTGGGCTGATTTTTTGACACGATTTTTATCCGGATATTAGCTTTCTTACGGCGAAAGAAGGGCATCAACAGCCTAACGGTATAGCCACGAGGGCCCAGGGCGCGCCTACCCCTGGGGGGCACGCCCCCTGCCTCGTGGCCCACTCGGGCATCGTCTCGTGTTGGTTCCGCTTCCCAAAATTCACATACATTCCAAAAAAATATCCGTCCATTATTATTCCGTTTGGACTCCGTTTGATATGGATATTCTGCGAAACAAAAAACATGAAACAAATAGGAACTGGCACTGGGCACTGGATCAATATGTTAGTCCCAAAAAATAGTATAAAAAGTTGCCAAAAGTATATGAAAGTTGTAGAATATTGGCATGGAACAATCAAAAATTATAGATACAATGGAGACATATCAACATCCCCATGCTTAATTCCTACTCGTCCTCGAGTAGGTAAATGATAAAAAAGATAATTTTTGATGTGGAATGCTACCTCGCATAATCTTGATCATGTAATCTTATCATGTCATGAATATTAAGACACGAGTGATTCAAAGAAATAGTCTATCATTTGACATAGAAGAATTTAATACTCGGACATCCCAACAAATAATCAAGTCTTTCAAAATATCAATGCTAAAGAACGTTATCCCTACAAAATCGTAGTCTTTTATGCTCCCTTTTCTTAACACAAGGTACCCCTCATGCCTATCCCGGTGTCAGCCAAGCAATTGTTTTTATACTTTTCTTTTTCGAACTTTTTCAAATCTTCACACAATACATGAGCTTGAGCCATGGACATAGCACTATGGGTGCAATAGAATGTGGTAGTAGACAAAAAGTAGGGAGAAAGTCTCACATCGACTAGGCGTATCAATGGGCTATGGAGATGCCCATCAATAGATATCAATGTGAGTGAGTAGGGATTGCCATGTAACGGATGCACTAGAGCTATAAGTGTATGAAAGCTCAAAAGAAAACTAGAGGGTGTGCATCAACTTGCTTGCTCATGCATACCTAGGGCATTTGAGGAAGCCCATCGATGGAATATACAAGCCAAGTTCTATAATGAAATTTCCCACTAGCATATGGAAGTGACAACATAGGAGACTCTCTATCATGAAGAACATGGTGCTACTTTGAAGCACAAGCGTGGAAAAAAGATAGTAGCATTGTCCCCTTTTTTTCTTTTTTTTTCTTTTTTCCTTTTTTTGGCCTTTCTCCTTTTTTTATTTGGCCTTTCTTTTTTTCTTTTTTTTTCAAGGGACAATGCTCTAATAATGATGATCATCACACTTCTATTTACTTACAACTCGATATTACAAATCGATACTAGAACAAAAATATGACTCTATATGAATGCTTATGGCGGTGTACCGGGATGTGCAATGATCTAGCTTAGCAATGACATCAAAAAATGGACAAGCCATAGAAACATCATGCTAGCTATCTTACGATCATGCAAGGCAATATGACAATGATGGTGCGTGTCATAATAAACGGAACGGTGGAGTTACATGGCAATATATCTCGGAATGGCTATGGAAATGCCATAATAGGTAGGTATGGTGGCTGTTTTGAGGAAGGTATATGGTGGGTGTATGGTACCGGCGAAAGTTGCGCGGTACAAGAGAGGCTAGCAATGGTGGAAGGGTGAGAGTGCGTATAATCCATGGACTCAACATTAGTCATAAAGAACTCACATACTTATTGCGAAAAATCTATTAGCCCTCGATGAAAAGATACTACGATGCATGCTCCTAGGGGGGAGGTTGGTAGGAGTTAACCATCGCGCGCCCCCGACCTTCACGCAAAGATAAACAATCAAAATACAATGCGCGCCAATTTGGTTACATAGTTAGGAGACCATACGTGCATGCTTTGGGAATCACAAACCTTAACACCAATATTTTTACTAAACCATAATCATTCACTAGTAACTCCCACATATTAGCATCTCTATATCGCAAAACTATTGCAAGGAATCAAACATATCATATTCAGCGATCTAAAAGTTTATGTAGGATTTTATGACTAACCATCTGAATGACCAATCCCTGTCAACTCTCTAAATAGATATAAGTGAAGCAAGGGAGTTTTAATTCTTTATAAAAAAGTTATGCCCACGCTCTAACAATTATAAGTGAAGCAAAAGAGCATTCTACAAATGGCGGTTTTCTATGTGAAGAGAAACATGCAATCCAAACTTCAAATGATATAAGTGAAGCACATGAAGCATTCTATAAAGCCATACTCAAAAGATATAAGTGAAGTGCAAAGAGAATTCTATAAATCAACGAAGGACTATCTCATACCAGCATGGTGCATTTATTAAAAGGAAAAATAAAAAGCACACGACACTCCAAGAGTTTATGCATACCATGTGAACGAAATGAATCCAAAAACATACCGATAATTGTTGATGAAAGAGGGGATGCCTTCTGGAGCATCCCCAAGCTTAGACGCTTGAGTCTCCTTGAATATTTACTTGGGGTGCCTTGGGCATCCCCAAGCTTGAGCTCTTGCCTCTCCTTCTTCTCCTCACATCGAGACCTCCTCGATCTTCGAACACTTCATCCACATAAAACTTTAATAGAAAACTCGGTAAGATCCGTTAGTATAATATAGCATATCACTACTCTAAGTACTATTGAAAACCAATTCATATTTTGTTTTTGCATTGTAGATACTGTAATATAACTTTTCCATGGCTTAATCCACTGATAGAAATTGATAGTTTCATCAAAACAAGCAAACTATGCATCAAAAACATAATCTGTCTAAAACAGAACAGTCTGTAATAATCTGAACATTCACCATACTTCTGATACTTGAAAACTTCTGCCAAAATTAGGAAAATAAACAATTTGTATACAAAGACAGTGCAAAACGTTTCAGAACCATTTGGCGTTCCAGAAAAAAATGTAAAACCGCGCACTACAGCCAAAGTTTATGTCCTGCACCGCACAAACCTACAAGCATTGTAAACATCCTAATGGCAAACCTTGGCACATTATTTTTATAATACAATGGAATTGTACAAGGGGATAATTATTTTTGTTGAAAAGTTTCTATAATTCAAGATTTGCAAAGTTTCCATGGGCATGAACAAAGTTCAAGGAGCTCCCCCATTTCAATGGTGCTCGTCCTTCTTACTTTCACTTCTCTTTTTGAAAAAGTTTTAGGTTCCCCTCTTTTATTTTGTTTTTGTTTTTAAACTTTATAAAAGCACACAATATAAATAAATGACTCTCTAAAACTTTCGGGTTGTCTCCTTGGCAGCGCTTTCTTTAAAGCCATTAAGCTAGGCATATAGTGCTCAAGTAATGGATCCACCCGGATCCCAAGGTATATCAAAGCCAATTTTAATTAGCAATGATTTGGCATTTAGTAGTGAGCACAAAGTAATATGTGTCATGCAAGAATGAAGTCTAACACTCTTCCTATGCATCGGCATGTCATACAAGAACAATTCATGCACATCAAGTAAAGGCCAATGCATAGTATAAGCAGTTTCTTGCAATTTTATCGTGTTGGAAACATAGATAGGCGGAGATGTAGTTCCTCTCTCATAATAATTGCAAGTAGGAGCAGCAAGCACATGCATATTATATTCATCAAAATCATCATGTGTAACGGAAAAAGGCAACCCATCAATATAATCCTTAATAAGTGCAAACTTCTCTGATATAGTGTAGTTTGGAGAATTCGAAATGATAATAGGACTATCATGCGTGGGTGAAATAGCAACAATCTCATGTTTAACATAAGGTACTATAGCAAGTTCATCTCCATAAGCATAATTAATATTGGCATCTTGGCCACAAGCATAGCAAGCATCATCAAAAAGGGATATTTCAAAAGAATCCAAGGGATCATAGCAATCATCATAGCATTCATCCTTCGGTAAGCACGAAGGGAAATTAAACAATGTATGAGTTGAAGAGTTACTCTCATTAGAAGGTGGGCACGGGTAGCTAATCCGCTCTTCCTCCTTTTGTTCTTCGCTCTCCTCGTCATCTTTTTCATCTAATGAGCTCACAATGTCATCAGTTTCTTCTTCCATAGTTTCCTGCAAAATATTAGTCTCTTCTTGGACAGCGGAGACTTTCTCAATAAACACATCAATATTGGAGTTATATTCATAATTCAAATAGCAATATTTCAATATAGCAAGATTTTTAGGCCTAGAAACATCATCATCAAAAGCATCATTCTTTTTAAACAGAGATTCAATTTCATAAGCACCGTTAAAAGCAACGAATTCTTCTATTTGTTCCACATCATAATAATCATATATACCATTAGCATAAGAAGCTAAGGTTTCATTATCATTAAATTTGCATGAGAAGGGAAGGTGTGGAGCCTTCATCCTAGAGCAACAAGTATAATCATATGCCAAGCATAGTTGCCGAGCATACCAATGGAACAAATGAATTTGATCCCATAACAGTTTCCCTTTTTGTGTCAAGCGATAATCCCTAAAGTATTCAGTTGATCCAACATTACTCTCATTACATAGTTGAATGGGGTTTTCTCAGGATTATCAAAGTAGTACATAATATCTTTCACATAATGAGCATCGAGGGTTTTAGGTAGTTCCCCATCTCCATGAGTAGAAAGTACACCTAAGTATCTTGGTATTTCGTGATCCATATCCATAACTAAAGATAGATAACAACTTAGAACAGCAAATAAAATCTACTTAGTGATAAAGCAAACAAGCACGCACGAGAATATTCACCCCACGCTATTGCTCCCCGGCAACGGCGCCAGAAAAAGATGTTGATAACCCACAAGTGTAGGGGATCAGTTGTAGCCTCTTTCGATAAGTAAGAGTGTCGAACCCAACGAGGAGCTAAAGGCAGAACAAATATTCCCTCAAGTTCTATCAACCACCAATACAACTCTATGCACGCTTGATGTTTACTTTACCTAGAACAAGTATGAAACTAGAAGTACTTTGTGGTTTTTGTGGGATAGGTTTGCAAGAAAATAAAGAGCGCGTAAATATAAACTAGGGGCTGTTAAGATAAAGAAGCAATAAAGTTAGTGATAGCGAGTGTGGAAAAGTGGTGGTAGGAGTTGCGAAATTGCCCCTAAGCAATTGACTACGTTACTAGACCGATAGCAAGTTTTATGTGGGAGAGGCCACTGCTAGCATGTCATCCCTTACTTGGAATTCTATGCACTAATGATTGGAACTATTAGCAAGCATCCGCAAGTACTAACGTTCATTAAGGTAAAACCCAACCATAGCATTACGATATATTGGGCCCCCTTCAATCCCGTATGCATCAATTTCTACGCTAGGTTGAAGCTTCTGTCATTCTTGCCCTCCAATACGTAGTCCTATCAACATACAACTAACCCTATGGTGTGATCCACGCGCGCGCTCATATGATGGGCACCAAAGGACAGCAACATAACCACAAGCAATTTAAATCAATCATAGCAATTCACCAATCACCGGTAGGACAACGATAATCTACTCAGACATCATAGGATGGCAACAAATCATTGGATAATAATATGAAGCATAAAGCACCATGTTCAAGTAGAGGGTACAACGGGTTGCGGGAGAGTGGACCGCTGTATATATATGGGGGGAGGTGATGTAGATGTTGGTGAAGATGACGGAGGTGTTGGTGTAGATCGCCGTCACACGATGATGGCCCCGGTGGCACTCCAGTGCCACCGGAAGCAAGGGGAGAGAGCCCCCTCCTTCTTCTTCTTCCTTGACCTTCTGCCTAGGTAAGAGAAGGGTTTCCCCTCTAATCCATGGCCTCCATGGCGGCAGAGGGGCGAGAGCCCCTCCGAGATTGGACCCGTCTCTCGGTCTCTCTCTGTTTCTGCGTTCCCAGATTCTGGCCCATCACCGTTTCTTAAATTCCCGGAGATCCGTAACTCCGATTGGGTTGATTTTTTGACACGATTTTTATACGGACATTAGATTTCTTGAGGCGAAAGAAGTGCATCAACCGCCTTATGGTGTGGCCACGAGGGCCCAGGGTGCGCCTGCCCCTGGTGGGCGCACCCCCTGCCTCATAGCCCACTCGGGCATCGTCTCGTGTTGGTTCCGCTTCCCAAAATTCACATATATTCCAAAAAAATCTCCGTCCGTTTGGACTCTATTTGATATGGATATTCCGTGAAAAAAAACATGCAACAAATAGGAACTGGCACTGGGTACTGGATCAATATGTTAGTCCCAAAAAATAGTATAAAAAGTTGCTAAAAGTATATGAAAGTTGTAGAATATTGGCATGGAACAATCAAAAATTATAGATACGACGGAGACGTATCACCGATCATCGGGCAAGTCAACCAAAGTCCATACTTTGTTATCATACATGGATCCTATCTTGGATTTCATGGCTTCAAGCCATTTGTTAGAATCGGGGCCCGCCATCGCTTCTTCATAGTTTGAAGGTTCACCGTTGTCTAACAACATGATTTCCATGACAGGGTTGCTATACCACTCTGGTGCGGAACGTGTTCTCATGGACCTACGAAGTTCAGCAGCAACTTGATCCAAAGTTTCATGATCATTATCATTAACTTCCTCTCTAGTTGTTGCAAGCACCACATAAACATCTTCCTGCACTGCGCTACTTTCTGGTTCGAGAGGGGTGACAACCACCTCATCAAGTTCCACTTTCCTCCCACTTAATTCTTTCGAGAGAAAATCTTTCTCCAGAAAGGTTCCATTCTTGGAAACAAAGACCTTGCCTTCGGATCTGAGGTAGAAGGTATACCCAATGGTTTCCTTGGGGCATCCGATGAAGGCACATTTTTCCGATTTGGGTTCGAGCTTTTCGGGTTGAAGTTTCTTGACATAAGCATCGCATCCCCAAACTTTTAGAAACGACAACTTAGGTTTCTTCCCAAACCATAGTTCATATGGTGTCGTCTCAACGTATTTAGACAGTGCCCTATTTAAAGTGAATGCGGCAGTCTCTAAAGCGTAACCCCAAAATGATAGCGGTAAGTCGATAAGAGACATCATGGATCGCACCATGTCCAACAAAGTACGATTACGAGGTTCGGACACACCGTTACGCTGAGGTGTTCTAGGCGGCGTTAGTTGTGAAACAATTCCACATTTCCTTCGGTGCGTGCCAAATTCGTGAGTTAAATATTCTCCATGATCTGATCATAAGAACTTTATTTTTCTATCACATTGATTCTCAACCTCATTCTGAAATTCCTTGAACTTTTCAAAGGTCTGAAACTTGTGTTTCATCATGTAGACATACCATACCTACTTAAGTCATCAGTGAGGGTGAGAACATAACGATATCCACCGCGAGCCTCAAGCTCATCGGACTGCACACATCAGTATGTATGATTTCCAATAAGTTGGTTGCTCGCTCCATTGTTCCAGAGAATGGAGTCTTGGTCATCTTGCCCAAGATGCATGGTTCGCACATGTCAAATGATTCACAATCAAGAGACTCCAAAAGTTCATCTGCATGGAGTTTCTTCATGCGTTTGACACCAATATGACCAAGGCAGCAGTGCCACAAGTATGTGGGACTATCATTATCATTCTTACATCTTTTGGCATTCACACTAAGAATATGTGTAACATCACGTTCGAGATTTAATAAAAATAAACCATTGACCATAAAACATTTCTCTCATATAAATAGAACAACCATTATTCTCAGATTTAAATGAGTAGCCATCTCACATTAAACGAGATCCAGATACAATGTTCATGCTCAAAGCTGGTACTAAATAACAATTATTGATGTTTAAACCTAACCCCGAAGGTAGATGTAGAGGTAGCGTGCCGACGGAGATCACATCGACCTTGGAACCATTCCCGACGCGCATCGTCACCTCGTCCTTTGCCAGTCTCCGCTTATTCTGCAGCTCCTGCTTTGAGTTACAAATGTGAGCAACTTCACCGGTATCAAATACCGAGGAGCTACTAGCGCTGGTAAGGTACACGTCAATAACATGTATATCACATATACCTTTGACGTTGCCGGCCTTCTTATCCGCTAAGTATTTCGGGCAATTCCACTTCAAGTGACCCATTCCCTTGCAATAAAAGCACTCAGTCTCATGCTTGGGTCCATTCTTTGGCTTCATCCCAGCAACTGGCTTACCGGGTGCGGCAACTCCCTTGCCGTCCTTTCCTGAAGTTCTTCTTACCCTTGCCTTTCTTGAACTTAGTGGTTTTATTTACCATCAACACTTGATGTTCCTTCTTGATCTCCACCTCCGCTAATTTCAGCATTGAATATAACTCGGGAATGGCCTTCTCCATCCCTTGCATATTGTAGTTCATCACAAAGCTCTTGTATCTAGGTGGAAGCGACTGGAGGATTATGTCAACGATCGCGTCATCTAGGAGATTAACTCCCAACAGAGACAAGCGGTTGTGCAACCCAGACATTCTGAGTATATGCTCACTTACAGAACTGTTTTCCTCTATGTTACAACTGTAGAACTTGTCAGAGACTTCATATCTCTCGACCCGGGCATGAGCTTGGATAACCATTTTCAGCTCTTGGAACATCTCATATGCTCCGTGTTGCTCAAAACGCTTTTGGAGCCTCGATTCTAAGCTGTAAAGCTTGCCGCACTGGACCAGGGAGTAATCATCACTGCGCGACTGCCAGGCGTTCATAACCTCTTGAGTTGCTGGAAAAATGGGTGCGTCACCTAGTGGTGCTTCAAGGACATATGCTTTCTTGGCAGCTATGAGGATGATCCTCAAGTTATGGACCAATCTGTATAGTTGCTACCATCGTCTTTCAGCTTGCTTTTCTCTAGGAACACACTGAAGTTGAGGGCACCATTAGCGTGGGCCATTTCATCCACACGACATATTGTAAAGATTTTAGACTATGTTCATGATAATTAAGTTCATCTAAACAAATTTAACGAACTCCCAGTCAGATAAACATCCCTCTAGTCATCTAAGTGATACATGATCCGAATCGACTAGGCCGTGTCCCATCATCACGTGAGACTGACTAGTCATCAATGGTCAACATCTCCATGTTGATCGTATCTTCTATACGACTCATGTTCGACTTTTCGGTCTTCCGTGTTCCGAGGCCATGTCTATACAGGCTAGGCTCGTGAAGTCATCCTAAGTTAATTGCGTGTGTAAATCTAGCTTACACCCGTTGTATGCGAACTTTAGAGCCTATCATACCCGATCATCACGTGGTGCTTCGGAACAACAAACCTTAGCAACGTTGCACAATTAGGGGGAAGACAATTCTTGAAATTTTAGTGAGAGATCATCTTATTTATGCTACCATCGTTCTATGAAAATAAGATGTAAAACATGATAAACATCACATGCAATCAAATAGTGACATGATATGGCCAATATCATTTTTCTCCTTTTGATCTCCATCTTCAGGGCTCCATGATCATCATCGTCACCGGCATGACACCATGATCTCCATCATCATCATCTCCATCATCGTGTCTTCATGAAGTTGTCTCGCCAAACGTTACTTCTACTACTATGGCTAACGATTAGCAATAAAGTAAAGTAATTACATGGCGTTTTCAATGACACACATGTCATACAATAAAATAAGACAACTCCTATGGCTCCTGCCGGTTGTCATACTTTCCGGCGTCCTGGGAACCAGGGTACCTAGACTTGCCTGTCTGCGGGCCGCAACGCGCTCCTATCACGGCATGGTACAGCCCAGCTGATCGACCAACTACACAAGACCCTCGCGAGGAGGCTAGGCCTCGCAAGGAGAACGACATCGAGACCCCCTCAGGAGCGGCCTCGGCTAGGTTGCTCCGGAGGGGCAGAGAATCCAAGGTCAAGCCTGCCACAGGAGGAGGCAGTGACGCACCGCGCCAGCGGGTGCGAGCGCGTGCCAGCGGCGCAGTTGCCATTTTGGTGCAAAGGAGATAGCGCAGGCGCAGGTTCCCGAGGAGCGGGACAAAGGTTTCCCCTTCGGTTTAACAAGACCGAAGACCGCAAGGACGACAGGGAGGATGTCACCACCGAGCCCACCACCGCGTCACCGCCTGATCCTTTTGCAGGCGAAGTCCGCTTTTGTCAGGACAAGAACATCCTTGTGTTCCTGCTCAAAATGGCCGTTGTGGGATCCCTTCCCGCCTAAACATTTTGGGGGAAGAGGACCCTGGCCGCCTATATAAGTAGCTAGGATCTCCACTATGGGGGAACTCAATTCAGACTAGATACAGAAACTCGCCCTCGCATAAGGGAGCAAGAACTCTTGCCTCCTGACCCTCCCGAGCTCTCCTCATGAGCTCAGGAACCACTGTACTCATTCATACTCAAGCCCTCCTGAGGCCAATCCACCAAAAGCAGGAAGTAGGGTTTTACACTGCAAGGTGGCCTGAACCTGGGTAAATTCTTGTGTGCTTTACTTGTTGTTCACTTGAATCTCTTCATTGGACGAGGGCGAGACGCTAGGTAGACGTGAGTGGGGGAGATCTTTGTTCATGCCCCTGTGTTCGAACTTCTTGGGGTTTACGGAGCCCGTAATCCGACATTTGGCGCGCCAGGTAGGGGGCGTGTCGAGATCTCGCCTCTCCGACGACCTCGTCCCACTCTCGTCGTCGACTTTGCTCCACTGCCATGGTGGACACACGCCGACCACACGACGCCCATCGTGCCGCATACGTCGCTCTAACGGTGCCCGCGGGCAACGGTGCGCCGCTCCGCCCCAACTCGCCGGTCGCCAACGCCGCCACCGACCCGGCCGTCCACGAGCAACAGGACTCGCCGCTGCCGCTGTCCGTGCGGCGCGATGGCCGCACGACGATGCAGTCACCCTCGCCGGCCACGGCATCGTCCTCGCTGATCCGCTGCAGGCCGGTCTACCAGCAGCTGATACGTCTCCAACGTATCTATAATTTTTCATTGTTCCATGCTATTATTTATGATGTTTTGGATGTTTAATGGGCTTTGTCGTACACTTTTATATTATTTTTGGGACTAACCTACTAACCCAAAGGCCCAGTCCAGATTGTTGTTTTTTGCCTGTTTCAGGGTTTTACAGAAATGGGATATCAAACGAAGTACAAACGGAATAAAACCTTCGGAGAGATATTTTTGGAGAGAATCACGCACGGGAGACTTCAGAACCACGAAGTAGGGTTTGCGTGGTGCCCACGAGGGTGGGGGGCGCGCCCCTTGCCTCGTCGGTCCCACATAAGGCCCCGGTGCCCTCCTTCCTCCTATATAAGCCTACATACCCCGAAACCAACAGAACAACAGAGAAAACCCTAGTTCCACCATTGTAACCTTCTGTTCCCGTGAGATACCATCTTGGGGCCTGTTCCGGAGCTCCGCCGGAGGGGGGATCTACCACGGAGTGCTTCTACATCATCATCATCGCCTCACCATGAGTTGTGAGTAGTTTAGCATAGACCTTCGGGTCCATAGCTAGTATCTAGATGGCTTCTGGATCTCAATACAAAGTTCTCCTCGGTCTTCGAGGAGATCTATTCAATGTAATCTCTTTTTGCGGTGTGTTTGTCGTGATCCGATGAATTGTGGGTTTATGATCAAGATTATCTATGAGAAATATTTGGATCTTTTCTGAACTCTTTATGTATGATTATAATATCCTTGCAAGTATCTTCGAATTATTGGTTTGGTTTGGCCTACTACATCTATAGTTCTTGCAATGGAAGAAGTGCTTGGCCTTGGGTTCAATCTTGTGGTGTCCTTTCCCAGTGACAGTAGGGGCAGCACGGCACATATCGTATTGTTGCCATCGAGGATAAAAAGATGGGGTTTATATCATATTGCTTGAGTTTATCCCTCTACATCATGTCATCTTGCTTAAGGCGTTACTCTGTTCTTATGAAATCAATACACTAGATGCATGCTGGATAGCGGTCGATGTGTGCAGTAATAGTGGTAGATGCAGAATCGTTTTGGTCTACTTGTCTCAGACGTGATGCCTGTATATAATGATCATGCCTAGATAGTCTCATAATTATTCGCTTTTCTATCAATTGATCGACAGTAATTTGTTTACCCGCCGTAGAATATCGCTATCAGGAGAGAAGCCACTAGAGAACAATATGGCCCCCGGGTCTATTCTCAACATATCAATCTACACCTACTTAACTTTTTCCGCTTTTACTTTCTGTTCTTATAATAAAAAATACCAAAAATATAAACTATCATCTCTATCAGATCTCACTTTTGTAAGTGACCGTAAAGGGATTGACAACCCCTTATCGCGTTGGCTGCGAAGTTCTTATTTGTTTGTGCAGGTGCGAGGGACTCGTGCGTGGTCTCCTACTGGATTGATACCTTGGTTCTCAAAAACTGAGGGAAATACTTACGCTACTGTGCTGCATGTCCCTTTCCTCTTTGAGGGAATACAACGCAAGCTCGAGAAGTAGCAGCAACCTGCGCTATTGATGGCGCGGGAGCTCCTGCGCTACCGCCCGACGGACGACCTCTACGACGAGTGGCTCCACCGCATCACCGAGTTGGTCAATGCCACCGGGGAGGTACCTGCACCAACTCACTCCTCTCGTCCCCTGTCGCCCATGGCAGGGAACGAGGGCCACTGTGTCCCGGCTCCACCTTCACTCTACGGCACCGGCCAGGAGGTCACGCGCGAGGCTCCGCGGCATGAGCCACCCCGTAGGGCCCCTGCGCATGATGAGGAGAGCTGCCACGTGATCCTGCATCCCCAGGCAGGAGCTCGTGGGCCCCCTGTCCCGCAGCACCAAGACCGCGCACCACAGGACGTGGTGGCGCTAGCGCCCCAAGAACCAGCACCGTAGGCGCAGGGGCGCCTGCAATCATGAGCGTGGCTGGATGTCGCGCCTTAGCTCCCAAGCTACGGCGCCTCGTCTGGCCCGGAAAGTTCAAGCCGGATCTGCCTCCGTGCTACGATGGCACCACCGACCCCATATAGTTCCTCCAGCTCTACGAGTTGAGCATCGAGGCGTCCAGCAGCACCGAGCAGGTCATGGCGAACTGGTTCCCCATGGCTCTCAAGGATGGCGCACGCTCCTGGCTCCTGAACCTCCCCATGGGATCCATCTCCTCCTAGGGGGAGCTTCGTGAGCATTTCGTCGCCAACTTCCAGGGCACCCGCGACGGAGCCCTGGCGGCCGCGGATCTGCGTCGCGTAAGGCAGCAGCCGGGGGAGACCCCGCAAAACTACATCCAACACTTCAACACCATGCGCCTCCGGATCCCCAGGGTCTCGGACGAGGCCATCATCTCGGCGTTCTCCGATGGTGTCCGCGACATGAGGATGAGGGAGGAGCTTGCCATCGACGAGGGCCTATGCACAGCCCTCGAGATGTTCAAGCTCGCGGCAAAGTGCACCAGGGCGGAGGAAGGACGCCTCTCCCTCTAGGAGCTGCCTGAAGCGGAGGCAGCCGACAAGAAGGCCAAGGCCAAAGAAGCAAAGCGCAAGGGACCCACCGTGCTGGCTGCAGAGCCAGAAGTGAACCGTAGCTGTGGCTACAACGACCCCCCCCCCCAGAGACAACCGTCCGTATTGCATCTTCCACGATGTCCACAACCACAACACCAACGACTGCCAGGAGCTTAGGGCGATGCGCGGCGGTCGCGTCGAGCAGCGCCCCGAGCGCGACAACCGTGTCTACGGCTGCGCAGGAGGCCGTGGTGGAGGACGCTGGGACGGCAGGAACTCATGCCAAGGGTGGCGTGACCAACCTCGTGAAGACCACTGGCAGGAGCAACCTCGTGATGCCCCCTGGCGCGACGAGCCTTGTGAGGGTCACCCTCAGGGCAATGCAGGTCTACCTCTGCTGCCACGACCGCCAAGAAGGAACGACGATGACCGCCAGGGAGATGGAGCAGGGGCTTTCAGGAGCCGCGTGCGGTTGCATGCATCTTGGGAGGAGCCCACGCTCCGGCTTCCCATCGCATCTTCAAGCAGTTCGCTCACGAGGTGAATGCAGAAATTCCCAGGCCGGACGTCGCGCGGAACCTCTGGTGGACCAAGCAGGTCATCGCCTTTGAACCCAAGGACCAGCTTAAGTGCACCGCAGCCCCAGGCGCTCTCCCGATGCTCTGCACTCCGACCATCAGCAACATTCTCGTGACCAAGACCCTCATCGACAGCGGAGCGGGGCTCAACGTCCTCTCCGTCGAGAACTTCGAGACGCTCCAGGGCCCCAACGATCAGCTACACCCGACCAAGCCATTCTACGGAGTCACGGATGGCTCCACACTCCCGACGGGGTAGGTCTGCCTCCCCGTCACCTTTGGTGACCGCGACATCTATCACACCAAGCTCATCGACTTCGACGTCGCCAACATCGACCTCCCGTACAACGCCATCCTTGGTTATCCTACCCTCGCCAAGTTCATGGCAGCGACCCATCACGGCTACAACGTCCTCAAGGTGCCCGGGAGTGGCGGAGTCATCACTATCGCCTCTGACGAGAAGGAAGTAGTGCATTCCCTGGAGCGCGCCTACCAGACCGTGGCGGTCGAGAGCTCCAACGAGGATGGAGCCGTCTTCGCCCTGCAGACAACCCCCAAGAAGAAGAAGAACCTGCCCGCCAACGGACCTCAGGACGCAGGGGCTCCTGACGGTTCCGCCACAGGACTCGCGCCTGCCGACGAGGCGCCCTCCACCCTTGCATAGGGAGGCGCGCCCGACGCCCCTCAGAGGACGGGCTCGGGGGCTCTCCTCTAGAGTGTCTCCGCCCTGACCAGCGTCTCGAGGGAGGTGTTTGGGCACCACCTGCAGGCGTGTCTCGACTCGCGTTTTTGTGAGCCCAGCGTGAGCCGTACAGCGCTGGGGGCTCAGGACGTCATCGACCAGGTTACCGAGGAACTTCACTACGCAAGGCTCATACGCGGTGGGCGTAACTGCACGATGCCAAGCTCACCTACCCGCAACCCGAGCAACCACTTCCGCGTCTGCATCGATGTCACGGGTCTCAACCGAACCGCTTCTTTGGAGCCCTTCTGGCTGACGGCAGTCGGGCAGAGGAGGGCTCTCCCCTGCAGCTACGTCAGCATGCTCTTCGGCTTCCGCAACGCAGCTGCCACGTTCCAGCGCCTCGCGCGGAAGGCTTTGGGGGCTAGGGAGGCTCAGTGGCATGCGGTCCAGACGAAGCGAGAGCCGGACCCCGTGACCACTGAGGGCCTCCGGAGCCCCTGGGCCTTAGGAGCCCGACGATCCTCAGGAGCAACCCACACGGCTTGCATCTTCAGCTACCCCAACTCTTCTTTGACAATTGTCAGGTGATGTTTCAGGTATTCAATCGAGGGCGCCCCCGGGCTGCATCATCCTCGAGCTGCTGGGGGCTACCCCCCCCCCCCCCCCCCC
>LR738711.1:511847701-511874995 GCA_902687465.1 Secale cereale
CCGCAGCTGTCTCTTTTTGCGCATGAATAAAGGCTAGTTGCTTCTTCCTATTTGCATTATCTATATGCTTGGCCTTCTCACCGCCACTAAGGTCATGAGCCCTTGCGAGCCCACTCGCGACTGCCCCGTGATTATGGACTGGCACGGCGTCTCTGCTCGGGTCCGTCCCTGCAGCGTCGCTAAATCCAAGGGCTGAGCTCTATCTCGCGAGCCATTCCCGTGACGTCACCTCCCGTGGTCCTTGGTGCCTTGTTATCGCATGGGATAATCATGGATGGGTAAGTAGGGGCCCTTGGCAGGTGCCTCGCTCATGCGGGAACCGTGCGCCGGTTGTTTTTATTTTGGACTGATGCATGAGAAGACTGGGCACGGCGTCTGTGCTCAGGTCCGTCCCTGCAGCATCGATAAATCCAGCGGCTGAGCTCTGTCTTACGGGCTGGTCCCGCTAACGTCACCTCATGGGGTCGTTGGTGCTGCAGCCTTCTCATGCGATGCCCTCTAGAGATGCACTCGGCGTAGGTCGACACAACACCTCTCTTTTCACATTTTGCAGAAGAAGACTCAGGCGCAACCTGCCTCAGGGTAGGGTCTCGTGAGTGATGCGTAAGCTCATGAGTACTTCCTCAGAGTCGTTCAGCTCATCCTGAGGAGGGCCCATATACACCTTGGCTTTCCCGCCGTGCAAGCCACGTGTCAGGACGGGGCTGTACACACCCCAGAGTCTCTCCCAGTGGGAGGCTCCCTCCCACGGTCCAATGGAAGTGCCATGCTCCGCACTAGCAGAACCAATCGAGGAGCGGTTATGCCCATGAACCAGTGGAAGCACCAAGCTCCGCGCTGGCCGCTACGTCCGAGGCGCGGTTATGCCACACTCTGCGCAAGTGTGGTAGCTCTATGCTCCGCGCTAGTTATACACAACTGAGGGCGGCCCCCAGCGGTCGCACCAACCTCAGGGAGCTTTTCAGTTCACGACGCTTATAGCTTCTCCTTGGATAGGTGTCGCGAGGGGGTCTAGGCACGGGGGCTATGCTCATGTCACGCTTGGCAGACGCAACCCTAGCAGGTGCCCAGACACCTGGCTTTCTCGCACCCCCATCCTAGGCGAAGGCTCATGAGCAAGGTGTGGTGCTCGTTCTCCCTCTTGAGAGCCGTTCGCATGTCAAGCGGGACCCCTGGGCATCGCGACCCAGGGGCCTCACTAGTCACGTAGCCCCTCATTCCTTGAGCCTAGTGCTCAACGGCGGTCGAGGTATGCACGGGGCTGGGCCCTGCCAACGCAGAACGCAAACGGGATCGCTTGAACGTCAAGGGGGACCCCTGGGCATCGCGACCTAGGGGCCTCACTAGCCACGTAGCCCCTCATTCCTTGAGTCTAGTTATTACGATAACCCCGTTCACCCGGAGGGCTCAATGGCGATCGAGGTATGCGCGGGGTTGGGCCCTGCCGATGCAGAGCACCTAAGCAAACATGAAAGGAAGCAAGCACGAAAATCATCAAGTTTAATCTAGTTATTACAATAATACCAAGTCCTTCAAATTCAAGCGAGTTCTTACGCCTCCCCGAGGCACTTGCATTTCTCTCATCTGAACAGGAACATGCCAGACATCACCAAGCGCGTCATCACCAGTCTCCGCCTCCTCGGCCGCGGCAGTAGAGACCTAGAGGAACGCCTCCACTAGTTCCTTGACCTTCGCTTCCAGGGCCTTAGCAGCCGCGCTCTCAATGCTCGCGGTCACGGGATCGGACAGCGAGGCCACGTCAAGAGTGGGATCACGGAGACTTAGGTAGCCGCACACCTGCGTCAGGGCCAAGGTAAGGAGCGTGCGGCATTCGACGTCTGCTAACTGGCCAATTGTGGTCGCAACCTTGCGCAGGGACTTCACAAGCGCGACAAGGAGCCCGGCGGGGCCACCCTCCGGGGCAGCCAGTGGCTTCTCGAACCCTTCCCCATAAGCAGCCCGCAACATCGTATGGGCCTCGAGCTCGAAGGCGAAGAGGGCCTCGCAACTCACCGCCGCCGAGGCCGCAAGGGCATCTTCCTTCTCACGCGCAGCTTGGGTCGCCCTAGCCTACTCGGCCTCGGCCTTCAGCTTCTCCAGGCTCGCACGATCAGCAAGCTGCTCCTGCTGCAACCGGGACGTCTCAGCCCTCTACACCTTGAGTAGGGATGGCACCCACAGGGTTTGGGTATGGGTGGAGCCACCCCATACCCTTACTCGTCTCATTTAAGCTTACCCATCACCCGTACCCATACCCGCTGGTGCGTACAAAATTTTCCCATACCCATCACCCGACAGGGTAAATGGGTACCCGCGGGTTGAAATACCCATGTTTGCATAACATCAATTTAAGTGACACATAATCTTAAACAACAAGATACAATCACAATTTATAATCATCAACACATAATAACATCAATACATACTTATAAACAACAAGACATCATGAACACACCACATTTTATAAACATCAATACTTTGTAGGAAACAACCACTGTTCAAGAATTCACCCAATTAATCAGTTAACGGGCCAGTTAATCGCTACTCACCGCATGGCCGAATCGAATAACACCTATTCATCGAGTTAACTTGTCGGGCCGATTAATTGGCCATTTAGACGGATTAATCAGTTGTCATGCCGATTAATCCCTGCCGGTTCATTAATGGGTGGGCAAACAAAGCCCAAATTTTTGACCCGTAACCCCTTCCATCCCCATCCCGCTCCTTAATAGCTAGGATTAATAATTGTACCTCCTCTCTACGATTTTCATATGTCTAAGGAAGCATGTTTTAGTATACTACCTACCTGTGATCTTGGGAGTATGGTATAATACATAAAAAATCTTGATATATGTTGGCAAGTTCCTATTCAATCTACCGATTAATGGTCGATGGATTAATCCAGTTAATAGGCGGATTCACCGATTAATCGCTACTCCTAAACCGACCGAGCAGCTACCAGTTAACGATTTCTTGAACATTGGAAACAACAACACATCAAAACATGACAACATAGTCATAAACATTAGTACATAGTCATATATTTTCAACTTCACAAACACATGACAAAGGGTAGATGTAGCTTTTCCATACTTCTTAGAATTATAAGGGTACATGGGTATGCGGGTATGGGTTATATGATCTCATACCCGTACCCGCTCTACTCGGTTGGTTTGTGATTTCCCTATTTACATACCCATGGGTAATTTTTTGTCCCATACCCTTACCCTAATAGGGTTTTTACCCGCAGGGTTCATGGGTAATGGGTACCCATTGCCATCCCTAGCCTTGAGCTCCTTCTCCAACCTTTCAAGCTCCAGGGCGCGCCTGGCGCCTTCCTCGCGAAGGGCCTCCAGCTCGCTCTCCACCTTGTTGCAGCGCTTCTCGAAGGACGCAGCGTCGGCTCGCGCGGCGTCGCATGCCTGCATGGCTGCCGCGGCTTCCTCTTGACCCTTGGTGGCAACCGCCGAGGCCTGGTTCCAGGAGGCCCGCGCAGACTCGTCTGCCAGGAGCCACCCAGAGATCAGGCCCAGGCGTCCTTCCATTGCACAGCCATCACCACCCTGAAGTTCAGCACGGAGCCGACCCAGTGCAGCGGAGGCGGCCTCCAAGAACTCGGGGCTAGGCTGCATCGGCTGGCGGATGGGCGCCAACGAGACCGGTTATTCGACAAGGGGCTCGGAGGCTCCGGCTCCCCTCGCTGGGGCAGCCGGAGCGGGTGCCGCCGCCTCGTAAACAGCAAGGACGCCCTCAAGCGACGCCGCGGCCACGTGCTCGGTGGCCTAGCTGGCCGAGGCGCGCAAAGTTGTAGCACCCTTCTCCGCGGCCACAACAGGGACAGGTGGAGCGGGGTACCGCGACTTGACCTCCCCCTTCACCTTCTTCATCACGCCACCCAGGATGCTGCGCCAAGAGAAGTACGTTAGGAACACAACGACTGAGGGATAATAGGAGATTGCACACTTACTCATCCGAGGCGAAGCGCGCCCTCCTCTTCAGCAGCATGTCGGCCGCGGCCGCTGGCGCTACGGGCGTGCCGGCAGTCCGGATCTTGGCAAGGCGTGAGGCCACGGACTTGGGCACAGCCGTGGTCACCAGTTTCGCTGGCACGGCGCTCCTCGGCAGGGTCACCGCATTGCTTCCCCTGGACGCAGCGCGTCCGGATCGACGCGTAGTGGTCACCTGGGGCCGTCCGGCAGCACCTGCGCCTGACGCCACTTCTTCAGCGGACGCCTCGTAGGAGGCCCCCTCGTCAACCCGGTCCTCGTCGCCCAGGGTCTCCTCCGAGTGCTCCTCGCCGGTACCATTGTCGGCACCAGAGGACACGTCAATCGTGGGCGGAGCAGCCATGGGCACCCCGAAACCTGACACGGCATTCAGCAGCTCGGCCTTGTCAGGAAGGCTATACAGTGGAAGTTGGGCCCCCGAGAGGTCCTCAGGAACCATCCCCAGGAGAGTGATTGAGGCAAGGTCCAGGTCGGCCTCGGCCAGCATCCCCGAGCGCAGCCGGAGCATGTCGTCATTCCCCATCAGCTCCCACATGGGGCGCGAGTGTGCGTGGAGCGGCGCTAGACGCTGCCTCAGGAACTCCTTCATGATCTGGGCCCCTTCAAGCCTCGAGCCCAGGTCGGCTTTGATCCTTGCCAAGACAGGCTCGGCAAGGGGGTCGGTGAGCTTCGCGTAGCTCTAGCCGGCGCGTTTCGCCGGACGGGCGGTAGGCAGCGCCAGCAGCAGATGAACGTGCTGGTCATCCAGATAGACCCACCTCTTCCGGTGGGAGTCTATCTTCTTCCCGGCTGTCATCAGCCGGCAACCATGGTGCTAGAAGATGAAGGAGAAGTAGCTTGAGCACGAACCCTCGTTGTACCGCCGCATGGAGAAGAAGTGGCAGAAGAGGGCGACGGTCGGTTTCACCCCCACAAGCGCCTCAAAATAAAAGGCGAAGATCAACAGGACGAAGATGGAGCGAGGCTGGATGTGGAGAGCGTGCACATGGTAATGGTCCAGGATGGCGTAGAAGAACTCCGAGAAGGGCGGCATGAGCCCGACGGAGATGCTGCGGAGGAAGAAGGGGTAGCAGGACTTCGGCAAGATCCGCGCCGCAGTGCATCCGACCCAAATCTTCGTCGGGCCATGCTCGTTATGGACGCTCGACAAGATAGACTGGACCTCCGAGTAGTCCCCCTCCTCGGTGATGGTGGACTCCTCGAGCGCCGCCTCAAGGGAAGAAGCAGATCCGGACGCCTGCGCGGCACCCTTGCTTTTCTTCGCCATTGCTAAGGTGCCGGAGGATGGAGGCGATTTAGGAAGGCCGGAGGCAAAGGAGGAGGGGATCTAAGCAGGAAGGAAGGGAGGCGATAACTCCTCTGCAGCAAAGACAACCGTGACACCCCGAGACCGATGCGCCAGGTGTCAGCCAGTTATTCGTCGCCGTTGCCATGTCATCCGCTTGCGTGTTGTATCTTGCCCTGTCATCGTGTGCTTGCATCAGCATGTTTTCAAAACTTGCATCTTCCCGAGTCCCCTCGTCCTTTCCGTTGTCCGTTCTGAGCCCAGACACACTCACACGCACCCGTGGTGCCTCCGAATATTTATTTTATGAGTGGCCGAAAAACGTTCTCGAAATGGGTTGAAACTTGGCGTGTGGTCTTATTATAGTGTAGATAGGCCGCCTGCCAAATTTCATCGCATTCAGAGTCCATTTGATAGCCTAACCGTTAATTATAGCGGCACTAGTCGCCGGTTAAAACGTCGGACGTTTTCGGTCTTTGAAAACCCTCGCGTGCCTCTCTCCTCTCTCTCTTCTCAGCCAAGGCCTCCTCCACAGCCCATTCTAACCTCCTCTAGGCCCAACCTACCCCTCCTGGTGTCCAGAGCCGCCCGATCGGATCTAACGGTCCGAATCGGAGCAAAAACCCCTCAAAACAACCCCCAAACCCTAATCCTAACCCCCCGTGCCTATTTAAGCCCCCCCTTCCCTGCCATTTTTGGCCTTCTTCTTCCTCCTCCTCAATTTCCGCGCAGCCCTTCTCCACCGCCGCCACTTGGAACCGCCAAGTCAGCCAGGCACCTCCTCCAGGCCAAGTGGCAGCTAGGGATGGCGCCCACAGGGTTTGGGTATGGGTGGAGCCACCCCATACCCTTACCCGTCTCATTTAAGCTTACCCATCACCCGTACACATACCCGCTGGTGGGTACAAATTTTTCCCATACCCATCACCCGACAGGGTAAATGGGTACCCGCGGGTTGAAATACCCATGTTTGCATAACATCAATTTAAGTGACACGTAATCTTAAACAACAAGATACAATCACAATTTATAATCATCAACACATAATAACATCAATACATACTTATAAACAACAAGACATCATGAACACACCACATTTTATAAACATCAATACTTTGTAGGAAACAACCACTGTTCAAGAATTCACCCGATTAATCAGTTAACGGGCCAGTTAATCGCTACTCACCGCATGGCCGAATCGAATAACACCTATTCATCGAGTTAACTTGTTGGGCCGATTAATTGGCCATTTAGACGGATTAATCAGTTGTCATGCCGATTAATCCCTGCCGGTTCATTAATGGGTGGGCAAACAAAGCCCAAATTTTTGACCCGTAACCCCTTCCATCCCCATCCCGCTCCTTAATAGCTAGGATTAATAATTGTACCTCCTCTCTATGATTTTCATATGTTTAAGGAAGCATGTTTTAGTATACTACCTACCTGTGATCTTGGGAGTATGGTATAATACTTAAAAAATCTTGATATATGTTGGCAAGTTCCTATTCAATCTATCGATTAATGGTCGATTGATGAATCCAGTTAATAGGCCGATTCACCGATTAATCGGTACTCCTAAACCGACCGAGCAGCTACCAGTTAACGATTTCTTGAACATTGGAAACAACTACACATCAAAACATGACAACATAGTCATAAACATTAGTACATAGTCATACATTTTCAAGTTCACAAACACATGACAAAGGGTAGATGTAGCTTTTCCATACTTCTTAGAATTATAAGGGTACATGGGTATGCGGGTATGGGTTATATGATCTCATACCCGTACCCGCTCTACTCGGTGGGTTTGTGATTTCCCTATTTACATACCCATGGGTAGTTTTTTGTCCCATACCCTTACCCTAATAGGGTTTTTACCCACAGGGTTCATGGGTAATGGGTACCCATTGCCATCCCTAGTGGCAGCCAGCCATAGGCTGAGCCACCACCAGGCGCCTCCCGCGGCCAACCTCCATGCGCCACGTGGCTCCAGCCACGTCGCCCGCGCCCCCTCAGCGCCTTCCTCCCGCCGCCAGCCCACGCCAGGGCCGCGCCGGGCCGAACCGGGCCTGACCGGGCCCAACCGCCTCCTGCCGCGCGCCCGCATCGACCTCCTCCCGCTCACCAGGTCGCCCCGCTCGTCCCTCGGTGCGCCGCCGCCGTTCCAAGATCGCCGCCGTCCGGCCTCCCGTCGACCCGCCGCGTTCCAGATCGCCGCCGCCAATCCATCCTGTCGGCCGCCTCCAACCGCGCTGGCCCGCAGCATCTCTGCGCCGCCTCGATGGGCGTCGGCCTTCTCCGTTGACCTCGCTGGCGGAGCTCACCGCTGGCGGCCAGATCCGGCGCCCCCGCGGCTAGATCCGGCCGGCCCGCAACGTTTCCGTCCCTGCCCGGCCTCCGGCGTGCTGCAACGCCGCCCGGCCTCGCTGGAGAACGCCCACCTCCGCGCCGATCCTGCACTGCCAGACCGGCCCTCCCCCGCGTTGACTTCCGATGCAGCTGACCGGTGGGCCCGCAGGCCTGCACCGCCCGGACGTGTCCGTCTCGAAACGGACATGTCCATCTTCCCCTTGCCGTGTCACCGCCAAGTGGGCCCCAGCCACCGGACATGTCCGATCTGACATGGACATGTCCATTTCCCCGAGGTGGTTTTTCTCTCCAAGTCCCAGAAATTGCATATTTTGTTGCATCTTTGCATGCTTGTAACTTTTGTGTGCTTATCCAAATTGAGTGAATGATATGTCAAAATGATCGTTGTGATATGCTCTACACTTTGTTCCATTGTGCCGTGCTTGTTTGAGTTCATCTAGATGCCCTAATCTCTGTTGCAAGAGTGCTACTTGTTATAAACTGCTGTTACTTGTTAATTTGATGCCATGTTTGCGATATGATAACTTGGTGCATGTTTATCCCAATGGAGCATATGATATGTCAAAATGTTCATTGTGTTGTGCTCTTCATGATGGTTGCTGTAGCATGCTTGTTTGAGTTCATATGGCCATGTTAATCTTTGTTGCAAAAGTGCATGTGGCTGTTAAGTGCTGAAACTTGTTATGAGATGCTGATTTCACTTGGTCTTTGCTATTGATGTGTTTGTCTTCATGCCACATGTCTAGATGTTTTAGAAGCACCATTATATGGTATTTTCTGTGGTGCATTTAACTTTCCATGATATGCCTTGAGGTGACTTAAACAAGCTTGTAAACATGCCATGTTGTTGTTGCTATTTTATACTTAGTGAAAAAACTGCTAAGTCTGGAATCTGTTATAACCTGATGCTATGTTTGCTTGATGCCCCACTCAAATCCATGCTTGTTTTGGAGTGGCTAATGATCATCCCTTGTTTCCCATGTTATCCTCTATCCATTCATGCCCTTACTTGCTCATATGACCTGCTGTAGCTTAATTATTTCTTGCTCTCAAGTTGCTATAAATTATACCTGTCAGGATTTTATCAGCATGTTCAATTTGGTGGAGCACGTTGCTATTGATCCATGCCTCCTATGGAGTTTCTCCAATGGAGTTGTTTGCCGTATGATATGTCTACTACATGTCCATGCTCTTTATGTTCTTTTTAGAGTTGACATGTTTGTTGTTTTGTGCCTCCGAAGGCAGCATCGTGATGATGTTTTTGCCTTCCCAGATTTTGACTAAGTCTGGACAATTTTATTAAAACTTGCCATGCTTGTTTAAATGTGTTCCAGCAAACTTTTGGGTGTGTTCTAAGTTCATGCCTGTTAAGTATCATGTCTACTTCACATCCAAGCTTCTTGTTATCATGTTTGGGTGCTGTAGCTTATTTTTACCTTGCTCCAAAGTTGCTATGTGACTGTTAACTTTAGCTTTGCATTGTAACTTGTTTTGCTCGTATCTTTTAGCCCGTTGCTCCGTTTTGAGTGTGCCCTATATGAAACTTGTGTGATTTTGCATGTAGAATCATAATATCATGTTGTTGTCATGTTTGGAGTGAGTTTGCTTGATGTTTGGGTGCATCTTATACCGTTGACTTGTTTGACTTGTTTTGCTCATATCTTCTAGGCTGTAGCTCCGAATTAAACGAACTTTATATGAAACTTGACTAGAATTTTATGTAGATCATCATGATGCATGTTAACTTGATGTTTAACAACTTTAACTTAAGGTTTGTTCAGATCTGGAATGATTTGAAACTATGCATATGAGGACATACCTGTTTTATTATATGTGGATTCCGGCCTCATTTAAACGTGTTGGGTGATGTTGTTCTTGTGTGCTTCCTACCTTGCCATGTATTGCATCATATATAGACTTGTCTTGCATCATATATAGACTTGTCTTGCATCATACTTGGTTGAGCATATTGTCATGTTCTTGTGTTGTGTGTTTACCGTATTGCTTGCTTCTTCTCATTAGTGCTTGTTCCGTTGCGATCGTGAGGATTTGTTCGACTTCACGTGGTTCGTCTTCAAGGCTTCTCCTTCGTCTTCTTCATGGATCCGTTCTTCTTCCTTGCGGGATCTCTGGCAAGATGACCATCACCTTGGATACCTTTACTATCATTGCCATGCTTAGTTGTCTCGATGCTATCGTTACATGTCGCGCTACCCATCATTATTGTGAGCCCCTCTCCTTGTTGCCATGAAACCTCTAACCTTGACACCTTCCTAGCAAACATTGTTTGGCTATGTTACCCACTTGCTCAGCCCCTCTTATAGCGTTGTTATTTGCAGGTGAAGATGAAGATCGTTCCATGTTGGAACTTGTTGTTGGAATATCACAATATCTATTATTATTATTAACACAACTATATACTGGGCATGGGTGGAAGGCTTGGCCTTTTGCTCGGTGTTTTGTTCCACTCATGCCACCTTAGGCACCGATAAACCGGCATTATGTTCCTTGATTTTGTGTTCCTTATACGGTTGGGTATATGGGGACCCCTTGACACTTCATCTTTGAATAAAACTCCTCCAGCAAGGCCCAACATTGGTTTTAATTTGCTCATAATAACAACTTAATTAATTAATTAATTGCATAGGGAGTTAGCGCTACCCGAGATTCTTTCTACATAGCAGGGGGGGGCCAGTGCTGATGGTGTTGGTCCCAAACGGGGAGCTTGCAGGGCCACCTCGAGGAAACTCGAGGGCTGGTTTTACCTGTAGCATCGCCCATCCGGCCATTGCCTGAGACGACATATGCGCTGCTACTATCAGGGTGTCGACACACCGGGAGGTTTTGCTGGACTTGTTTTACCATTGTCGAAATGTCTTGTGCACCGGGATGCCGAGCCTGATCGGATTGTCCCTAAGATAAGGGGTGATAATATTATTATTACTTCTGCTGATCGTCAGAGCTTGTGATGGGCTAAGTTGGGACACCCCTGCAGGGTTATGATCTTTCGAAAGCCGTGCCCGCGGTTATGTGGCAGATTGGAATTTGTTAATGTCCAGTGGTAGAACACTTGACAGAGGATCCGAAGTAAAACACACAACTGTGTGAGTAACCGTGACTGTCTCTTTTCATTTTGAGAAGAGAACACGGTGGGGTTATGTTTGACTCGTAGGTAGTTCAGGATCTTTAGCGATCATTACTAGTTTGAGACCGTTTGCGTAGATGCTCATCTTATTCTTGTACTCGTAAGTTAGCCACCATATTTTGCTTAGTCGCTGCTGCAACCTCACCACTTTACCTCTCCTTACCCATTAAGCTTTGCTAGTCTTGTTACCCATGGTTATGGGATTGCTGAGTCCTCGTGGCTCACAGATACTACAACAATAGTTGCAGGTGCAGGTTTCCGATGACTTGACGTGAGAGCGATGATCGTTGTGTTGGAGTTCTTTCTTCTTCTTCTTCTTCTTCTTCTTCTTCTTCTTCTTGTTCTTCAGTCTTGGGTTAGGTTCCGGGTCGGCAGCCTGGGATAGCAGATGGATGTCGTTGTGCTTTTCATGTTTGCATCCGTAGTCGGATGCCTTGTATTGATGTTGTTGTATTCATGTGACATGTATGTATTGTTGTATCCCCCATGTATGTATGTAATGGTACGATGTAATGATATCCATCTTGCTAAGCGCCCGAAATGTGGTTGTGCCCCAATCACGTAAGTTTCACGTGATCGGGATAGAATCGCATCTTGGGCCTGACAACAACCCCTTTTGTTAAGTTACACGGTTGCCAAGACCGCGTGGGAAGCAGAGTAGCCCACGTCCCATCCAACCGTCGCGCGCCAGCCTGGCCCGCAGTCTTTTTGGGGCCCGCGATGCTTCGTCCTCGACAAAGGCTTCGCCTTGAAGCCAACTCTGCGCGCGCCTTGGGCCCGGGGGCTACTGTCGGCGTCCTAGGAACCAGGGCATGCAGACTTGCCTGTCTGCAGGCCGCGACGCGCTCCTATCATGGCCTGGTATGGCCCAGCTGATCGACCAGCTACCCAAGACCCTCGCGAGGGGGATAGGCCTCGCGAGGACAACGACAACGAGACCCCCTCAGGAGCGGCCTCAGCTAGTTGCTCCGAATGGGCGGAGAATCCAAGGCCAAGCCTGCACCAGGAGGAGGCAGTGACGCAAGTAGTGACGCACCGCGCCAGCGGGTGCTAGCGCGTGCCAGCGGCGCAGTTGCCATTTTGGTGCAAAGGAGACAGCGCAGGCACAGGTTCCCGAGGAGCGGGACAAAGGTTTCCCCTTCGGTGTAACAAGACCGAAGACCGCAAGGACGACAGGAGGATGTCACCACCGAGCCCACCATCGCGTCACCGCCTGATCCTTTTGCAGGTGAAGACCGCTTTTGTCAGGACAAGAACGTCCTTGTGTTCCCGCTCAAAATGGCCGTTGTGGGATCACTTCCTGCCCAAACATTTCGGGGGAAGAGGACCCTGGCCGCCTATATATGTAGCTAGGATCTCCACTATGGGGGAACTCAATTCGGACTAGAACCAGAAACTCGCCCTCACATAAGGGAGCAAGAACTCTTGCCTCCTGACCCTCCTGAGCTCTCTTCCTGAGCTCAGGAACCACTGTACTCATTCATACTCAAGCCCTCCTGAGGCCAATCCACCAAAGCAGGATGTAGGGTTTTACACCGCAAGGTGGCCTGAACCTAGGTAAATTCTTGTGTGATTTACTTGTTGTTCACTTGAATCTCTTCATTGGACGAGGGCGAGACACTAGGTAGACGTGAGTCGGGGAGATCTTCGTTCATGCCCCTGTGTTCGAACTTCTTGGGTTTGCGGAGCCCGTAATCTGACAATACTCATCTACATGCAAGTCGTGATTCCTATTACAAGAACATGATCAATCTCATACATCACATATATCAATCATCACATCCTTTTGGCCATATCACATCACACGGCACATGCTGCAAGAACAAGTGAGACGTCCTCTAATTGTTCTTGCAAGTTTTTACGTGGCTGCTATAGGTTTCTAGCAAGAATGTTTCTTACCTATGCCAAAACCACAACGTGATATGACAATTACTATTTACCCTTCATAAGGACCCTTTTCATCGAATCCGATCCGACTAAAGTGGGAGAGACAGACACCAGCTAGCCACCTTATGCAACTAGTGCATGTCAGTCGGTGAAACTGTCTCACGTAAGCATACGTGTAAGGTCGGTCCGGGCCGCTTCATCCCATGATGCCGCCGAATCAAGATAAGACTAGTAACGGCAAGTAAATTGGTAAATCGACACCCACAACAACCTGTGTTCGACACGTGCATAGAAACTACGCATAGACCTAGCTCATGATGCCACTATTGATGATCATTGCAGAAATTCAAAAAAATCTATGCATCACCAAGATCAATCTATGGAGTGACTGGCAACAAGAGGGGAGTGCATCTTCATACCTTTGAAGATCGTGATGCGGAAGCATTGCAAGAACACGGTTGACGGAGTCGTACACGAAGCGATTCAGATCGCAGCCGAATCCCATCTAAGCGCCGAACAACGGCACCTCTGGGTTCAACACACGTGCAGCCTGGTGACATCTCCCATGCCTTGATCCAGCAAGGAGAGAGGGAGAGGTTGGGGAAGACTTCGTGCAGCAGCAGAACGACGACGTGGTGGTGGTGGTGGTGGAGGAGCGTGGTACTCCAGCAGGGCTTCACCAAGCACTACGAGAGACGAGGAGGGGATGATGTAGGGCTGCGGCGAGAGAGAGATGAACTCACGTGTCTGGCAGCCCCAAAACCCCCACTATATATATATAGGAAGGGGAGGGGTGTGAGCCCCCATCTAGGGTTTCCCCCTAGGGAGTGCAGCCAACCCTAGATCGGTTTGGGGGGGGGGGGCGGCCAGAGGGGGAGAGAGGGGGGCGCACCCTAGGTGGGCTTTAGGCCCATCTGCGCCTAGCATTTCCCCCCTCTTCTCTACCTTGTGCCTTGGGCCCTTGTGGGAGGCAAACCAGCCCACCTAGGGGCTGGTCCCTTCCCTATCTTAGCCCAGGCAAGCCTCGGGGCTGGTGGCCCCTCCCGGTGGAGCACCGGAACCCTTCCGGTGGTCCCGGTACATTACCGATGATGCCCGGAACACTTCCGGTGGCCAAATCCTCCCTTCCTATATATAATTCTTTACCTCTGGACCATTCTGGAACTCCTCGTGATGTCTGGGATCTCATCCGGGACTCCGAACAACATTCGGTAACCACGTGCATACATTCCCTATAACCCTAGCGTCATCGAACCTTCAGTGTGTAGACCCTACGGGTTCGGGAACCATGCAGACATGACCGAGACATCTCTCCGGACAATAACCAACAACGGGATCTAGATACCCATGTTGGCTCCCACATGTTCCACGATGATCTTATCGGATGAACCACGATGTCGGGGATTCAATCAATCTCGTATACAATTCCTTTTGTCTACCGGTATAATACTTGCCCAAGATTCGATCGTCGATATCCTGATACCTTGTTCAATCTCGTCACCGGCAAGTCTCTTTACTCATTCCGTAACACATCACCCTGTGACCAACACCATAGTCACATTGAGGTCACTACGATGATACCTTACCGACTGGGCCCAGAGATACCTCTCCATCATACGGAGTGAAAAATCCCAGTTTCGATTCATGCCAACCCAACAGATACTTTCGGGGATACCCATAGTGTACCTTTACAGCCACCCAGTTATGTTGTGACATTTGGCTCACCCAAAGTACCCTTACAGTATCCGGGAGTTGCAAAATCTCATGGTCTAAGGAAAAGATACTTGACATTGGAAAAGCTTTAGAAGACGAACTTCACGATTGTGTGCTATGCTTAGGATTGGGTCTCGTCCATCACATCATTTTCCAAATGATATGATCCCGTTATCAATGACATCCAATGTCCATGGTATGTAAACCGTAACCATCTATTGATCAACGAGCTAGTCAACTAGAGCCTCACTAGGGACATGTTGTGGTCTATGTATTCACACATGTATTACGATTTCCGGATAGTACAATTATAGCATGAACAATAGACAATTATCATGTACATGGAAATATAATAATAACAATTTTATTATTGCCTCTAGGGCATATTTCCAACAATCATTACATCGTACCATTACATAAATAGATGGGGATATATACAAGTCATACAATAGCCACATGGATACATCAACATCATACACGAGGCATCCGACTACGGATGAGAAACATGAAAAGCACAACGACATCCATCCTACTATCCCAGGCTGCCCACCAGGAATCTATCACATGATCGAAGAAGAAGAAGAAGAAGAAGAAGAAGAAGAAGAAGAAGAAGAAGAAGAAGAAGAAAGAAAGAAAGAACTCCAACACAAGTAAACATCGCTCTCAAGTCAAGTCATCGGAAACCTGCACCTGCAACTGTTGTTGTAGTATCTGCGAGCCACGAGGACTCAACAATGCCATAACCATGGGTATCAAAACTAGCAAAGCTTAATGGGTAGGGAGAAGGATAAGTGATCCTGAACTACCTACGAGTCAGACATAACTCGACCGTGTTCTCTTCTCGAAATGAAAAGAGGCGATCACTGTTACTCATGCGGTTAGTGTATTTTATTTCGGGTTTAGTGTCAAGTTCTCTACAAGCGGATATTAACAAATTCCAATCTGCCACATAATTGCGGGCACGGCTTTCGAAAGATCATAAACCTGCAGGGGTGTCCCAACTTAGCCCATCACAAGCTCTCAAGATCAGCGGAGTAACAACTCCAAATTGGGAAGATCTGATTGTTCTCGGAATCTCGTGCTCAAGATATTTCGACAATAGTAAAGCTAATCCAGCAAGACCGCCTGATCTGCAGACAAATCTCGATAGGTGTCGCACATATCTCGTTCTTGAGGCACACCAGATAGGCAAGACGTCGGGTTGGCTGAGACCCTGGTTGCCTAGGGGGCGCTGCACATCGCCCAGTTTGGACCAACACCTAGAGGAGGACTTGCCGGGGGATTGATTAAGAATCCTCGGGGGATAGATGGTCCCTACGCATGTTTTAGTTAGTAGGAAAAAGTAAAACCAAGGTTGGGCCTTGCTGGAAAAGCTTTGAACAAACTGAATTATCAAGGGGGCCCATAAACCCCAACCGTGTTAGGAACGCAAAATCAAGGAACATATCATCGGTTTATCGGATCCTAAGGCGGCATGAGTGGAACGGAACACCAAGCAAAAGGCCAAGCCTTACACCCATTACCAAGTATATGTGTGCATTAATTAAACATAAGAGATATTGTAATCCAGGATATCCATGTTCCCACAGGGAGCAAACTTCATCTTCACCTACAACTAACAACGCTATAAGAGGGGCTGAGTAAGCGGTGACATAGCCAAACAACGGGTTGCTGGGTTGGTGTAAAATTTAGAGGTTTTTTCATGGCATATTGGGCGGCATGATAAACAAGTGGTGGGTAGCGTGACATATAGCGATAGCATCGAGACAACTAGCATAGCAAGATAGTAGTGAGATCCAGGGTGATGGTCATCTTGCCCGAGATCTTGCTAGGAATAAGAACGAGTCCATGAAGAATACGAAGCCACGAAGACGAACCAAGTGTAGTCGAACGAATCCTCACGATCGCAACGAAATAGGAACTAACGAGAAGAAGGAAACAACATGGTAAACACACAACACATAACATGACATGATGGTTAAGCAAGTATGATGCATGACAAGGCTACATGATGCTACTCATGGCAAGGGATGACGCATACAAGACCACACATCAAAGCAAGTTTAAATGAGGCCGGAAACAACATATAACAATTCCGGTAAGTCCTCATATGCAAATTTTGAAATTGATCCAGATCAGAACAAACCTTATGTTAGAGTTGTTATACTGCAAGTTAAGATTCACCATGATGATCTACACAATTTTCTAGTCAAGTTACATATAAAGTTCATTTAATTCGGAGCTACGGCCTAGAAGATATGAGCAAAACAAGTTAAGCATGACATTGTTGCAAAATGCATTCAAACATCAAGCACACACACTCAAAACATGGATGCAACATGACATGCTGCCTCTACATGCAAAACCAAGCAAGTTTCATATAGAGCACGCTCAAAACGGAGCAACGGATCAACACATACACATGAAACAAGTTTGAAACACAATCTGTCCAAAACAACAACTAGTCATCTTACAAGCATCAAAACAACATGCTACAAGTACAAGCTAGGCACAAGCATGGCATGAACTCAAAGTACAGATTACATGCTTCCAATATCATCAAGTATCAGGTTCATAGGCATCAAGAATAAACCAACATGATCAAGGAAACAAGCAAACTTTATATCACAGATTATGACTTGGTGGAAAACATGGCATATACATGAGCAGAGTTAATATGTTGACATGTTGGAGGCAAGAAATAATTAAGCTACAGTGCAAGAACATGGCAAACAAGAGCATGACATGCTAGTACATAACATGGAGCTCAAGGAACACAACATGGCATATACATGGGAGCAACAGGTTCATGGCATTCATCAAAACAATATGCAAACATGATATAACTGATTCTCAGACATGCTGAAAATCTAGGAATGCAAACAACAACATCATGATGCTGCCTTTGGAGGCACATGACAGCAAGCATAGCAATTGTAATGAACATGCAAAGGTCAATAAAATTGTAGTGGGCATGGCATACTCCAAATAACTCCATTGGCACAACTCCACAAGATGCATAGATTGATTACAATGAGCTTTGCCAAATGGAACATGCTGTTGACAGGCTGACGGATTTATTATGATGACAACTTGAGAGCAAGAAAGAGACATGCTACAACAACTTATAATGGCAAACAAGGGCATGTATGGATAGGGCATAACATGGACTTCAAAACATGATCACTAGACATCTCCAACTATGCACATATTTGACTGTAGCATCAAGCAAACATGGCATCACAATATAACAGTTTCAGACTTGGCTGAAATCACTAAGTCTTTGAAAACAGCAAATAACGAGTAGGTCACTTTACAAGCTTGTTTCACTAACCACAAGGTATATCATGAAAAGTGGATTACACTATTGCAAAGATGACATGATAGTGATCCTAAAACATATTGACATGAGGCTCAAAAGAAAATCACACAAAATGCTATGAAAAGGACAAATGAGCAAGTTATATTTGTTTTCAACATTTTATACCACTTAGCACTTTTGCAACATAGAATAACATGTCAAGATGCAACCTAACATGAATGGAAATGCAACCATCATGTAGAGCACAGAGATATGAACATTTTGACATATTACACACCCAAATCGGAGCAACAAGCACAAAGATGTGATCATCCAAACATGCATACATGCAACAATTTTCTCAGGGACTTAGTAAGAAAAATGACCTCGTGAGAAGTTGGACGGGGAGATCCCGGGGCGGAGCGGAGCGGGACGGGACTGCGTTTGCTTGGAGAAGCACCGAGGTACCGGGACGAAGGGGTCCAGATCGGCCGGATCCAGCAACGAGGTCGCTGGTGACGATGATGTCGGCGGCGGGTATCAGTGTCCAAACCGGCAGATCTTAGGTAGGGGGTCCCGAACTGTGCATCGAAGGATCAAAGGTAACAAGAGGCAGGGGACATGATGTATACCCAGGTTCGGGCCCTCTTGATGGAGGTAATACCCTACTTCCTGCTTGATTGACTTTGATGAGTATAGGGGTTGCAAGAGTTGATCTACCTCGAGTTCGTAATAACTAAACCCTATATGTCTAGCCTGTATGATTATGATTGCCTCTACGGACTAAATCCTCTGGTTTATATAGACACCGGAGGGGGCTAGGGTTGTACAGAGTCAGTTTACAGAGAAAGGAATCTTCATATCCGCACGCCTAGCTTGCCTTCCACGCCAAGGAGAGTCGCATCCGAACACGGGGAAATGATTCCTTGTATCTCCACGGCCCATTAGTCCAGCCCACGTTATGTGGCCCAAACGCCCGAGGACCCCGTAATCCAGGACTCCCTCAGTAGCCCCTGAACTAGTCTTCCGATGACGATGAGTTCGGCACGCCAGTTGTCTTCGGCATCGCAAGGCGGGTTCCTCCTCCAAATACTCCAAAGTAGTACTCTGGACAAGAGATCTATATCCAACTCTATATATAATAGGTTAACCTCCTGTCCACAAAAGCACAAAAAAAATCCAGCGACAGCTTTTTCCGGCGAAACGTCATGTTTGGCTCTGTCATCATTTTGAACCATTTTTCGGGCCTCCCGCCTTGCGTTTTAATATGCAACTCCCATTGACACATCTTGTCAAAGCAGAGATCGTGTCCCCTTATTGAGGGATTCCCATCAATACGAGTTTTGGCAATCTAACCATGCCGCTCGCACGACCCCTTGGGAACAGGCAAGTTTTAAGGCTTGAGAGACGGGGACGCTTGATATTCGCAGTCCATATAAGCAGGTAGAATCCAACTCTTCCGCCCCACGCCTCATTCTCTCTCTGCCTCTCCATCCTCGAGCTCTAGCATCCAAGTTCCAAGATTTTCTTCCCTCTGCTACTCCTCCCACCATGGCCGGCTCTCAAGGCAAATGGATGGCCTCCTCCGTCACGGAGTAGAACATCATGGAGTTGCGGGAAGCGCGATATCTAACGGTGAAGATCAAGCACAGGCTTCCCAATCCGAGATAGGTCATCCTTACTCTGGAGCCCGGCGAGAGGGTGGTGTTCATCCCCCACTTCCTCTGCGGACTCGAATTCGCCCTTCACCCCTTTGTAAGGGGTCTCATGTTCTACTATGGGCTGGATTTTCAACATCTGGCCCCAAATTCGTTTCTTCACATCTCGGTGTTCATCATCGTGTGTGAGGCCTTTCTCCGTGTCCCTCCACACTTCGGCTTATAGCTCAAGATTTATAATGTGGAGCCGAAGGTGGTTGACGGGCAACACACGGACTGTGGTGGCGCCATGGTGAGCAAGCTCCCCAAGGTTAACTGTGTTGAGGATCATTGCAGAAATTCAAAAAAATTCTACGCATCACCAAGATCAATCTATGGAGTGACTAGCAACGAGAGGGGAGTTCATCTTCATACCTTTGAAGATCGTGATGCGAAAGCATTGCAAGAACGCGGTTGACCGAGTCGTACACGAAGCGATTCAGATCACAGCCGAATCCAATCTAAGCCCCGAACAACGGCGCCTCCGCGTTCAATACGCGTGCAGCCCGGTGACGTCTCCCGCGCCTTGATCTAGGAAGGAGAGAGAGAGAGAGAGAGAGAGAGAGAGAGAGAGAGGTTGAGGAAGACTCCGTCCAGCAGCAGCACGACGGTGTGGTGGTGGTGGAAGAGCGTGGTACTCCAGCAGGGCTTCGCCAAGCACTACGACAAACGAGGAGGGGGAGAGGTAGGGCTGCGCCGAGAGAGAGATGAACTCACGTGTCTGGAAGCCCCAAAACCCCCACTATATATAGGGGAAGGGAGGGGGGTGCGCCCCCATCTAAGGTTTCCCCCTAGGGGTGCGGCCAACCCTAGGGCAGAGGGGGAGAGAGGGGGGCGCGCCCTAGGTGGGCCCATGGCCCATCTGCGCCTAAGGTTTCCCCCCTCTTCTCTACCTTGCGCCTTGGGCCCTTGTTGGAGGCGCAACAGCCCACCTAGGGGCGGGTACCTTGCCACTCTTGGCCCACGCAAGCCTCGGGGGCTGGTGGCGCCTCTCGGTGGACCCCCGGAACCGTTCCGGTGGTCCCGGTACATTACCGATGATGCCCAGACACTTCCGGTGGCCAAATCCTCACTTCCTATATATAATTCTTTACCTCCGGACCATTTCGGAACTCCTTGTGATGTCTGGGATCTCATCTGGGACTCCGAACAACCTTCGGTAACCACGTACATACATTCCTTATAACCCTAGCGTCATCGAACCTTCAGTGTGTAGACCCTACGGGTTCGGGAACCATGCAGACATGACCGAGACATCTCTCCGGACAATAACCAACAACGGGATCTAGATACCCATGTTGGCTCCCACATGTTCCACGATGATCTTATCGGATGAACCACGATCTCGGTGAATCAATCAATCCCGTATACAATTCCCTTTGTATACCGGTATGATACTTGCCCGAGATTCGATCGTTGGTATCCCGATACCTTGTTGAATCTCGTCACCAGCAAGTCTCTTTACTCGTTTCGTAACACATCATCCCGTGACCAACTCCTTAGTCATATTGAGCTTATTACGATGATGTCTTACCGAATGGGCCCAGAGATACCTCTCCGTCATATGGAGTGACAAATCCCTGTCTCGAGTCATGCCAACCCAACAGATATTTTCGGGCATACCCGTAGTATAACTATATGGCCACCAGTTATGTTGTGATGTTTGGCACACCCAAAGTACTCCTACGGTATCCGGGAGGTACACAATCTCATGCTCTATGGAAAATATACTTGACATTGGAAAATATTTAGTAGACAAACTACACGATCTTGTGCTATGCTTAGGATTGGGTCTTGTCCATCACATCATTCTCCTAATGATGTGATCCCGTTATCAATGACATCCAATGTCCACGGTCAGGAAACCGAAATGATCTATTGATCAACGAGCTAGTCAACTAGAGGCTCACTAAGGACATGTTGTGGTCTATGTATTCACACCTGTATTACGATTTTTGGATAATACAATTATAGCATGAACAATAGACAATTATCATGTACATGGAAATATAATAATAACCATTTTATTATTGCATCTAGGGCATATTTCCAACAGTATCCCACTTGCACTAGAGTCAATAATCTAGTTACATTGTGATGAATCGAACACCCATAGAGTTCTGGTGTTGATCATGTTTTGCTCGTGGAAGAGGTTTAGCCAACGGATGTGTGACATTCAGATCCGTATGCACTTTACAAATATCTATGTCTCCATCTGGAATATAACCACGAATGGAGTTGAAACGGCGCTTGATGTGCTTGGTCTTCTTGTGAAACCTGGGCTCCTTGGCAATGGCAATAGCTACAGTGTTGTCATAGAAGAGAGTCATCGGTCCCGACGTGCTTGGAATAACTCCTAGGTCGGTGATGAACTACTTCATCCAGACTCCTTCCTGTGCTGCTTCGGAAGCAGCTATGTACTCCGCTTCACATGTAGATGCCGCCACAACGCTTTGCTTGCAACTACACCAGCTGACTGCCCCACCATTCAAAATATACACGTATCCGGTTTGTGACTTGGAGTCATCCGAATCTGTGTCGAAGCTAGCATCAACGTAACCCTTTACGACGAGCTCTTCGTCACCTCCATAAAAGAGAAACATATCCTTAGTCCTTTCAGGTACTTCACGATGTTCTTGACCGATGTCTAGTGTTCCATTCTGGGATCACTTTGGTACCTCCCCACCAAACTTATGACAACGTTCACATCTGGTCTGGTACACAGCATGGCATACATAATAGAACCCATGGCCGAGGCATAGGGGATGACACTCATCTTTTCTCTATCTTCTGCCGAGGTCGGGCATTGAGCTGTGCTCAATCTCATACCTTGCAATACAGGCAAGAACCCTTTCTTGGACTGATCCATATTGAACTTCTTCAATATCTATTCAAGGTATGTACTTTGCGAAAGACCAATGAGGTGTCTCGATCTATCTCTATAGATCTTGATGCCTAATATGTAAGCAGCTTCTCCAAGTTCATTCATTGAAAAACACTTATTCAAGTAGGCCTTTATGCTTTCCAAGAGTTCTACATCATTTCCCATCAACAATATGTCATCCACATATAATATGAGAAATGCTACAGAGCTCCCACTCACTTCGTTGTAAATACATGCTTCAAGCTTCTCCCTAGGTCTATATGAACCCAAATGCTTTGATCACTTCATCAAAGAGAATGTTCCAACTCCGAGATGCTTGCAGCAACCCATAGATGGAGCGCTGGAGCTTGCATACCTTGTTAGCATTCTTAGGATCAACAAAACCTTCTGGCTGCATCATATACAATTCTTCCTTAAGGAAGCCGTTCAGGAATGCCATTTTGACGTCCATTTGCCATATCTCATAATCATAGAATGCGGCAATTGCTAACATGATTCGGGCGGACTTCAGCATCGCTATGGGAGAGAAAGTCTCATCATAGTCAATTCCTTGAACTTGTCGATAACCCTTAGCGACAAGCCGAGCCTTATAGATGGTCACATTTCCATCCGCGTCAGTCTTCTTCTTAAAGATCCATTTATTTTCTATGGCTTGCCGATCATCGGGCAAGTCAACCAAAGTCCATACTTTGTTATCATACATGGATCCTATCTCGTATTCATGGCTTCAAGCCATTTGTTGGAATCCGGGTCCGCCATCGCTTCTTCGTAGTTTGAAGGTTCATCGTTGTCTACCAACATGCTTTCCCGGACAGGGTTACCGTACCACTCTGGTGCGGAACGTGTCCTCGTGGACCTACGAAGTTCAGCAGTAATTTGATCCGAAGTTTCATGATCAATATCATTAACTTCCTCTCTAGTTGGTGCAGGCACCACAGAAACATCTTCCTGCACTGCGCTACTTTCCGGTTCGAGAGGGGTGACAACCACCTCACCAAGTTCCACTTTCCTCCCACTTACTTCTTTCGAGAGAAACTCTTTCTCCAGAAAGGATCCATTCTTGGCAACAAAGACCTTGCCTACGGATATGAGGTAGAAGGTATACCCAATAGTTTGCTTAGGGTATCCTATGAAGACGCATTTTTGCGATTTGGGTTCGAGCTTTTCATGTTGAAGTTTCTTGACATAAGCATCGCATCCCCAAACTTTTAGAAATGACAACTTAGGTTTCTTCCCAAACCATAGTTCATAGGGTGTCGTCTCAACGGATTTAGACGGTGCCCTATTTAAAGTGAATGCGGCAGTCTCTAAAGCATAACCCCAAAATGATAGCGGTAAGTCGGTAAGAGACGTCATGGATCGCACCATGTCCAACAGAGTAAGATTACGACGTTCGGACATACTGTTACGCTGAGGTGTTCCAGGCGGCGTCAGTTGTGAAACAATTCCACATTCCCTTAGGTGCATGCCAAATTCGTGACTTAAATATTCTCCACGATCTGATCGTAAGAACTTTATATTTTCTGTCACATTGATTCTCAACCTCATTCTCAAATTCCTAGAACTTTTCCAAGGTCTCAGACATGTATTTCATCAAGTAGACATACCCATATCTACTTAAGTCATCAGTGAGGGTGAGAACATAACGATAACCACGGCGAGCCTCAACGCTCATCGGACCGCACGCATCAGTATGTATGATTTCCAGCAAGTTGGTTGCTTGCTCCATTGTTCCGGAGAACGGAGTCTTGGTCATCTTGCCCAAGAGGCATGGTTCGCACGTGTCAAATGATTCATAATCAAGAGACTCCAAAAGTCCATCTGCATGGAGTTTCTTCATGCGTTTGACACCAATGTGACCAAGGCGGCAGTGCCACGAGTATTTGGGACTATCATTATCAACCTTACATCTTTGGGCATTCACACTATGAATATGTGTAACATCACGTTGGAGATTTAATAAAAATAAACCATTTATCAGCTGGGCATGACCATAAAACATTTCTCTCATATAAATAGAACAACCATTATTCTCAGATTTAAATGAGTAGCCATCTCGCATTAAACGAGATCCAGATACAATGTTTATGCTCAAAGCTGGTACTAAATAACAATTATTGATGTTTAAAACTAATCCCGAAGGTAGATGTAGAGGTAGCATGCCGACGGCGATCACATCGACCTTGAACCATTCCCGATGCTCATCGTCACCTTGTCCTTCGCCAGTCTCGCTTATTCCACAGCTCCTACTTTCAGTTACAAATGTGAGCAACTGCACCGGTATCAAATACCCAGGAGCTACTACGAGCGCTGGTAAGGTAGACATCAACAACATGTATATCACATATACCTTTGACGTTGCCAGCCTTCTTATCTGCTAAGTATTTGGGGCAATTCCGCTTCCAGTGACCCATTCCCCTGCAATAAAAGCACTCAGTCTCAGGCTTGGGTCCATTCTTTGGCTTCTTCCCAGCAACTGGCTTACCGGGCGCGGCAACTCCCTTGCCGTCCTTCTTGAAGTTCTTCTTACCCTTGCCTTTCTTGAACTTAGTGGTTTTATTTACCATCAACACTTGATGTTCCTTCTTGATCTCCACCTCTGCTGATTTTAGCATTGAATATAACTCGGGAATGGCCTTCTCCATCTCTTGCATATTGTAGTTCATCACAAAGCTCTTGTAGCTAGGTGGAAGCGACTGGAGGATTCTGTCAATGACCGCATCATCTAGGAGATTAACTCCCAGCTGAGACAAGCGGTTGTGCAACCCAGACATCCTGAGCATATGCTCACTTACAGAACTATTTCCCTCCATCTTACAACTGTAGAACTTGTTAGAGACATCATATTTCTCGACCCGGGCATGAGCTTGGAAAATCATTTTCAGCTCTTGGAACATCTCATATGCTCCGTGTTGCTCAAAACGCTTTCGGAGCCCCGATTCTAAGCTGTAAAGCATGCCGCACTGAACCAGGGAATAATCATCACTGCGCGACTGCTAGGCGTTCATAATGTCTTGAGTTGCTGGAAAAATGGGTGCGTCACCTCGCGGTGCTTCAAGGACATATGCTTTCTTGGCTGCTATGAGGATGATCCTCAAGTTACGGACCCAATCCGTATAGTTGCTACCATCGTCTTTTAGCTTGGTTTTCTCTAGGAACATGTTGAATTTGAAGGCAACATTAGGGTGGGCCATTTGATCTACAAGACACATTGTAAAGATTTTAGACTATGTTCATGATAATTAGGTTCATCTAAACAAATTTAATGAACTCCCACTCGGATAGACATCTCTCTAGTCATCTAAGTGATACATGATCCGAATCGACTAGGCCGTGTCCGATCATCATGTGAGACAGACTAGTCATCAACGGTGAACATCTCCATGTTGATCGTATCTTCTATATGACTCATGTTCGACCTTTTGGTCTTCCGTATTCCGAGGCCATGTCTGTACATGCTAGGCTCGTCAAGTCAACCTAAGTGTATTGCGTGTGTAAATCTGGCTTACACCTGTTGTATGCGAACGTTAGAGCCTATCACTCTCGATCGTCACGTGGTGCTTCGAAACAACGAACCTTAGCAATGGTGCACAGTTTGGGGGAACACAATTCTTGAAATTTTAGTGAGAGATCATCTTATTTATGCGATGGTCGTTCTAAGCAAATAAGATGTAAAACATGATAAACATCACATGCAATCAAATAGTGACATGATAGGGCCAATATCATTTTGCTCCTTTTGATCTCCATCTTCAGAGCTCCATGATCATCATCGTCACCGGCATGACACCATGATCTCCATCATCATGATCTCCATCATCGTGTCTTCATGAAGTTGTCTCGCCAAACATTACTTCTACTACTATGGTTAACGGTTAGCAATAAAGTAAAGTAATTACATGGCGTTTTCAATGACACACAGGTCATACAATAAAATAAGACAACTCCTATGGCTCCTGCCGATTGTCATACTCATCGACATGCAAGTCGTGATTCCTATTACAAGGAGATGATCAATCTCATACATCACATATATCATTCATCACAACCTCTTGGCCATATCACATCACATGAGACATGCTGCAAGAACAAGTTAGATGTCCTCTAATTGTTGTTGCAAGATTTTACGTGGTTGCTATAGGTTTCTAGCAAGAACGTTTCTTACCTACGACAAAACCACAACGTGATATGCCAATTTCTATTTATCCTTCATAAGGACCCGTTTCATCAAATCCGATCCAACTAAAGTGGGAGAGAGAGACACCTGCTAGCCACCTTATGCAACCAGTGCATGTCAGTAGGTGGAACCTGTCTCACGTAAGCGTACGTGTAAGGCCGGTCTGGGCTGCTTCATCCCACGATGCCACCGAATCAAGATAAGACTAGTAAAGGCAAGTAAATTGACAAATCGACACCCACAACAACTTGTGTACTACTCGTGCATAGAAACTACGCATAGACCTAGCTCATGAGGCCACTGTTGATGACCGTTGCAGAAATTCAAAAAAATTCTATGCATCACCAAGATCAATCTATGGCGTGACTAACAACGAGTGGGGAGTGCATCTTCATACCTTTGAAGATCGTGTTGTGGAAGCATTGCAAGAACGCGGTTGACGGAGTTGTACACGAAGCGATCCAGATCACGGCCGAATCTGATCTAAGCGCCGAACAACGGCGCCTCCGCGTTCAACACACGTGAAGCCCGATGACGTCTCCCGCACCTTGATTTAGCAAGGAGAGAGGGAGAGGTTGGGGAAGACTCCGTCCAGCAGCAGCATGACGGCGTGGTGGTGGTGGAGGAGCGTGGTACTCCAGCAGGGCTTCGCCAATCACTACGAGAGACGAGGAGGGGGAGAGGTAGGGCTGCGCCGAGAGAGAGAGATGAACTCACATGTGTGGCAGCCCCAAAACCCCCACTATATATAGGGGAAGGCGAGGGGGCTGCGCCCCATCTACCCATATAGGGTTTCCCCCGAGGGGGTGCGGCCGACCCTAGATG
>LR738711.1:511875244-511967195 GCA_902687465.1 Secale cereale
GGGTAGAGAGGGGGGCGCGCCCTAAGTGGGCCTTAGGCCCATCTGCGCCTAGGGTTTCCCCCCTCTTCTCTACCTTTCGCCCCTATGGGAGGTGCACAACCCACCTAGGGGCTGGTCCCTTCCCACTCTTGGCCCACGCAAGCCTCCGGGGCTGGTGCCCCCTCCCGATGGACCCCCGGAACCCTTCCGGTGGTCCCTGTACATTACTGATGATGCTCGGAACACTTTCGGTGGCCAAATCCTCACTTCCTATATATAATTCTTTACCTCCGGACCATTCCGGAACTCCTCGTGACATCCGGGATCTCATCCAGGACTCCGAACAACATTCGGTATCCACGTGCATACATTCCCTATAACTCTAGCATCATCGAACCTTAAGTGTGTAGACCCTAGGGGTTTGGGAACCATGCAGACATGACCGAGACATCTCTTCGGCCAATAACCAACAGCGGGATCTGGATACCCATGTTGGCTTCCACATTTTTTGCGATGATCTTATCGGATGAACCACGATGATGGGGATTCAATCAATCCCGTATACAATTCCCTTTGTCTACCGGTATGATACTTCCCCGTTATTCGATTGTCGGTATCCCGATACCTTGTTCAATCTCATCACTAGCAAGTCTCTTTACTCATTTCATAACACATCATCCCGTGACCAAATCCTTAGTCACATTGAGCTCATTACGATGATGTCTTATCGAATGGGCCTAGAGATACCTCTCCGTCATACGGAGTGACAAATCCCAGTCTCGATTCATACCAACCCAACAGATACTTTCGGGGATACCCGTAGTGTACCTTTGTAGCCACCCAGTTACATTGTGACGTTTGGCACACCCAAAGTACTCCTACGGTATCCGAGATTTGCACAATCTCATGGTCTGAGGAAAGATACTTGACAGTGGAAAAGCTTTAGCAGACGAACTACACGATCTTGTGCCATGCTTAGGATTGGGTCTTGTCCATCACATCATTCTCCTAATGATGTGATCCTGTTATCAATGACATTCAATGTCCATGGTCAGGAAACCATAACCATCTATTGATCAACGAGCTAGTCAAATAGAGGCTCACTAGGGACATGTTGTGGTCTATGTATTCACACATGTATTACGATTTCCGGATAATACAATTATAGAATGAACAATAGACAATTATCATGTACAAGGAAATATAATAATAACCATTTTATTATTGCCTCTAGGGCATATTTCCAAGAAACTGGCGAAAGGAGGTTTTTGTGGGCACCGTCAAGATATGGCAAAAGGAATGGTTTTATATCACAGAACCTCGCGGCTCCAAATGGGCAACCGCTCCAACCTTTACATCCGGACCCCCGCTGAGGCTCACATCCTGTACCGACAAGGGTCCGGACTGGGGTTCGGTCCCTGAGGTGTTGTTGTTGTTGCAAAAACGCTTCAAGAGTATGATAGCAAAGGACGTTACCCTCGCTGATGTAATCCAAATGATGCTGATGCGCCGCACACTTCCCTGCCAACGGCGGCCCCTCAAGATGTGGGAGTTCAATCCGGAAGGTCGCGGACCCTACAGTAGTTCTACGGCATGACGCATAAGGGGAATTGGAAGCTGCTTTTTAAGAAGCAGAAAACGTGGCCGAAGTCATCAGACGACACCGTCCTCGACTGCAACCATCCGGCCACCGAGGTAAATTCTTAAACCTCGGAACACTAATAGGTTCGTCGCTCCGAAGGAGAAGTATTGAGTAGTCCATCCCCAAACAGGTTTGGATCAAGAAGGTGCAGCAGATGCGGTGTCTGGCTCTGCTCCTTGAAGACCCAACCAATCCTCTACTAATGAGGATGCTGGTCCCAGCGCCGTACCAGGCGTCGGTTAAGAAGGACAAGAATAAGAAGAAAAAAGAGGAGGGCACTTCGGACGCAATGTCCGGAGAAGCCGATGCCCTGTCCTCCCACGAGGGCGATGATGATAAGGAAGAGCAGGAAGAAGAGGAAGATCCTCCCTGTAAGGGCAAGAAGAGGGCGGCCTCCGAAGACCTGGAGGCCGAAGCCTCCAAGAGGGACAAAATCATCATCCCTGATGACTCAGAGTCAGACACCGAGGCCATCCCAAAGCATCGTCGTCGGACCAAGCCCCAAGCCGACTTCTAAGTAGCACGAGATCCTTCACTTTATCTGATCTCTATGACCCGTGATGATAACTCTAAGTTCTATCTTTTAGTCCGGCCCACGATATTCCCCAACAATCCTCATCCGCGGGGAATCTAGCGCCGGAAATGATGGAGAGTGATTCGCCTCCATTGGCTTCCCCGCCACTTAGGGCGGATGACGCCGAGGTGGTATCTCACAGGCCCTCCCCAAGGGTTGAAGAGCCACGCGGGGGGGGGGGGGAGGGGCTATTTAAGGGCGCTAGAGGGTAATGCCTCGGCTGCGGGGTGACTATGGGGTACAACCCCCATGGAGACCGGCGACGGGAGCCCCGGTCAATCCGACCCTCAGCCGCATACCACTCCGGAGGTCCGTAGGGCTCCGGAGTCTAATGAGCGACCCCCTGCAGGAGAAGAGGGAGCAGGAACCTCTGCCAATCCGGAGGCGCCAAATACCAAGGCGGAGGCACTCCAAAGTGCATCCGTCCTAGACGAGCACCGCATCCAGATGGGTACGGTGTCTGAGAAGATTTAGTGCATCAAGAGCGGGCTGAACGAAGCCTTCTCCAGCCTGCTAGTGGGCTTCGAGGTACGCAATGTAATGTTTTTGATCATTTTTATGAGAAATATGCGTATAGATATATAGTAGCCCCTAAGACTCTGTTTTGTTTTTTGAAAGAAAAGCGAGCAGAGGATTGAGAATCAGTGGTCAGGTGGTGACATACTTTCAATTTGTATTAAAATAGGCTTCGCTGTTAGCAGCAACTGCCCAATCAGCGGAAGTTTCTGAACTCAAACGGAAACTGGAGTGAGCCGATGAGGACCTAGTCCTTGTTAACACACGGCTCGACCAGGCGCAAGGAATAAGGTCCATCTTACTATGTGCCTATTTTATGTCTGTGCTTTGTGGAATTTCAAGAGCTGCAATGTGCGTGTATGTACAGACGGTGCCACGCGGTGGAGACCCTCAGGGGTGAGCTTGCCCAAGCCAAGGAGTAGGCAAGGGTAAGCCAGGCAGCTGCTAATAAAGCGGTTGCGGATTTAATGGCCGAACAGGCCGGTCGACACCGTTTTAAGGAACGGGTGACCGAGACAGAGCAAAAGCTCAAGGACATCGTCGCCAAGTGCGAGTCCTTGGAAAAAGATAATAAGGAGAAGGGGACCGAACTCACCAAGGCCCTTCAACACGCTTCGGAGGCGCGGTCCGAATCCTGCGCAGCCCATGAAGAAATCCGGTTGTGGCTGCCTGAATATATACCGAACAACTACTTTGGCCTGGTGCGGCCTCTCGTCAATGCGCTGCCTCGAATCGACAATGTCAAGAGGTGGTCTCGTATAGAAGGGGCGCGAACGGCCTTTGCCTGTGTGAAGATGCACTGGGTGAAGATGAAGGCCGAAAAGGTGGCGGTTGAGGGTACGCTCAAAAGCAAGGACCGCCTCACACTAGAGCGCTATTTTGAGGATGTACTAACGGGTGCCGTCCTTATATAAGGCCAATGCTCCAAGGATGTAGTGTTCGAATGAACGAGTCCGAACTGCTCGGGAGTTTGTATCATGAACTAAGTCTTTTGTAATATGTCCTTTTCTTTATGACGAGTTTTATCCTCATGTGCGGCCGTTTTTATACCTGAGAGTTCCCAGTCGTCGTCTTCAACCCCCATGTAGATACTACCGGGGTGTTCGGAGTTGCACATGAATACACTTAAGCCAACGCCTTGGTCCATGAAGGAGGCATCAGTGCAGCGAACCAAACAATCAGACTATTCGGTTTTATTGCTCTCACTTAGCCATAGGAGCTTAATGATGGGTCTACAAAGTAGCCCCTAGTATGTACGTGGCTGCCCCCAATGTGGGTGTGTTACATATGTGACCGGGAAATAGTCCTTCATGTAATACGAAAAAATTGCTAAATATTGTAATAAGTCTCCGAGCGGCTGTCCAACTCTCGCCACATCATGACAGTCAGATTTCGGCTTTCTATATTGAGGTGCTTAACCGGGCGAACCAGAAACACAATTGCAGTAGTTCTCCCTTTACTACCCTAGCCGATTTGACGGAACGTAAGGTAGCAAACAGAGGAGCTGGACAACCCAACTATTGACCAAAGACATGATTCGGAGTTGATGCATACACTGCCGAGCTCGGGACACCGAATTGTGCTGTTAAGCTGTTCGGACTTTTTGTTTGGCAACACAAGTGTTGCCTTATAGAGCCTCTAGCAATTTGTGCCGATCGTGAGACAACTGAAGAGACGACATTTAAGTAAAGACATACCGATAAGAATTTGGTTCACTGTAATCTGATTGATACGTCAAAGCGTAGTCTTACAGAGGGTACCATATTCACCAAGGTCATTTTACATGCCGGGGGTCTAGCACTAAGGGAAAAGCTCTATGTAGGTTCTTTGTGGGAAGTTTGTGGTCTATGAAATCCCTTGCACCTTCCTGCCGCACATCTGCATCGCTTTTGCCTAAGTAAGAAAGGTTCCTTGAGGGGAATGGTCTTCGGCTATCTATATTGAACCAGGCTCGGAGAGAGTCTTTTGTGAGTCTGTAGGATGAGTAGGTTTTGATTTCACCTGTGATAAAAAGCAAAAATATGAATAGAGAAAGGGGAGGGTCGTATAAGGTCGAACCGTGCTATAGGCCTTTCCTGTAATATGCCTCCGCTGATGCCCAAGGTATTTTGAGTGCATAGTTATGCATGCGCGGTACGAATTGTGCTGTTGTGCGTGGCGATCGACGGAGGCGAAACTACTAATCCAGCCCTGGGTTTGTCGGGCTGTTGGTATGCGGAACTGTCCGACCTTGCACAATAAAGTCTGGCGGCCTAGTAGCCGATAAGGTGTGCGGCTTGACAGGGCCGCTTTCTATGTCGGCCGCGATGGCCGCAGTATTCTCCTTAGTACGGAGGGGCAATCCACGCTTCCGTTGATTGTAATGATGCCACGTGGACCGGGCATCTTGACCTTTAGGTAGGCATTGTGCGGAACCGCGTTGAAGTGGGCGAAAGCGGAACATCCGAGCAGTGCGTGATAGCCGCTGTGGAAAGGGCCGATATCGAAGGTCAAGTCCTCGTGTCAGAAGTTGTCTGGCGAACCAAAGATGACTTCCAGTGTGATTGAGCCCGTGCAGCTGGACTCCACACCAGGTATTATTCCCTTGAAGGTAGTTTTAGTGGGCTTGACTCTTGACGAATCGATGCCCATTTAGCAGGCAGTGTCTTGATAAAGTATATTCAGACTGCTGCCGCCATCCATGAGGACTCACATGAGGAGGAATCCATTAATGATTAGATAGAGGACCAATGCTGCTGAACCTCCATGACGGATATTGGTTGGGTGGTCCTTTCGATCGAAGGCGATCGGACAAGCCATCCATGGGTTGAATTTTGGGGCGACCGGCTCTAAGGCATAGACGTCCCGTAGTACGTGCTTTCGTTTTATTTTAGGGATATGTGTGACATATATCATATTCACTGTTTTAACTTCTGGGGGCAATTGCTTCTGTCCCCCTGTGTTCGATTTACGAGGCTCTTGGCCATCGTCGTCGCTGGGCGATTGATACGTCTCCAACATATCTATAATTTTTTATTGTTCCATGCTATTATATAATCTGTTTTGGATGTTTAATGGGATTTATTATTCACTTTTATATTATTTTTGGGACTAACCTACTAACCCAAGGCCCAGTGCAAATTGGTGTTTTTTTGCCTATTTCAGTGTTTCGCAGAAAAGGAATATAAAACAGAGTCCAAACGGAATGAAACCTTCGGGAGAGTCGTTTTTGGAACAATTGCAACACACAAGACTTGGAGTACACGCCAGGAAAGAAACAAGGCGGCCACGAGGGCAGGGGGCGCGCCCAGGGGGGAGCGATCCCCACCCTCATGGGCCCTTCATTGCTCCCCTGACGTGTCTCTTCCTCCTATGTATGTCCACATACCTTGAAAACATCTGAGAGCACCACGAAACCCTAATTCCACCGCCCCAACCTTCTGTACCCGTGAGATCCCATCTTGGGGCCTTTTCCGGAGCTCCACCAGAGGGGCATCAATCACAGAGGGCTTCTACATCAACACCATAGCCTCTCCGATGATTTGTGAGTAGTTTCCCACAGACCTTCGGTTCCATTGTTATTAGCTAGATGGCTTATTCTCTCTGTTTGGATCTCAATACAAAGTTCTCCTCGATCTTCTTGGAGATATATTCAATGTAAATCTTTTGCGGTGTGTTTGTCGAGATCCGTTGAATTGTGGGTTTATGATCAAGATTATCTATGAACAATATTTGATTCCTTTATGAAATCTTTTATGCATGATTTAAATATCTTTGGAAGTCTCTTCGAATTATCAGTTTGGTGTGGCACACTAGATTGATCTTTCTTGCAATGGTAGAAGTGCTTAGCTTTGGGTTCAATCTCGCGGTGTCCTTTCCAAGTGACAGCAGGGGCAGCAAGGCACGTATTGTATTGTTGACATCGAGCATAAAAAGATGGGGTTTACATCATATTGCATGAGTTTATCCCTCCACATCATGTCATCTTGCTTAAGGCGTTACTCTGTTCTTATGAACTTAATACTCTAGATGCATGCTGGATAGCGGTCGATGTGTGGAGTAATAGTAGTAGATGCAGAATCATTTCGATCTACTTTTCACGGACGTGATGCCTATATACAATGATCATGCCTAGATATTCTCATAACTATGTTCTTTTCTATCAATTGCTCGACAATATTTTGTTCACCCACCGTAGAAATCTGCTATCATGAGAGAAGACACTAGTGAAACCTATGGCCCCCGGGTCTATCTTCCATTATATCAATCTTCCATCAACTATTTATCTTTCCTTTACTTTTATTTTGAAATCTTTACTTTCAATCTATACCAAAAATACCAAACATATTATCTTATTATCTCTATCAGATCTCACTTTTGCAAGTGGTCGAGAAGGGATTGACAACCCCTTTATCTCGTTGGTTGCAAGGTTCTTATTTGTTTATGTAGGTACGAGGGACGCGCGCGTGGTCTCCTACTGGATTGATACCTTGGTTCTCAAAAACTGAGGGAAATACTTACGCTACCGTGTTGCATCACCCTTTCCTCTTCAAGGGAAAAACAACGCAAGCTCAAGAGGTACCAAGAAGAATTTCTGGCACCGTTGCCGGGGAGACTTACACCAAGTCAGGTCAAGATTTGATTGCCCGTCAACTTGCCATTTCCTGGTGCCGTTGCCGGGGAGATCTACGCAAAAGTCATATACTAGGTACCCATCACAAACAGTTATCCCTCGCATTACATTATTTGCCATTTGCCTCTCGTTTTCCTCTCCCCCACTCCACCCTTGCCGTTTTATTCACCCTTTTCCGTTTGGCTCTTTTCGCTTGCTTCTTGTTTGCTTGTGTGTTGGATTTCTTGTTCGTCACTATGGCTCAAGACAATATCAAATTGTGTGACTTTTCCAATACCAACAATAATGATATTATTACCACTCCGATTGCTCCTATTATCCATGCTGAATCTTGTGAAATCAATTCTGCTCTGTTAAACCTTGTTATGAAAGATCAATTCTCCAGCCTTCCTTGTGAAGATGCCGCTACCCATCTAAACAACTTTGTTGACTGGTGCGATATGCAAAAGAAGAGAGATACAGATAATGATACTGTTAAATTGAAGCTATTTCCGTTTTCCCTTAGAGATCATGCTAAAACTTGGATCTCTTCTTTGCCTAGAAAGCATTGATTATGGAAAAAGTACAAAGATGTCTTTATCTCTAAGTATTTTCCTCCCGCTAAGATTACCTCTCTTAGAAACGATATTATGAATTTTAAGCAACTTGATCATGAGCATGTTTCACAAGCTTGGGAGAGGATGAAATTAATGATACGTAATTGCCCTACACATGGTTTGAACTTATGGATGATTATACAAAACTTTTATGCTGGATTGACTTTTGCTTCTAGAAATCTTTTAGACTCGGCCGCGGGGGGGCACTTTCATGGAAATCACATTAGGGGAAGCTACTAAACACCTAGATAATATTATGGTTAATTACTCTCAGTCGCACACAAAAAGATCTACTAGTAAAAAAGTACACGGTATTGAAGAGATTAGTGTTTTGAGTGGAAAGATGGAAGAACTTATGAAATTATTTGCTACTAAGAGTGTATCCTCTGATCCTAATGATATGCCTTTGTCCACGTTGATAGAGAATAATAATGAATCAATACATGTGAATTCTGTTGGTAGGAATAATTTTGGTAACAACGCATATAGAGGAAACTTCAATTCTAGGCCTTTCCCTAGTAATTCCTCTAATAATTATGGTAATTCCTACAAGAACTCTTATGGAAATTTTAATAAGATGCCCTCTGAATTTGAGACTAGTGTTAAAGAATTTATGAATTCACAAAAGAATTTCAATGTTGTGCTTGAAGAAACATTGCTTAAGATTGATGAGTTGGCTAGGAACATGGATAGAATTTCTCTTGATGTTGATTCTTTGAAATTAGATCTATCCCACCTAAGCATGATAGCAATGAGTCCATCAAAGCCATGAGAATTTCCATTGATGAGTACAAAGAAAGAACCATGAGGATGCGTGCTAAAAGAGATTGCTTTGTGAAAGCGTGTTCTTCTAGTTTTCATGATAATAATGATGAAGATCTAAAAGTGATTGATGTGTCCCTTCCAATATGAATCTTGATAAACATGCGGCTGGAGATGAGTCAACTTTAGTTAAAAGGCGTTCCAATGATTCAAAGTTTTTAGATCTTGATGCTAAAATTGTTAAAAGTGGGATATAAGAGGTCAAAACTTTACATAGCAATGAACCCACTATTTTGGATTTCAAGGTATTTAATTATGATAATTGCTCTTTGATAGATTGTATTTCCTTGTTGCAATCCGTGCTAAATTCTCCTCATGCTTATAGTCAAAATAAAGCCTTTACCAAACACATAGTTGATGCTTTAATGCAATCTTATGAAGAAAAACTTGAATTTGAAGTTTCTATCCATAGAAAACTTTATGATGAGTGGGAACCTACTATTAAAATTAAGATTAAATATCATGAATGCTATGCTCTGTGTGATTTGGGTGCTAGTGTCTCCACAATTCCAAAAACTTTGTGTGATATGTAGGTTTCCATGAACTTGATGATTGTTCTTTAAATTTTCATCTTGTGGATTCTACCATTAAGAAACCTATGGGAAGGATTAATGATGTTCTTATTGTTGCAAATAGGGATTATGTGCCCGTAGATTTCATCGTTCTTGATATAGATTGCAATCCTACATGTCCTATTATTCATGGTAGACCTTTCCTTAGAACGATTGGTGCAATTATTGATATGAAGGAAGGAAATACTAGATTCCAATTTCCGTTAAGGAAAGGCATGAAACACTTTCCTAGAAAGAAAATTAAATTACCTTATGAATCTATTATGAGAGCCAGTTATGGATTGCCTACCAAGGATGGCAATACCTAGATCTATTCTTGTATCATGCCTAACTAGGGGCGTTAAATGATAGCGCTTGTTGGGAGGCAACCCAATTTTATTTTCTTTGCTTTTGCTTAAGTTTAGAAATAAATAATTCATATAGCTTCTGGTTAGATGTGGTTTTGTGTTTTAATTAGTGTTTGTGCCAAGTAGAACCTTTGGGAAGACATGGGGTGAAGTCTTTGCAATCATGCTGTAAATAATAGAAACTTTAGCGCTCACGAGATTAGCTGCCATATTTTACTGGAGAGTGGTTTTTAGTTGATACCTTTTGTAGATGATTAATAGACAAATTCCTCACGTACACAAATTTATTTAAAAAAAATTGGAGTTACAAAAGTATTCGAAAGTTACAGATTGCTACAGACTGTTCTGTTTTTGACGGATTCTGTTTTTCGTGTGTTGTTTGCTTATTTTGATGAATCTATGAGTAGTATCGGGGGGTATGAATCATAGAGAAGTTGGAATATAGTAGGTTTAAAACCAAAATAAATGAAGAATGAGTTCATTATAGTACCTCAAAGTGGTGGTTTGTTTTCTTATACTAACGGAGCTCATGAGATTTTTGCTAAGTTTTGTGTTGTGAAGTTTTCAAGTTTTGGGTAAGGATTTGATGGACTATGGAACAAAGAGTGGAAATGATAGAGGCGAGGGGCCCGATCTTTCGATGAGATGATAACTATCGATTTGGTGGAGACGACTTTGACGATCCGACTACAAACGTGCACGACGTTGCGCCTTAGCAATCGCTAAACCAATCTCGAGGGGTTACTGACAATGCGAGAAGCACGATCAGCCTGACCACGAAGGTCTATTCCTGTATGCAATCGAAGAACAAGTAATAATATGATAAAGCAATCTGAATATTGCAAATATAAATGATGTATTGATTAAGGTGGGGATCCGTAAGCGGTCTTGGTCTGGTCGTTGGACACAAACGAAGTACACGAAGTTGCAATGGCTAACTTTTGACTAAACAAATCCTAAAGAAAAAGCTACTACATGGATCTACTTATATAGGAGCAAGGGGTGGCGGCCAAGGAGGTGGAAGGACGTCCCAAGGCAGCCTAAAACTAACCCTAGGTCGTACAAGGCTCATGGGCCCAAGTGGAGGTGATGTAACACCTTTGGACTTGTAGTTCGACTCGGATTCTGCTGCAGCGTCAGATTGTTTCGTCGGTATCTCAACGCTTCGGACTAATTTGAAGGTGAATCCAATTGGGTTGGAAAGTGTACGAAATCTAGTTTCCAACAAAAAAATAATCACCCAATTCGGAGTCCGTATGAAGGAGTTCTTGCCGTTTTGAGTCAGGTAAGTCTATGCAGTCCGAATCTGGATGCAGAACGTGAGAGACTTGGACTCTATCTTATCTTGGACCAAAAGTGACGTGAGAGAACTTTTTGAGCAGCACCTAAACTTCTCTTTTTCCCTTATCTTCATATGTTGATTGTATAAATGTCCCATATACCTGGAATTAGACATGGCACAAAAGTGTGTGAAGTATTTTTGTCCTGGATGACATAAATAAATTGTTGCATAGTTTGCATTAGAAATCACCTCACAAATATACATGTATGCAATATTTTTGGTCGTACCCAAGGTAGGCATGTCCTCATCATCCTCCCCTTCTTGAAAATAAAGCCGTCCTCGACGTTGCTTAATCTGAAATTTGGGTAAGAAAATAGACAAGGTGTACATGTTGTATATATATATGTCATCCATTTTCACTTCCCTTAATTTTTGCACATATGACACATATATAGATGAGTAACTTTCGTAGTTCATAAAATATAAAGCCAAAATATTATCACAAGAAATAGAAGGCATGAAAATATTGCAACTCAGTTTGCACAAATAAGTGAAGGTCTTATTCATATCAAAAGATTGACAATGTTCATCATTAAACCATCCCAACATTGGTGAATAAACCTTACTTGCATTAAATTCACAGGCTACAACATGCCTAAATAAGCAAACATGCAATAAGTCATTTGACATAGAATTGTCACCAAGATTAGAGGTCATATCAAAATGATTAAACATTGGCACAATTATTTTCAAATTTATTTTATTCAAATCTGATTTATTCTCTAATTCACATGATTCTTTTGCATCAACAGTTAATTCAATAGGTGCACTCAAAATTGTTGGTATTTTAGTTGTTTGATCACATGATGCATTAATGACAGTAACATGATTATCTAAACTAGGTGGTGTGCTCAAATCAGCAGGTAATTCAATACATGATGTATTCAAGTTAACTAGATATGCATCATCCTCATGTGAAGTTATATCATCATTGATTTTACTGTTACCTTGTCGCAAAGACTTAGCTGATGTAGGTACGTACGATGACAATGTACCATACACTTTAGATGATGTCACGCTCACAATTGGAGGTGTGGCTGCTCTAGTAGGTGCAATGGCGGAGGAACCAACCAGTGGTGGTGAGCATGAACTAGCATAGTAATTGTTGTAGTCACACAATGCATCCTCCTGTATTTGTCTCTCAAAGGTACAAGCACGAACATACATACCAATAATGCAACGAGGAATATACTGAAATCTTGCACGAATATCATGGTTCAAACCACCAAAAAATCTATTCATTGTATCATCCTCAGATTCTTCTATGTCACAATGATGCATATAAGATTTGAACTCTTGGTAGTAAGCATGAACAGTGTTACTGCCTTGTTTTAATTGTTCCAATTTACGAAGCAATTCACGGCGACAGTAAGGAGGAAAAAAATGTTTTCTCATTACAACCTTCAAATCTTTCCAAGTTGTGGGTTGGTTATCAATATTTTTCTTACAATGCACACTCCACCAAACAGAAGCAAAACCAGTAAATACTCTAGTGGTAGCTCGTACTCTCTCAAGTTCAAAAAAATGATGGTGACTAAAACCTTCTTCTACTTCAAGCTCCCAAGCTAGATAAATAGCAGGATTAAATCTACCCTCAAATGATGGTAAATAAATAACCTGACCATGTGCTTGTGTGTGTTGTCCCACGTCTCGTGATGGTGAAGATGTATCCGTCGTCCAAGAACTTCTGTCTCTGGTACCTGTCATGATTAGTAGAAACAAGAAACAAAATTCGAGAATAATGTTCCTATGAACTACTAGGATGTGGTGGTAAAACGCTCACACTAATGCAAATATCAATATCTTACAAGTTCTTACCATGCAGCAGGTGGTGATAGGCAACCAGCGATGTCAAATAACTCCAAAGATTGAGTAAAGCGATTGCGAGGTGAACGTAAATATGCACGATGTAGAAATATGTGGAGCTGGGTTGGCTATATATGGTAGCAAAAGATTGGCAATAATCAATTCAGAGATGCAGTGTTGAATAAACGCTCAACGACGGTACTGTGCTGGTCCTAGGCTAGACCGAACTAGAGACGCGGGCCTAGAACACTAATGAGGTCACGGTGTAGCACAACTAGCATCAATAAAGGATACGAAGTAGCTCGGGACAGCAAGATATAAGTGAAGATCACAACGGCAGTAAAGATAATGATGAAAACAACTGCCAAGCAGAATATACAACAACTCTCTCTCCAACTTTCTTTTCCTTCTTTTTCTTTTTCTTTTTTCTCACACTTTTTTCCTTTTTCTTTCTCTCCTCTATTTTTTTTTACTTTTTTCTGTCTTTTTTTTCTTTCTCCCTCTTTCCAAGACAAACTAGATAAGATGCAGATTGGATCAAGCAAAGATGCGAACGATATCAACTATGATTGTGACAATGAACGATGGGTAGCACGAGGTGGGAATTGATGGATGAGGTGGTGGACAGCGGAAGGGATAACGATGCAGCGGTAACGTGACTAATGTGAACAGAACTCGAAACTCTAACAAACTAGACACTAAGACCAGCAACTCGACACGACGATGCAACCGATAATTCAATAATGGAAACAATGAAAAGAAAATTGCAAAGGCTCAGACTGGCTCGGATATGATGAACTAACCCTAATTTTTTTTGGCTTTTTCGTGGACTGTAGGTATGAAGAACGGACTCGATCTAATCTACGAAAAACTGTAAAATCTCACCGAGCAACCTGGAAATCTGATACCACTTGATAGAGGCGAGGGGCCTGATCTTTCGATGAGATGATAACTATCGATTTGGTGGAGACGACTTTGACGATCCGACTACAAACGTGCACGATATTGCGCCTTAGCAATCGCTAAACCAATCTCGAGGGGTTACTGACAATGCGAGAAGCATGATCAGCCTGACCACGAAGGTCTATTCCTGTATGCAATCGAAGAACAAGCAATAATATAATAAAGCAATCTGAATATTGCAAATATAAATGATGTATTGATAAAGGTGGGGATCCGTAAGCGGTCTTGGTCTGGTCGTTGGACACAAACGAAGTACACGAAGTTGCAATGGCTAACTTTTGACTAAACAAATCCCAAAGAAAAAGCTACTACATGGATCTACTTATATAGGAGCAAGGGGTGGCGGCCAAGGAGGTGGAAGGACGTCCCAAGGCAGCCTAAAACTAACCCTAGGTCGTACAAGGCTCATGGGCCCAAGTGGAGGTGATGTAACACCTTTGGACTTGTAGTTTGACTCGGATTCTGCTGCAGCGTCAGATTGTTTCATCGGTATCTCAACGCTCTGGACGAATTTTAAGGTGAATCCAATTGGGTTGGAAAGTGTACGAAATCTAGTTTCCAAAAAAAAAGAATCACCCAATTCGGAGTCCGTATGAAGGAGTTCTTGCCGTTTTGAGTCAGGTAAGTCTATGCAGTCCGAATCTGGATGCAGAACGTGAGAGACTTGGACTCTATCATATCTTGGCCCAAAAGTGACGTGAGAGAACTTTTTGAATAGCACCTAAACTTCTCTTTTTCCCTCATATTCATATGTGGATTTTATAAATGTCCCATATACCTGGAATTAGACATGGCACAAAAGTGTGTGAAGTATTTTTGTCCTGGATGACATAAATAAATTGTTGCATAGTTTGCATTAGAAATCACCTCACAAATATACAAGTATGCAATATTTTTGGTCATATCCAAGGTAGGCATGTCCTCATCAGGAAAGATCCTAAGCTTGGGGATGCCCAAGTCACCCCAATGTCAAATTCAACGACAACCAAAAGCCTAAGCTTGGGGATGCCCCGGGAAGGCATCCCCTCATTCATCTTCGTCTATCGGTAACTTTACTTGAGACTATATTTTTATTCACCACATGATATGTGTTTTGCTTGGAGCGTCATGTATGATTTGAGTCTTTGCTTTTTAGTTTACCACAATCATCCTTTCTGTACACATCTTTTGAGAGAGAAACACATGAATTGGAATTTATTAGAATACTCTATGTGCTTTACTTATATCTTCTGAGCTAGATAGTTTTGCTCTAGTGCATCACTTATACCTTTTCAGAGCACTACGGTGGTTTTATTTTATAGAAATTACTGTTCTCTAATGCTTCACTTATATTATTTTGAGATTCCTTTAGAACATCATGTTAATTTGCTTTGGTTATAAAATTAGTCCTAATATGGTAGGCATCCAAGATGGTATAATAAAAAAACTTCCATAAAAGTGCATTGAATATTATGAGAAGTTTGATACTTGATTATTGTTTCGAGATATGAGGATGGTGATATTAGAGTCATGCTAGTGGAGTAATTGTGAATTGGAGAAACACCTGTGTTAGAGTTTGTGGTTCCCGTAGCATGCACGTATGGTGCACCGTTATGTCATGAAGTTGGAGCATGATGTATTTATTGATTGTCATCCTTTGTGTGGAGGTCGGGATCACGCGATGGTTAACTCCTACGAACCCTTCCCCTAGGAGCATGCGTTGAATACTTTGTTTTGATAACTTGTAGATTTTTGCAATAAGTATATGAGTTATTTATGACTAATGTTGAGTCCATGGATTATACACACTCTCACCCTTCCACCATTTCTAGCCTCTCTTGTACCGCACAACTTTCCCTGGTACCATACACCAACCATATACCTTCCTCAAAACAGCCACCATACCTACCTATTATGGCATTTCCTTAGCCATTCCGAGATATATTGCCATGCAACTTTCCACCGTTCCGTTTATTATGACACACTCCATCATTGTCATATTGCCATGCATGATCATGTAGTTGACATCGTATTTGTGGCAAGTCCACCATGCACAATTTTTCATACATGTCACTGTTGATTCATTTCACATCCCGTTACACCGCCGGAGGCATTCACATAGAGTCATATTTTGTTCTAGCTTCGAGTTGTAATCTTTGAGTTGTAAGTAAATAAAAGTGTGATGATCTTCATTACTAGAGCATTGTCCCAGTGAGGAAAGGATGATGGAGACTATGAATCCCCCACAAGTCAGGATGAGACTCTGGACGAAAAAAGGGATTCCAAAAAAATGAGAGAAAAAGAGAGAAGGGGCAATGCTACTATCCTTTTTCCACACTTGTTCTTCAATGTAGCACCATGATCTTCATGAGAGAGAGAGAGTCTCTTGTTTTGTCACTTTCATATACTAGTGGGAATTTTCATTACAGAACTTGGCTTGTAAATTCCAAGGACGTGCTTCCTCAAAATTCCCTAGGTCTTCGTGAGCAAGCGAGTTGGATGCACACCCACTTAGTTTCTTTAGTTGAGCTTTTATACACTTATAACTCTAGTGCATTCGTTGCATGTCAATACCTACTCACTCACATTGATATTTATTGATGGGCATCTCCATAGCTCATTAATACGCCTAGTTGATGTGAGACTATCTTCCTCTTTTGTCTTCTCCACAACCACCACTCCATTCCACCTATACTATTATATACATGGCTCACGCTCATGTATTGCGTGAAAGTTGAAAGGTTCGAAGAAATTGAAGTGTGAAACAATTGCTTGGCTGAAACCGGGGTTGTGCATGATTTAAATATTTTGTGTGATGAAGATAGAGCATAGCCAGACTATATGATTTTGTAGGGATAACTATCTTTGGCCATGTTATTTTGAGAAGACATAATTACTTTGTTAGTATGCTTGAAGTATTATTATTCTTATGTCAATATCAAACTTTTGTCTTGAATCTTTCGGATATGAACATTCATGCCAAAATAAAGAAAATTACATTGAGAATTATGTTAGGTAGCATTCCACATAAAAAATTCTGTTTTTATCATTTACCTACTCGAGGACGAGTAGGAATTAAGCTTGGGGATGCTTGATACGTCTCCAACGTATCTATAATTTTTGATTGTTCCATGCTATTATATTATCTGTTTTGGATGTTTAATGGGCTTTATTATTCACTTCTATATTATTTTTGGGACTAACCAACTAACCCAAGGCCCAGTGCAAATTGCTGTTTTTTTGCCTATTTCAGTGTTTCACAGAAAAGGAATATCAAACGGAGTCCAAACGGAATGAAACCTTCGGGAGAGTCATTTTTGGAACAATTGCAAGACAGAAGACTTGGAGTACACGCCAGGAAAGAAACGAGGCGGCCACGAGGGCAGGGGCGCGCCCAGGGGGGTAGGGGCGCCCCAACCCTCGTGGGCCCCTCGTTGCTCCCCTAACGTGCCTCTTCCTCCTATATATATGCACGTACCCTGAAAACATTCGAGAGGACCGCGAAACCCCAATTCCACCGCCGCAGCCTTCTGTACCCGTGAGATCCCATCTTGGGGCCTGTTCCGGAGCTCCACCGGAGGGGGCATCGATCATGGAGGGCTTTTACATCAACACCGATGAGTTGTGAGTAGTTTACCACAGACCTTCGGGTCTGTAGTTATTAGCTAGATGACTTCTTCTCTCTCTTTGGATCTCAATACAAAGTTCTCCTCGATCTTCTTGGAGATCTATTCGATGTAATTCTTTTGCAGTGTGTTTGTCGAGATCCAATGAATTGTGGGTTTATGATTGAGATTATCTATGAACAATATTTGATTGCTTTCTGAAATCTTTTATGCATGATTTAAATATCTTTGCAAGTCTCTTCGAATTATCAGTTTGGTGTGGCCTACTAGATTGATCTTTCTTGCAATGGGAGAAGTTCTTAGCTTTGGGTTTAATCTTGCGGTGTCCTTTCCCAGTGACAGTAGGGGCAGTAAGGCACGTATTGTTTTGTTGCCATTGAGGATAAAAAGATGGGGTTTACATCATATTGCATGAGTGTATCCCTCTACATCATGTCATCTTGCTTAAGGTGTTACTCTATTCTTATGAACTTAATATTCGAGATGCATGCTGGATAGCGGTCGATGTGTGGAGTAATAGTTGTAGATGTAGAATTGTTTCGGTCTACTTGTCATGCACATGATGCCTATATATAATGACCATAACTAGATATTCTCATAACTATGCGCTTTTCTATCAATTGCTCGATAGTAATTTGTTCACCCATCGTAGAAATCTGCTATCATGAGAGAAGCCACAAGTGAAACCTATGGCCCCCGGGTCTATCTTCCATTACATCAATCTTCCATCAAGTATTTATCTTTCCTTTAATTTTATTTTGCAATCTTTACTCCAATCTATAACAAAAATACCAAAAATATTATCTTATTATCTCTACCAGATCTCACTTTTGCAAGTTGCCGAGAAGGGATTGACAACCCCTTTATCGCGTTGGTTGCAAGGTTCTCACTTGTTTGTGTAGGTACAAGGGACTCGCGCGTGGTCTCCTACTGGATTGATACCTTGGTTCTCAAAAACTAAGGGAAATACTTACGCTACTGTGCTGCATCACCCTTTCCTCTTCAAGGAAAAAACAACGCAAGCTTAAGAGGTAGCAACGATCCTTTCCCCTTGTGTTCAGCGTTGAATTTGCTGGCCTATTTAATGACCCAACAATTTATGTTGATATGATTGGTGGGTTTATTGGGGGTGCCATGAATCTGGCAAGGCCGATCAAGGATTCTGTCTAAACTGGACGGGCCATCTCTGTTTGCCTTGAATGGCTTCTTCTATTGACCAGGTTTGGAGCCGCTGAATCCGGCGTTGACCGCCGTGTTGGGTTCTATCATTATTGTTCCGATGCTTGTGCTCCTTGCGTCGTGGCTTGCCATTGCCGTCCTTGCTTTCAGAGGTGCCAGGGTCGCTGGTGCTATTGCTTCTACGAGCGAGCCAGCTATCCTCTCCCGCGCAAAAATGAGTCATAAGTGTGGTGAGGGCTGCCATGGACTTTGGCTTCTCTTGGGCGAGGTGTCGGGCGAGCCACTCATCTCGGACGCTATGTTTGAAAGACGCGAGGCCATCGGCGTCCGAACAATCCACAATCTGGTTCTTTTTAACTAGGAACCTTGTCCATAGTTGCCGGGGCGATTCCCCGGGTTGCTGGATTATATAACTACGGTCATCGACGTCTGGGGGCCGAACATAGGTGCCATGGTAGTTGTGTCTAAATGCGTCCTCCAAGTCGTCCCAGCTACCAATAGAGTTTTCTGGTAGGCTATTCAGCCAATGCCATGCTGGTCCCTTAAGTTTGATGGGAAGGTATTTCATGGCATGTAGATCGTCACCACGAGCCATGTGAATGTGGAGAAGAAAACCTTCAATCCATACTGCGGGATCTGTGGTGCCGTCGTATGATTCGATGTTCACGGGCTTAAACCCTTCTAGGAACTGGTGATCCATTACCTCATCAGTGAAGCATAGGTGCTGTGCGGCACCTCCGTATTAGGATACGTCATGATGCACTTCGGATGAAGTCTGTATGCGGTTTTCGGCCCGGGCGTGGTTTTGCTTGTCGTGCCGGGATTGGTAACCATTCTCTCGTGCCGGGGCACGCCCCCCCTGATTCATAGATTGATCTGGTCTGACCTGCTCTATTTTCCAGGTCCCATCACAAGTCATATGTGTATCCCCGAGCTGTTGTTTCTCTGCATTTACGGCGAGGTGGTGCAGGTTGGTGTTCGGCTTGAGCTGTTGTTCTGTCCCGGCCGCCTGGCGGTCGGTCAGGTCTGTTTGCCGTGTTACGCGCGGGTCGTATGGGTTCCCGCACTTCATCATCGAATTGGGGGAGAAGCTTACGCTTCGGGTAACTCTGTTGGGCCTTCAAAGCCGTATTCCTCGGCTACCAGGACATTAGTCCATATGTCGTTGAGCAGTTCTTGGTCAGCTTGAAGCTGTTGTTGCTTCTTTTTTAGGCTTCTTGCCGTGGCTATTAACCGGCGCTTAAAGCGCTCTTGTTCAAGGGGTTCCTCTAGCACGATAAAATCTTCGTCGCCGAGGCTTACGTCGTCCTCGGAGAGTGGTAGATAGCTGCTATCCTCCGAGTCTACATTCCCTGCTTGCTCGTTAGGGTTGACTTGCCCCTCCTCCCGATCATCCTGTTCGGATGTTTGTTCGATGGGGTCTTCTTGTTCTTCGGCGTTCTCCGGAGTATCATTTTCTCCAGTGCCAGTATTGCTGTATTTTCTGCGGCGCGATTTACAGCGGCGCCGCTGATGCCGACGCTTCGGCGGCACCTCAGAAGGTTCCTCCTCAACTGGATCCTTCTTATCATCGCCGTCACCTTCTTTTGGTGTGTCCACCATGTACACGTCGTATGAGGAAGTGGCCGTCCAGCATCCGATGAACGGCGGGTATTGGGCCTCCTCCTCTCCAACATCATCTTCTATACTGTCGATGTCTTCGGAGGCGTAGTCGAGCATGTCCGTTAGATCCTCGACAATGGCTATAAAAAGGTGGTGGCTGGGAAGTAAAGTTCCCTATTTTCAGCCCCTAGTCCGGGCTAGGCGCAATTCAAAAGCGGTTCCTCTGTGATGGCGAGGGATAGCATTAAGTCTAGAGCCTCATTTAAGAGCGAGGTTTGGATGGGGACCAAAGTTCCCTGGCAGAACTCGCAAGACGCAGAGTCCAAGGGTTTGGAGCTAATGTCCGGAGAAGAGTCCGACTTTGTGATAACTGCCGGTGACGCTATCCTCTCTGGTTCTCCAGTGTTGAGTTTTATGGTCGCAGATAGTGCGGTGTGCTCGAGATTCGCGTCTTCGGACTGGGTGATGCGTTCTGAATCTAAGACCGAAGCGGTGGTTGGAGCCACGAACCCTTGGAAGATCAAGTCTCCTCGGATATCAGCGACATAGTTCAGGTTTCCAAAACTGATCTGGTGACCAGGGGCGCAGCTGTCGATTTGCTCCAGGTGGCCAAGCGAGTTGGCACGCGGTGCGAAGCCGCCGAACACGAAGATCTGGCAAGGGAGAAAAATCTCCTTCCCGGCAGCATTGTTGTAGATGATTGGTGAGGCCATCGAGCCTTTCGATGATGACCCAGCGGAACTCTCAATGAAAGCACCAATGTCGGTGCCAAAACCGGCAGATCTCGGGTAGGGGGTCCCAAATTTTGCGTTTAAGGATCGAAGGTAATAGGAGGAAGGGGACACGATGTTTACCCAGGTACGGGCTCTCTTGATGGAGGTAATACGCTACTTCCTACTTGATTGACTTTGATGAGTATAGGGGTTACAAGAATTGTTCTACCTTGAGATCATAATGACTAAACCCTAGATGTCTAGCATGTATGATTATGATTGCCTCTACGGACTAATCCCTCCGGTTTATATAGACACCGGAGGGGGCTAGGATTGTACAGAGTCAATTTACAGATAAGAATCTTCATATCCGCACGCCTAGCTTGCCTTCCATGCCAAGGAGAGTCCCATCTGGACACGTGGGAAAGTCTTCCATGTATCTCCGTGGCTCATTAGTCCGGCCCACGTTACATAGCGCGGACCCTCGAGGACCCCGTAATCTAGGACTCCCCCGGCGGGGCGGCGAGAGGATGTAGGGAACAGACGGATCAAGCCATGAGGCCCCCAGATCTAGTGGAGTACGGGGTCCTCGGGCCCCACATGGCCGATGACGAGCTCGAGGCCGATTCGAGCTCGCGGGGGCATAGAGTTCAGCGGTGGGGTTGAGGCCATGTCACGGGGTGAGGCGAGGCGGCGGGGTCGGGCACTGGCGCCCGGGCAGGAGCTACGCGGGGCGCGGGGTCGGGACGGCGCGGTCCACTGGCGGTGGGGTGGAGCTACGGCGGCGGCGGCGCAACGAGCAGGGAGGCGAGCGGCACTCGGGAGCAGGAGGCGCAGGCGGCGTGGTGCGGGACACGGGAGGCACGGGCCGGTCGGGGCCCGGTTTGGCCCAGGGGCAGGCCGGATGTGGGCTTTGGCGTGCCGCGGCGAAGTGGGGCACTGGGGAGGCAACGTGGAGGCCGGGGAGTGGTTGGAGATAGCCAGTGGGCGACGTGGCGCGCCCGGATTGGTCCGGGGCGCGCCGGCGGCAGCGCCAAGTGGCGAGTGGCGACTGGGGCAGCACGGAAAGCGAGGAGGAGGGTGGAGGCTGTGGCAGGAGGTAGGTGGAGGGTAGGGTTAGGCTAGGGGATGCCCAAAATTGGCATTTGGAGGTGTTGAAATAGGGTAGGGGGGTCTAGGGTTAGGGTATTTAGTCCGTTTCGAGCCCTCCAATCGCTATCCGACGGATCTGAGCGCTAGGGGGGTTATTTAGGCTTAGTGGGTAGTAGTGGGCTGTGTAGAAGAGTTGGGCTGCGAGGAGAGAAGAGGGAGAGAAGCTCGGCGGGGGTTTTCGGAGACGGAAAATGTCCGACGAAAATACCGGCAATGGTGAAGCTATAGTTTAACGGTTGGGCTATCAAACACACTCCGAATGTGATGAAATTTGACAGGCGGTCTACCAATACTATAATAAGACCGCACACTAAGTTTCAACCCATTCCGAGAACATTTCCATTCACTTATAAAATAAATATTAGGAGGTGTCGCGGGAGCGTGCGAGTGTGGTTGGGCTCAGAATGGACAACAGAGAGAACTAGGAGACCAAACGGATGCAAGTTTGAAAAACATGCAGATGAAATGGACAAGATGACATGGCAAAATGCAAAATGCAAGCGGATGACATGGAAACCACAGCGAATAAGAGGAAGACATCTGGCGCATCAGTCTCGGGGTGTCACATGAAAGCTAGCATTCTTATACTCCCTCATGATACGACAATCTTTCCACATGTGACTTGATGGCTTATCGGGACGACTATGTTTTGGGAAATGTTGGTTCAATATCGCCTCTAAATTGAACTTTGTCCCTCCATACCAGGTTTGAATGTTCCCTTACGACGGCGATCACCGCTATCTACATTAGTGTTGGCCACAAAGTCTGACCCGCCGTCAGTGTGCTTGCTCTGACCATTGTTACCTTGGTTTTGACCTGTCATATTCTGCTGCTGCCCCTTGCCGTTTTCTTCCCCTTACCGGACTTTTCCTCATCTGAATCAGGATCCTTAGTGTTGTCTGAGCCGGCGTATTTGATAAGAGCCACCATGAGCTCTCCCATGTCATTGCAATTATCGGTTAAGCCACCCTAGCTTCTGTTTGAGGGGAGTAAACCGGCAATATTTCTCCAAAATTAGATTAGCAAAACTGGCATTGATGCTATCCGACGAGTGGATAATAGCTGAGACCAGGCAAACCCAATGGGTGGTTGACTCATCCTCACGCTGGGTGCAAGTGTCTAGGTCGATAATCGATAGAGGTTGCTTACATGTATCTTTAAAATTCTGAATGAACAGCGTCTTCAATTTAGTCCATGAGCTGATGGAATTAGGGGGCAATACCTTTAGCCAGGTGCGAGCCGGCCCTTCCAACATCATTGTGAAATATTTGGCGCACACAACATTGTTAACATCCATCATCTCCATAGCCAGCTCGTAGCCCTCAATCCAAGCATTTGGAGGCTGATCTGCACTGTAATTGGGTACTTTTCGAGGGCCCTTGAAATCCTTGGGAAAATGATCATTGCGTAGAGCCGGCACTAAGCACGGCACACCCATTGTCCTAGAAGTCATCCCAGCTTCTATAGACACGGACAGGTTATGTTGGAGTTGCTGATGAGCCGCTAACTGAGCCGCCAACTCTGCCTCTTGACGTACTCCAACCTGATCTAATAAGGCCTGGACATTATTATCATCACGCGGCGGGTCATGCCCATGCGGCTGGTTCCGATGCCGCTCGCTGCTGGAAACCACTAGCGACTCAATGTGCCTGCTATAACTTCGACTTTGACGAGGAGTTGAATGAATCCGATCACGACTGTACGAATAAGCCTCCTGCTGAGCTACCGCTGTCTAAAGAAGTTCTACAGCCTTTCATGCCTCAACTGCGGTAGGAGACTCACCTTCAACGGGAAGAGACGCCAATCACGAAGCCAGAGCAATCATATTATCCAGGGGTGGAAAAATGATCAGGCGGTATTAACACCTGTTGAGGCCTGGTTAAATGCAAATTAGGTGGGACTATTACACGCGGTTGAACCGTTGCCCTGGCCACGGGTGCCTCGGTGACCCGGGTCACACTGAGCGGGTTACTCGTTCCTGCTCCGGGCATATTGAAAAGATTCCTTGCTTCATACTCTAGGGGCAGAGTTTGAAGGTTTTGATCCATATTAAGCCGGAAAGATTATGTGTGGATCCACTGCGACTCAGCTTCCAATGCAGCTCGCTCTGTTTCCATCCTAGCATTCTCAACTTTGAGTGCCTCCTTAGCCTGAGCTACTTCATTTCGTAACTTTGCAACCTCCACCTTATGTTGTGCTTGATTCGTCGGTGTTACCTCCGCAGCTAAGAGAGTCGCTAGGGTATCCAGGAGCTCAGACAAAATTTGAGTCGGCGGGCGTACAGGGTCGCTCGCCTCGGCCATCGCAACAACCATTGAGCCAGAAGTCATAGCCATAGCGGTCGATGAATTCACCACCTATTGCGTACCAGCCATAAAAACAGCGGCCCAGCTCAGCGGTTCATAGGAGTCCGAAATACTGTCGCCATCGGAACAACCTCCAAGCCCGAGTCTTGCGATTGGTAGATCGATTCGGTTTCGCCGGTTGAGGACTCATCACCTAAGTAGATGGATGTCTCTCCACCTAACATTGAACCTTCTTCGAGATCCGCCCCATGAACAAAACAAACAAAGTAAGGCTTTCTAGCGGGTTGGATCTTGGCTGGTCATGCACGTTGAGCCTTCTCGATCGTGTCGGTGCAGATGTCTGACTCAGGCTTCGAATCCCCAATCTTGCCAATGAAGACATGAATCCCACCGAAGATGACCTGGTACCCATACTCGATTAAGTCAGCCTCGGCGCCCCAGCCATGGCGTATCCCTTGATCCCTGCGAAGTTGCCCTTCAAGAACTCGAAACCACCATCCTTGGGCCCCACGGTTGGCACCAACTGTCGTGGACTTAACACGGCATATGCCCTAGTGAAAGGACTTAGGTGTGGAGCCATCGCAACTAGGCTAGCTTAAAGGGGTTGAACGGGACAAAGGACACAAGGAGTTTACCCAAGTTTGGACCCTCTCGACGAGGTAAAAGCCTATGTCCTGCTTCTAGTTATATTGCTTGAGTTTCAATTACAAGGGAGCGAATACGCTTGACCTAGCTCTCAATTGGTTATCTCTTGATTTAACCCACCGCCGGGTCACCCCTTTATATACAGGTTGATGCCCAACGGCTTACATAGTCCCGGCCGGCTCACACAAAGGTAACCAACTCGGTTTCTAATTAAATCTGTCTTATAGAACAAGTTTAATACATAGAGGCTCACACCCTTGGGCCACGAGTCTCCTTCGGGTCTTGGGCCTTCAATAAGTTTACTCTATAAACTGCCATTTGTATTTTTGGACCCCATTGGGCCTTCTCATCTTAAGTCGCCAATGGTGTGAACCGGTCCCTCCTGGGCGGGTCATACCTAGGAGTTATATCCCCAACAGGACTCGTGACCACGCCCTCGGTATCACCGACATGCGGTGCATGAAGCAACAGCTAGGCGAGACCCTCCAGAAGTACAGGCAGCGTTTCAAGGAAGTCCGTATCAAGGTTCTGAAGGCGTCTGACGAAGCCATCATCTCTGCGTTCACGGAAGGCATCACTGAGGTCAAGATGAGCGAGGAGCTCGCCATCCATGATAAGTTGTGCACGACTCTGGAGTTGTTAAACCTGGCGGATAAGTGTGCCAGGGCTGAAGAAGGACGTCTCTCCCTCCTCAAGCACCCCGAGACTGACCCCAAAGAACAGAAGGCCAAGGCTAAGGAAGTGAAGCGCTAGGGCCCCGCCGTGCTGGCGGTGGAGCCCGAGAAGAAGTGCGGCCGAGACCATGTTGAGCCAATCAAGGATCGCCGCCCTTACTACATCTTCGACGACCTCCACACCCAAAACACCAACGACTGTCAGGAGCTCAGGGCGATCCATGCTGAGCTCCTGGGTTGTCGTCCTGAGCACAGTGACCAGGATTACGGCCATGGGGGGCCGGGGCAAAGGCCGCTAGGACTACCGCAACCCACGCGAGAGTTGGTGTGACCAGACTTGTGAGCATCGCTGGCGCAATGGGCTTCGTGAGGGCCCCTGGCATGATCAGCCTCGTGAGGCCCGTTCTCAGGGCCGCGCCGGTCTCCCTCCACTGCCGCCACCGTCAAGAAAGAACGAAGACGACCGTGAGGATGAGGGGGGTGGGGGCTTGCAAGAACCTCACGTAATCACCTGCATCCTCTGCGGCGCCGAGGCACCTGCCTCAAACTACATTTTCAATCAGTTCTCCCGTGAGGTCTATGTGGCTCTCCCGAGGCTCGAAGGTGCGCGCCCCCTCAAGTGGTCCCAGTGGGCCATCACCTTCGAATCCAAGGATCATCTTAAGTGCGAGACCACCGCTAGAGTGCTCCCTATGCCCCGCACGCCGACCATCATGAATGTCTTTTTCACCAAGACCCTCATCGACGGTGGCGCATGACTCAATGTTCTCTCTGTTGAGACCCTATGAGCAGCTCATGCCGACAAAGCCATTCTCTGGGGTGATAGATGGCTCTACCATTCCCCTAGGGCTAATGCGCCTCCCCGTGACCTTCGGAACCCGCGACAACTACCACACCGAGCTCATCGACTTTGATGTCGCCCACATCGGCCTCCCATACAACGCCATCCTGGGGTACCCTGCCCTCGCGAAGTTCATGGCAGTGGTTCACCATAGCTACAATGCCTCAAGATGCCACACTATCATGGTGTCATCTCGATTTCCTACAAGGAAGAAGACGTGGTTTATGCCCTAGAGCACACTTACTGCACCATGGCAGCTGACAACCTCTGGCTATATTATCCTCAGGTCGTGAGGGCACATCCCTTCGGCCGTATCGCTTTGCACATGTACTAGAACTGGCTTTGCCTTTGATGAATTTCCATAAGTATTTGAACTTGCATGTCCAATGCTTCGCTGTCGTGAGTCTCGATGTGCCCTATCTGGGATTAGTCAGGGGCGCGATCCAATTCTTTCTTCCATGATACGGGAAGCCACCACAGGAACTGCGCGCCGGGGGATTTTTCCCACGGTTTGTTGCATCAAGAAGACTGGACACGACACTTGTGCTTGGGTTCATCACTGCAGCGTTGATAAACCAAAACGACCGAGCTCTGTCTGGCGGGCCGGCCCCATTCACGTCACCTCCTGGGGTCCTTGGTGCTCGGCCTTCACCTGTAATGGCCTCTGGAGGTTGGATCCGATGCAGGTTACCATAGTCACATAGGTTATATTAAGCGCGCCCATCGCTAGAAGACCAGGCGCAACCCGCCTTGAGGTAGGGCCTTGTGAGTCTCGCTCTGGCTCACGAGTGCCCATATACACCTCCTTATATGGGGCCGTACACGCCCTAGACTCTCCCTGGAGGGAACTCCTATTGGAAATATGCCCTAGAGGCAATAATAAAAATTGTTATTATTATATTTTCTTGTTCATGATAATTGTCTATTGTTCATGCTAAAACTGTATTAACCGGAAACCGTAATAAATGTGTGAATACATAGACCACAACATGCCCCTAGTCAGCCTCTAGTTGACTAGCTCGTTGATCAATAGATGGTTGTGGTTTCCTGACCATGGACATTCGATGTCATTGATAACGGGATCACATCATTATGAGAATCAGGTGATGGACAAGACCTAATCCTAAGCATAACACAAGATCATGTAGTTTGTTTGCTAGAGCTTTTCTAATGTAAAGTATCATTTCCTTAGACCATGAGATTGTGCAACTCCCGGATACCGTAGGAATGCTTTGGGTGAATCAAACGTCGCAACGTAACTGGGTGACAATAAAGATGCACTACAGGTATCTCCGAAAGTGTCTGTTGGGTTGGCACGAATCGAGACTGGGATTTGTCACTCTATATGACGGAGAGGTATCTCTGGGCCCACTCGGTAATGCATCATCATAACGAGCTCAATGTGACTAAAGAGTTAGTCACAGGATCATGTGTTACGGAACGAGTAAAGAGACTTGACAATAACGAGATTGAACAAGGTATGGGGATACCGACGATCGAATCTCGGGCAAGTAACAAACTGATGGACAAAGGGAATTGTATACGGGATTGGTTGAATCCCCGACATTGTGGTTCATCCGATGAGATTATTGTGGAACATGTGGGAGCCAATATGGGTATCCATATCCCGCTATTGGTTATTGGCCAGAGAGGTGTTCATTAAGGACTTCTCCAAAATCTCCAAGCCTCTGACTAATCTCTTACAAAAAGATGTTCCTTTTGTCTTTGATGATGATTGTGTAGAGGCGTTTGAAATACTTAAGAAAGCATTGATCTATGCAGCCATTGTCCAGCCTCCTGACTGGAATTTACCCTTTGAGATTATGTGCGATGCTAGTGATTATGCTGTAGGTGCTGTTCTAGGACAATGAGTTGATAAGAAATTGAATGTTATCCAATATGCTAGTAAAACTCTAGATAGTGCCCAAAGAAATTTTGCTACTACTGAAAAGGAGTTTTTAGCAGTCGTATTTGCTTGTGATAAGTTTAGACCTTATATTGTTGATTCTAAAGTAACTATTCACACTGATCATGCTGCTATCAAATAACTTATGGAAAAGAAAGATGCTAAACCTAGACTTATTAGATGGGTTCTCCTGCTACAAGAATTTTATTTGCATATTACTGATAGAAAGGGAGCCGAGAACCCCGTTGCAGACAACTTGTCTAGGCTAGCGAATATTCTTGATGACCCACTACCAATTGATTATAGCTTTCCAGATGAACAATTAGTTGTCATAAATACTTCTCGTACTGCTCCATGGTATGCTGATTATGCTAATCACATTGTTGCTAAGTTTATACCACCTAGTTTCACATACCAGCAAAAGAAAAAGTTCTTCTATGATTTAAGACATTACTTCTGGGATGACCCACACCTTTATAAAGAAAAAGTGGATGGTATTATTAGACGTTGTGTACCTTAGCATGAACAGGAACAAATCCTACAGAAGTGTCACCCCGAAGCTTATGGAGGACACCATGCTGGAGATAGAACTGCACATAAGGTATTGCAATCTCGTTTTTATTGGCCTACTCTCTTCAATGATGCTCGTAAGTTTGTCTTATCTTGTGATGAATGCCAAAGAATTGGTAATATTAGTAGACGTCAGGAAATGCCTATGAATTATTCACTTGTTATTAAACCATTTGATATCTGGGGCTTTGATTATATGGGACCGTTTCCTTCCTCTAATGGGTATACACATATTTTAGTTGCTGTTGATTACGTTACTAAGTGGGTCGAAGCTATTCCAACTAGTAGTGCTGATCACAACACCTCTATTAATATGATTAAAGAAGTTATTTTTCCAAGGTTTGGAGTCCCAAGATACTTAATGACTGATGGTGGTTCACACTTTATTCATGGTGCTTTCCGTAAAATGCTTGCTAAGTATGATGTTAATCATAGAATTGCATCCCCTTACCACCCACAGTCTAGTGGTCAAGTAGAACTAAGTAACAGAGAGCTGAAATTAATTTTGCAAAAGACCGTTAATAGGTCTAGAAAGAATTGGTCCAAGAAACTTGATGATGCATTATGGTCCTATAGAACTACATACAAAAATCTTATGGGTATGTCTCCATATAAAATGGTTTATGGAAACGCATGTCACTTTCCTCTTGAGCTAGAACATAAGGCATATTCGGCTATTAAAGAGCTCAATTATGATTTCAAACTTGCCGGTGAGAAGAGGTTACTTGACGTTAGCTCACTAGATGAATGGAGAACCCAAGCCCATGAGAATGCCAAGCTGTTTAAAGAAAAGGCGAAAAGATGGCATGACAAAAAGATACAAAAGAGTGAGTTTAACGTAGGTGATTTTGTCTTGCTATACAACTCTCATTTAAGATTTTTTGCAGGAAAACTTCTCTCTAAATGGGAAGGTCCTTACGTTATCGAGGAGGACTATCGTTCCGGTGCCATAAAAATCAACAGCTTCAAAGGCACAAATCCGAAGGTGGTGAACGGTCACAGAATCAAACATTATATCTCAGGTAATCCTGTAAATGTTGAAACCAAAGTTATTGTAACCGTAACCCCGGAGGAATACATAAAGGACACTTTCCAGAACGATTCAGACTCCGAAAAGGAAGAGGTATGTGGTACGATAAGTAAACCGACTCCAAAACAGTTCTAATGGTAATTTTTCACCATTTTGGAATATTTAGAAAATAGAAAAATAAGAGGTAGTCCGAAAAGGACACGAGGTGTCCACGAGGGTGGAGGGCGCCCCCCTGGGCGCGCACCCTACCTCGTGGGCACCTCGTGTGCCTCCCGGATTCCATTTTCTTGCACGTTACTTGTTTTGGTCGGTAGAAATTCACTATATATGCTCCCGAAGGTTTTGACCATCGTATCACGCAAAAATCCTCTGTTTTCGTTTCAAGTTGTTGTTTCTGACAGATCTAGATCATCATGGCGTCTTCCAGCACCCCCAAGGACAAGTTCTTCGAGAAGGTCATCAACCCCTACCTCATGGAGGTGCTGCAACACCCTCAAACCATCGAGGTGCGCGAGGGGTTGCTGCACATCCGTGATGTTGAGGGACCAAGGAGGACCGGAAGCGTGGAGACAAGACTCGAAGCAACGGAGCAACAAGTTTTCAAGTGCCAAGGTATGGTGGAACGAGGACTCAACGCCAACCACATGATGATCACGGAGCTCGCCAACAACCACAAGCTGGACGCCGAGATCGTTGGGGAAGCCATCTCCAAGCTCCAAGAGAAAATCGAGCACCTCCAAGCACAGATCTATGACCTGCAAAACCAAAACTGTGATTATGAATATAGATTCAAGAAGATGAGTTTGGCTGCAGATTTTGGGATTCTGGACCAAAACTATCATTTAGTTTCCAATGAGGATTCTACGATGGTGAGCCCATGCCTTGGAAGATGGACAACAATCCTACATCATCAACAATTCCATCACCACCTCCGAAGAAAGAGAAATAATCATATAGGTATGGGAACTCCCCTTGGCAACTGCCAAGCTTGGGGGAGGTGCCCCGGTATCGTATCACCATCACACTCCTATCTTTACTGTTTTTCTTAGTTCGATCCTTTTGGTAATATCTTGATCTAGTATAATAAAGTTAGCATGATCTAGTTGTGAGCCTTTGATTTTTGATCTTTATCTTTGTAACCGAGTCCGTGAGCTATATATAATAAAGATTAGTGTTGAGTCAAGTGCTTGATTTTCTCACTATGGTCATGAGATAATAAAAGAAAATATAAAAAGTATCAAAAAGATCATATTGATCTTATGGAAGGTAATGACTTGACATATAAAGAGTATGATGAATAAAATCTGTTGAGAGTTGACAAACATAGTTCTGGTCATCGTTGCAATTAATAGGAAGTAATAAATAAACAGAGGTTTTCACATACAAATATACTATCTTGGACATCTTTTATGATTGTGAGCACTCATTAAAATGTGACATGCTAAAGAGTTGATGTTGGAAAAGGAAGACAACATAATGGGTTATGCTTTCTTTTATCCAAAATAAAGTATATTGTCATGGATCATCCAACATCTTGAGCTTGCCTTTCTGCCTCATGCTAGCCAAAACTCCTTGCACCAAGTAGAGATACTACTTGTGCTTCCATACATCCTTAAACCCAGTTTTTCTATGAGAGTTCACCGTACCTACCTATGGATTGAGTAAAATCTTTCAAGTAAGTTGTCATTGTTGCAGACTCTCTAAAATATATATGGTTTATTAGTGTGGAGAAAATAAGCTTTACACGATCTTGTGATATGGAAGTAATAAAAGCGACGGACTGCATAATAAAGGTCCCTATCACAAGTGGCAATATAAAGTGACATTCTTTTGTGCTAAGATTTTGTTCATCCAACCATAAAAGCACGTGACAACCTCTGCTTCCCTCTGCGAAGGGCCTATCTATTATTCTTGCCATATAAGAGTCAAGGTGTTTCTCACCTTTCCTTTTTACATTTTATCCTTTGGCAAGCACATTGTGTTGGAGAGATCCTAACATATATACCCACTTGGATGTAAGTTATCATGATCTATTAAAGTTGACATTACCCTTGAGGTAAAAGGTTGGGAGGCAACACTATAAGCCCCTATCTTTCTCTGTGTCCGATTAAAACTCCATACCCATAAGTATTGCGTGAGTGTGAGCAATTGTGAAAGACTAAATGAAGGTTGAGTATGTGGACTTGCTGAAAAGCTCTTATATTGACTCTTTCCGATGTTACGATAAATTGCAATTGCTTCAATGAATGAGATCGTAGTTTGTTGGTTTTCAATGAAGTTTCTGATTCATACTTGACATTGTGAATGACTTGTTATTTTAGCATAAGAGTCATATGACAATATATATATATATATATATGCTACTGTTATAAGAATGATCATGATGCCCTCATGTCCTTATTTTATTTTTATCGACACCTCTGTCTCTAAACATGTGGACATATTTTTCGACATCGGCTTTCGCTTGAGGACAAGCGAGGTCTAAGCTTGGGGGAGTTGATACGTCTATTTTGCATCATGCTTTTATGTTGATATTTATTGCACTATGGGCTGTTATTACACGTTATGTCACAATACTTATGCCCTTTCTCTCTTATTTTACAAGGTTTACATGAAGAGGGAGAATGCCGGTAGCTGGAATTCTGGGCTGGAAAAGGAGCAAACGTTGGAGACCTATTCTGCACAACTCGAAAAGCCCCGAAACTCCATGAAACACCGTTTCAGAAAATATAAAAAATATATTGCGAAAGAGACATGTCAGGGGGGCCACCACCTATCCACGAGGGTGGGGGGCGCGCCCCCCTGCCTCGGGCACGCTCCCCCTGCCTCGTGGGCCACCTGGTGATGCCCCGATGCCCATCTTCCCCTATATTGAGTGTTTAGACCTGAAAAAAATCATAAGGAGGCTTTCGGGATAAAACGCAGCCGACTCGAGGCGGAACCTTGGCGGAACCAATCTAGGGCTCTGACGGAGCTGTTCCGCCGGAGATACTTCCCTCTGGGAGGGGAAAATCGTCACCGCCGTCATCACCAACAACTCTTCCATCTTGGGGAGGGTTATCTTCATCGACATCTTCACCAGCACCATCTCCTCTCAAACCCTAGTTCATCTCTTGTATCCAATCTTTGTATCAAAACCTCAGATTGGTACCTATAGGTTGCTAGTAGTGTTGATTACTCCTCGTAGTTGATGCTAGCTGGTTTACTTGGTGGAAGATCATATGTTCAGATCCTGTATGCTTATTAATACTCCTCTTATTATGAACATGAATATGCTTTGTGAGTAGTTACGTTTGTTCCTAAGGACATGGGAGAAGTCTTGCTATAAGTAGTCATGTGAATTTGGTATTCGTTTGATATTTTGATGAGATTTATGATGTCTTTCCTCTAGTGGTGTCATGTGAACGTCTACTACATGACACTTCACCATTGTTTGGGCCTTGAGGAAGGCATTGGGAAGTAATAAGTAGATGATGGGTTGCTAGAGTAACAGAAGCTTAAACCCTAGTTTATGCGTTGCTTCGTAAGGGGCTGATTTGGATCACTATGTTTCATGCTATGGTTAGGTTTACCTTAATACTTCTTTTGTAGTTACAGATGCTTGCAATAGAGGTTGATCATAAGTGGGATGCTTGTCCAAGTAAGGGCAGCACCCAAGCACCAGTCCACCCACATACCAAATTATGAAAGTAACGAACGTGAATCATATGAATGTGATGAGAACTAGCTTGACGATAATTCCCATGTGTCCTCGGGAGCGCTTTCCTTCATATAAGAGTTTGTCCAGGCTTGTACTTTGCTACAAAAGGGATCGGGCCATCTTGCTGCACCTTATTTACTTTTACTATTTGTCACTTGTTACCAATTACCTTATCACAAAACTATCTGTTACCGACAAATTCTGTGCTTGTAGAAATTACCTTACTGAACACTTCCTATCATTTCCTTCTGCTACTCGTTGGGTTTGACACTCCTACTTATCAAAAGGACTACGTTAGATCCCCTACACTTCTGGGTCATCAAGACACTTTTCTGGCACCGTTGACGGGGAGTGAAACGACTTTGGTAAGTGGAATTTGGTAAGGAAAAAATTATATAGTGTGCTGAAATTTACTGTCACTTGTTACTATGGCTCATAATCCTTTGAGGGGCTTGTTCGGGGTATCTTCACCCTGACCAGTAGAGCAAAGAGTTGCTCCTCAACCTACTGAACCTACTGAAAATGTTTGCTACTTATCAAGAAGAAGGTCTTCCCTTTATCTTTGAAGGGAGATGCATTAACATGGTTTAGGCTATGCGATGATATTGGATCATGGAACTACAATCGATTGAAGTTGGAATTTCATCAAAAGTTCTATCATATGCATTAGGTTCACCGTGATCGTAATTATATATATAATTTTTGGCCTCGCGAAGGAGAAAGCATCGCTCAAGCTTGGGGGAGGCTTAAGTCAATGTTATATTCATGCCCCAATCATGAGCTCTCGAGAGAAATGATCATTCAAAAAATTTATGCTCGGCTTTCTCTCAATAATCACTCCCTGCTCGATGCTTCTTGTACTGGTTCTTTTATGATGAAGACTATTGAATTCAAATGGGATTTATTGGAAAGAACTAAACGCAACTCTGAAGATTGGGACCTCGACGAAGGTAAGGAGTCAGGTATAACCCCTAAGTTTGATTGTGTTAAATCTTTTATGGATACCGATGTTTTCCGTGAATTTAGCTCTAAATATGGACTTGACTCTGAGATAGTAGCTTCTTTCTGTGAATCATTTGCTACTCATGTTGATCTCCCTAAGGAGAAGTGGTTGAAATACCATCCTCCCATTGAAATAAAAGTAGTTGAACTTGTTAAAGTTGAAGAAAAGACTATGACTTATAATGTTGATCCTGTTGTTCCTACTGCTTATATTGAGAAACCACCTTTCCTATTAGTATAAAGGATCATGCTAAAGCTTCAACTGTGGTTCGTAAGAGTAATACTAGAACACCTACACCCTCTGAGCAAATTAAAGTTGAAGCTAGTGTTGCTATGGTTAAGGATGTCTTGGTCGAAAATTTAGATGGACATGTTATTTACCTCCAGAGGAAGCTGCTTGAATCGCCAAACCCGATACTAGAAATAAACATAGACCTGTTGTAGGCATGCCTATTATTTCTGTTAAAATAGGAGATCATTGCTATCATGGTTTATGTGACGTAGGTGCTAGTGTGAGTGTAATACCCATTTCCTTATATGATGAAATTATGCACGATATTGCACCTGCTGAGCTAGAAGGTATTGATGTCACTATTAAGCTTGCTAATAGAGACACTATTTCACCAATTGGGATTGTTAGATATGTTGAAGTCTTGTGTGGGAAAGTTAAATACCCTGTTGATTTTCTTGTTCTTGGTTCCCCACAAGATGAATTCTGTCACATTATATTTGGTAGACCCTTCTTGAACACTTTTAATGCTAAGATAGACTGCGAAAAAGATATTGTTACTGTTGGATTAGGGGATATGTCTCATGACTTTAACTTTGCTAAATTTCGTAGACAACCCCGTGATAAACAATTGCCTAGTAAGGATGAAATTATTGGTCTTGCTTCTATTGCTGTGCCACCCAACGATCCATTAGAACAATATTTGCTAGACCATGAAAATGATATATCTATGAATGAGAGAAGGGAAATAGATGAAATATTCTTTAAGCAGGGACCCTTATTGAAAAACAACTTGCCTGTTGAAATTCAAGGGGATCCTCCTCAACCCAAAGGTGATCCCGTGTTTGAACTCAAACCATTACCTGATACTCTTAAGTATGTTTATCTCGATGAAAAGAAGATATATCCTGTTATTATTAGTGTTAACCTTTCAGAGCAGGAAGAATAAAAATTATTGAAAACTCTGAAGATGCATCGTGCTGCTATCGGATACACTCTGGATGATCTTAAGGGCATTAGTCCCACTCTATGCCAACACAAGATAAAGTTGGAAGAGGATGCGAAACCGATTATCAATCATCAATGACAGTTAAATCCTAAGATGAAAGAAGTGGTAAGGAAGGAAATACTAAAGCTTCTAGAGGCAGGTATAATTTATCCAATTGCTGATAGCCAGTGGGTAAGTCCTGTCCATTGTGTCCCTAAGAAGGGAGGTAGATGTTCCTAATGATAAAGTCGAATTGATCTCGCAAAGAATTGTTACAGGTTATAGGATGGTGCTGGGGATATAACTACTGAGTATAAACCGCCTAGGAGGGGCTGGGTTATACCTGTAATGAGTTATCCATATTGAAGCCCGTGAAGTCAAGGAGTGTGGCTCTTTACTATAGAGATCTAAAAGCCCAGGCCCTAAAGGCGAATCAGGGACCGTAGACATAAACCGTCATAAGGTGTGTAACTTGTGTCGTAAGATAGGAAAGGATAGAGACCGGGCCAGACACGGTTATGAGCCGGCCTCGGGATTCTGTAAACCGCTGGGCGTCAACCTGTGTATATAAAGGGACGACCCGACGGCGGTTCAGGGACAACAAACAACAACTCGAGAGCCAGGTCAAGCGGATTCGCTCCCTGGTCATCGAAACCCTAGCAATTCCACACCAACTAGAGTAGGCTTTTACCTTAAGGGGCCGAACTAGTATATATTCCTTGCGTCCTTTGGCTCGCCTTAACCCCTTTAAGCTAACCCGTCACGATGGCTCCATGACTAAGTCCTCACACTAGGACATCTGCCGTTCTCAAGGGATGTGAAGTGGGCCGGATGACCAAGAGTCATCGAGGCAAGATCTACATCGACGGTGCAGGCTGGGGCCCCGAGGCCAGCTCAATTGAGTACGGGTACTGGCTCCCCTTCGGCGGCATTCACGTTTTCATTGGCAAGATCCGCGAACTGGGCCCTGAGCGGGACATCTGCATCGACATCGTCGAAATGGCTCAGTGTGCGAGACCTTCCCGGGTTCAGCCTGCCATGAAGCATGACTTCGTGGGAGTCATCCACGGAGTGGAATCAAAGGATAGATCGATGTCTGGTGGTGAGACTGTCGTTTGCTCCGATGACGAGTCATCTACCGGGGAGAGCGAGTCATTATACCGACTTCAAGATGGCCTGTTTGGGGGCTGTTCTGATGGCGACAATATTCCGAACCCCCTTGATCCGCCGAGCCGAGTTGCGGTCTTCATGGCCGGATCATAGTCCATGCAACACTCTTCGACCGCAGCAGCGATAATCTCCGGTTTAGCGGCGGGGCCATCAGCTAGGGCAGGAGGTCCTGCGCAGCCACCAGCTCGGGTTTTGTCCGATTTATTCGACACTTTGGCAGCACTGTTGGTCACTAAAGTTAGCCTAGCGAATCAGGAGCGGCATGACGCAGAAGTTGCTAAGGTGAAGGATCAGATAGCTCAAGCCAAGGTAGATATGGCAGCTGAAAACACTAGGATGGCTGCAGAGCGGGCCGAGTTGGATGCACAGGCTTATCGACTTATGTTGGATCAAAATGCGTCAAATGAGGTAATGAGGAGAAGGTACCGGTATCACTTGCCTCCGGTTTACAAGGTAAGAAATCCCCTTAGCACGCCAGAAGTAGGACCCAGCAATCAACCGGTGGTAAACCGGGCAGAAGCACCTGGAATGGGGGCGTCGGTCCAGCCGCACCCAACGGATCCGCCTTGTTAGAACATCACGGCACAACATTTATCAACGCCTCTGGGTCATTACTCCATCCCCTTGGATAATATAGTCGCTGCCGCTTCACGATTGGCGGCCCTCCCAGTCGAAGGTGGTGAGTCTCGCGTACCGTTTGAGATGCGACTAGATAGGGAGCTCCTTCAGACAGCTTTGACTCAACAGCAAGCTTATTCGTACAGCCGTGAGAGGATTCATTACACCCCCCCCCCCCGCCCAAGCCGGAGTTACAGCAGGCATATGGATGAACCTGCCGTGTAAAGCAGCGCGCGGAACCGTAACCCGCCTCAAGGGCATAACCGAGCGGGTGGTGGCGCTAATGCTCAAGATGTGGTGGATCAGGGTAGACAACGCCAAGAACCCGAGTTAGCGGTGCAGTACACGTCCCGTCAACTTACCCCGGTTCGTCCAACAACTTCGGCGGACCCAAGAGTTACCTCCAGTTCTATGGGGGTGCCGTGTTTCACTCCGGCTTTACATAATGTATGGCTGCCCAAGGATTTCAAAGGTCCTCGAAAAGTGCCCAATTACACCGCCGATTTATCCCCCGAGTCATGCTTTGAAATCTATGAGATGGCGATGGAGATGCTGGATGTGGTGCGGCATGTGCTAAATACTTCACCACGATGTTGGAAGGAACAACTCATACTTGGCTGAAAAGTTTGCCGGCTAACTCCATTGGGTCATGGGCCGAGTTAAGGGCCCGGTTTATCCAAAATTTCAAAGACACATGCAAGTAGCCCATGTCAATGGTGGACTTAGCTGCCTGTGTCCAAGGAGAGAATGAATCAATAAGCCATTGGGTACGCCGGGTTTCAGAAACCTTGCATTCATCGGACCGTATCAACGCCGATACGGTAGTCTCAACGTTGGAAGGCAATTGTCGGTTCATGCCTCTGAAATTGAAGTTGGGACGGCTCAAGCGTCATTGCAATGACATGTGAACGCTCATGGCAGCTCTGGTTAAGTACGCCGACTCTGGTAGTACCAAGGACCCTGAGTCTGACGATGAAAAGCCGGGAAAGGGAAAGAAGAACGGCAAAGGGCAGAAGCATAACCCGGCTGGCCATGGGAACAGCGATTAGCATAAAACGGAGAACAATTCAGATTTTGTGGCTAACACCAACACGCAGAATGATGGTCAACGTCGTAAGGGTAGGCCGCCCCTGTGGAGCGGAGGAGCAGGTATCGATCTTGACCGCCTGTTAAATCAGCCTTGCCCGAGCCACGGGACGAAAGAAAGGCCAGCTACGCACCTCTGGAAGGATTGCTTTATTACGCGGGAGTTCAAAAATTCAGATCGTTTCCAATACGATCGTGGACCGTCCGGTGGTTCAGGGCCCGGTTCTCATGGGCCGGGTTATGGTGGAGGCAGTTCTGGCTCAGGATTACAAGGCAATCAAAGCAGGCATGGCAATCAAGGCAGTCAAGGCAGCCAGGGTGGTTATAATCATCAGCAGCAATAGTCGGGTTACCAGAGCAACCCGAAGCAGTTGAATAGTGGACAGTATCATGTCTTCACCACTAGCCTATGTAAGCGCGACCAGAAGCTTCATAAAAGAGCAGTGAACTCCGTTGAACCGTTGGTTCCCCGTTACTTACGCTGGTCTGAACAGCCCATTGTGTGGAGTCGAGAGGATCATCCGCCCTGGGTTGATAACCTGGGTCATCTGGCATTGGTGATGGCGACTCAGGTTGGAGGGTATAAATTCACCATGGTGCTCATGGATGGGAGGGGGGAGCAGTATCAACATCCTTTAATATGAAACCTTCCGTCGCATGGGGTTAACAGATAAAAATCTTAAACCATCAAACACCGTTTTCCATGGTGTGGTGCCTGGTAAATCGGCATATCCAGTTGGTAATCTCTGGAGGTTACTTTTGGAGATGAGCATGATTCAAGATCGGAGACCTTGACTTTTGAAGTGGTAAAAATCAAGAGCCCGTATCATGCCCTGTTTGGACGGCCGGTTTATGCTAAGTTCATGGCAAGGCCCTGCTATGTTTATCTACAGCTCAAAATGCCGGGTCATAAGGGGGCCATCATAGTACATGGGAGCTGTAAGATCACTTTGGAATGTGAAGAAGGTGATGCGGCCTATGCTGAGTCGGTTTGTGCAAAAGAGGAGTTGAAGTTCTACAAGGGCAATGTTGATCCGGCGGATATGACTTCTTTGAAAAAGCCAACTACAGAGCATGATCCGGCCTTGAAGTTTAAATCGGCCGATGAGACTAAGCTGGTTGATTTTGTTCCTAGCGATTCATCCAAGAAGTTTAGCATCAGCGCTAACTTGGATCTGAAATAGGAAAGCGTGCTCATCGACTTCATCCATGAGAACCAGGACATCTTTGCATGGAAACCTTCTAACATGCCAGGTGTACCGAGGGAACTCGTTGAGCACACTCTTAATATTGATCCCAAGTTTAAACCGGCCAAGCAGTTTCTCTGCCGCTTCAATGAAGAAAGACGCAAGGCCATTGGCGGCTGGGTTTATCATTGAAGTATTTCATCCTGAGTGGTTGGCTAATCCGGTGCTAGTACTTAAGAAGAACGACACTTAGCCTATGTGTGTGGATTACACAGATTTGAACAAGGCTTGTCCAGCTGATCCTTTTGCTCTTCCCCGTATTGATCAAATTATTGATGCTTCTGCGGGTTGAGAGCGTTTGAGTTTTCTAGATGCTTATTCTGGCTATCATCAGATTAAAATGGTAGTTAAGGACCAGGAGAAGACAACTTTTATAACTCCCTTTGGAGCCTTCTGGTATGTATCTATGCCCTTTGGGCTCAAGAGTGCACATGTGACTTATCAGTGCTGTGTGCAGAATTGTCTTCATAAAAAGATTGGGCATAATGTTCATGCATATGTGGATGATATTGTGGTGAAGTCCAGAAAGCAGGAGACATTAATAGATGATTTGAAGGAGACTTTTGATAATCTCTGGGTTTATAAGAAGATGCTTAATCCGGCCAAGTGTGTTTTTGGTGTACCGGCAGGCAAGCTCTTGGGGTTTCTGGTGTCTAACAGGGGCATTGAAGCTAATATGGAAAAAAATCAAAGCTATTACGTCTCTAGCTAAACCAGCGTGTATCAATGACGTTCAACGTCTGGTGGGCCTTATTGCAGCGCTGAGCCGGTTTATCAGCCGATTGGGATAAAAAGCTATCCCTCTGTACCAGATGATGAAAAAGACAGAAAATTTTGTCTACAGTGATGCTACTAATGCGACGTTTGAGGACTTGAAGAAACAGTTGACAGAGCCACCTGTCCTTGCTGCTCAAGTCAATATAGAGCGATTGCTGTTGTACGTGGCTACTAATGCCCAGTCTATCAGTGTGGCCATTGTGGTGGAGCGCAAGGAGTCTGGGAAGGAATATCCGGTTCAACGGCCGGTTTACTATATCAACGAGGTGCTTATTGAGTCCAAACAAAGGTTCCCGCATTGGCAGAAACTGGTGTATGGAGTCTTCATGGCAAGCCAGAAGCTTAAGCAGTGTTTTCAGGGTCATCCCATCACCCTGGTCAGCTCTGCCCCTATGGGAGATATAATCCAAAACAGAGAAGCAACTGGCCAGGTTGCCAAGTGGGCCATCGAGCTTGGACCTCACGGGTTAAAATATGTGCCTCGTACAGCAATCAAGTCCCAAGCACTTGTGGATTTCATCAATGACTGGACGGAGTTACAAGCGCCGGAAGAAAACCCGGACCATACTTATTGGACTATTCATTTCGATGGATCTTGGCAATTGGAGGGCTCGGGGGCTGGACTCGTATTAACTTCCCCATGAGGTGATAAGTTTTGTTATGTTCTCCGTTTAACGTTCCCTTGCACTAACAATGCAGCTGAATATGAGGCTTTACTCCACGGTCTTCAAATGGCTACGGAGATGAATTTAAGTCGGGTTAAGTGCTTTGGTGACTCGGACCTGGTGGCTCAACAAGTATCTAGTACTTGGGATTCCAAGGACCCGCTCATGGCAGCATATCGTCGAGAGGTGGATACTGTTGCTGGACACTTCAAAGGTTATCTAGTTGACCATGTGGGCCAGCGAAAGAATGAAGCGGCGGACGCTTTAAGCCGCTTGTGTTCCCAACGTAAATCGGTTCCATCCAATGTTTTTTGGACGTTTTGCATAACTCGTCGTTCAAGCTACCTACAGAGGAGGATTTGGCTGTTCCTGATCCGGAGGCTCAGTTGGTGGTAGCTCTTCATGTTATCCCAGATTGGACGGTTCCATATTTGACGTATATGAGCCGGGGCGAGTTACCGGAGGATGAAATTTTGGCCAGGCAGATAACCCGGCGGTCCAAGTCAATGACTATCGTCAATGGAGAATTGCATCATTGCAGTGTAACAAGGGCGTTTTAGCGCAGCGTATCTCTTGAAGAAGGCTGTGATATTTTGCGTGAGATCCAAGAAGGAGATTCTGGTCACCAGCCGGTTAGAAGTCCTTGGTAGCTAAAGCTTTTCGTCACGGTTTCTGTTGACGGCTCATGCTGATGCTGAAGACTTGGTTAAAAAGTGTGACGGCTGTCAAAAATTCTCACGACGTGCTCATGTGCCAGCACAACAATTGAGGATGATTCCAATCACTTGGCCGTTTGCAACTTGGGGGCTAGACAAGATTGGGCCCTTTAAGAGATCCAAGGATAAGAAGACCCACCTTCTGGTGGCGGTTGACAAGTTCACCAAGTGGGTGGAAGCAGAGCCAGTAAGTAAGTGTGATGCAGCCACGACGGTTCAATTTATAAAGAAGGTGATTTTCTGGTTTGGTTTTCCACACAGCATTATAAGTGATAATGGCACTAATCTGTCCAAGGGTGCTATGAAAGACTTTTGTCAGCGTGAGCGCATCCGGCTTGACGTGTGATCAGTGGCTCATCCTCAATCTAATGGTCAAGCCGAGAGAGCCAACCAAGAGATCCTGAGAGGCATTAAGCCCCGGCTTATGGTTCCCTTGCAGAGGACGCCGGGTTGTTGGGTTGCGGAGTTACCTTCTGTGTTATGGAGCATCAATACTACACCCAACAGATCTATGGGTTACATGCCTTTTTTCATGGTTTACGGAGCACTGGCAGTTCTCCCTAGTGACATCCGTCATAACTCACCTCGTGTGGCGGCTTATGTCGAAGCTGACAATGAGAAGGCATGGCAGGAAGCACTTGACCTGTTCGATGAGGAACGTGACATTGCAGCAGCTCGGTCGGCGATTTACCAGCAAGACCCGCGTTGTTATCACAGCCGCCGGGTTAGAACCTGAACTTTTCAAGAAGACGATCTGGTGCTCCGACTCATCCAGGATCAGACTGATATGCACAAGGTATCCACACCTTGGGAAGGACCCTTTGAGGTCAACAAGAATTTGCATAACGGGTCATACTACCTTATCGATGTTCGAGAGCACAAAGACTCACATAAATCGGGGGAGGAGATCCACCGGCCGTGGAATATCGCTCATCTTTGGCCTTACTACACCTGAGCCATAGGATCCTCTTATGTACATATTTTTGATAATGTATATACTATGATCAATATAATAAACTGCCATCCCTGCTAAAGTGTGCCCTCTGTTTTTTCTCGTTAAGAGTTTTGGTTACATGGGGTCTTCTGTTTATCAAGTGAAGTCCTGACTACCCTCTTGATCCGGCTATCAAGCCAATATTATCATAAGAGCACATATCTGGTTACTTCGGTAATCCTGCTATCAAGCCAATATTATCATAAGGGGCCAAAGAGAGTTTGTTCCACAGCACAACTCAAACATAGGCACCCACTGAGCACAACTCAAAATAGTACCCGGGGGATCTTTTTGCACAGCAACAAAGAGTTTTAATAACCCTTGTAATAGGCTATCAAGCCAGGCTTAGAAGCCAGGTGTATTCAGCTAAAACCCCGGGTTAACCTGCCTTCATCAAGTAAGTCACTCAGCCCAGGTAATCCTGGTATGACCCGCCGAACGTTTGGCAAGTCAATCTTATACAGACCCTGAACTTATCAAAGTTAAAACGACGATTGGTTAATGTGAGGTCCATCTTAAAAGGCTTTGTTGTCGGATTACGGGCTCCGCAAACCCAAGAAGTTCGAACACAGGGGCGTGAACGAAGATTTCTTCCACTCACGTCTACCTAGCACCTCGCCCTCGCCCGGTGGTGAGATTCAAGCAAGCAACAAGTAAAGCACACATGAGTTTACCCAGGTTCAGGCCACCTTGCGGTGTAAAACCCTACGTCCTGCTTGGGTGGATTAGCCTCAGGAGGGCTTGAGTATGAACAAGTATAGTGGTTCTTGAACTCAGGAGGATAGCACAAGAGGGTCAGGAGGCAAGTGTTCTTGCTCCTTGGTGGTGGGGTATTTGAGATGGAGCCACTCCAGATTTCATCATCCTCCTCTCTGTAGTTGGAACCCTAGCTACTTATATAGGCGGCCAGGGTCCTCTTCTCCCAAAATGTTTGGGCGGCAAGGGAACCCACAACGGCCATTTTGAGCGGGAACACAAGGACGCTCCTATCCTGACAAAAGCGGTCTTCGCTTGCAAAGGGATCAGACGATGACGCGGTGGTGGGCTCGGTCGTGACATCCTCCCTGTCGTCCTTGCGGTCTTTGGTCTTGTTGCACCGAAGGGGAAACCTTTGTCTCGCCCCACGGGAACCTATGCCTGCGCTGTCTCCTTTGCACCAAAACGGCAACTGCGCCGCTGGCACGCGCTGGCACCCGCTGGCGCAGTGTGTCACTGCTCACGTCATTGCCTCCTCCCGAGGCAGGCTTCGCCTTGGATTCTCCGCCCATCCGGAGCAGCCTAGCCGAGACAGCTCCTGATGGGGTCTTGGTGTCGTTCTCCTCGTGAGGGTCTTGAGCAGCTGGGCCGTACCAAGCCATAGTAGGAGCGCGTCGCGGCCCACATGCAGGCAAATCTGGGTACCCTGGTTCCCAGGACGCCGACAGTAGCCCCCGGGCCCAAGGCGTGTGCGGAGTTGGCTTCGGGGCAAAGCCTTAGTCGAGGACGAAGCGCCGCGGGCCCCAATGAACTCCGGGCCAGGCCGGCGTGTGATGGTTGGATGGGACGTGGCGTCTCCGCTTCCCCAGGAAGCTTTGGTGATCGTGCGACTTGACAACTCCCCAACATGGATGACGGGGTCACTATGGTAGTGACGCCAGTGACTGGCGGTTGGGCTCCTCCGCCCTATAAATGGGGGGGGGAGCCCCCAAGCCATCCTCAAGCCAGCGCCATCTGCTTTCTTGTTCGCTCCCTGTTCTTCTTCTAGCTGCGAGGTCTCCATGGCGCCACTAAGGAAGTCGTCCTACGCGGAGAAGGGAAAGGCCTCGAAGGAGCTGGCCTCACCGCCGCCGAAGAGGGGCCGTGGCCGCCCCCGCAAGTACGCCCCCAAGTCCGCGGAGGATCCTAGGGGAAGTGGGCGCGGCCTTCCGGGTTTCGACGTGGTCGCCGACGAGAGGCACGGCGCCTCTTCTCGCGGTGGAGGTGGTCGTGGCCGTGGTGGGCGAGGGGGCGCGGGACGCAATCTGGCGGCTGTGCATCCTCCGCGCCCACAACTCCATTCCTTCGATGTGTCGTCGGAGTTCGTGGTGTGGGCGGAGAAGCCTAGCGGCTTGTGGCTCTGGCTCCCCCGCTCATTCGGCAACGTGCTGCTAGCTAAAGGCCGCGGCGGCCTCTGGCTGTAGACCGATGGCTGCTGCAGTGGTGCTTCCTGGGTGGTGGTTGACATTGCCCCCTCAGGCGACGTGTTCCTGGAGCGCGGTTGGCACTCGTTTGCGCGTGCGCCGGCTGTAGGGGAGGTGCACGCTCAACTTCAGGTATGATGGTGTCTCAACGCTGTTCGTTAGGGTCTTCTCGGAGGAAGGGAGGCGCCTTGGGTGCTGTCCCGAGGCCGACGACGATGAGAAGGGTGGCGACGGTGTCCGGAGGAGCAGCTCTTCCTCTGGAGACAAGCTTGGTCTTGGTGAGCGCCGCAAGTCCCACCTCTGTGGTAGCAGCAGCTCCTCCAGCAGCGGCGGCTACACAGAGCCACCGCGCCGCCGAGCTCGGCTCAGCGAGGGGGGAGAGTCGTCACGCCATCGTGCCCCGGTGAAGCAGGAGGAGCTGGAAGACTCTAACTGAGTGGGGGCAACGGCGCCGAGCTGCGGCTCAGCGGGTCAACCTCTGCTTCTTCTTTTTCCTTCATTTCCCTCCTGTATCAAAATTTTAGGTTGCCTCGAGAAGGCGTGTAATGGACTATGGCATATGTATGAAACGTGAACTTGCTATTATGTTCTTGATCTGGATGAGATTACTTAGCTTAAGTGTTGCGACGTCTTGAGGCGAAGTGTTCTGCACTCATCGGCGTCATGAGCCCCCATCGGGTCATGAGGATGGTTGAGCTCGGGGGGTCTTGACCTGCGAAGCCCGCGAGTACGAGTGAGCCGCTGCGGGCAGCTGAGGGCTTGCGCCCTCGGGCTCGCTTGAGAGTGCGGAGCGTGGATTAAGGTGCCAAGGCCTGAGCAGGCTCGGCAGGATAGGTTGTGTGGGCTGAGAAGCCCGATGCCAGAGCCTGAGCAGGCTTGGCCAGGTGAGGTCACGAGATCGCGAGCCGAGACCGACCGTGTCCCAGCTCCCACACGCGAGGCGCACGTAGGAGAACAAGTGGCGCAGCCCCTGCCTGAAAAGCTGAACTTAAAATTGGCGAGAAAAACTCCAAGCAAGACTCCCAACCAAACGCAAGAAACATGAGAACTTCATATCACGGGGTAGAGGAAGGGCTGATAGCCAAGGAAGTAGAAAAGGCTGACAGCCAAACTCCAAGCCAAAAAAGGAAAAAACGTCGCGTCCGACCCCTACACTACGTCTTCTTCCCAGCGCGGAGGTCAGGACTGCCACTGGGACGTGGGTGGGATCCCCATCTGATGGCCCGCAGGCAACGCTCAGGAGACTCCGAGGTGTGTACAGCCTCAACTCATTATTACATGAGAGTGTCACGAGCGCAGACCTTCACGGGCACGGGGCCTTGATTACGGATAGAACCTCCTGAGGTGTCGATGTTCCAGGAATTTTGGATAGGTACCCCATCCTGCATCTCCAGGCGCATAACACTAGACCTAGAGACACGGGAGATTCTGAACGGGCCCTCCCACATGGGCGAGAGCTTATGTAACCCCTCCCTGGAGAGGACCCGCCTCAGGACCAAGTCACCAACTTCAAGTGTTCTTGTGCAGACGCTGCGACAGTGGTACCGCCGCAGCGCCTGCTGATATCACGCTGCTCTGAGCGCAGCTCCGCGGCGGCCCTCCTCGCCGAGCACGAGGTCCATCTGCCAGGCAGCGTCCTGGCGTTCTTCATTGAAAGCCAAGACCCATGTGGAGCGATTCTTCACCTCATGAGGGAGGACCACCTCTGCCCCATAAACGAGGAAGAAGGGTGTTTCTCCCATGGGTTTGGTTGCGATGGTATGGATTGACCACATCATGGACTGGAGCTCATCAATCTAGCCCCTGCGACAAGCCTCGAGCTTTTTCTTAAAGCCGCGCGTCTTGAGGCCGCGCAAGACTTCTGCGTTCGCGCGTTCGGCCTAACCGTTGCTCCTGGGGTGAGCCACCGAGGCGTAGCAAGATCTGCGTTCGAAGGTTAGCACAATATGACCTGAAGAGATTGCTTGTAAACTGTGAACTGTTATCCGTGATGATGCTGTTGGGGACACCGAATCGCCTCACGAGGCCCTTGGTGAACTTGACCGCCGACCCGGCAGGGATCACGCGAACAGGCTCCTCCTCCGCCCACTGGGTGAACTTGTCGATGGCGACATACAGGAAGTGGTAGCCCCCCGCTGCCCGGGGAAATTGACCCAGGATGTCCAATCCCCAGACCGCGAAGGGCCAGGAGAGCGGGATCGTCGGGAGGCCCTGCGCTGGTTGGTGGATCTACTTGGCGTGAAACTGGCATGCCTCACAAGCCGGCACAAGCTCCGTGGAGTCGCTGAGTGTTGTGGGCTAGTAAAAGCCGCTGCGGAAGGCCTTGCCCACGAGGGTGCGGGACGACGAATGATGACCACAGTCTCCGCCACGGATGTCGGCGAATAGCTCGCATCCTTGCTTCCTCGAGATGCACTTTTGTGAGACATCATTCGGGCGCCTCCTGTAGAGTTTGCGGTCTTGATTGCAGTAAGCCGAGGCCTGCTGAGCCACGCACTCCGCGTCTTCCTCCTTGTCCGGCAAGGTGTCGTGTTGCAAGTACATCTTGAGCTCTTCAGTTCAGCAACCGTCGTCGGGCTCCGCGGCGAGTAGCAGAGGGGCTCCGGGGGTTGGTCCACAGGGCGGAGCTCCAGCTGCGGGCGCCGCAGGCAGCCACTCCCGAGAGGATGCCGGCTCAGGAGCGGTTGGTGCTGCCGATGGCCTGAGCAACCGCTCCTCGAAGATGCCTGGCTTCTTGGGTTCCCGCCTGGAGGCTCGTTTGGCGATGTCGTCCGCCTCCTGGTTCGTGCCCCTTGGCACGTGCTGCAGCTCGAGTCCTTGGAACAGCTTTTCCATCTTGCGCACCTCTTCCAGATATGCCTCCATGTGCTCGTCCTTGGGCTTATTTTTCTTGTTGGAGAAGTTGACGAGGAGTTGCGGATTGCCTTTAATGGTGAGGCGATTGACCCCCAGTGAAGCTGCGGCCTTGAGCCCAGCAATCAGGCCCTCATACTCTGCTATGTTGTTCGAGACCTTCTCGCCTTGCTGGAAGCAAAGCTGCACGGCGTATTACAACTTGTCCTGAGTGGGAGATATTAACACGATGCCAAATCCTGCACCAAGGCGCGAGAAGGCGCGTCGAAGTACACCACCCATCCGTCAGAGGCTTCATCATCGGGGGCAATGAGCGATCCTTGCCAGCCCCCTGTTCCGGCGCGTCGGTCCATTCTGCCACAAAGTCTGCCAGAGCTACTCCTTTGATCGCTTGTGTGGTGCTGAACTCCAACTGGAAGGACTATAGCTCGATGTTCCACTCACCAACCCTTCCGACGACGTTCGGGCCCCAGAACACCTTATCGAGAGGGTACGACGAGACATCCTTGATGGGGTGGCCCTGGAAGTAATGGCGCAGCTTCCTTGAGGTAACAAGGAGCACTAGGAGCAGCTTTTGAGGCATCGGGTAATGCGAGCATGTGTCGCGTAGTACGGTGCAGACGAAGTACACAGGGTGCTCCACGAGGGTCGGCGCCGCAGGGTCTTCAGGCGCTTCAGGAGTCTTGGGTGCTTCTTGCTGGACGACAGGGTCATCAGCAACAGTGGTCGAAACTACCTCCGGATTTGCGTCGGGGGGCGACGGAGCTCCTGAGGATGTCGACTTGCTCCGCGGCATCGCGATTCGGGGCCTCTCCTCGCACTCCACCACCAACGCCGGACTGGCGGAGTGAGGCGTAGCGGCGAGATAGAGAATCATGGGCTCCAGGGGTCTTGGTGCCACCATAACCGGCGGGCTGGTGAGGTATTCCTTGAGCCCCCAAAAGGCGGCGTCGGCCTTCGGAGTCCACTCTAAGGGCCCCTTCATCTTCCAGAGCTAGAAGAATGGGAGGGCGTGTTCGCCAAGCTTATAGATGAAGCGCCCCAGGGACGTCACATATCCCGCAAGCTTCTGCATCTCCTTCAGGGTGGTAGGCGGCTTCATTCTTTCGATGGCCTTGATCTTCTCCGGATTAGCTTCAATGCCCCGGTGCGAAACTAGGAACCCTAGCAACTTGCCGGAGGGTACGCCAAACATGCACTTCTCCGGGTTGAGGCATAGCTTCACTTTGCGCAGTTTGGCGAATGTTTCTTCTAGGTCCAGGATGAGAGTCTTGGCCTCTCTGGACTTGACCACGATGTCGTCGACGTAGGCCTCCGCGTTCCTCCCGAGCTAAGGGCCGAGGGTGATGTGCATCAGGCAGTGAAAGGTGGTGCCCGCGTTTCTCAACCCGAAAGGCATGCAGGTGTAGCAGTAGACCCCGCAAGGGGTCAGGAACGCCGTCTGCTCCGCATCCTCCACCACCATCTTGATCTGGTGGTAGCCCGAGAAGGTGTCGAGAAAGAAGAGCAGGTCGCACTCAGCCGTCAAATCCACGATCTGGTCGATGTGCGGGAGAGGTAACGGGTCCCGAGGGCAGAACTTGTTGAGGCTCGTGAAGTCGACGCACATGCGCTCCTTGCCTCCTTTCTTCGGGACAATGTTAGGGTTGGCCAGCCACTCAGGGTGTCGTACCTCCCGTACGACACTTGCTTCCTCTAGCTTCTGAACCTCCTGAACAATGAAGGCCTACTTCTCCGTGGCCTGTCTGCGTGCTTTCTACTTGATAGGGCGTGCGTTGGGGCACACCGTAAGGTGGTGCTCGATGATGCGCCTAGGCACCCTGACCAAGTCAGTGGCCTTCCAAGCGAATACATCCTTGTTAGCCCCGAGGAAGCTAACCAGTGCTGCCACTTGCTCTGGGTCCATGCCCGTGCTGATGGTGAAGGTGGTTCCTGAGCCCTCCTCGTCAGCAGGCACCTGCTTCATCTCGCCTGGGTCCTGAGAGAAGAGCTGCTTCTTCTTGGCTGGCGCGGCTTCCGACGTCTCTGGAGCCCCCTCTGTACCTGAATGGGCCGCGGCCGCAGCCCTGTAAGCGCGCCCGAGGACCTGAAGGGCGGGCTTGGAGTCCCCTTCGACAGTGATGACGGCGCTGCTCCCGGGCATCTTGACGGCATTGTAGCCCGGGTGAGTCGCCGCCATGAACTTTGCCAAGGCTGGGAAACCAAGGGCGGCGTTGTAGGGTAGGTGGATGGGCGCAACATCGAAGTCGATGAGCTCGGTCCGGTAATTAACAGGCGTGCCGAAGGTGACCGGGAGGCAGATCTGGCCGAGCGGGACGACCGAGCTCGCGACCCCCTGATAAGGGTTTGGTGGGGAGGATCTGCCGGTAGGACACGGTCAGTTGACCAAAAGCCACCCCGCAGATGGTGGGGGTACATTCCGTAGGGAGGACGTTCGTGCCGGCTGCAGCTATGGCACGGTCGCCGGGGCTGAAAGCAATGGCGTTCCTCTGCGTGTCCCGCCCCCGCGGGGCCTCCTGACGCCGGTGCTTGGGATCCTCTGATGATGCAGCGACCTCGCAGAAGGGCAACCCCCCCGCCAGCAGCGCCCAGCAGCTTGTCGACACGGGCCACCCAAGTGTCGAGCTCCTCCATGGGTGGCCGGTGCCGGAGCAGCTTCTGTGCCACTAAGAGTGCTGCCGGCGAGGCCACGGGGAGTGAAAATGGCAAAGCAGGCCGCTCCCCGGTGGCCCAGCCGGCGAAAACATCATCGGGGAAGGGAGCGGAGCGCCCATGTGTGGCGCGGTTCGCCAACGCCACTTGGACGACGGGGACAGCACCAGCTTCCATTCGGATGCGGCAGGCTGCGGCCATCATGGTGACGTGGAGCAGGAGAGGGGAGGCGAGGTCGTTGGAGAGGCGAGATTTCGACACGCCCCCTACCTGGCGTGCCAAATATCGGATTACGGGCTCCGCAAACCCAAGAAGTTCGAACACAGGGGCGAGAACGAAAATCACTCCCACTCACATCTACCTAGCGCCTTGCCCTCGCCCGTGGTGAGATTCAAGCAAGCAACAAGTAAAGCACACACGAGTTTACCCAGGTTCAGGCCACCTTGCGGTGTAAAACCCTACGTCCTGCTCAGGAGGAGAGCTCAAGAGGGATAGGAGGCAAGTGTTCTTGCTCCTTGGTGGTGGGGTATTAGAGATGTTGCCACTCCAGATCTGATCAGCCTCCTCTCTGTAGTGGGAACACTAGCTACTTATATAGGCGGCCAGGGTCCTCTTCCCCCAAAATGTTTGGGCGGGACGCGAATCCACAACGGCCATTTTGAGCGGGATCACAAGGACGCTCCTATCCTGACAAAAGCGGTCCTCGCCTACAAAGGGAGCAGACGATGACGCGGTGGTGGGCTCGGTGGTGACATCCTCCCTGTCGTCCTTGCAGTCTTCGGTCTTGTTGCACCGAAGGGGAAACCTTTGTCTCGCCCATCGGGAACCTGCGCATGCGCTGTCTCCTTTGCACCAAAACGGCAACTGCACCGCTGGCACGCGCTGGCACCCGCTGGCGCGGTGCGTCACTGCTCGCGTCACTACCTCCTCCCGAGGCAGGCTTGGCCTTGGATTCTCCGCCCCTCCGGAGCAGCCTAGCCGAGGCCGCTCTTGAGGGGGTCTTGGTGTCATTCTCCTCACGAGGCCTAGCCCCCTCGCGAGGGTCTTGAGCAGTTAGTCGATCAGCTGGGCCGTACCAGGCCGTAGTAGGAGCGCGTCGCGGCCCGCAGGAAGGCAAGTCTGGGTACCTTGGTTCCCAGGACACCGACATTTGTAAAATGGTTTAACTCAGTGGCCTGGCAGACCATGAGAAGCCTCGATTTGGGCCTAGCAGCTCATGAAAAGCCTCACACCTTCTCATGATTTTATTCGACAAATTTTCTCTTTCATTGAGGTTTACAACATTTTTATGATAAACATATGTTTATTGACTCGGCCTGGTTGTTGACTATAAGTCACCACTATCAAATAATCCGGTGTTTATTAACCGGTCTGGTTTCGTGTACAAATCGCCAGTATCATATACGGATAATCCGGTGTTTGTCACAACCCGATACGGTTTTATTTTAAACCGGCAAAATATTGTAGGAGTTATTAGTACCCAAGATTGGGGTTATCTCCCTTACTACAAAAGTTGGTGAAACCAACGATGTGATTCAGTATCACAAGTATGATATATTTCATATTTAATTATTTTAAAATACAGCCTTGCTTATAAACCTAGGTTATGTGTTGGGCATTATGACCCGTCCGGCGGTAAACCGTCGAGACACTTTAAACTTGCTGTATGCAGAAACAGGTGGAATAAAGTTGCTTAGAATGATAAGTAGACATAGTATAATGATGACGGATTAATAGCGTCATGCAAAATAAGTATGCACGATGGCATAGCAGACCAAGTATTTCAACTAGCCTATTACAAGTCGCTTTGATTGTAATGCCCAGGATGGGACTATACCTCCTATGTGTCGAGGCACAACTTAAAGGTATAAGCCCATCCTAGAATGATCTCAAGTTTGGTATCTTTGCACGACTATTGTAAAAGAGGGATTAAATTGCAAAAGGAGATAGTTGTCTTACACTCGCCACGTCACACAATACATTACATAAGCAAACATCATTCAAAACATCACAACCCGACTACGGGTGAAGATCCAAAAGAAAGATACCAAAACAACATAAAGCCACGGGTCAGGATCGAATCCTAGTAGAAAACCACTACTGATCATCGAAACATCACAAACATATGGCCAAACTCTTCCTCGAGCTCCCCGTGAAGAACTGATCCATCTCCTGCCTCATACTCGGCTGAACCTGCATCTGGTGTTGTAGTAATTGTGAGCCACAGAGGACTCAGCAATCCCGTTCCCGGGTAACATGACTATTTAAGCCTTGGGTGTGGATAAGGCTGAAGAAAGATTAAGAGTCTGCAGCAGCAACTAGCACTAGCTTACATAAAAGAGAGCGAGAAGAGAAGGTGCCTCGGTCGAGAGATGATCACGAATTGATCCTAACTAAAGCCAGTCAAACATAACCCCACCGTGTTCATCTCCCGAAACCCTTTTCGGAAAATGACAGTCACGGTACACACGCTGGTAGTGTATTGGAACATGGTGTAAAGTTTTCTACAACCGGATATTAACAAGCTCCCATCTGCCACATAACCGCGGGCACGGCTTTCGAAAGTTCAAACCCTGCAGGGGTGTTCCAACTTGGCCCATGACAAGCCCACGATCCGCGGAGTCGCAACTCCAAGGTGGGAAGACCCGAGTATTCTCGGAATCCTGTGCTCAAGATACTCCGAACTAAGGTAAGGCTAATCCAGCAAATCCGCCCGGCGTGTCGACACCCTGATAGGTAGCCGCGCGTATCTAGTCTCAGGACACGACCGGATGGGCGAGGCTACGGGTTTTTACCAGACCTCGAGTTTCCTTGAGGTGGCCCCGCAGGCTCCCCGTTTCGGACCAACACTCATGTGGAGCACTGGCCCGGGGTTGTTGATTAAAAATGAAAGGGATAGCTAGTCCCTATGCAAGTTTTATTAGTTATTAGGCGAATAGTACCAATGTTGGGACTTGCTGGAAAAGACTTAGCACTTAGCGGTTTATCGAGGGGGCCCCATAAACCCCGATCGTGTGAGGAACGCATAATCAAGGAACATAACACCGGTTTATATGGTTCCTAACGGCATGAGTGGAACAAATCACCAAGCAAAAGGCTTAGCATTCCACCCTTGCCAATATATAGATGATTTCATTTTAAGCATTTATATAGTGTGATATAACCCAACAAAACTTCAACATGAAGCAAGCATCTTCAACTTCACCTGCAACTAGCAATGCTATAAGAGGGGCTGAGCGAAGCGTACTTAGCCAAGCAACGGTTTGCATAGGTAGGGTGGTTAAACATGGTCATGGTTACAGTAGGAGGCTGACAGGAAAAACATGGGCATCGAGGCAAAACTATAGAGCGAGACTACTAACAATAGGCAAAGATAGTAATGGTATCCGGGTTCGGTCATCTTGCCTGGGATTCCACAAGGGAGAAGAACGGATCCATGAAGTAGACGGAGCAACATAGTCGAGCGAATGCTCACAACTCCGGAACGAAACCGAAGCTAACAAGAAAAGCAACCGGAAAGAAGCAAACAACACGGTAAACACACAATCATAAGCATGTCATAAGATGCACATCCAAGTATGATGCATGTCCGGTTTAATTATGCATGGCATGGCAGAGTGCACAAACAACACTACAAGTTAAGTGGAAATCAATATGCAACGAGTTGCATATTGACGAAACACCACATTTTAATTATTTAATTGACTCTCGTTTATTTACAAGACAAGATTAAATGTTTTTAACATGGCAAGAGGTGAAGCATAATAAACTACACTATTTAGGCATTTTAAATGAGGCCGGAAATAACAACAACAATTCCGGAAAATCCCCATGAGCATGTTTAGAAATTATTAAGCAAACAACAAACACACATTTTTAATGTTGTTAACATGATGCGGATGACATGATCAAGTTTATGCAATTATTAATTAAAGGTTAATAGGAAGAAGATATGAAGTATTTGTCACCGTGGTGGAAGGAAATAGGTGCCACGGCAACAATTCCGAAAATGATGCCACGGCAACATATCGGTTCCGGTAACTCGTTGAGAGTCCGGTGCAAAAGGAAAGATGGCGTGAGCGAGTCAAACGAGATGAAAGGTGGGGCGATCCCGTCACCGGGTTCCCACGAGTCGGCGACGAGGCAACCGAGGAACATGACAAAAGGATGAAACGGGCACGGTGCACACAAGGGCAAACATCTCATACAACACAAGCATGCATTCGTTCACGGGCACGTCTCGGGGTTATACCTTCGAAACACTCGTTTCGGGGCGGTTCGAGATCGTCGAGGGACGTAGTTGTTCACGAGGTCGTCAACGAAGTAGTCGTTCCGTAGAGGGAAGTAGTGGTACACGGGGCGACGGTAGACGTTCGGGCGTCGAGTTCGTAGATGTACTTGGCGCATCCATCGTTTCCGGGCGACGGTAGTGGTACATGCCGTAGAGGGAAGTAGTTGTTCTCGTTCATCGGAGAGGTACTCGCCAGCGGGGTACTTGTCGAATCCACGTAGATGAACTTGAAGATCCGAAGATGTTCACGGTTGTAGTGGTACATGGCCAAAAACCTGGGCGGTCTTGCGATTCCAACAACAACAAAACACAACACAAGGAGCCTCGGTGGGCAGCAGCAAAATGCAGATGGCGTCGCGACATAGGAAGGAGGCAGCGGTGGCCATGCGGTTGGCCGGAGGGAGGCAGGGGCCAGGGCGCTGGCGGCCTTGACGAGGAGGACGGGGCGCGGTCGGCTGCTCCTGGAGACGGAGGAACGGCTGCTCTGGAGGGCGCGCTGAGGGGACGCGGCTGGAGGGCGCGCTGAGGGGACGCGGCTGGAGGTCGCGGCACGGCTTGAGGGAGAAGAGGCCGGGCGGGAGAAGATCGATGGGTGGCAGGGCGGACGAGCGGAGAGGGCGATGAGGAGGTGCGGTCGGGCTGCGGTGCTGGGGCTCGGGCCTGAGAAGGAGATCGAGGCGCAGGTGCCAGCGCTGGAGGAGTGGATCGGGAGAGAGATGGATCGGGCTCGGGGGTCAGGGCGCTCGAGGGGAGATGGCTGCGGCGCTGGGAACGGTCGAGGGAGGAACGAGCGACAGGAGATGGTGCAGCCGGCTAGGGTTACGGGAAGGAGCGGTTGGGCCTATTGGGCCAGGAGGTGTAGAGGCCGGCCTGGAGGGAGGGATCGAAGGAGGAGCTGCGAGGTGAGGAGGATCGAGGGAATGGAAGGGTGCGATCGGTGCGGCACTGAGGAACTGAGCGAGGGGATGTGGCGCTCTGAGGGAGGTCGAGGGAGGAGCTGAGAGGAGCGATGCGGTCTCTGGCGCACGCTAGGGTTCGGCCTGGAGTGGGCCTAGGTGGTAGATGGGCCAGGGAGGCTGCTTGGGAGGCCCAAGAGGCCTGGGGCCGCGGCTGGAATGGCTGAGGAAGGCTGCTCTTCTTCTTTTTAAATTGCTTTAACAGAAAAAGAAGAAAGAGGGAAAAGAAAAGAGAGGCTTAGGGAAAAAAATACTGAACGGGGTTAATTTTCCCGAACTCATAAAAATGAGTTTGATCCAAGAAAATTATAAGTGGCATGACCAAAACAATATAAATTCGAACCCATTTGAATTTAATTCAAATGAATTGAACTATGACATGGTTTCGGAAGTGTCCAAAAATGATGAGGATTTTGGAGGAACCTCGATAAACGGGAAGAGAAATATAGGGAAGGTTTTTTTGATGGTGAAACTTGAATTAAGAGGCATGGGGAATATTTGCAAGTGTGTTGGGTTAAATACAAACAAATAGAATATTTATTAATAGCTCCATAATACTAGGAGGATATGTTATAAAGAGAAGTCACCTTCCCTCGATTTAAATGGACCGAAGGTCCACACAATTTATTTAGGTTGAGAAGCAAAAATTAAAGACATGATGGCATGATGACATGATGCAATGCAAAAATAAATAACACAAGCACAAAAGAAACACACGGGAGAACCCGGACATCTGGAATCTTCTGGAATCTTCTGGGACGTCGGTCTTCGGGCGTCACAACTCTCCCACACTAACAGAGGATCTCGACTCGAGATCCTAGAGATGGCACCGGATAGAAACGAAAAAGAAGAGGTAAAACAAAGTTGCTTTTTTGACAGACGAGTGAAACCAAAGAACCTTGAGAGGTTGAACAATCTTGAAAGAAAGAATAGAACGGAGTTGAACGAAGATGAAAGCACTCCGTTAGAAAAGAGGAACAAGGAACATTATGAGAACCATGTAGGTTGAAAGACATGAAACAAGAGCTCACGGATGACGAAAGAATTTCAAAACCACTCCGGTTAACCAAGATTGAGAAGGAATAAGAACGAAATAATTTGGACAGCACTCCGTCTGAAAATGGAAGGAATTGAACAAGAACTTGAGGAGATGGAATGATACTTGATGGGATCAACAACACATAGCTTCTGAAACAATTGAAAGAATGGCCCAAGGGGTAAGAAAGATTCAGACAGCACTCCGGTTGAAAAGATAGGAAAAACTAGATGAGATGAGGGAACTAGAATGGAGGACACAACACTCCGGTTAAATAGATAAACAAGGAAAGAACATGATCTCGATAAAAAACGAGATGATGGTTAAAGAGAGCAACATCACAATGCCTCCGGAATGAAAGAATAGCATATAATTCAATGAAAGAATTGAACGGAGAAGAAAATTGACAACTTCTCCTACAAATGAATTAGGAAATCCTCCTTACAAAGAAGGGTTGAATGGAGTTGTTGGAAATTCAACTACGAAACGAATAAGCTTGATGTGGGCTTATTGAAAAACATCTCAAAATTATGTGGTGACAACCGGCCACTGACGAAAACATTTGATTGGATTGAGATCAACATGGAGACGATAAACTTATTTCACCAGAATGATAAATGAAGAACTTGGGTCATTTATAAGCACCATAATAGCAACAATCCTCAGGGAAAGCTTTTAGGTGAATTATAACCCAAGATAACTCCAACAAATAATTGAAGGGTTGAAAAGACTTCATGAACGAAGAATAAGTTGGTTTCAAGTATCTCATTCCTGACAACTTGTGAATCATGGAACATGAAGGAATTGTCAAGAGTGACATAACACCATCTGAAAAGATAAGGTAGAAAGGATTGCAATTGGAAGCATGATGAAGAATGCTTGAGCTCCAACAAGAATCTTGATGAAGACTTCAAGGATGAATTAAATGATGATGAACCACCATGAGAACTCCGGTAAAAGCATAAGAAGTGAATGATGAAAAGAATAAAATTCAAGGCCTGGGATGAATTAGATGGAGCTTTGAAATGATGTAATTGAAATAACTTGGAGCTACGGAAAACAAGATGAACAGCTTAGAACAAGGATATGATATGATGAACAAGCTCTGGAAAAAGATATTAATCCCTTCGAGGAAAATAAGAATAAGATTTACTGTATGCTTATCCTTCACCCAATTAAATTGATGACAAGCAACGGATTTGGCATGCTACTTATTCTCGCTGGAAAGGAATAAGAGAGATCTCACACAAGCTTGGGTAAATATTCAACGAACCACCGGTAGGATTATGAAAAGAACAAATGAATTGATATGATAACAAGGAAGAGTAAACTTGAACGAACCACCGTAAGAATTGGAGACGAACGAAGAGACATCAATGAAGAATATTTGGAGGACGAAGTAGAAAACTGAGAACAAAGAATCTTCTGAAATGATGGCCTTCGGAGGATCACAAAGAAAAGAATTCATGAAATGCTTCGGACGGGTATGAAAATAATTCCTCACCATCTGAACAATAATGAGGATGGCATGAAGCTAGAACCACAAATCTTCAAGGGAACGGGTCAAAATTTAAGAGAAAACTCTTCTCCGGTCTCCAAATGTTGAGAATGAAGACGAGAAATGCCATGAAGAATTGTTGAGCACTCCGGAATGAAGAATTAAAAAGGTTGAACCAATGATGAAAAATAATTTGAAAGCGGTCCTGGAGAAGGATTGTGACTGATGGGATTCATACTTACGTCACACTTTGAATAGAATCTGAGTATAGCTCCAGAAAAAAAATAGAAGAGTCAGGTAAGATCCTGGAAAAGACCTGTGGATTAGGGGCCACTAAAAAGAAATCACCGTTGAAAAGATTGCTGAAGAGATATTGCACCGGTTGAATTAAATGGCTTGAATAAGATGATAATCCTCAAAAATAATTTGAACGGATTAAGAATGGAATTATGAATCTTCAGCACTCCGGGTATGAATAGCAAGAGGAGAATGATTAATTGGAGCACCGGAATAAGAAAGCATTGTGAAATGAGGAAAAGGATAAGATCGACACCGAAATCTTGAATTACATCCACCGGCAGAATTTGAGAACAAAAGAATGATGAACTAGAAGCTCTTGAGCATCTTCGCGATAAATCACCCGGATAAGAACATCGAAGGAAAAGAATGAAGAAATATCACATGAATAAAATGGATACTTCATCTGAGAATTTCTGGCTCCAAGAAGAAAAAGGGTGGGAGGGTGGGGAAAACAAAGACAACTTGGGATGAATAAAACAGACAATCGTCCGATTTCTCAACGGCGTCCGTATGGAATAACTTGAAGGGAAGGCACACCGGTTGAAAAGGGTTAACATGAAAATCTCGATTGTCAAGAAGGACTAGCACTCCCATAGAAATATGAGAACACCGCTAAGGAAAGGTATGGAATCAACATTTGACATCGAAGCAACTCGAATACCATAATCAAGACAAGAACAAAGGGTAGATATGCAACATGATCTTCACAATATCATCCGAATAGAGAATTGAACGAATGAATTCCGTAGGTACATCAACTTGTCGAGAAGCCAATTGGGAGAACAAAAAGTAAATAAAAAAAAGGAACAAGGAACAGATAGAACAAATACAAGATAGAAGCTTCATTCCACATCTTCGTGCTGAAAGCTCATGGAACGTGTTACAAAAGGGTTTTGCAATCCCCGGATCAGCGTAGCCAAGGACCCTTTAAGATGCAACTCCCGATCAGAACAAGTCCATAAAACCACTTCACTCAATGTAGAACCCCGAACTTCATATCGTGCATTCGTTGTAAGAATGCCTAGAACTACTAGATCAACCCACCTATTAATTTCCGAAAGTTTCCAGTTATGCAATCAGGTGTTGGGGATACAGGGGAAGCACCGCGCAATCAACTCTAAACCTACATCCAGCTGTATATGTCCTTCAACACATAACCAGTTGTTCTCGGAAACTGTTTAACTCGGACCTTCGAAACGCATCCACTATACAAGCTATGGCAATACTCCCGAACTACCTCCCCAGTACTGGGTGATGTCGGGGTTATCTTGCCACTAACCGCATAGGAGAGTTTTCGATGTCGGCCGTCTTAAGTATTCCAGTACTGCCGCGATGGATTTGTGACGACAACACCTCGGAGCTCAACTCCCCGGGACACTGCCACAACCCCTAATGACAGGAGGCATCGAGAACAATGTTCTCGTCACAAAGACATCGGAACAATCCAAACAATACTCGCGATATCCTAAAAAAAATTTGGTGCAATTTTTGAAAGTAGAAGAGGCAAGAGTAGTCGTCAGGAGTCCTCACCAGAATGAAAGGGGATGAGGAGCAAAGAAATCCTACTCTCCGATATAAATATAGGACTCAAAATATTTCAAGTGTGTGCCTAGATTCAACCGTCAACGATTCGATCAATCAGTGGGGCTTCTAGGTCGGAGAAGGCTCTGAATACCAACTTTTAATGCCCAGGATGGGACTATACCTCCTACGTGTCAAGGCACGACTTAAAGGTATAAGCCCATCCTAGAATGATCTCAAGTTTGGTATCTTTGCACGACTCATGTAAAAGAGGGATTAAATTGCAAAAGGAGATAGTTGGCTTACACTCGCCACGTCACACAATACATTACATAAGCAAACATCATTCAAAACATCACAACCCGACTACGGGTGAAGATCCAAAAGAAAGATACCAAAACAACATAAAGCCACAGGTCAGGATCGAATCCTAGTAGAAAACCACTACTGATCGTCGAAACATCACAAACATACGGCCAAACTCTTCCTCGAGCTCCCGTGAAGAACTGATCCATCTCCTGCCTCATACTCGGCTGAACCTACATCTGGTGTTGTAGTAACTGTGAGCCACAGAGGACTCAGCAATCCCGTTCCCGGGTAACATGACTATTTAAGCCTTGGGTGTGGATAAGGCTGAAGAAAGATTAAGAGTCTGCAGCAGCAACTAGCACTAGCTTACGTAAAAGAGAGGGAGAAGAGAAGGTGCCTCGGTCGAGAGATGATCACGAAGTGATCCTAACTAAAGCCAGTCAAACATAACCCCACCGTGTTCATCTCCCGAAACCCTTTTCGGAAAATGACAGTCACGGTACACACGCTGGTAGTGTATTGGAACATGGTGTCAAGTTTTCTACAACCGGATATTAACAAGCTCGCATCTGCCACATAACCGCGGGCACGGCTTTCGAAAGTTCAAACCCTGCAGGGGTGTTCCAACTTGGCCCATGACAAGCCCACGATCCGCGGAGTCGCAACTCCAAGGTGGGAAGACCCGAGTATTCTCGGAATCTTGTGCTCAAGATACTCCGAACTAAGGTAAGGCTAATCCAGCAAATCCTCCCGGCGTGTCGACACCCTGATAAGTAGCCGCGCGTATCTAGTCTCAGGACACGACCGGATGGGCGAGGCTACGGGTTTTTACCAGACCTCGAGTTTCCTTGAGGTGGCCCCGCAGGCTCCCCGTTTCGGACCAACACTCATGTGGAGCACTAGCCCGGGGTTGTTGATTAAAAATGAAAGGGATAGCTAGTCCCTATGCAAGTTTTATTAGTTATTAGGCGAATAGTACCAATGTTGGGACTTGCTGGAAAAGACTTAGCACTTAGCGATTTATCGAGGGGGCCCCATAAACCCCAATCGTGTGAGGAACGCATAATCAAGGAACATAACACCGGTTTATACGGTTCCTAGCGGCATGAGTGGAACAAATCACCAAGCAAAAGGCTTAGCCTTCCACCCTTGCCAATATATAGATGATTTCATTTTAAGCATTTATATAGTGTGATATAACCCAACAAAACTTCAACATGAAGCAAGCATCTTCAACTTCACCTGCAACTAGCAATGCTATAAGAGGGGCTGAGCGAAGCGTACTTAGCCAAGCAACGGTTTGCATAGGTAGGGTGGTTAAACATGGTCATGGTTACAATAGGAGGCTGACAGGAAAAACATGGGCATCGAGGAAAAACTATAGAGCGAGACTAGTAGCAATAGGAAAAGATAGTAATGGTATCCGGGTTCGGTCATCTTGCCTGGGATTCCACAAGGGAGAAGAACGGATCCATCAAGTAGACGGAGCAACATAGTCGAGCGAATCCTCACAACTCCGGAACGAAACCGGAGCTAACATGAGAAGCAACCGGAAAGAAGCAAACAACACGGTAAACACACAATCATAAGCATGTCATAAGATGCACATCCAAGTATGATGCATGTCCGGTTTAATTATGCATGGCATGGCAGAGTGCACAAACAACACTACAAGTTAAGTGGAGCTCAATATGCAACGAGTTGCATATTGACGAAACACCACATTTTAATTATTTAATTGACTCTCGTTTATTTACAAGACAAGATTAAATGTTTTTAACATGGCAAGAGGTAAAGCATAATAAACTACACTATTTAGGCATTTTAAATGAGGCCGGAAATAACAACAACAATTCCGGAAAATCCCCATGAGCATGTTTGGAAATTATTAAGCAAACAACAAACACAAATTTTTAATGTTGTTAACATGATGCGGATGACATGATCAAGTTTATGCAATTATTGATTAAAGGTTAATAGGAAGAAGATATGAAGTATTTGTCACCGTGGTGGAAGGAAAAAGGTGCCACGACAACAATTCCGAAAATGATGCCACGGCAACATATCGGTTCCGGTAACTCGTTGAGAGTCCGGTGCAAAAGGAAAGATGGCGTGAGCGAGTCAAACGAGATGAAAGGTGGGGCGATCCCGTCACCGGGTTCCCACGAGTCGGCGACGAGGCAACCGAGGAACATGACAAAAGGACGAAACGGGCACGGTGCACACAAGGGCAAACATCTCATACAACACAAGCAGGCATTCGTTCACGGGCACATCTCGGGGTTATACCTTCGAAACACTCGTTTCGGGGCGGTTCGAGATCGTCGAGGGACGTAGTTGTTCACGAGGTCGTCAACGAAGTAGTCGTTCCGTAGAGGGAAGTAGTGGTACACGGGGCGACGGTAGACGTTCGGGCGTCGAGTTTGTAGATGTACTTGGCGCATCCATCGTTTCCAGGCGACGGTAGTGGTACATGCCGTAGAGGGAAGTAGTTGTTCTCGTTCATCGGAGAGGTACTCGCCGGTGGGGTACTTGTCGAATCCACGTAGATGAACTTGAAGATCCGAAGATGTTCACGGTTGTAGTGGTACTCGGCCAAAAACCTGGGCGGTCTTGCGATTCCAACAACAACAAAACACAACACAAGGAGCCTCGGTGGGCAGCAGCAAAATGCGGACGGCGTCGCGACATAGGAAGGAGGCAGCGGTGGCCATGTGGTCGGCCGGAGGGAGGCAGGGGCCTGGGCACTGGCGGCCTTCACGAGGAGGACGGGGCGCGGTCGGCTGCTCCTGGAGACGGAGGAACGGCTGCTCTGGAGGGCGCGCTGAGGGAACGCGGCTGGAGGTCGCGGGACGGCTTGAGGGAGAAGAGGCCGGGCGGGAGAAGATCGATGGATGGCAGGGCAGACGAGCGGAGAGGGCGATGAGGAGGTGCGTTCGGGCTGCGGCGCTGGGGCTCGGGCCTAAGAGGGAGATCGAGGCGCAGGTGCCAGCGCTGGAGGAGTGGATCGGGAGAGAAATGGATCGGGCTCGGGGGTCAGGACGCTCGAGGGGAGATGGCTGCGGCGCTGGGAACGGTCGAGGGAGGAACGAGCGACAGGAGATGGTGCGGCCGGCTAGGGTTACGAGAAGGAGCGGTTGGGCCTATTGGGCCAGGAGGTGTAGAGGCCGGCCTGGAGGGAGGGATCGAAGGAGGAGCTGCGAGGTGAGGAGGATCGAGGGAATGGAAGGGTGCTGTCGGTGCGACGCTGAGGAACTGAGCGAGGGGATGCGGCGCTCTGAGCGAGGTCGAGGGAGGAGCTGAGAGGAGCGATGCGGTCTCTGGCGCACGCTAGGGTTCGGCCTGGAGTGGGCCTAGGTGGTAGATGGGCCAGGGAGGCCGCTTGGGAGGCCCAAGAGGCCTGGGGCCGCGGCTGGAATGGCTGAGGGAGGCTGCTCTTCTTCTTTTTAAACTGCTTTAACAGAAAAAGAAGAAAGAGGGAAAAGAAAAGAGAGGCTTAGGGAAAAAAATACTGAATGGGGTTAATTTTCCCGAACTCATAAAAATGAGTTTGATCCAAGAAAATTATAAGTGGCATGACCAAAAGAATATAAATTCAAACCCATTTGAATTTAATTCAAATGGATTGAACTATGACATGGTTTCGGAAGTGTCCAAAAATGATGAGGATTTTGGAGGAACCTCGATAAACGGGAAAAGAAATATAGGGAAGGTTTTTTTGACGGTGAAACTTGAATTAAGTGGCATGGGGAATATTTGCAAGTGTGTTGGGTTAAATCCAAACAAATGGAATATTTATTAATAGCTCCATAATACTAGGAGGATATGTTATGAAGAGAAGTCACCTTCCCTCGATTTAAATGGACCGAAGGTCCACACAATTTATTTAGGTTGAGAAGCAAAAATTAAAGACATGATGGCATGATGACATGATGCAGTGCAAAAATAAATAACACAAGCACAAAAGAAACACACGGGAGAACCCGGACATCTGGAATCTTCTGGGACGTCGGTCTTCAGGCGTCACATTGATGCTCAAAAGAATAATTAGTTTCAGCAAGTGTTGCGATATGCAGAAGGCTAAACCGGCCTCCGGATCATGCTTCCTCACCGGGCTGATTTGACGGCTGGGGATCATCCTCTGCCGGTTCACCCTCCTCCTCTCCACCAAGTGGTTGGAAGTCAATGGTTGCCCAATCGATCCCAGTTAGCGCTTGGAATACAGCTTCATCGCTTATAAGCACGAAGGGTTCAACATCAGGCGCATAAGTATGCTTACGGATTGGTGGGATAAGATTTTGCACATCATGAGTTGGCACGCTAACCCGCTTGTTGTCGGCATCATAAATTGACTGGTAATGGGAAAGATCGGTTTCTTCAGCCAACTTGCTAGCCAAGGGGCACATTTCCTTTGTCAAAGCCCGGAGATCATTATTATCAAAGTCTGATCCTTCCTCCCTTAAGCTTGGATAGCCATTCCACACGTCAATCGGATCATGATCAGGTACCCATGCTTTCGCCCGGGTTAGTGCGGTCAGAGCACCTGCTCTTGCAGCTGATCTTTTTAACTCTTCAAACCGGGCAGGCAGCATCAACAACTTCTCTAAGGTTTCCTTGATCAAAGTTGGGGGCAGCTTGTTATGAGAGGCAGTACATATGATCCGCTGCGCACCGGTATATAATTGCTGTATAAGAGTATAGGTAGCCTTCAATTTCTTCTGCTTGTCAGAACCCAAATGGGTAATGCGGGTTCCTGCATCATTACGAATATCGATAAACCGGTAGTTTCCAGGATAATACATGGTGAAGGCTTATAATAAGGATATTTACCAAACACAGCAGTGGTCTTGGCATTTATCTGCCGCTTCAAACCAGTCAGCTCTTCTACCACTAGTTTAAGAGCTACTTCTGCATCCTCAGCCCTTTTCTGCAATGCGGCTTTCTCTATGACCCAATCCTCCTGTTGCTTCTTGAAATTCTCCTTCAACTTCTCCATGGCTGCTAAGGCACTGGTCAGTTCATCTTTGGCTTTGGATGTTTCTGCTTGTTGGGACTTGATGTTTTCTTGAAGGTCAGCAGTTTGGATTCCTTTTTGTTCAGCTCAGCTTACAAGAGACATATATATCATGAATTGGCAGAACATGTTTAAAGCACCAAGCACATAACAAGTTATACACTTGGCACTTGGGGGCTAATGCATATTTGCTTCTTATCAGAAGTTTTACAAGTCCCAAGCAAAATACAAGTATTATGCCTGGCACTTTGGGGCTAATGCATAGTTTCTCAAAATAACATTCCGTTGTTCTTCCATTAGTCAGCTTGCTAGATGATTGGTGTACAATGATATTCAACAAGAAACTTGGCAGGATAAAACTCCCGATTCATCTTGAAAGAATAAACCGGCCTTTTGGGGCTACACATGCGAAAGTTGCAAAATTAATATTCTACAAGTCCCGGTTCATCTTGAAAAAATAAACCGGCCCTTGGCGGCTACGCAGGCGAAAGTTGCAAAATTAATATTCTACAAGTCCCAGTTCATCTTGAAAGATAAACCGGCCCTTGGGGGCTCCAATGGAGTTGATATTAGAAATTTAGCAAGAGAGAAACAATTATGGAGAGTTAAGCAGCAGTTACCTCATATCTCTCTTTCATCAGGTTCACTAAACCGGCTTCATAGTCGCGGCTTGTGTACCGACAGTTCAAAAAGCAAGAATGAAGGTCTTGGGCATTGAGGTGGGCGTAGCTTGACAAATCCGCATTCCACTTACCTATATCCATAGCAGAAAATTCTTCCCTGGCACTATGCTTCAATAAATTAACATGACTGCCAGGAGTGCTGTGGCCAAAGCCAGTAATCATAATATCATCTACTTTGCCATCAACAGCCTTGACTGGGCTTGACGGTTTATCATTAGCTCGGACTGGGCTTGTTGGTCTATCAACATGGTCCGTGGGATCAACTTCTACTTGTTCAACGGAAAAATCATGATCTTGCAGTGGTGGGTCATCAAGCATGGCGTCAGCATTAGCTTCTACCAGCTCTGGAGTTTTTTCTGGTTCAGTGACCACATTATCATCGGCTGGTTTACTTAGCTTGGCCTTTTTGCTGGGTCTAGGCTTGGCATTGAGAGGAATAAACATAAAGGTCAGTACATTGGATAAACATAAAGTGTTCAAAGTAAATTTAAAGCATAAACTCACCCAGGAACCGTCTTGAGGGTTGGAAGTTGTGTGGCCGTTGACTCGTCAGATTATGAATGAGGTGTCCCTTGATAGTTTGAATCATATGGATTTAGAGGCTGTCGAAAATAACCCGTCTTGGGATAAGAAACATCAGAAATATATGAGACCTTTGATCGACGTTTCCGGATCGGAGTGTTTGGTAAACCGGCTGAAGTAACTACTTGGCCGCTGTGCTGGGTTGTGCGGCGAGCTTCATGTTGCTGCTTCTTCAAAAGAAAGTTTGGGTCCAAGTAAGCTAGGGGGTGAGAAAATCTTACTTTCCGGTTTGCTTGACGGATTTTCTGTGTTGGCAGAGGATCTGATCCGAAGGAAAGAATAATTACCTCTACATCATCAGCATGGCTGCCTTCAGCGTCATCCTGATAATAGTCATTGTCAATGGGGTGTATGAAAAGGGAGCCAAGAGAGTCAAGTTCTACCTCTGATTCCGGTTTATCCAGATCATCATCAATGTTTAATTCGGAGGACTCAGCGATTTTCTTTTTGGCAAGTTTCTTGATAACCTTAGTCTTGGGGCGAGATATCTCTACCGATCTATCTTGAGACTTCTTCTTCCAGAACGAATCATCACCCTGTCAAAGATTAATGAAATTTAGAGAGGATATTTAAAAGGATCGAATTAAAGCAACAAGTTATAGGATCCTTATAGTTGGCGGTTTGTTGGAAGCATAGAAGGGATTCAGCCCTGTTTTGTTGCATACAACCACCGGTTCATCCAGTATCTTCTTACCTATTCAATAATTTCATTTTCTGCTAGCTGAGTGTCAATATGTCGTTGAGGATTTTTCAAGTCGCCTGAGTATTCGCACATTAAACCGGAGCGTCGGCTTAGAGGCAGAATGCTCCAGGAAATCCAACAACGAACAAAATCGACGCCAGTTAAACCGTTTGCAACGAAGGCCCTAAGCTTTGAAAGTTGTGGCACATACTTGGATCGTTCCTTCGCGCTAAGCCGTTCGGGAAATGGATGGGTATTGGTAAGCCGGTGAGGACGATAACCCGACAAATGATTCTCATCAGTTGGAGATGTATCTTGGCAGTAAAACCAAATCTGATTCTAGTCCTTGCGGTGACTATGATGCTTGGCATGAGGGAAGCTGACATCTTTCCTCTTCTGGATTGACATACCGCAAAGCTTAGTATTGGGTCTGTCCGTAAATTCTGTACGGCAGTTCAAATAGAAGAAATCTCTAAACAGTTCAACTGTGGGCTCCTCTTGCAGGTAAGCCTCGCAAAATACTTGGAAGTTGCAAACATTAGACACAGAGTTTGGTCCAATATCTTGAGGATGGAGTTGCAAGCTGGCAAGCACATCACGGAATTTTTTTGATCCGGGAGGGCTAAACCCTCAGGCCAGATGATCAACGAACACAATCACTTCTCCATCTTAAGGTTTATGAGGATTTTCTGGACCAGGGAGTCTCCAGTGGATGACATCCTTTTTTGCTAAAGCGCCAATGTCGACAAACCGTTCAGCTGTTCCTCGGTAACCCGGGACGGAACCCAATTGCACGAATAAAATTGCTTGGCCATTTTTCAATGAAAAGCTGAAATTACAGATAAAATGCCGGTTTATGAATCATGACTAACAAGTATAAAGAATCGCAAGATCAGCAGGAGAAGATGTTGAGGCATATACACATTGTTAAACCGGAGTTAGACATTGGAAGGGTTACAAAGATAACCAAAACAACGGTTTATGAGGGGACTAATGGTACATACTGGATTATCATTTTCTAAAGGTTAAACCGCCTACGCGGGTATGAAAGGTATAGATCTGAAGTAACTAAGTGATGGAAAAACAGGTTTGACAGATTGATATGATAATTCAGATCTGCAGCGTATCAATAAATCAAAGTATATTCAGACTTAAAATACAGGTGCTTAAGCAACTCATCAGATCCATATGGGATTATTCTATAGAGAGGATGCGCTGATGATGAGAAAGGGGATTATAGCTACAAACTGCACAGGAAAATATAAGATTTGAACTCACCATTTATGACACGGAGAAGAACAGGGAAGAACAGCACTAAGTTTTGATGAACTCGCAGGAAATCCTAAACGGGATCTATGGAGGAGTAAAGAAAGACTTACCAGGGATGTTAAAGTAGAGGCATACAGGCAGAGCTCTGGTCGAATCAGGTTGATGCAGCGGTCGTTGTTGTGGCAGAGGCGAAGGTCGACAGCGGCGGAAGCACTCAAGCATTGAGGCGACGTGAGGTGAAAGAAAGTGAAGGAAATATGCCCTAGAGGCAATAATAAAGTTGTTATTTATATTTCCTTATATCATGATAAATGTTTATTATTCATGATAGAATTGTACTAACCGGAAACTTAGTACATGTGTGAATACATAGACAAAACAAAGTGTCCCTAGTATGCCTCTACTAGACTAGCTCATTGATCAAAGATGGTTATGTTTTCTGGCCATAGACATGAGTTGTCATTTGATCAATGGGATCACATCATTAGGAGAATGATGTGGTGGACAAGACCCATCCGTTAGCATAGCATTATGATCGTTTAGTTTAACTGCTATTGCTTTCTTCATGACTTATACATGTTCCTATGACTATGAGATTATGCAACTCCCGAATACCGTAGGAACACCTTGTGTGCTATCAAACGTCACAACGTAACTGGGTGATCATAAAGATGCTCTACAGGTGTCTCCGAAAGTATTCGTGGTGTTGGCATAGATCAAGATTAGGATTTGTCACTCCGAGTGTCGGAGATGTACCTCTGGGCCCTCTCGGTAACACACATCACAATAAGCCTTGCAAGCAAAAGACTAATGAGTTAGTCACGAGATGACGTGTTACGGAACGAGTAAAGAGACTTGCCAGTAACGAGATTGAACTAGGTATAGAGATACCGACGATCGAATCTCGGGCAAGTAACATACCGTTTGACAAAAGGAACAACGTATGTTGTTATGCGGTTCTGACCGATAAAAGATCTTCGTAGAATATGTAGGAGCCAATATGAACATCCAGGTTCCGCTATTGGTTATTGACCAGAGATGGGTCTCGGTCATGTCTACATAGTTCTCGAACCCGTAGGGTCCGCACGCTTATCGTTTGATGACGATCGGTATTATGAGTTTATGAGTATTGATGTACCGAAGGTAGTTCGGAGTCCCGGATGAGATCACGAACATGACGAGGAGTCTCAGAATGTTCGAGACAAAAAGATTGATATATTGGACGACTATATTCAGACACCGGAAGTGTTCCGGAAAAGTTTCGGATTTATCGGGAATGCCGGAGGGGGTTACCGGAACCCCCTACGAGAGGGGATGGTCCATAGTGGGCCTAAAGGGAAAGAGAGAGGCAGCCCATAGGGCTGGCCGGCGCCCCCACCTAGGGTTCCTAGTTGGACTAGGATTGGGGGGGCGCCACCTCTCCTATTCCTTTCCCCCTTCCTTCTTTTGGTGAATCCTACTAGGAATAGGATTGCAATCCTATTCCTAGTAGGAGTCCACTCCCTAGCCGCACCAGGAAGGGCCGGCCGGCCTCCCTCCCTTGCTCCTTTATATACGGGGGCAGGGGGGCACCCAAAGACACACAAGTTGAATTGTTTTAGCCGTGTGCGGTGCCCCCCTCCACAGAATCACACATCGGTCATACCGTCGCGGAGCTTAGGCGAAGCTCTGCGCCGGTGAACACATCATATCCGTCACCACGCCGTCGTGCTGACGAAACTCTCCCGTGAAGCTCAACTGGATCAAGAGCTCGTGGGACGTCATCAAGCTGAACGTGTACTGAACGCGGAGGTGCCGTACGTTCGATGCTTGAATCGTTGGATCGCAAAGAAGTTCGACAACATCAACCGCGTCACTTGACGCTTCCGCTCCCGGTCTACGAGGGTACGTAGACACACTCTTCCCTCTCGTTGCTATGCATCTGGTAGATAGATCTTGCATGATCGTAGGAAATTTTTAAAATACTACGTTCCCCAACAGTGGCATCATGAGCCAGGTCTATGCGTAGATGATATGCACGAGTAGAACACAATGAGTTATGGGCGATACTAGTCATACTGCTTACCAGCATGTCATACTTTGCTTCGGCGGTATTGTGAGATGAAGCGGCCCGGACCGACATTACACGTACGCTTACGCGAGACTGGTTTCACCGTTACGAGCACTCGTTGCTTAAAGGTGACTGGCGGGTGTCTGTCTCTCTCACATTAGCTGAATCAAGTGTGGCTACGCCCGGTCCTTGTGAAGGTTAAAACAACACATACTTGACGAAACATCATTGTGGTTTTGTATGCGTAGGTAAGAACGGTTCTTGCTAAGCCCGTAGCAGCCACGTAAAACTTGCAACAACAAAGTAGAGGACGTCTAACTTGTTTTTGCAGGGCATGTTGTGATGTGATATGGTCAAGACATGATGAGTTATACGATTTTTGTATGAGATGATCATGTTTTGTAATGTTATCGGCAACTGGCAGGAGCCATATGGTTGTCGCTTTATTGTATGAAATGCAATCGCCATGTAATTTCTTTACTTCATCACTAAGCGGTAGCGATAGTCGTAGAAGCAATAGTTGGCGAGACGACAACGATGCTACGATGGAGATCAAGGTGTCGCGCCGGTGACAAAGGTGATCATGACGGTGCTTTGGAGATGGAGATCAAAAGCACAAGATGATGATGGCCATATCATGTCACATATTTTGATTGCATGTGATGTTTATCTTATTATGCTTCTTATTTTGCTTAGAATGATAGTAGAATTATAAGATGATCCCTTACTAAATTTCAAGGTATAAGTGTTCTCCCTGAGTATGCACCGTTGCGAAAGTTCGTCGTGCCGAGACACCACGTGATGATCGGGTGTGATAAGCTCTACGTTCAAATACAACGGGTGTAAGCCAGTTTTGCACACGCAGAATACTCGGGTTAAACTTGACGAGCCTAGCATATGCAGATATGGCCTCGGAACACTGGAGACCGAAAGGTCGAGCGTGAATCATATAGTAGATATGATCAACATAAGATGTTCACCATTGAAACTACTCCATCTCACGTGATGATCGGACATGGTTTAGTTGATTTGGATCACGTGATCATTTAGATGACCGGAGGGATGTCTATCTAAGTGGGAGTTCCACAATATGATTAAATTGAACTTTAATTTATCATGAACTTAGTCCTGGTAGTATTAGCATATCTATGTTGTAGATCAATAGCTCGCGATGTTGCTCCCCGTTTATTTTTATATGTTCCTAGAGAAAACTAAGTTGAAAGATGTTAGTAGCAATGATGCGGAATTTTTCCGTGATCTGAGGATTATCCTCATTGCTGCACAAAGAATTATGTCCTTGATGCACCGCTAGGTGACAGACCTATTGCAGGAGCAGATGTAGACGTTATGAACGTTTTGACAAAAGCTCGATATGATGACTACTTGATAGTTTAAGTGCACCATGCTTTACGGCTTAGAACCGGGACTTCAAAAACGTTTTGAACGCCACGGAGCATATAAGATGTTCCAAGAGTTGAAATTAGTATTTCATACTCATGCCCATGTCGAGAGGTATAAGACCTCTGACAGTACTTTGCCTACAAGATGGAGGAGAATAGCTCAACCAGTGAGCATGTGCTCAGATTGTCCGGGTACTACAATTACTTTAATCAAGTGAGAGTTAATCTTCCAGATAAGATAGTAATTGACAAAGTTCTCTAGTCACTATCACCAAGTTAGTAGAACTTCGTGATGAACTATAATATGCAAGGGATGACGAAAGTAATTCCCGAGCTCTTCACGATACTGAAATCGGCAAAGGTAGAAATCAAGAAAGAGCATCAAGTGTTGATGGTTAACCAGACCACTTGTTTCAAGTAAAAAGGGCAAAGAGATAGAAGGGGAACTTCAAGAAGAATGACAAGCAAGTTGTCACTCCCGTGAAGAAACCCAAAGCTAAACTCAAGCCTGAAACAAGTGCTTCTACTGCAAAGGAAATGGTCACCAGAAGTGGAACTGCCCTAGATATTTGGTGGATAAGAAGGATGGCAAAGTGAACAAAGGTATATTTGATATACAGATTATTGATGTGTATTTTACTAGTGTTCATAGCAACCCCTCGGTATTTGATATTGGTTCAGTTGCTAAAGAATAGTAACTCGAAATAGGAGTTGCATAATGAACAGAAACTAGTTAAAGGATGAAGTGATGATGTGTATTGGAAGTAGTTCCAAGATTGATATGATCATCATCGTACACTCCCTATACTTTCGGGATTAGTGTTGAACCTAAATAAGTGTTATTTGGTGTTTATTGCAATACGGTTATTCATGTAAGTTAGAGAATAATTGTTGTTCTGTTTACATGAATAAAACCTTCTATGGTCATACACCCAATGAAAATGGTTTGTTGGATCTCGATCGTGTGATACACATATTCATAATATTGAAGCCAAAAGATGCAAGGTTAATAATGATAGTGCAACTTATTTGTGGCACTGCCGTTTAGGTCATATTGGTGTAAAGCGCATGAAGAAACTCCATAGTGATGGACTTTTGGAATCACTTGATTATGAGTCACTTGGTGCTTGCGAACCATGCCTCATGGGCAAGATGACTAAAACTCCGTTCTCCGGAACTGTGGAGCGAGCAACAGATTTGTTGGAGATCATACATACAGATGTATGTGGACCAATAAGTGTTGAAGCTCGCGGCGGGTATCGTTATTTTCTGACCTTCACTGATGATTTGAGCAGATATGGGTATATCTACTTAATGAAGCACAAGTCTGAAACATTTGAAAAGTTCAAAGAATTTCAGAGTGAAGTGGAGAATCATCGTAACAAGAAAATAAGAGTTTCTACGATATGATCGTAGAGGTAAAATATTTGAGTTAGCGAGTTTGGCCTTCAGTAAAAACAATGTGAAATAGTTTCACTACTCACGCCACCTGGAACACCACAGTGTAATGGTGTGTCCAAACGTCATAACCGTACTTTATTAGATATGGTGCGATCGATGATGTCTCTTACCGATCTACCACTATCACTTTTGGGGTTATGCATTAGAGACAGCTACATTCACGTTAAATAGGGCACCATCTAAATCCGTGGAGATGACACCGTATGAACTGTGGTTTGACGAGAAACCTAAGCTGTCATTTCTTTAAAGTTTGGGACTGCGATGCTTATGTGAAAAAGTTTCAACATGATAAGCTCGAACCCAAATCGGAGAAGTAAATCTTCATAGGATACCCAAAAAGAAACTGTTGGGTACACCTTCTATCACAGATCCGAAGGAAAAATATTCGTTGCTAAGAACGGATCCTTTCTAGAGAAAGAGTTTCTCTCGAAAGAAGTGAGTGGGAGGAAAGTAGAACTTGATGAGGTAATAGTACCTTCTCCCGAATTGGAAAGTAGTACATCACAGGAAATTGTTCCAGGGATTCCTACACCAATTAGTGAGGAAGTTAATGATAATGATCATGAAACTTCGGATCAAGTTTCTACTGAACGTCGTAGATCAACCAGAGTACGTTCCGCACCAGAGTGGTACGGCAACCCAGTTCTAGAAATCATGTTACTAGACCATGATGAACCTACGAACTATGAGGAAGCGATGATGAGCCCAGATTCCGCAAAATGGCTTGAAGCCATGAAATCTGAGATGGGATCCATGTATGAGAACAAAGTGTGGACTTTGGTTGACTTGCCCGATGATCGGCAAGCCATCAAAAATAAATGGATCTTCAAGAGGAAGACCGACGCAGACGGTAATATTACTGTTTACAAAGCTCGACTTGTTGCGAAAGGTTTTCGACAAGTTCAAGGAGTTGACTACGATGAGACTTTCTCACCCGTAGCGATGCTTAAAGTCTGTCCGAATCATGTTAGCAATTGCCACATTTTATGAAATCTGGCAAATGGATAACAAAACTACATTCTTTAATGGATTTATTAAAGAAGAATTGTATATGATGCAACCCGAAGGTTTTGTCGATCCTAAAGGTGCTAACAAAGTATGCAAACTCCAGCGATCCATCTATGGACTGGTGCAAGCATCTCGGAGTTGGAATATACGCTTTGATAAGGTGATCAAAGCATATGGTTTTATACAGACTTTTGGAGAAGCCTGTATTTACAAGAAAGTGAGTGGGAGCTCTGTAGCATTTCTAATATTATATGTAGATGACATATTGTTGATTGGAAATGATATAGAATTTCTGGATAGCATAAAAGGATACTTGAATAAAAGTTTTTCAATGAAAGACCTCGGTGAAGCTGCTTATATATTAGGCATCAAGATCTATAGAGATAGATCAAGACGCTTAATAAGACTTTCGATGAGTACATACCTTGATAAGATTTTGAAGTAGCTCAATATGGATCAGTCAAAGAAGGAGTTCTTGCCTGACTTGTAAGGTGTGAAGTTGAGTAAGACTCAAAGCCAGACCACGGCAGAAAAATATAGAGAGAATGAAAGTCATTCCCTATGCCTCAGCCATAGGTTCTATAAAATATAAAGTATGCCATGCTGTGTACCAAACATGTTGTGTACCTTGCCATGAGCTTGTCAAGGGGGTAAAATAGTGATCCAGGAGTAGATCACTGTACAGCGGTCAAAATTATCCTTAGTAATTGGATGACTAAGGAAATGTTTCTCGATTATGGAGGTGATAAAGAGTTCGTCGTAAAGGGTTACGCCGATTCAAGCTTTGACACTAAATCCAGATGACTCTAAGTATCAATCTGGATGCGTATTGAAAGTGGGAGCACTTAGCTAGAGTAGCTCTATGCAGAGCATTGTAGACATAGAAATTTGCAAAATACATACGGATCTGAATGTGACAGACCCGTTGACTAAACTTCTCTCACAAGCAAAACATGATCACACCTTATTACTCTTGGGTATTAATCACATAGCGATGTGAACTAGATTATTGACTCTAGTAAACCCTTTGGGTATTGGTCACATGGCGATGTGAACTATGGGTGTTATTCACATAACGATGTGAACTATCGGTATTAAATCACATGGTGATGTGAGCTAGATTATTGACTCTAGTGCAAGTGGGAGACTGAAGGAAATATGCCCTAGAGGCAATAATAAAGTTGTTATTTATATTTCCTTATATCATTATAAATGTTTATTATTCATGCTAGAATTGTACTAACCGGAAACTTAGTACATGTGTGAATACATAGACAAAACAAAGTGTCCCTAGTATGCCTCTACTAGACTAGCTCATTGATCAAAGATGGTTATGTTTTCTGGCCATAGACATGAGTTGTCATTTGATCAACGGGATCACGTCATTAGGAGAATGATGTGGTGGACAAGACCCATCCGTTAGCATAGCATTATGATCGTTTAGTTTAACTGCTATTGCTTTCTTCATGACTTATACATGTTCCTATGACTATGAGATTATGCAACTCCCGAATACCGTAGGAACACCTTGTGTGCTATCAAACGTCACAACGTAACTGGGTGATCATAAAGATGCTCTACAGGTGTCTCCGAAAGTATTCGTGGTGTTGGCATAGATCAAGATTAGGATTTGTCACTCCGAGTGTCGGAGAGGTATCTCTGGGCCCTCTCGGTAACACACATCACAATAAGCCTTGCAAGCAAAAGACTAATGAGTTAGTCACGAGATGACGTGTTACGGAACGAGTAAAGAGACTTGCCAGTAATGAGATTGAACTAGGTATAGAGATACCGACGATCGAATCTCGGGCAAGTAACATACCGTTTGACAAAAGGAACAACGTATGTTGTTATGCGGTTCTGACCGATAAAAGATCTTCGTAGAATATGTAGGAGCCAATATGAACATCCAGGTTCCGCTATTGGTTATTGACCAGAGATGAGTCTCGGTCATGTCTACATAGTTCTCGAACCCGTAGGGTCCGCACGCTTAACGTTTGATGACGATCGGTATTATGAGTTTATGAGTATTGATGTACCGAAGGTAGTTCGGAGTCCCGGATGAGATCACGGACATGACGAGGAGTCTCGGAATGTCCGAGACATAAAGATTGATATATTGGACGACTATATTCGGACACCGGAAGTGTTCCGGAAAAGTTTCGGATTTATCGGGAATGCCGGAGGGGGTTACCGGAACCCCCTACGAGAGGGGATGGTCCATAGTGGGCCTAAAGGGAAAGAGAGAGGCAGCCCATAGGGCTGGCCGGCGCCCCCACCTAGGGTTCCTAGTTGGACTAGGATTGGGGGGGGGGGGGCGCCACCTCTCCTATTCCTTTCCCCCTTCCTTCTTTTGGTGAATCCTACTAGGAATAGGATTGCAATCCTATTCCTAGTAGGAGTCCACTCCCTAGCCGCACCAGGAAGGGCCGGCCGGCCTCCCTACCTTGCTCCTTTATATACGGGGGCAGGGGGCACCCAAAGACACACAAGTTGAATTGTTTTAGCCGTGTGCGGTGCCCCCCTCCACAGAATCACACCTCGGTCATACCGTCGCGGAGCTTAGGCGAAGCCCTGCGTCGGTGAACACATCATATCCGTCACCACGCCGTCGTGCTGACGAAACTCTCCCGTGAAGCTCAACTGGATCAAGAGCTCGTGGGACGTCATCAAGCTGAACGTGTGATGAACGCGGAGGTGTCGTGCGTTCGGTGCTTGATCGGTTGGATCGCAAAGAAGTTCGACAACATCAACCGCGTTACTTGACGCTTCCGCTCCCGGCCTACGAGGGTACGTAGACACACTCTTCCCTCTCGTTGCTATGCATCTGGTAGATAGATCTTGCGTGATCGTAGGAAATTTTTAAAATACTACGTTCCCCAACAGAAAGGCGAAGAGGCAAGGCGGAGAAAGGAAAGGGACTCTTGGCCCTATTTATAAGACAAAGGGATAAGCGACAGGCGCAGGAATCGAGGAGCCCAAAAAATGGATATGTGAAAGAGTTGTCGCCTCGATTTTCGGAGGCTCGTTAATAAAAGTAAGGTATATACATTTTTTAATGAACTGGTGACGTCTTGACGGGTTTCTATAATCCTGGAAGATGACGTCATGGCGGATTATAAGGTTTACTCAAAGTCGTTGAAGAAATTTTCCTAAGTGTTCAAGATTGACATGAATAGGTTCAAATCAATCTGGGGACTAATGTTGGGGATATAACTACTGAGTATAAAACACCCAGGAGGGACTGGGTTATACCTGTAATGAGTTATCCATATTGAAGCCCGTGAAGACAAGGAGTATGGCACTTTACTACAGAGATCTAAAAGTCCAGGTCCCAAAGGAGAATTAGGGCCCGTAGACATAAACCGTCATAAGGTGTGTAACTTGTGCTGTAAGATAGGAAAGGATAGAGACCGGGCCAGACACGTTTATGAGCCGGCCTCAGGATTCTGCAAACCGCCGGGTGTCAACCTTTGTATAAAAAGGGACGACCCGGTGGTGGTTCAGGGACAAAAAACAACAACTCGAGAGCCAGGTCAAGCGGATTCGCTCCCTGGTCATTGAAACCCTAGCAATTCCACACCAACTGGAGTAGGCTTTTACCTTCACCGCAAGGGGCCGAACTAGTATAAATTCCTTGCGTCCTTTGTCTCGCGTTAACCCCTTTAAGCTAACCCGTCGCGATGGCTCCACGACTAAGTCCTCAAACTAGGATATCTGCCGTGACAAAACCACGACAGATGGTAATTTATTTCCATAAATTAAATAAAGCCACTAAGAAAGATCATGACCCTTTTCCTTTTATTGATCAAATGCTAGAAAGGTTATCCAAACACACCCATTTTTGCTTTCTAGATGGTTATTCTAGTTTCTCTCAAATACCTGTGTCAAAAGGGGATAAAAAAAAGACCACTTTTACTTGTCCTTTCGGTACCTTTGCTTATAGACGTATGTCTTTTGTTTTATGTAATTCACCCGCTACCTTTCAAAGATGCATGATGGCTATATTCTCTAATTTTTGTGAAAAGATTGTTGAGGTTTTCATGGATGATTTTTCCGTTTACGGAACTTCTTTTGACGATTGCTTGAGCAACCTTGATTGAGTTTTGCAGAGATGGGAAGAAACTAATCTTGTCTTAAATCGGGAAAAGTGCCACTTTATGGTTAATGAAGGCATTGTCTTGGGGCATAAAATTTCTGAAAGAGGTATTGAAGTTGACAAAGCTAAAGTTGATGCTATTGAAAAGATGTCGTGTCCCAAGGACATCAAAGGTATAAGAAGTTTCCTTGGTCATGCCGGGTTTTATAGGAGGTTCATTAAGGACTTCTCCAAAATCTCCAGGCCTCTGACTAATCTCTTACAAAAAGATGTTCCCTTTGTCTTTGATGATGATTGTGTAGAGGCATTTGAAATACTAAAGAAAGCATTGATCTCCGCACCCACTGTCCAGCCTCCTGACTGGAATTTACCCTTTGAGATTATGTGTGATGCTAGTGATTATGATGTAGGTGTTGTTCTAGGACAAAGAGTTGACAAGAAATTGAATGTTATCCAATATGCTAGTAAAACTCTAGACAGTGCCCAAAGAAATTATGCTACTACTGAAAAGGAGTTTTTAGTAGTCGTATTTGCTTGTGATAAGTTTAGACCTTATGTTGTTGATTCTAAAGTAACTATTCACACTGATCATGCTGCTATCAAATACCTTATGGAAAAGAAAGATGCTAAACCTAGACTTATTAGATGGGTTCTCCTGCTACAAGAATTTTATTTGCATATTACTGATAGAAAGGGAGATGAGAACCCCGTTGCAGACAACTTGTCTAGGCTAGCGAATATTCTTGATGACCCACTACCAATTCATGATAGCTTTCCTGATGAACAATTAGCTATCATAAATGCTAATTACATTGTTGCTAAGTTTATACCACCTATTTTCACATACCAGCAAAATAAAAAGTTCTTCTATGATTTAAGACATTACTTTTGGGATGACCCACGCCTTTATAAAGAAGGAGTGGATGGTATTATTAGACGTTGTGTGCTTGAGCATGAACAGGAACAGATCCTACGGAAGTGTCACTCCGAAGCTTATGGAGGACACCATGCTAGAGATAGAACTGCACATAAGGTATTGCAATCTGGTTTTTATTGGCCTACTCTCTTCAAGGATGCTCGTAAGTTGTTCTTATCTTGTGATGAATGTCAAAGAATCGGTAATATTAGTAGACATCAAGAAATGCATATGAATTATTCACTTGTTATTGAACCATTTGATGTCTGGGGCTTTGATTATATGGGACCGTTTCCTTCCTCTAATGGGTATACACATATTTTAGTTGCTGTTGATTACGTTACTAAGTAGGTGGAAGCTTCTCCAACTAGTATTGCTGATCACAACACCTCTATTAAGATGCTTAAAGAAGTTATTTTTCCAAGGTTTGGAGTCCCTAGATACTTCATGACTGATGGTGGTTCACAATTTTTTCATGGTGCTTTCCGTAAAATGATTGCTAAGTATGATGTTAATCATAGAATTGCATCCCCTTACCACCCACAGTCCAGTGGTCAAGCAGAACTAAGTAACAGAGAGCTGAAATTAATTTTGCAAAAGACAGTTAATAGGTCTAGAAAGAATTGGTCCAAGAAATTTAATGATGCATTATGGGCCTATAAAACTGCATACAAAAATCCTATGGGTATGTCACTTGCCTCTTGAGCTAGAACATAAGGAATATTGGGCTATTAAAGAGCTCAATTATGATTTCAAACTTGCTGGTGAGAAGAGGTTATTTTACATTAGCTCACTAGATGAACGGAGAACCCAAGCCTATGAGAATGCCAAGCTGTTTAAAGAAAATGTCAAAAGATGGCATGACAAAAATATACAAAAGCGTGAGTTTAACATAGGTGATTATGTCTTGCTATACAACTCTCGTTTAAGATTTTTTGCAGGAAAACTTCTCCCTAAATGGGAAGGTCCTTATGTTATCGAGGAGGTCTATCGTTCCGGTGCCATAAAAATCAACAGCTTCGAAGGCACAAATCCGAAGGTGGTGAACGGTCAAAGAATCAAACATTACATCTCAGGTAATCTTATAAATGTTGGAACCAATGTTACTGAAACCGTAACCCCGGAGGAATACATAAGGGACACTTTCCAGAATGATTCAAACTCCGAAAAGGAAGAGGTATGTGGTACGGTAAGTAAACCGACTCCAAAAAAGTTCTAATGGCAAATTTTCACCGTTTTGGAATATTTAGAAAAATAGAAAAATAAGGCAGTCCGGAAAGGACACGAGGCGTCCACGAGGGTGGAGGGCGCCCCCCTGCCTCGTGGGCACCTCGTGTGCCTCCCGGACTCCGTTTTCGTGCACGTTACTTCTTTTGGTAGGTAAAAATTCACTATATATGCTCCCGAAGGTTTTGGCCACCATATCACGCAAAAATCCTCTGTTTTCGTTTCAAGCTGTTGTTTCCGACAGACTAGATCATCATGACGTCTTCCAGCACCCCCAAGGACAAGTTCTTCGAGAAGGTCATCAACCCCTACCTCGCAGAGGTGCTGCAACACCCTCAAACCATCGAGGTGTGTGAGGGAGTGCTGCACATCCGCGTTGTTGAGGGACCATGGAGGACCGGAAGCGTGGAGACAACACTCGAAGCAATGAAGCAGCAAGTTTTCAAGTGCCAAGGTATGGTAGAACGAGGACTCAACGCCAACCACATGATGATCATGGAGCTCACCAACAACCACAAGCTGGATGCCAATATCGTTGGGGAAGCCATCTCCAAGCTCCAAGAGAGAATCGAGCACCTCCAAGACCAGATCTATGACCTGCAAAACCAAAACTGTGAGTATGAATATAGATTCAAGAAGATGAGTTTGGCTGCAGATTTGAGGATCCGGGAGACTCGATCATCCTTCTACGATGGTGAGCCCATGCCTTGGAAGATGAAAGACAATCCTACATCATCAACAATTCCATCACCACCTCCAAAGAAAAAGAAATAATCATATGGGTATTGGCACTCCCCTTGGCAACTGCCAAGCTTGGAGGAGGTGCCCCGGTATCGTATGACCATCGCACTTCTATCTTTACCTTTTTTCTTAGTTCGATCCTTTTGGTAATATCTTGATCTAAAGTTAACATGATCTAGTTGTGAGCTTTTGCTTTTTGATCTTTATCTTTGTAACCGAGTCTGTGAGCTATATATAATAAAGATTAGTGTTGAGTCAAGGGGTTGATTTTCTCTCTATGGTCATGAGAGAATAAAAGGAAATATAAAAAGTATCAAAAATATGAAATTGATCTTATGGAAGGTAATGACTTCACATATAAAGAGTATGATGAATAAAATCTGTTGAGAGTTGACAAACATAGTTCTGGTCATCGTCGCAATTAATAGGAAGTAATAAAGAAAGAGAGGTTTTCACATACAAATATACTATCTTGGACATCTTTTATGACTGTGAGCACTCATTACACTACTAGGAAAAGGGTTGCTAGTGGCGCACCTGTTTTTGCTACTAATGGCGCACTAGAGGTGCGCCACTAGCACCACGCCATTAGATTTTTTTACTAATGGCGCACCACATAGAAGTACGCCATTAGTAACAATTTTTTTTTTAAAATAGGAAAGTTTTTTTAAATTTTTATTTAATTGTTTTTCGTTTTTTCTTAATCTCAGGTCACTATGGCACTCTGCGGTCAAACTTCCCAGAAGGTCACCCATCCTCACACTACTCCAGCCCGAGTACGCTTAACTTTGCAGTTCTATCCAACCGCAGCACCAGCTCACTTCACAGGCACTTGTTGATATATCTATCATATCAATCCTATTGAACCTTCTTGATGTCTAGGACTTTGTTCATGTTCATGAGTATGATGAAATTTTGAAAAAATATTTCAAACTTCCCGGTCATATTACATATCATATTTTGAAAAAAATGGATGTTTTTCGAAACCAATTTTTTTTCTGTTACTAGTGGCGCACCTAGCAAACGGTGCGCCACTGTTAAGTTTGAATTTTTTTCCATTTTTTCCCTCTAGATATTAAAAGCCCCGTAACTTTTTTGTATTAGGTTTTTGGGGATTTTGAAAATGTTTAACCAGGTTACCCTCGTTATATTCGGATGTAACTTTTCGAGTAGATGATTTTTCATATTAAAAACTTTTTAATCCGAGTTCGTATGCAAAAGTTATGCCCATTTTACAAATTCCAGAGATATTTTGCAAATAAAGTCGAAATTCATATTTGTAAATTTTCCCAACAAGTAGACCACATATCACATGGGAAACTTATTTTCTTTTATTTTTTGACATTTCCATCATTTTATTTTATTTTTTTTAACTGAAAAGGCTGTCCACGGGGGGGAGGGGGGGCATTCGGTGGAATTTTTGGGCCAAGTTAGTAATGGCGAGTAATGGCGCACCACACAAACTAGTAATGGTGCACCACACAAACTAGTAATGGCGCACCACAAACACGGTGCGCCATTACTAGTTTTGAAAAAAAAATCGAAACAAAATTTAAAAAAAAATTACTAGTGGCGCACCGTGGATGTGGTGCGCCATTACTAGTTTTGAAAAAGAAAAAAATTGATTTTTTTTTTAAAAATTTGAAAAAAATTTACTAGTGGCGCACCGTGGATGTGGTGCGCCATTACTAGTTTAACTAGTAATGGCGCACTATCCCCTGGTGCGCCATTACTAGTTTTGAAAAAAATGAAAAAAAATTGTTACTAATGGCGCATCGTGGACGTGGTGCACCATTAATATTTGGACACTAATGGCGCACCAACACATGGTGCGCCATTACTATATAGTAGTGGCGCACCACAAGTCTGGTGCGCCATTAGTGGCCATATCATCTATAGCCCTTTTCCTAGTAGTGTTAAAATATGACATGCTAAAGAGTTGATGTTGGACAAGGAAGACAACATAATGGGTTATGCTTTTTTATATCCAAAATAAAGTATATTGTCATGGATCATCCAACATGTTGAGCATTTCTTTCCCCCTCATGCTAGCCAAAACTCCTTGCACCAAGTAGAGATACTACTTCTGCTTCCATACATCCTCAAACCCAATTTTGCCATGAGAGTCCACCATACCTACCTATGGATTGAGTAAGATCTTTCAAGTAAGTTGTCATTGTTGCAAACTCTCTAAAATGTGTATGATTTATTAGTGTGGAGAAAATAAGCTTTATACGATCTTGTGATATGGAAGTAATAAAAGCAATGGACTGCATAATAAAGGTCCCTTTCACAAGTGGCAATATAAAGTGATTCTTTTGTGCTAAGATTTTGTACATCCAACCATAAAAGCACGTGACAACCTCTGCTTCCCTCTGCGTAGGGCCTATCTATTATTCTTGCCTTATAAGAGTCAAGGTGATTCTCACCTTTCTTTCTTACATTTTATCCTTTGGCAAGCACATTGTGTTGGAGAGATCCTAACATATATACCCACTTGGATGTAAGTTATCATGATCTATTACTGTTGACATTACCCTTGAGGTAAAAGGTTGGGAGGCAACACTATAAGCCCCTATCTTTCTCTGTGTCCGATTAAAACTCCATACCCATAAGTATTGCATGAGTGTGAGCAATTGTGAAAGACTAAATGATAGTTGAGTATGTGGACTTGCTGAAAAGCTCTCATATTGACTCTTTCCGATGTTACGATAAATTGCAATTGCTTCAACGACTGAGATCATAGTTTGTTGGTTTTCAATGAAGTTTCTGATTCATACTTGACATTGTGAATGAATTGTTACTTTAGCATAAGAGTCATATGACAATATATATATGTGATGTTGTTATAAGAATGATCATGATGCCCTCATATCCGTATTTTATTTTTATCGACACCTCCATCTCTAAACATGTGGACATATTTTTCGATATCGGCTTTCGCTTGAGGACAAGCGACGTCTAAGCTTGGGGAAGTTGATACGTCCATTTTGCATCATGCTTTTCTGTTGATATTTATTGCACTATGGATTGTTATTACACGTTATGTCACAATATTTATGTCTTTTCTCTATTATTTTACAAGGTTTACATGCAGAGGGAGAATGCCGGTAGCTGGAATTCTTGGCTGGAAAAGGAGCAAACATTGGAGACCTATTCCGCACAACTCAAAAAGCCCCGAAACTCCATGAAACACCGTTTCAGAAAATATAAAAAATATCTGGCGAATGAGATATGTCAGGGGGGCCACCACCTGTCCACGAGGGTGGGGGCGCCCTCCTGGGTGCGCCCCCTGCCCCGTGGGCCACCTGGTGACCCCCCAATGCCCATCTTCTCCTATATGGGGTGTTCTGACCTGGAAAAAATCATAAGGAGGCTTTCGGGACAAAACGTTGCCGTCTCAAGGCGGAACCAATCTAGGGCTCCGGTGGAGCTATTCTGCCGGAGATACTTCCCTCCGGGAGGGGGAAATCATCACCGCCGTCATCACCAACAACTTTCTCATCTTGGGGAGGGTTATCTTCACCAACATCTTCACTAGCACCATCTCCTCTCAAACCCTAGTTCATCTCTTGTATCCAATCTTTGTATCAAAACCTCAGATTGGTACCTGTAGGTTGCTAGTAGTGTTGATTACTCCTCGTAATTGATGCTAGTTGGTTTACTTGGTGGAAGATCATATGTTCAGATCCATTATGCATATTAATACTCCTCTGATTATGAACATGAAGATTCTTTGTGATTAGTTACATTTGTTCCTGAGGACATGGGAGAAGTCTTGTTATAAGTAGTCATGTGAATTTGGTATTCGTTCGATATTTTGATGAGATGTATGTTGTCTTTCCTCTAGTGGTGTCATTTGAACGTCCACCACATGACACTTCAACATTGTTTGGGCCTAGAGGAAGGCATTGGGAAGTAATAAGTAGATGATGGGTTGCTAGAGTGACAAAAGCTTAAACCCTAGTTTATGCATTGCTTCGTAAGGGGCTGATTTGGATCCCTATGTTTCATGCTATGGTTAGGTTTACGTTTGTGGGGACCCCGACTTATAAATCGAGATCACCGAATGCACGTGTAGAGTGATCCTAGAGATCAATGCTCACTAAACACACAGAAGCTGAATAACAAGAGTCTTACATCCATACATACCGTGTTACACAAATTGTGACCTTTATGGTCAAGTCTTCAGTATATCATTGCAGCGGAAATCTTCAATAACAACTTGGACCCATGCCATCTGCCTTAATACTATAGGCATTCTGACTGGGAAGCGTCCTAGCTCGCATGTTCGTTACCAAGAAATCTTCATCATATCCCGTTCTTTCATGCCTAGCCAATAAAATAACAAGTGGCATGCCAATGAGTACTTTGAATGTAGTCGCAAGCAACCCAAGAGTGATAACATAATAATTATGCAAGGCTCTACCGCTAAATTGGCAGTTTTGCGGAAAGCTAGATTTTCTCATGCAAGTATGATCAACATTTATCAAAGATATGAATGCGTCTGCAACAAGTATCAGGAGGTTACAGACATCAACATCGAGGAAGAGTTATGAACAACTCTTGCTCAAGCTCATCGTGACTTTCTCACAAATCATGTCAACAGATTTACCCAAACCATGTTGTTTTCCAGAAACTTAAGGACATAGTCTAAGCAGCACCACCCAATTGTCCTTGACCGTGGACACGACTACTCAAATAGTTTTACACTCTGTAGAGGTTGCACACTTTACCCACAAGATCCGGGGAACTTTCGTGTCATCCACGACCAACGGTACCTCAAGTACCCGGGGTAAGCACCCGATCACTATCTTTCCCTAGACGACACTAATATAGAGTCCACTCGATTGGTAGTAACCCCCGTGCCCAACATTTCACATCTTAAAATTAGTGGAGCCTCGCTCCCATATTCATCACATACCACTGGCCGCCTGATGGCTTCTCGCCCCTCGTTGGTTACCCCAAGTGGAAGGTTGAGATGTAGCGTAGCGGCAAATTTCCCTTGGCAAAGATACCAAGGATCGAATCTCGTGAGACTCCGAGGGTCGACAAGTAGGTGTCAACGGCGCCAGAAACTTAGCGGTTGACGGGACCTGCACACAGATACAGATAACTTTGCTCCCAACGAGTACAGAGAGGTTGTCAATCCCTCCGGCCTTGTTGTTTACAAAGGATCAAACACAAGAGATAATAATGATAGCTATGACTACAACTAGGAAATAAAAACAGGAAGTAAATAGAAGGTGTGATCAGCGGTGGTAATATGGACCGGGGTCCCATGATGTTCACTAGTGATGTATCTCTCCCAAAAGACGATAAAACAGCAAAGCGAGGTAAACAAATTATAGGTGGGCAATTGACAGGATTATGTGCGCAAACCAATGCTAACTATGCTGCAAAGAAAGGTAGAGGCTCAAAAGCATGGGCGGTACGCCAAGGCAAGTAGACTGAAATCCATCTGCATCTACTACTAATCATCCACCTTGAGATATCTATCCAGAACATCTCGCTGGTATTAAGTTGCGAATCCCACCCAAAGTGTAAACTCAAAGCAACAGACAACTGCATTAAAAGAACTTTGCGTAAAGTAAACAATCCTTGCACCCGCAAGTACAAGCACCGTTGTTTTCTCCCTTGTGGCAACAGCACATCCCCTAGACTCATGTTTCTGTCACTCAAGCAAGTCATCAGGGGGCATGAACCCACAATCAAGCATAACGCTCCTTCTTGGAGTTACTACCTACTACTTCGCCAAAGCAATAAACAGCAACGGAGAACATGCAAGAATTACTCAAGAACAAAGATATAAAAGAGGTGAATCAAATATATTAGTCAAACACAATCTTAACATAGTCTCATAATCCATCAGATCACAGCAAACTCAGCAAAGCAATAGCAGAAAGATTACATATGTGCCTCGATCATGTAGGGCAGCTCACGAGGTCTAAACCATGAAGAGCAAAGAGGGGAGGAGAACATCACATAGCTACTGATCATGGACCCATGGTCCAAGGTGGATTACTCACGACTCATCCGGGAAGCGTCCATGGTGGTGGAGAAGCTCCCGGTGGTGGTTCTCCCCTCCGGCAGGGTGCCGGGAAGAGTTCTCCTGATGCTCCCGATCATGGAAGTGCTGCGGCGGCGGAACAGAGGTGAGATCGCGAAAAATGGTTCTGTCCTCGAGGGTTTCGGGACGAGAGGGATATATAGGCGAAGGGGGGCAGCTAGAGGCGGAGCAGGGGCCCCAGGCGCCCCCCTGGCACGGCTAAGGGTGGGGCCGCGCCAGGTGGCCACCTGGGCCTCCCCTGGCTCCCCTTTGGCCCATCTTTGGTTCTTCGCAAAGCTTCCTGTACGCTGTTTTTTCCTATATTTTTCCTGGAATTTTTGGAGCACTTTTAATATGGGGGAAACCTGAAATAGAAAAATAGCAGAAAACAGGAACTGGCACTGTGGTGCACTGACTTAATAGGTTAGTCCAAATATGATCAAAAGTGTATGGAAGTGCATCAATATCATAGCAATATCACACAAAAGAAGCATGGAGCAAGCAGAAATTATAGATACGTTTTGGACGTATCAACATCCCCAAGCTTAATTCCTGCTCGTCCTTGAGTAGGTAAATGATAACAAGCATAATTTCTATGGTGACATGCTACCAACCATATAAGAACTTTTTAAGTAAAGTAATCAATGCATATAATTCAATTCAAGTCATAACAAGCAAGAGTCTATATTAGCATTGTAACAAGCAACATAAGAACATAAAGGTGCTAGAGCTCTCGCTGTCCATGACTCGAATGTGTCCAAATGGTGTTTGCGTGCAAGAAAGGGGATAGGGATATACGAGAGAGTAAAACATAGTTTTTGTATTGTTGAGAACTTAATCTACTAAAGTTTCACACTTGGTCTTCTTTGGAATCTTATCTTGACTCATCCCCAGACCACTAGCCAGGTACAAGTCAAAATGATCCACTCCCTTTCGATATTTTGAGCACTCATGCAATGGATGAGCGTAAGCAAGAAAGTTGACACTTAGGATGGCAAAGAGAGAAAAATGATGAAGGGGGAAGACAAAAAAGGTGTGAAAGGCTCACATCAATGAGGACAATCATAGGCGAGAGAAAGCCAAATGATAGATATGATGTGAGGAGTAGGGATTGCCATGCAACGGATGCACATATGGGCTAAGATAAGCTCTCCAATGGAACTAGTGGGGTGCATCTAACTTGCTCGCTTAAGAAGACCTAGAGCTCTTTTGAGGAGGCTCGTCATTGGAATATACAAGCCAAGTTCTATAGTGTGAAGGTCCCCACATAGCTATATGCATGAATGATAATCTCTATGGATTACAAGGTATAAGATGAAGTACGAGTGTGGATCTCTCAAAAGGAATAGTAGTGTGCCCCCTTCTCTCTTTTTATTTCTTTTTCTCTTTTTTCTCTTTTTTTAATTTTTGTGTGGCCTCAATGGCTCTTTCTATTTAACTCTCATTTGTACTCTTTGGGATATTTTGATTTTGTCCTCTTTGGGATCTTTTCCTCACTTTAGGGGCAACACTCTATGTATTACAAGAAGTATAGAAGATCTTTCACAATTTACAAAAGTACTCAACATAAAGAAGATGAAACTATCATGATGTATGCAAATGTATGCCTCTGCCAGTGTAGCAGGATATGCAATGATACTAACACGTCATGTAGCAATGATTAGGGCAAGGCCCAACTAGCATGCGGCTCATCGATCAAGCAAAAGCATGTATGACATGAAAAGATCAAGTCATGAGAAGATGTATGTTGCATGGCAATGTATCTCGGAAAGGCTATGGAAATGCCTTGATAGGTAGGTATGGTGGCTGTTTTGAGGAAGGATATAATGAGGCTTATGATGACAGAGCATATCGTGCCAAGGATTTGGATGCACCGGGGAAGTATGCGCCAACTCTCGAGGTGAGAAAGGGCAATGCACGGTACCGAAGAGGCTAGAAAAATATGGCTAGGTGGAAGTGTCAACTTTCGAATACTCACATTAGTCCGAAGAACTCATGCAATTATTATCGGTAACTCTCAATCTAATTAGGAGGTTCACAAAGAGACAAGTACCCCGAGGAGGAGTGTATGGGGGTTTGGTTATCCTTGCGCATCCTTGACTCATGGTACGTGAGTGTACTCTAATATTCGATCCGTCCAAAAATTTGTGATCCATCTAGTAGCTAAAGTTCTCAACTATTTTGTAGGTTTTCGAAAATAAACACGGATTGCCCAAAATACGACATCTATCACTAATAGGCTAAAGCTCTTGACACCAAAAGTACAGACATTACTCATGGCAATACCTCAAAACTATTGCAAGTTACTACTAAAATTAAATAGCAACCTCAATTACCTACTTTAAGTTAAGACACACAACTCAGTGCAACAGGCAAACTCTCTTCACAAGATAAACACGAAAACTCAAGAGAGTTCAGCAACCAACTAAACAAAAGCTCTTTAAAAAGAAAAGCATGAAAACTAAGAGCTAAACATGACAGCAGCTATGGAAAGACAAAGAACACACACAACAAAGATAAGCATGAAAATCCTATGTTGTGTTCTGGGTTGAAGTGGAGCGTGTTTCTCTCCCACACAAAGAAAGCTGGGTTCTAACTTGTTATGAACAGCAAGCAAAGCTAAAGAAAACTAAAAAAAAAGAAACTAAGAGCAAGACGCTCCAAGCATAGCACATAACACATGAAGTGATAAAATTATAGTGGAACGAAAGACGAACTGATAATTGTTGATGGAAAAGGGGATGCATGGGGGCATCCCCAAGCTTAGACGCTTGAGTCTTCTTGAATATTTCTTGGGGGTGCACGGGGGCATCCCCAAGCTTGAGCGTTTGACCCTCCTGAATCTTCTTTTATCATCTTCCCTCGCACACTTGAAAACTCCCTTCATACATAACTCATCATAATCTGATTAGCGAGGTTAGTACCCACAATAAAATAATTTTTCCCTACTGGAAATAAAGATAATCTTGAAGAGCTACTGTTTCTCAAGATTGCCAAAAGGTTTTTGCAAAGAAAAAGCAAGCTCAAGGTTTGCAAAACGAAGAAAAGGCAAAACAGGACAGAATCTGTGAAAAACAGACCAGCAGGTAGTAAATAATTTTTTCGGGGCACTTCTGCAACTCAAATCAAAAAACTCAGAACAGACGCTCGAAAGCCAATTGTATAAAGCACGCTGTCAAAAAAATTCAGATCAAAAAGATGATCTGGTGATTTTATTCGAATTTTTCTGTCCAAGGACAGAATCTGTTTTCTGGACAGCACGTCACAACTTTTGAACTTTCTTGCAATCGGAGGCTAAACTTGGCACAAAGCTGAAAAGAAAAGATACAATGATGATGCTACTGTAGTAACAAACATCAAGACACAACAAAAGCAAAATAAAACCTAATTCGTTGTGGGCTGCCTCCCAAAAGCGCTTTCTTTTATGCCTTTAAGCTAGGCATGATGCAAAAGGGAAGATCAAGTTTTATCAAGAATAAGAGAATAGCTAGCCCGTGTAATGGACTCAAAAGGCAACTTAATCTTCTTTCTAGGGAAGTGTTCCATCCCTTTCTAGAGAGGGAATTGGAATTTTATATTCCCCTCTTTCATGTCAATGATAGCACCAACGGTGCGAAGAAAAGGACGTCCCAAAATAATTGGACATGAAGGTTCACATTCAATATCCCTAATAGTAAAATCAACGGGAACATAATTGTCATTGACAATGATAAGAACATCGTCGATCTTCCACAAAGGTTTCTTTACGGAAGAATCAACAAGACGAACACCAAAACAACAAGGATCAAAAGGTTTCAATTCAAACATATCATACATTCTTTTGGGCATAACGGAGGTACTAGCTCCAACATCACATAAAGCATAGCAAGAGAAGTTATTCAACTTAATTTTAATCATAGGATCCTAACTATCTTCCAGCTTTCTAGGTATGGAGGCTTCTACCCTAAGCTTCTCCTCCCTAGCTTTGATAAGAGCATTAGTGATATGCTCCGTGAAGGCAAGATTAAGT